>OY821757.1:8964846-9564846 GCA_963682095.1 Potentilla sterilis
TCACTATCCCACCACCCCGGCTGCCGTCTCCACCACAACTCCCCTGCACCCTCACCACACCCTAACAAAGGGAAAAGGAAAGACCCGGAAACTCATAACACGTACAGTGACGACTGATATGACCAACCGCCTGGCGCTTTTTAAAGTTCGGCACCTTAACATTTCGCTCTTCACCAAAAATAAAAAAAAAATAAAAAAAGGTCTCCTCTCGTATTGACCTCTCCGCCACCGTCGTCGAAAATAAAAACCAAAATCGAATACTTCCTCCTCTCTCTCTCTCTCTCTCTTAACCATAACCGTCTCCATTGATTCACGCTATTCTCGCTCCCATCCCTTTCTCAATTCCTCTTTCTCTCTCTTAATCAAAACTCCATCCAAATTTTCCTCCACCATGACCGCAACCGTAACTGCCTCCGTCTCCATCGCCCTCCGCCGCCACGTGACCATCTTCCGATCGCCGCATTCATGTTAATTCCACCATATGCATCCCTTCTGCTGCATCTCCACTCTCTCCGACCACCACAGCCTCTCCACCTCGCCGGACCTCCACATGACCTCATTCGGTAGATCCGATCCGCACGCCCGGTTCAGTCTCCACAAGGAGCCGAACAGCAACAATTCCAGCGTCGACTACAGCCGTCTCAGCCAGCGGACCACGGCGGCTGCCGCCGCCGCAGCCATCGCAGCGGCGGAGTCCGTGGCGAGGCAGCCGACGAGCGGGAGGGAGCAGCCGGTGGATGTGAAGATAAACGACATCGTAGGGAATGGCGTATCGGGAATACTTTATAAGTGGGTGAATTACGGTAAAGGTTGGCGGCCGCGGTGGTTCGTTTTGCAAGATGGAGTGCTTTCGTATTATAAGATTCACGGTCCTGATAGGATCGTTGTGACGCCAGAGACGGAGAAAGGCTCCAAGGTCATCGGCGAAACGTCGATTCGGAGACTTTCGCGGCATCGGAATCCAAGTCCTCAGAAGCTGCGCCGCAAGCCATTCGGCGAAGTTCATCTCAAGGTTTTCACTCCGTTTAGATTTTCGCATTCGTTTTTTTATTTTTTATTTTTTGTTTTACAGTTTTTATTGTATATAAATGCCAGAAACGACTTCCTTTTTTGCCGTTTTGATTCAGTTCCTAATCAAGAAGAGGTTTCTGTAGCTGTTTAAAGGAAAAAACTGATTCATGTATGCAGTTTTTGATTGATCGTAAATTGAATTGAGATTTTTGTGGTGATCGGTATGATTGTGGCGAATTGGTTCACAGGTTTCCAGCATCCGAGAAAGCAAATCGGATGATAAGCGGTTTTCGATCTTCACGGGAACAAAGAGGCTGCATTTGAGGGCGGAATCGAGTGATGATCGGTGCGCTTGGGTGGAAGCATTGCAGGCCGTGAAAGACATGTTTCCACGGATGTCCAACAGTGAGTTGATGGCTCCGGTAGACAATGTCGCCGTGTCTACTGACAAGTTGAGGCAGCGCCTTGCCGAAGAAGGTGTCAGGGAGGCAGCCATTCAGGAAAGTGAACAGATAATGAAAACGGAGTTTGCTGCATTGCAGAACCAGCTCCTTCTGCTCAAGCAGAAACAGTGGCTCCTGATTGACACGCTACGACAGTTAGAGGTATGGGAACATTATGTCAATTGAATTTGGAGTTCTTTGGTTTCCTACCATTTAGAAATTAGATTATTTTTTTTCTTGTCCTTTTTTAAAAAACCCACCTGTAAATTACTAGGAGGCTGCTGTTTTAGAGCATCAGCTTGTGGGGTAGAAGTTTGTTTTGATTTGTTTGTGTGGAGTGGGAGGTTGAGGCTCCTGTTTGTTCTTTCCTCAAAAATATGTAATTCGTTCAATATAAATATTCTTCTGGTTGTGATATGAGTGTTTGGTGTGTTAATTACTGGAGGTAACTATATAGAATCGACTCAATTTACAAAAAAAAAAAAAAAAAAAAAAAGAATCCATGCCAGGTCCACTAGACCAGAAGAGTTGGGTCTACTATTACATAAAAAGTAAAAACTCATCCAAATGACTGAATTTTTTGGTTAGTTAATCTTCAAAACTGCACGTCTGGGAATTGATATGGGTTTACAAATCTTTTGGAGACCTGCTTTTCTTCTCGAGGATGTCTCCCTGATATTTAATATCCATCAAGGACTTGGTGTAATTTTAGTAAAATAGAGAACTGTAGTATCCTTCCACAGTTACAGTAAGACTAGATTGGATGTAATTTAAGGCTAAATTGTGTATTATGTGTAGGTTCATAGAGCTTTATTCTGTATTTTATTTTTCAAGTATCTGCGTGTTCTCAGTTCTGTAGTTTATAAGGCAAGTTGGACTTCTGTATATGTTATATCTTGTTGGATGTTTCTGCTATAGATAGTTGGTATGAGACACTTTCTTTTTTGGGTGACTGAGGGTAGAATTCAGTTGTAGTCTCACACCCTTTCTTAAAATAATAAAAATGTACTGCCTCCTGCCAAAATACTGAGGTAGATTGGTGGAACTCTATCACAGTAGTCTTACACCTCTTTTTCCTTTCAAGTAAAACTCTGGTGTTCTGAAGGGCATTCTTTATATATTTAAGGGTGTTCACACGGGTATTGACTGCTGCTGGGTGCTGACAGTGGTGAGATCAAGTTCTAGTTTACGGTTCTGGTGGAGTGCTTGTTGATGTCTAATGTAGAAGATTTGCTTTTAGTGCTTTTACTTGAGGGTGGAAGTACAGTAGGTGTATTTTTAGTTTTTTCCTTTCCTTTCATTTTCATGATTTTACATCTGTCTTTGGTCTATATTTTTAAATTAAATTCTTTTTGAACATTTTCGTTAACATTATAGCTGCTTTACATCAGTTAATGTTCCGGAACAAGTGTAGAGGCTTTAAAACATCAATATGTCCGAGGGTTACACCATTCTTTCCCTACATTAAATTCCAGGAAAATTAGCCCACTTTCCCACACCTGAGTTTCTACAATCTATGTTCTTATCAATGCACCCACTTACTTGTGGCCTAAATGTTTTGTTACTCATTCAACTATTGATTAGATGCCCTAGTGTTTTTTAAAATGAGAAAAAAGAATAATAACTATGGTACCTAGAAGGGAAAGAGAGATGGATACGTGGCATTTGAAGGGTGTGAAATAAGGAAACTAGTTAATTTGCCAGTGCCAATCATTTCACTGATGTATACGTTCACATATTTTACGAAAATATTCACTGTATGCATGGAAGTCATTGCCTTGAGAATTTATTTTATGGTGGAGGTTTTTTTTATATCCTTATCTTTCTAACAAAGTTGCTATTTGTACTGCATTGTGTAGACAGAAAAGGTAGACTTGGAGAATACAGTGGTTGATGAGAGCCGACAGTTTAAAGATTCTGGGGCTTCCTCTAGATCAAGACAAGACAAATTTAGTGGCAAGTACTTTTTAGTGTTTAAACCTAAAGTATTAATTGTTACACACAACTGATTATTGTTGTCTGATGAGGATAGAGAAAGAACTAAATGTATTTAGGGTCGTGCTTTCTTGGGCTGATTTAGACCTGCATTGATTTGAACTTTTCAGAAGGAAGTGCAACTGAATCCGAGGATGATAATGAAAGACCTGATGCTGCAGAGGAAGAAACGGATGAGGAGGACAATGCTTTCTTTGATACGCGTGATTTTCTATCATCAAGTTCTTTTAAAAGTACTGGGTCTGAATATCGGGCATCTTCCATTTCTTCAGATGATGATGGTCTATATGCCATTGAATCTGAAGATGGTATGGATCCATCACTCGTATCTGTTGGAGCTGACTATCCTGTTGTCAAGCGACGTAAGAAATTGCCTGACCCTGTGGAAAGAGAGAAGAGTGTTAGTCTTTGGTCGATGATTAAGGACAATATTGGGAAGGACCTCACAAAAATCTGTCTCCCTGTATACTTCAATGAGCCTCTATCTTCTTTACAAAAATGTTTTGAGGATTTAGAATATTCATACCTCCTTGATCGAGCATATGAATGGGGCAAAAGGGTAAGAACATGATGTCAGCTTTACTGCAATGCTATAAAGTTATTTTGAACAACTTCTTTGTTGGGAAATTTTTTTTTGAATTAGTACAGTGTTTTTTTAAACTTAATATTGAATTTCCTCGAACAGGGTAATAGCCTTATGAGGATTCTTAATGTGGCTGCTTTTGCTGTATCTGGATATGCTTCAACTGAAGGAAGGATGTGCAAACCATTCAATCCATTATTAGGTGAAACGTATGAGGCTGACTATCCAGATAAAGGCCTGCGGTTTTTCTCTGAGAAGGTGTGTGGTCTTTAATCCTCAACTTGCAATTCATGTTTTGTACAGGTTAACTGTTATGCATTTGAATAATTGTTTATTGGTTGGACCAGCTTTATTCTGTCCTATCTGGGTTGGCAAGAATTATTTGCTCAATGTGAGTGGTGCATGTATCGATTTTGTCATATTAAATGTGCATGCATTCTCACTAAACTTAATCCTTTTTCAATTAAAAAAAAAAGTTAATCTTGAATGTAACATTCCTATTTAGTGAATGTTGAGCAGTGTATGCTGGATCTTTGAGGTGTGTGATATGTAATATGAAATAATGCCCTTCCTGAATTCTTAAAAAAAATGAACTCTGGAAAGATGAGCTCTGATTGTAACAGGGGATAATATACCTGAAAAGGTGTGTATGGATTTGAAATAATACTGGGAAGATATCTAATAGCCAACGTTCGATAGTTATCTGGTAGAATTTCAGTATTTGGCTCACATTGAAGATTCTTATTCTTATATTGGGGTCTCAGGTTAGTCATCACCCCATGATTATTGCTTGCCACGCTGAGGGTAGAGGATGGAAATTCTATGGAGATAGCAATTTGAAGAGCAAATTCTGGGGCCGCTCAATCCAGCTTGATCCTGTTGGTGTTCTGACCTTGGAATTTGAAGATGGTGAAATTCTTCAATGGAGTAAAGTATGAACCTGAAAACTCAGCTAAAGTTAAATCTTTGCTAGGTCCTTATCTGAACTTAAGTTCTTTTCTGACAGGTTACAACCTCCATTTACAACCTCATATTGGGAAAGCTATACTGTGATCACTATGGTACAATGCGAATACAGGGAAAGCATGAATATCAATGTAGGCTGAAATTTAAGGAGCAGTCTATCATTGACCGAAATCCTCACCAGGTACAATTTTTTCTTCTATCCTCATGACAGTTGTTGTCATGTTGTTCTACACTAGTATCACTTGGATTTATTTTGGAAAGTTTTAGAAAATAAAGGAATAAGAAATGTGGAAAGAAATATGTGTGATGTAGTGTCCATTTCATACTGGTGACATATTCTCTTATTAAAATAATAACATAAGTAATTTATATGTATATGTTTTGCCCCATTAGGTTCAAGGTATAGTTCAAGATAACCATGGGAAAACAGTGGCAACGTTGTTTGGAAAATGGGATGAGAGCATGCATTATGTGGATGGAGACTGTTCAGGGAAGGGAAAATTCGAGTCTTTATCTGATGCCCGCCTGCTCTGGAAGAGGAGCAAGCCACCCAAGTTCCCAACCAGATATAACTTGACACGCTTTGCTATTACAATGAATGAACTCCTGCCTGGATTGAAGGTGATTGTTTATTCCTCAGATTGACTGTGAAAAGTACTGCTTGTTACCTGGCTTACTTTGCGTATTGTTTTATGTGGGAACTTTAGTAGACCTCTAGAATATCTGAACTGATAAAATCATTTGATTGTGATAAAGTGGAATGAAGTTAATCTCTTTTGCTTTCTGGATGCACTGTTATCAGATCATGATTCTTCACGTTTAATAATGTGCAGGAGAAGTTGCCCCCAACAGATTCAAGGCTCAGACCAGATCAAAGGTATCTGGAAAATGGGGAATATGAAATGGCGAATTCCGAGAAGTTAAGGCTAGAGCAGAGGCAACGGCAGGTAATATTACATTTTGGAATATATTTTATCAACCTATGTATGTGTTTCCGTTTTCATCTTATCCATAGGTTTTGAGTTCTCTATATCAGCATCTGCTTGTAGTGTATTGCCAACTTTCTTTTTGAACTATTTCATCTCTACTCGCAGACACTGTTCTTAGTGTGTATTTGTGTAACATATAGACAGTTGCTGATAGTTATGAAAAACCATTTTACATGTATCAAAATAATTAATTTCGAATTCAACTCCCTAGCATTTCCAATCTTTCACACTGGTAGGAATAATAAGGCTCACTCAAAGAATCACAATAAAATAAACTAGTGTGGATCAGTTCGATTTTTTCGAGTGACGATATTTAAGCAGAAACATATGTATCATTAAGAATCGAAATGGAATTCAGGATTACAAAGTTTTGACAAAACTACGAAATAGGATGTATTATTAATTGAGTATGTTTAAACTTATTGACTTCCATATAATTGTGCTAAGCTGTATATTGTTTGGGATTCAGGCTCGAAAGATGCAAGAAAGTGGTTGGAAACCGCATTGGTTTGCAAAAGATAAAGCTAGCGACACTTACCGGTATACGGGCGGATATTGGGAGGCAAGAGAACAAGGGAAATGGGATGCATGCCCCGATATATTTGGCCAAGTTCCTTCTGAACAAGTTGACTAATAGTAGTCAGTTCATTGCGGTCTCTAGTTTTACCAATTCTTTTTCCATTTTTTCCCTTGTGGGGTGGCGAATACTGCTCCGATTCAAAGCAGTTCAGCGCCTCCCATGATTTGCATATACGTAAATTGATTGAAAGGTCTTGGGCAGGTAATAAAATCAATTCTTTTCCTCCATCCTGGTGTTCCATCTTGTCTATCTGATGATGTTAGTTTGGTTTCTTTCTCGTCATTGGAGCAAATCGAAAATCTAATTGCACATTTACATTATTTACTGATTTAGAGTACCTATTTCACATAGCTTATGCGTCTTGATCAGAATGGAGGCCTGTGTTACTGTGAGTTTGGGCCCTGATATCTTGTATCCAATTACTACCAAAAATTCATTTGTTTGTGTCTTCCAAAAGTGATGAGATATCCTACTCGCTCTAAACTAATTGATCCTTCACAATTATCTGTACCGAGATTACCCGCAATAATTTTGGGATACGAGTGTCGAAAAGAAAGATGATCGACCAAGCTGGTCCATTTATAAGGAAACTACCACCGCTACTGGGACTAATACTGGAAGATCCCAATAAACTTGTTGAAATTTTTGTGTCAAGAATCAAGATAAAGTCCGGATCAATAGCTGCATAATAACTCAGATTCACAGCTAACCATGCATAGACAGTGGGAGTAATAATGTACTCTATTTCGTGCTCATTATTTGCTGGAACTGTAAGATTCTTTGGCAAGAAAATATGAAGAATAATGATAACGAAAGATCCGGTGATCCTGCTTTTAGTTTTTGACAAAGTAAATGTAAAGATGGAAGTTACCGTGGTACCATAGCAGCAAAAGGTAAAAGCAATGTAGAGAGAAATAGTTATAGCAGAGATAGCAGATCATGTTCATATGACTAGACAACTGGGTGATTCATTTGATTTTGTCTAACTAATACACTCTATGGTCCCTTTAAATTTCATTCTTCAATTCCTTAACCTACTAGGAAGTTGCATCACTTATCGATCTAGAGGTGTTTGTTTGAATACGAGTTTGATTAGAAGTTGCATGCAATCTCTTAAGCAAAGAGCCACATTATGGTCCCTATTATCAAGAGGTCCCGATACATGTTCTGGCAAGCAGCTTTTCTTATTCTGCTTGCTTATGATGATAATTTTTTTTCTCAGGGTGTGACCATGCTTTAATAAAGAGCTAGAGTAGCTTAAGTAATTTAGAAGTAAGCTAATTAGCGTCAGTGACCTTGATTGTGAGACGTGCATGCCTCTCTTTTCTATCATTGCAGAAGTAGCCGTAGTATGAAGATGAATAGCTAGATAGACAGATGACCCGTCCTGTCAACTCCCAACCGGCATTCCAACAGTATAACTTGGCCGTCCAATCAATCCTAACCCTTGAATATCGTTTTGGCATGCATCTTAGGGACCCCTTCCCTCAATCTGAATCAACCCACCTGTCACCAGCAGCCACCCCAAATAAACCAAAAAACTAACCCATTTGGACTGCTCGTGATGCTGATGCTGATCATAGTCTTGTTCATTTTTTTTCTTCTTGAGATTTTGTTTGGTGGTGAGGCAAGCCAAGTGAGGAGGGCAGAGGGAGACGTATGAGATTGGTAACTGGAAAAAACGACGCCTGGATGGATCCGATCGGTGAGAAGGGTTTCATAGTTTTCAAGCAGAATCTTAGGGTGCATGCAGTTGCAGGTTGATGAGGCAAACGAGGCTGCTGTTTTGTTTGTCAAGTCTTGTCGCGATTATATATATTTTTATCATCGCCAATATCTCTTATTTTTTATCTTCAAGATGTGTTACCTTCTGTTGTTTGAGCTGATCGAGCTGAGCTGCTTTCATTTTCTTGGAAGTTGTGATTGTGATCGAGCAGTGCTGAACTGAAAAGGCTTTCGGTTCACCTCCGGCTTAGCTTGGGTTTTCAGGCTTGATCGATTACCAGCAAGACTTATCTTTAAAAAAATCTTAATCTAGTCTCAGTATTGTACAAAGAAGCTAAACTGGTTTAATCTTTTATATTATTTATGAAAAAAAAAATCTCTTTAAAATGAGAACAAAATCTTATCTTTAGCAAAATCATAGAGAGCTGATGCAGGTGAAGCATCTGCTGCATTATTTGACGAAAAATATATTTTCGCAATCAAAACTTCTGAATTTCATATCTTCATACAATCATACCTAAATTAACTCTCTAAATCAGTTGGGAGAATCTTACACATTTTTGCCAACTATTGCCAGTAAACGAAAGGACTTTAATTTTTCACTTGTTTCATTTTGATTCTTGACCATTTTAAGATTTGAGTTAACTTTTTGGATTAGGGGGGTAACATTAGCCAGACGTACATTTACCAAAAATATAAATCAAAACAAAACCCTATCTAGAATGCATGCCCTCAAACAATAAACTTATTTTTGTCTTCCATATACACTTGGGATTTTCAATTTCAATCTTCTTCTTTTTTTTTTCAAACCCCACAAGGCGTACCACTCAAGTAAAAAGAGAGATGATGTTTGGGATAATTGAGCAAGACAGCTCTATACCACTGCATGATATAGATACATTTACCCTATTTAGAAACACATAATTATAAAGGAGATAGTTGACATGTAAGAGTGACTTGGTAATAGTGGCTTTCTACTAAGCAATGAGTTGTCTCCGAGAATTTCTTACCCGAAGTTGGTTTTTGTGGTTGCCAGACAAAAGTTTCCAACTGAGGAAATGAGAAGCTAGTTGGTTAACTTGGTTGGGCACTTCTTTCACTTTGGGACCAAAACGACAAGCAAATTTCTTAGTTGCTCTTGCCTGTACAGAGTTACCAGTACTCGATCACTATTGTATATGAAGTCCAGATGGAATTCGAATTTAATTTCCAGCTAGGAAATTTGGAATTAATCGAGTTTGCGTATTAGCTGGTATATATTCTCCTTATACTGAGTTTAAAGTCTGAATGACTTTGGTCCAAGATGTTAGTTTTACCCGTTAGCTGGTATCATCATCAGCATTGTGTTGATTTCCTTGAATGAGAAGAATGAGCTTCATTCTTTAGCTCATGAGCCAAGAAAACTCTAAGGACGTTAGTTAGATTTGTTGCCAACAGATCGATCTGTTGTGTCTCTTTTGATCGAGCACTTGGTACGTATTTCCTATCGATCTGTGCTTGATTTGTATCGCATTCGGTATCTGGGTTCATTTCTATGTATGCAGAGATCCTTAAAACTCTTCAGCTAACTTGTTTTGGACGTGTGATAAATAAAACCTCGGCCAGAAAACAAACATTATCCAAGACATCAAACATCTATCTGTTTTTTCGTCCATCAAATCATGCAGAAGACATTTAATTGTTGATATATTAGCAAAAATATATATGGGTGATTCGCTCGATACAAACACTTCATGGAATCGTCATATTAGAAAATCCTATAATGTGTTAAACTTAATAGTGTATTGTTGCTTCATTTTTTTTATTGTCTCAGTTATTGAATCAATAATAGTATGATACGTGGTGCCTTTCTTCATAGATAAATGCTAGTCTGAGTTGTTATATTATTCCTATGAAAAGTGTGTATATGTACGTTTAGACATGATGACCTGACCTGCAATATATATATATATATATATATATATAATCTATATTGTATATATTGCTGGAGAACATTTTGGTTGTGGCAGGCAGGTCTCACATAATATTCTTAAATTGAGCTTTCAGTGGTCCAATTCCAATATATGATCATATCATCTGTTGTTGTTTTTCTCAGACAGAGAGATGCATCAGGCATGTATATATCAAAGTATATATCAAACAAGTCCTTGAGCTCGATCTTTCAATATTTGGTTACCACTCAAATGCATATGTCTCTCTCTCTCTCTCTCTCTCTCTCTCTCTCTCTCTCTCTCATCTGCGTCACATTATCTCCTCCAAGATTCTTGCAGGTTCATTTAGGGTTTCTAACAGCAGATAGATATATCACAGCTCAACTCGATCGAGGTCTGGTGTTTCCTACTCGTTTTAATCTCAATGTATATGAGATTGACTCACATACACTAAGGATTTTCATCATATATTTTCATTGCTGGTGAAATACTTATCTTATTCTTTAATATTTGAAAGATAAACAACTTAATGGAATAAACACTGATCGAAAACCAACAATATTTGAAGTAATGTAGATATAGTTAATTAAATAAGATCACACAGATATATAAGACTGGGATACTTGGATTAATTCTGCATTATTGGGTTGCTGCATATATATATATATATATATATATATATATATATATATATACAAATCTTGACTGGTGATCGATGAGAGGTGGAGAGAATGATTTAATTAGTTGATCTATATTATTGTTCATATAATTGGTGATCACGTACTTATTGATATTGGTAGGCAACATGTTTCAATTAATTAACTGGAAGAAGCAATCAAAATCTTCAAAGTGTCTTCTTGTAGTTCAGAGCTCAATTTTATAGAGTAGATCATGCCAAAGCACTTACTAAATCAAGTTTTTTAATATGCATGGGATTAAATTATCTACAGAGTCGTCGGGGAAAAATGTATTATTATGGAGATAGGTAGCCAGCAATTAGCAGTTTTGTTAAAAATTAGATATACCAATTTCGGTAGTCGGGTTTGATTGGAGTTTGTTGGTTCAGTGGTATTTGGCAAAGTGACGAGAAACAGTAGAGAGGAAATACGAGCTCTCTCTCATTTTAGCCTCAATATAATAAAATCATTAAAATGATCTCGATACAACAAATTATATAAATAATCACTCTATTTATTAGGATGACAACAATATTAAGTACTATCTATTTATTTACATCTATATAGTGTGATGAGCAATTTCTAGTATATATATAAAGAAATGGCATAATAGCCAAAATGCACCATGAACTTGGTAATTTATTTGGGGTGTAAATTGACAATTTGAGCCAAGTTCAGGGTGTATTTTGGCTATTATGCCTAAAGAAAAATAATAATTCATACCTATCGTTTTATCCGTTAATGAAAGTGAAAATCGAAACAAATAAAAGGATTGATGCTCTTAACATCTACCGCTTCTCACTATCTCATCTTCACCTCATTTGCCTATATATAGTAATAAAACTTGGGTTGTTCTATGGTTGGGACTTTTTGAATCAAATGATCGATCGATACAATTCACAAGTCTCAAAGATGGTGAGATTCCAAGACCATGATGAACTGTAAAATCATAATTCGTCCGTAAATGAAGACTATATATCATTATAAACGTACAAGTTCAAACTCTTAATGTCAATTTGCTCGTACGATCGATAATGCTATTCATAGATCAAGGTGGCCATAATCAACCCTATATATCATTTTCACGCACGTAATTTAGAAACCTAATAATCAAAGATGTACCCTAATCGATCAAGAACAACTCATAGCTATCTCTAGTAGATTAAATCTTGTCGTGTTCAACTTTTGCTTCGATCAAAATTTGGTACAAATTGAAATCAATTGGGCGGTGGTTATATAGTACGTTGATTGAAATTGAATTGTGCAGGGAGAAATCTGCTAGCTTTTTATTGCTTGCCCCATATATCATCAAAGACCTGGGGCCTCGGCGCCAGCTCGTTATTTAGATCGATCACGAAAAGAGGTAAGCTAATATTTACTGAGCATGCATGGTTCGAATTTATGGTATTCACATATATGCTTCTGCGACTTGTAACACTGACAAAAAAAAAAAAACCAAGGAGGATGAAGACGATGATGATAATTCAGAACAGAAAGGTTGGTTAGTTCATGTCATTGATCTTATTCATCTCCTCTTTGAAGCCTCCAAAGCTCGATATGTTAGAACGTTCGCATCGAACAAATTATATACTCACAACGTCATTGGAATGTGAATTTGAATTGGTACTTTTGTAGAGTGAGAAGGGTTAAAAAAACACAATGCAGAGATACGTCATGAAACTACTCTCATAACGAGATATATGTTTTTTATTCATTAAGGAGACTCCATGCACGAGATAGAAAAATATAACAACATTTGCAAATCTATTCTTATTCATTCATTCATAATTTAAAATAAAAAGCTTCATAAATAGTCGTATCAAATAGTACGTTAGTGTGTGTGATAATATAGCATGATTGAAGTTTCATATGAGGACTATTTGTGTGTGATAATATAGCATGATTGAAGTTTCATATGAGGACTATTTAAAGAAAACGAAAGAGATAGGTCGGGTACCAAGGATGTGTAACAATAACGTTCAAGCAATCACAAGGTATCCTACTAATCATTAAGCTTGGCTTTCTAATCTGATGTGATCTCTAGTGAAGAATGAATGCAAATTTTACTTGTTTACTTCTAAGTAAGCTTAAGTCGATAAAACTAGGGCTGGGCATTTGGTCCCGTAATCCCGATCCCGTCCCGATCCCGTTCGTAAATGGGACGGGACGGGACGGGATTGAAGTTTGAAAAATGCTAATCCCGTCCCGTCCCGATCCCGTTCAAAATCGACGGGACGGGACCGGGATTACTTAAAGAAATCCCGTCCCGTCCCGTCCCGTCCCGCAGAAAAAAAAGAAAAAAAAAATTATATTATATATATATATATATATATTTACTTAATCTTAACCGTTGAATAAAAAACTAAAAAATGTTAAACCCTTAGATCAATCTATGTATCTCACCTTCTCACTCAAATGAGTAATCTCAGACTCTCAGTATCTCACTTAGTCTCGATCTCACAGAAAGCTTTCCCTCAAAACTCATATCTCACTCCTCGACGCCTCGACCTGACCCTCACTCCTCCACGGCTCGACCGTCAGTCCATCACGCCTCCACCACTCGACCGTCAGTCCGTCAAGCCTCCACCGCTCGACCGTCACTCCTCCGGCAGTCCAACTGTCCATCGTCGTCTTCGATTTCTGTTCCTCTCCCCGTCGGCGTTCGCCCGAGGGATTGAATCGCTCCTCTCGCATCTCCGAGCCCGTCTCGTTCCTCTCCCGTCTCCGACCCAACTCTTGTTCCTCTCCCTACCGGTGTTAGCCCGAAGCCCTAAATCTCCCTTGTCCCCAAATCGGCCGAAGCCTCAAATCCCCAAATTGGTCAGAGTTCACAGATCTGATTGTTGCAAGGAATGGGTCTATGCTGAAAAGCTTGAACAGGATAATCTGTAAGTTCTGAAATTCCAGTTTTCTTTTGAATAACTGGGGAGTGAAATCCATACGGATCTTACCCACACACTATACTTCTCATGCCACATTAAGGATTATGGGGTTTTGGCTCACAGAAGTGCATTCTTTTGATAGTTTGAGGCATGTCAACAGACAATTGTTCCGCTGGATAGAAGGCAACTTGTAGCTGGAAGGGTCTGGTATTGATCACTGAAGTTCACTTGGAATTGACGATTAATTGCAGCTTCTGAGGGGTAAGCAAATCAGCGTATTTGATTATTCTTTTCTGTGAACCGAGTGATTATTCATTTCTGTATAATCTATAGTCCGTAGTCCACTTCTATATTTTTATGGTAGTTCAAAGCTCCTTATATAAGTTAGTTAGTCTAGTACTGCCGTATTACAATCTAGGTTTAAGATTCTTCTGTTTTGTATTTAATCTACATAATCGGAAACAAACTTTATGTTGATTTTTTCCCATTTTTTCTGGAAGTCATTAATAGTGTTCCAATTTGGGTTCTTCTTTTGTAGTTCTTCACATAATTGATGTTTCAGAAATATTTAGTAGTGAACTAGTATACCACTTCGGATCTATATAGTTTCCAGGTCATGAAAAAGTGGTTGCCTCATCTTAATTTGCCAACAGCCTACCGTTATAATCTCTGTTTCATCTTCTCCTAGTACATTCCAGTTTTCTGTGGGAGTTGTTATATGGAAGAAGTTATGGAAGGTGACCAGTTCTGCAAACCCATTGTACTATTTCAGCTAAGTGTATATTTTAGAGGGTTTCTCACAATAGTTTACCTTCCTTAGAGTGGCTTTCTTCAAAGAGGGTACAATTAGACCCCCATACGTAGGGACTGTCATTTGGTCTAAGCTAAATTAATGTTCATCTTTCCCCTATTTTTACTTCTTGTGTTTGCTTTGTTGGTTAGATCATGAGAGCACAGTGAGTACTGCCTCAATACCTCAACTGTTCCCAAAATTCAAGGGGAGGTCCAAGGCTGTGATGCATGTTGATTAGATCTTTCACGAGTTTGTGTTATCTAGAGGTAATGTTTCTTAACTCAAATTCAATTTTTAGTTTTGATTTGCCATTGGTTCCTTAGTTCTGTTATGAGCAAGTATAAATTTACTTGGAGAATGAAATAGAGATGTTTATTTGGTGTGTTTTTGTTGATATGCCTATTTGGGGCAGCAGGGGCAGCATGGCAGCAGGGGCAGCAGAGCAGCATGGCAGCAAAGCAGCATGGCAGCAGGGGCAGCAGAGCAGCATGGCAGCAGAGGCAGCAGAGCAGCAGCCTGGTATAATTGCTGATTGTTCTGGTCTTCAGGATGCTATGTTGAAGCAACCTTGTCTATAGTCTAGGCAATTGTTATGTTACGTTATCTGGACATTAACTTGTTAATTGTTATGTTATTTGGACATTAACTTTGCTATGTTGTTCAGTATGAGATTTTCTATGTAATTCAATATGTGATTTGTTATGTTGTGGACATTTGCTTTTGAATTGGAAGAGTTTAGTTTTATTTATGAACAATTGAACAAATTGATGAACAGGGATCCCGTTTTAGTCCCGGTCCCGTCTCGGTCCCGTACGGGATCCCGGACTTGCGGGATCTATTTTTAAAAAGCCTAATCCCGTCCCGGTCCCGTCCCGTTTAAATTCTCGCGGGACGGGACCGGGATCAGGCGAATCCCGGCCCGTCCCGGCCCATGCCCAGCCCTAGATAAAACGGTAACTTGGATCACAATCATCATCATAACTCCGCATATATAGTAAAAAGGGTGCTGTGTGGAAAATGAAATGCCATTATCATAGTATACAAGCCAGATTGATTTACAGATGAGTATGAGAATGACCTTTACTAAATATATTCTTTGTGTACCAAATTTTCGAATTCTAGTTTTGTAATTGGACAAAGCCATTGGTCCAAATGGTCCACACGTGCTACAATTACCTGTCTATGGTTTTTTTTATGATTGTTCACTTGTGAACTACATCACCATTTCCAAAGCTTTATTTACATAGAGATTCATCTTTTCCCCTTTTGACTAGGGTTAATTTTCAAACATGGTACCAATCATTCAATTGAAAATAACGCATATAATCCCAATACGTATTTGCGAGACTTAGAACAAAAACAAAGTGGTCTAATCCCAATACTAAGTCGTGAGTTAAATAGTGTTTAGCAAAATCTCAAAATAACATGGTTGACACGAATGATTTTTTATTTTTTGTTTGTTGAAAAATGAGGTAGACAAGTTTATTATGTCTCTATTACGTATTTGGACGTTTTGGTAGTTTAAAGTGTTATTTTATAATCGAACTCATGTATGATCTTGTTTATGTCAAAATCAATAGTTTAACAAGAGTTTGATATTGGTATTACGTTAAGAGTTACGACTCTTTTAAATTTCTAAATCAATATATTTAAAATATATCACGATTCATTTTGTTACAAGATTTAATATAACACGAAACAATCAAAATACCATATCTAATCTATTTGACAATGATCAATATTTTAAAGCACCGACCAATGGCATGACATGTATATACATAACATGAAAACATTATGTTTCTTATAATAAACTTGCTTGACCATTCAAAATAAATACGACATTGTCCCAACCCCGAGAAGAAGGTTTCTCAAGGTTGTTACTTAACACGCTTAGGTCACATTAATCTATATATATATATATATATATATGCTGCACCACAAACCCCAACCCACAAAACAAATATAATTGAAACTATATATACATTATCTTTCGGAAGTTCAAATATGCACTTTACAAATTTGACAATCTCCCTCCAATCCACCTGGATTTGGTAACAACAACTAATTTGCATACGCCACCCGTAATCAAAAACATCGTTTTCCATTCTTATATAGTTGAAAGCGGTACACAAAATGCTATAACACTACTACTATTTATAGTTCATCATCTACCGAAAATAATAATAATAATTAAAATGACAGTACAGGAAATTAGAGACATTCTTGCCAAAAGAACCACACCAACTAATTTCTTGCATCAATAATCGACCAACCACCCAAAAAGGAAAAATAAAATTAATGTTTCTAAAAAAAGGCCATTAATTGCTGCAAATCGATTATTACGTAGCACAATCTAAGTAAGGCCTTAGACATCGTAACCCGAAACGGTTCGGACGTGTCGACGGGGTGGCAAGCCCGTAATAAAACGGGACAAAGCAGGGGTGGAATTGTGTAATTCACTGACCAGAATCGTTGGAAAAGACGAGGACGATCCGGATTACGTGGCGAAATTACGAATCTTACCCCTACGTCTGTGTCATCAAAGCCTTGGTTGCTCCCCACTCTATTCCTAGGCGCTTCCGTCACGTCACGTCACGACACCAAACGGCGAACCATCAGAGGACGGGAATCCAACTCAGGGGCAAAACCGTCATTCCAAAACCGAACCGGCTGAGCTGGACCAATGGTTTAATTCCTCGCCAAAAGCCCCAGCATGGTTTCCCGATGCAAAAGCCGGCTCATCAATATTACCGGTTCACCGGTTCCCTCTATATTTAAAAATAAAAAAGTAAAATTAAATTTCTCTCTCTAGTTAATGAGTGAGTGAGTTTCTCTCTCTATCCTTCTTTCTTTCTTCTTGCTGTGGTTGTGTTGGCCTGTGGATTCCCACCTATTTTTCCCAAACACAAAGCACTAAAGAGAAAAGACAGAGAGAGAGAGAGAGAGGAGAGCGAGCTCTACAGCATTAGCAAAGCGCCGCAGCACCAACCAACTCAGAACAAAAACAAACCCCAATTTCATTCTCTCTCTGAAATGCTCGCCGGATTTCCTTCCCCGCCACCGTCCTAAATGCAGTCATTGTTTTCCTGAGTTTCTGAGTTAAGGTATTTCAGACGTGAGAGAGTAACAAAAGGAAGGAGTGTCGGTTGCTATATGCGAGGCGAAAATGCGTGAGGCACTGTTATGCGAATCCCCAAGCGACGTCGTATTGTGCACCAAGAAGAAACGCTCCGAAGAGGACGACGCGCCGCCGCAGCTCGTGGTCGCGGCGCCGGCGCTGTCAATAGGCCGGAGCCGATCTCAGGCCGGAACTCGCCGCGTGACGCCGACGACGGAGGTTGCGGCGGCGGAGAGGTTTCTGCCGAACGGGGATCTGTACATCGGGAGCTTCGCCGGGTCGGCCCCGAACGGATCCGGCAAGTACCTCTGGACCGACGGGTGCATGTACGAAGGTGAGTGGCGGAAGGGGAAGGCCTCAGGGAAAGGGAAGTTTTCGTGGCCGTCGGGCGCGACTTACGAGGGGGAGTTCAAGTCGGGTCGGATGGAAGGGTTTGGTACTTTTATCGGATCTGATGGGGATACTTATCGCGGGTCGTGGGCCGCGGATCGGAAGCACGGGATGGGCCAGAAGCGTTACGCTAACGGTGACTTCTACGAGGGGTCGTGGAAGAGGAACCTCCAGGATGGCCAGGGGAGGTATGTGTGGAGCAACGGGAACGAGTACGTCGGAGAATGGAAGTCGGGTGTTATTTCGGGTCGGGGCGTGTTGATTTGGGCCAATGGGAACAAGTACGACGGGCAGTGGGAAAACGGCGTTCCGAAAGGTAACGGAATATTCACGTGGCCTGACGGGAGTTGCTACGTTGGGTGTTGGAATAAGGATTTGAAGATACAGCAACTTAACGGGACGTTTTATCCGGCAAACGGCGGGAAGGAGCAGCGTTTTGAGAACATTGGGCCGTTCGAGGCGGAAAATCTGACGATAACGATGAGGAAACGGTCGTCAGTTGACGGAAGTAGGGCGGAGAGGAGTTTCCCTAGGATTTGTATTTGGGAGAGTGATGGTGAGGCGGGGGATATTACATGTGATATTATTGATAATGTTGAGGCGTCAATGTTTTACCGGAACGGGGAGAGGGACTCTCTTATGCAGTTCAAGAGGAGTCCGTGTTGTGTTTCCGGCGAGCCCAAGAAGCCTGGGATGCCCATTTCGAAAGGACATAAGAATTATGACTTGATGCTCAATCTTCAGCTGGGCATTAGGTGAGTTTTTTGTCAAGTGTTTGTTGCCTTCTTTTTGGTTGTTTGTTTGTTTAGTGTTTGATTGTTTCAGGTACTCTATTGGGAAGCATGCTTCCATTGTGCGGGACCTTAAACCTAGTGATTTCGATCCCAAGGAGAAGTTCTGGACCAGGTTTCCGCCGGAGGGTTCCAACAAGACGCCTCCTCATCAGTCGTTTGAGTTCCGGTGGAAGGACTACTGCCCCATGGTGTTCAGGTTTGTTGAGCTCTCTCTGGCCTCTAGCTCTGTCGTATGGATTTTAAGTTAGTTATTGTTATATTTATTTTATCAGATACCAAGTATTTTGAGAACTACAGTTTAGTGCCTCTTCTGTTGATGCGAGTGTTGTTATTGTTACATCAGTTTCTGTTACTGATTCTCTTTGGGTATTTCAGGCGCTTGCGGGAGTTGTTTCAAGTAGATCCTGCGGATTATATGCTGGCTATATGTGGAAATGATGCTCTTAGGGAGCTATCTTCTCCAGGGAAGAGCGGCAGCTTCTTTTACCTTACTCAGGATGATAGATTCATGATTAAGACGGTCAAAAAATCAGAAGTCAAGGTTAGGTGCCACCTGTTGGACCTCTTATCTCCTTAACTTTTACTTTTATGGGAACAAAATAACATTTATGCTGCACAATTAGCGGCTTGCAGTTTGTTTGTTTCTTAAATTCCACTCTAATTTCCTATTTAGGCAACAGTTGAATGGTGACGATTGCTGAACTGACCTGATGGACTGTATTTTGTTTGCAGGTGCTAATAAGGATGCTTCCAAGTTATTATAGACACATGTCGCGGTATGAAAACTCTCTTGTGACTAAATTCTACGGGGTGCATTGTGTCAAACCGGTAGGCGGACAGAAGGTATGTGTTGTGGGGACTAATTTAGCATGGTTTTGAATTAATCGCTTTCTTCAGTGATATGATACCTAACTAGTTGTTAATTTTCTGGAAATCAGACGAGGTTTATAGTGATGGGCAATTTGTTCTGCTCGGAGTATAGAATACATAGAAGATTTGACCTGAAAGGCTCATCCCATGGTAGAACAACTGATAAGCCCGAGGGGGAGATTGATGAAATTACAACTCTGAAGGACCTTGATCTTAATTTTGTGTTTCGCCTGCAAGGAAAATGGTACCAGGAGCTTATGAAGTAAGTTCGAATCCACTAACTTGATCTGGTTGCTTCTTGTTCTTTGTTATTGGCTTTGATATTAACTGGGTTGAAACATTGGCAGGCAAATTGATCTAGATTGTGAATTTTTGGAAGCGGAGAGAATCATGGATTATAGTCTTTTGGTTGGTCTTCATTTTTATGATGGCAATACGTATGACAAAATGGCGTTGTCACCTTTTCTTTTGCGCTCTGGTAATTGACCATATCTTCCTTGGATCAGTGAGTTAGTAGCTTATTGATGGGTAATGTGAATGTTGACTCTAATGTTTGTGGCACTTGCAGGCCAAAAGGATTCATTTCAGAATGAAAAGTTTATGCGCGGGTGTCGGTTTCTTGAAGCTGAGCTACAAGATATGGGTCGAGTTTTGTCTGGCCGGTATGGTTTTAATAATTCATTTCTCGATATTTTATTGTGAGCTTACAACCTAAACTTTCCATGATCTGGTTTTAACCAAGTATTTATAGAACATAATGTGGTTGAGCATTTTGGATTTTGATGGGTGGGATAGTCATGCTTCCATGGATATGTCTTGGAAATAATTGGGAGTTGGTTAGCCTTGGTGTTCTGTGTGGGGTATTCATTGGGCTATAGTTGTTTGTGGGACACATGAAGGATATCTCAATAATTGCCTTAACCCAGTTTAATCTGTGTTTAGTGACTCAAAGTCCTGAGGAATCTTTTACCGTGGTAGAATCATGTATAGTGGTGGTTTTGAGATGCAACTGTTATTGTGAATAGCCTGCATTTTGTTTTCGAATCTAGTGGAAAATGAAGTTACATCTCTTGGTAGTTGAATTGTATGATTTAGACTGATATTAACATATATTCTCCTTCTCAGGAAGCCACGGATCTGCTTAGGAGCCAACATGCCGGCAAGGGCAGAGCGGATGGCTCGAAGGAGTGACTTCGATCAGTACACCCCTGGTGGGTTCAGTCATTTGACCCCTTCACGCAGCGGTGAAATCTATGATGTGGTTCTTTACTTCGGGATAATAGACATTTTACAAGACTACGATATCAGCAAGAAGTTAGAGCATGCGTATAAATCCTTGCAAGTTGACCCAACTTCAATATCGGCTGTGGATCCCAAGCTTTACTCCAAGAGGTTCAGGGATTTCATTGGAAGAATTTTCATTGAAGACAGGTAGTCGCAAAATGGCATATCACAAGTGGAAACGAGCGCTGTTGCATTAAGAAACATTCATTGGTTGATCCTCTTTCCAGAAGAAGGCTCAAGAGCAGCTCAGAGACTGACTTCAGTGCGGGTTCGGAGACTGAACTCATGCAACTGTGGCGAAACCAGAAAGCTCGGTGGCGGTTTGTGGTCGGGGATCCCTATGGCTGAATTTTGAAGACACAGCCAAGGTGTTTTAGTTCTGGCAGGGGGGTGGGTGCTTGTACATTCTTCAAGGTTAGAGAGGAAAGGTTTAAGTTAATGGGGTTCTGGGTTTTCTTTCTTTAATTTATTTATTTCTTCCTTTAGGTGAAATTTTTGTGGTATCAAGGAATGTGAAGATTTGAAAGATAGGTATAGGGAACAGATGAATATGTTTCCCAGAGAGAAGATTCAAAAAAAAATGGGGAGGAGACGTGGAATAACAAAAAGTGTACAGGTTTATAGAAAAGGGTTGGATAGCTTATGGAATTCAATGGATTTTTATGTGTTATTTTGAACAAGAAAAGGGTAAAGAAATGTTTGAATCAGCCAGGGAGAGTGACCCTACAGGAATCTCTCTCTTAGACTCTTTGCTCCTTTAATCAGATGTTTGTATATAAAATGGGGTTGGCAATGTGGAGTAGAAATGGGGTCAGTACTTTGCTTTTTGCAGTGAAAGGGAGGCATTGGGGCAGGAGGGGGGATAGATAGAGAGGTAGGTGTTTGTTTTGTTCAAGTCCTTCAAGACCCAAGAGCGATGGCATCAAAAGCAGAGAAAGCAAGAGAAAGATGCGCTGGTGTTTCTTGTTTTTGCCTACTTTGTTTACTGCCTTTGCTTCCTTTTCATCTACCACTGTTTTCCCTCTGAATGAAAGAAATTAATCGATTTTCCATGTCTATGTTTTTCACTTTGGAAGTCAATTCACAAACCAGAGAAACCGTTCAAAGTTTTACTTGTTTTCAAGAGGGTGGAGCAGTAGTCGCAGATGAAAGAAATAGTTGCCAAAGCAAATGAGGAAAGTGGGAAGAGGGACAGCGAATGACCATTGAGGCATTTGACCCAGCTGGCGGTGGTGGTGGGCACTTTATTATTTAAGAGAGGGAAGAGACCCTTCTATGAGAGATGAATCCAAATCACTGGGGATATTATACAGTCGCATAACAAATCAAATATATATAATGCACTGGGAATTGAGGGGTTTAGGGCATTGGGAACCGGGCTGTGCTTTTGCAGAAGAAGCATAGGTCAAAGTTTTGCCTCAGAGAGGGAAAGAAAGAAGAGAGGGAAGGGTCGGTAACAGTGGTAGAGTTTTGTGTCTCTTTTTTGACCACTGCCCTTTTAGGGACCAACTCATGTCTGATAGCTCAGACCCAAAGCAGGGACTTCACTGTTAGTGATTGGGGCCATTGCCATTGCTACCATGGGGTCTCTATGATCATGATGCGCCCCCCATTTGAATGAGTGATCTTAACCTCAATATTGAATTCGGAATGTTCTGTCTTCTCCGGATTCCGGTAGCCGGAAACTGTTAGATTATTGGGGTGATCATTTTTTATGGAAAAGTCAGAGTGATCAAGCTTGATACGTTACACACTTCAAGAGATAAGGGTAGGGTAATAAATGTACCAAACGGTTGAAGTAATCATATCGACCTTTTCCTGGATTTCTTGAATCTGTAGTTCAAAATGTATAGTAAATTTGGCAAGGTTTTAACAGCGCTGCATGGAAAGTCTTAATCAAATTTTATATGCATTGTTATTGAGAAAAGTTTGCAGACCCAGCTATCAAAAAACCTAGTTTGAGAGAATAATGATGGGTGTCAAAATGGTTGGGGAGTTCTTCAAAGCTCTAAGAAACTCATCCTTCACGTGAGCTCTAAGTACATGGATATCATAAATAAAAACACTAGGATGGTTACATAAGTTAATTTGTTGAATTCGCGTATTATTACAAAGTTAAAAATAGTGTTATGTCTTTGAATTTGATTGCTAATAATGGTTGCAACA
Source organism: Potentilla sterilis (assembly GCA_963682095.1). Taxonomy (NCBI): domain Eukaryota; kingdom Viridiplantae; phylum Streptophyta; class Magnoliopsida; order Rosales; family Rosaceae; genus Potentilla; species Potentilla sterilis. The sequence continues at coordinate 8,988,044 of OY821757.1, forward strand.
TTGTGCCTATAAAATGGAGGACCAAATAAATTATTAGGTATCTGTCTCTCCACCTTTCTTCCTTTTTTTGAAAATAATGCAAAATAGGGGGCAATAGGCATCAAGACTTGGTTTAAAGTGCAAATTAGAAGGGTTGCCGAAACCAAATATGTCACGCACACATACAACTTGTTTTATTTGGCTTCGTCCAAACATTGTGAAGCTAAGTCAGCCGGACTTGGCCATTCTTCTTATAATATATTTTCAACACAATGACACGTTATTGCCCATTCTTTTGTGTTTCTGTTTCATTCTCATATTGGCATATTGTATTTGGTTCAGTTGACTGGAGGACTAAAAACCAATGCCTTTCAACTTGTATGTTTTATAGGTCTCAAACACAAAAATATGAAACATAGTTTATTTTGTTGATGTGTCAATCATTGTTGTATTTAGGATTGACAATAGCAGGGGAAGATTTTCTGAAAATGACCTTTGGTTTTGCAATTTCTAATGTCGTACTTGACCCCAATGTAAAGAGGTAACATTAGGGCAAGCCCTATCTGGCATTTTGTACCTTGCAAAGTAAGAAACTCCAAGTCTCACATAAGATATGTAGGTCATCTGGATCCGAGTCTTCTTCATTGGTTTCCTAGCTTGGTTTCTTCTCAACAGTTTTGGTTGACAAGAACTGAGCACCATTATCAACAAGAGAGGTGAGTTGTGGTACTAACCATGGCACAGAGAGAGAGGGAGGTGGTTAGGCTGGTTGATTAGGTTAGGGCATTAGCTAGTGGGCTAAGATGGGGGCTGAGCTAGGGTGGTGGGAGGGCGAGTGGCTGCAGTACTCCTGCATGCCGAAAAAGCAAAACAAAACAAAAGAGAGAAAAACGTTGTTAAATCTTTCTTTCTTTCTATACTTTGAAGAGATCGAGTAGTGAGTTGTGACTCAGTGACTTGTTGCAGCAGCAGCACCACCACCACCAGTACGGACATTAGATCTCGTCTCAGCAATGGAGATCTCTATAAATCTTGGGAATGCTCTCTGCTCGATCCATCTGCTTGCATTCTTTTTCGAATTCAATGTGTTTATTGTATCTGTTGGGGAACAGATCGAGACGAATGAGATATTTATTCATTGCGATTGTACTCTGATGTTGCGGGCTATTTCAGACCCAACTACTCCACCCCCGTCTAATTACATGCATGCTGATGCTGCTGCATTGTGATCTTCATTGCCCCGTAAACCCTAAACAAACTGACGGCCGCCCTTTTCTTTCATTACTACCATTAATTTTACTCTGAATTTACACTCAAGAGTTTATACTACCAACTTAAATTGTTACTATAATGTTGTTTTTTATTTACGGAAATGGTGTAAACATAACATACATGTGTTTAATATGAAAATCTTCGTTCAGGTGACGTTTAGTACTCTAATTAATTAATATGAATAAATCTATTCTTGATAGACCTCGAACGTCTACTAATGTTCTACGAGAGTGCTTTCTCTCTAAATTTAAGTAAAAATTATAATTTTTAACCATAAAACTCAATTTCAAACTCATGAAGTTAACTGCACGAGAAATTGGGTACATGTAGGTGTTACAATGATGACCTCCAAGAAAGTGGGAGCTGGGGATAACATATACCCTAATACTCTATATAATTTTCCAGTTAAATTCCAAAAAGATCCCCATGCCTTTTATGATAGACAGTACTAAGCTTGATCTTCTTTTTTCCTCCATTTCTTCGCCTATATCTTGAAAAATGTTAACAGTTATAAGCTTCCACAAGAAGACTTGAAATGGTTAATCGATTTGTTAAATGATAATGGTGCGGCCAAATGTCGGGAAAAAGCCACAGTCATTACCCAGAACATGAGGATTAGGCCTGTGTGGAGGGAGACCGCTCCAACCTCCATCTTGAATACATATCTTCCTCTCCAATATCGGAACCCATAATCATAATATTCTTTTATCTCTCTTGTGCACTTGTGCCTGCGCTAATACTACTACTCTGATATGATTATTGTTGCTTCATCCACCACCCAAATCCCAACACCTTGATCAAGATCGATCATGGTGGCATTTTGCCCACATATATTTATGAAAAGTTGGCTGACCTCCTAATTATGCTGTTTTATGCCGTTCTATAATCCTTCTAGGGTGCCTTTGTTTGCACACAATAATGAGATTTCCTCCTAGGCACTGTAATAATATATTTCATGTAATAATGCTGTTTTATGCCGTTCTATAATCCGTCTATTTAAATATTGTTATAAGTGTACGTAAGTGTTCTAAATTATCTCTTCGTTTTTTAATGGTGTATTAGTTCCATCCAGGCTGTAAATAACCGGCTTTCAAAAACATAAGAACATCTAAGATGGATTTACTTGATGCAAGTAGTTTGGGATTATTGAATGTATCTTAAGGAAGATGAACAATTACGTGTTTCCACAATAGCCATTTGATTCAATTTGGTGGTTGAATTAATATACACGAGTTCAATGAGAAATGAATTAGACAACTAGAGAAGGATATATATGCTAGAAAATTAGGGTATAATTGAAGCGTGTTGATGAGGGTGGATCTGAGTTTGTTGAAGTTGAAGATTGAGAAGATAATAGTTGAGGTGGGTGGCTATGAGCTAGTTATTCGACGATGTGCTGAGCACCTCCGATTTTGAATGGACAAATAAACGTGATTTGCACCATCAAGTTATACAAAAGGCTAAAGCCAACGCCTGTCTAAATATTCAACTAGAACTCCATGAATGGCACGACAAATATTTATGATGAGAATATATATATATACAGGTGAATTCAGAAGCTTCATCACCTAACACTTAGAAGAATAAAAGGGACTGGACATGGGCATTGTGGCTGGCCTCTCTTAAATTCTTTGATAAGAATAATGAAATTGTAAAGTAGTACTATTAAGTGTCTACTACAATAACAACTAGTTTGAAAGGAAGAGGATAATGCCATAATGTAGTGCCGATTAATTTGGTCTATTGCAAAAGTCCTTATCATCTCCAACATTAGGTTCCACTGCCAGGGGACACCCCCTTGGCCACTTCTCCTTCCATTTCTTCTTCTTTCCCTTTCTTTTCATTTTACCATATTCACAATTCGAAATTATTTGTAAATCCTAAAATATCAACATTTCTATAGACAAATTACTGGCCACTTCTTATACTTTTAGGACCTCAACAGTTTAATTCTTATTTTCTCAATTTCAACCGTTTACTCCTTAAACTATCAAATCTTATACACTGTGGCCATTTCGTTAACTATACTGGTGAAACAGTAAATCGGTCGGACCAATTATTTTCCGAACAAATATAATTTCATCAGAGGAATGCTGTTGATGGTGAGGCCAAATAGTGGCTAGCAGACACTAAAGTTGTTTGTACGGAATCGAAAGAGGTGAATGAATTGAGTGGTTTCGAATGAATGTTCATCAATAAGTAAAATGGGTGACGAGTCGATACCACATGGAACTCAAGTGCCAAGTTGACTTGGGACCTCCCAAGATGTATAAGGTGGTATGGATTTGTATATAACTACCCTTCTGGGCCTTGTGCATTATAGTTTGTCACCTCCAAATTAAGCCCTACTTGGATATTGATACTAATCTCTCCCATCTACAGCCTCATTTTGAAGATATGGGACCGTTATGAGTTTGATTAGGATTTAAATGTATGGGACCAAAGGACCATCAAAGGCTTCATTAGTCTTTGCTATTGCTGGTAAAGATTTTAGAGTCACCAACTTTGATTATACATGCAAGTCTATAACTCTATATATGCAAGCATTTGACAGACACATTTGGGCAAAGGTATGTATCAGGTTGTGTATTGGAACTTGCTTGCTTCAGTTAACCTAACATTAGTAGGGGATCAAATCTTATCTTCCCCAAAATGATTTCCTTGTTTCATGTCCATACATCAGGTGCATTTCTAACAAAATATTAGATAAGGGTTGTTTTTACAGTTGCCAAAGGAGAAACTCTCTATGCTTAAGTTCTGAGAAATGCTCACATAGCTAGCTAGCCAGCCTGGATGTCCATGGTGATAGTTCTGTGTAATGAAATAATTCGTTTTCAATCAAACAATACAAATTGAAAGGAGATGGTAAAGATGCCACAAGAATGCAGATGCCATGGTAATGATCTACTTATTAGGTTTCTTAAGTTGTGAACACAAAAACCCCACATCAACCCAACCCACCAATTCTGAAGATGTTTTTAAATATATATTAACTTAAAAAAAAAATGCAATAATTCTTGTGGGTTGTGTTGATATGTATATTAATTGAATGGACCAATCTTTATCTCTCATGGTGGGTTGGGGGTTACTACACTTATTTTAGGGTGGTTAGGAGAAAATCAACCTGCCCAGTATGTATGATCGTGCTTCAAGTTCAACTGTGGCATATGAGTTGTGTTATAAATTTGGGACAGGGGAGGCAACACCATATGGTGATCTAGTGCCAACACCTTGATTTTGGCCCCCCCCCCCAGCATAATTTGAGATAATGATGCTACATAGGATATGTTCTAGATTTTGCAATGACAAAAGGTACAAAGATTTTTTCATTTTAGGGGGGTCGTCAATAACAGGATCAGATTTGAAGTTTACCTACTCTGATTGCTCTTGCATAGTATACTAAAGTTAAATCATGTTTGGGTGATACTCCTCTCATTACTTGCAGGGTTGGGTAAAAAACACAAACAGAGCAAACTTTAGGTCAGTGCTTCAGCAACTCTGAATCTCTATCAGTTCACAGCAGCACTACTAATAGTTTTCGAGATCTTTAGAGGGATATGTGAACGTCAATGACCAAAATAAAATTTCCAGTCTATCTTTGATATTAATCATCTTCAATTAATATTATTATTTGGTATGTCCAGGCCCAAATGTGTTTTGAAGTTGGATCCAGAGTTTCTTCTCTTAAGATGCCAGTAGGATATTGGTTATTACTTATTAGTTGTAGACTTGTAGAGCCTTGTAGGTCAGGATTTGAATCACTGTCCCAATTGAAAGCTCGAGAGGTGAGTGTTTGAGCATCAGTTTTAAAAAGCTCGAATTTTGGAAGCTTCATGGCTTTTAACCAATCAGTTCTTAATTCCAAATTTTTCTCATCATATGCTCAAAAGGCCCAAACTCTAGTTTCATCCCTCAACATGAATAAAGCAGGATCGAAACTCCAATCTTTTATGTTGTATAAATCCCCAAATATTCATCTTCAACTGGTAATTTTTCTGTGTAGAGCGTAGTCTCTTCTCAACTCGAGCTCTAAACATTAAGATGGTAGATTCTAGTCTTTGTTATTTCTCGAACATAAACTCAGAGCTAGATAAAAGCAGGCAGGGTTAAGACTCAACTATCCCTAACCATGCTTGAAAAGACCCAGATTTGAATAATCAAAATCCACACAAAAACCATCTTAATTTACAAACCCCTAAAAAGCCATGGATAATATGTAAAAGGAGGAGATGTGGGGAAGATGATTGTTGACGATTTCAATAGGATAAATGAAACTCAACTGCCCACCTTCCCCAAATGAATGTTGCAGGGAAATCTTTCGGATCAGAGCGCATTGAGTAGCACTACGCCGATACACACAATCCCTGCGTTTGCAAAACTAAGAATAATAATGAAACATGAATACCCAAGATGAAGGAATAGAGAGACGGCCGAGTTTAATATGAGAACAAGGTTTAGTGAAGACTGTATATATAGGAGAAGAAACCCACGCTAGGGTTTTAGGCCAACCATTGATTACTGAAATACCCTTTAACGGGTAGGATCAATGGGGCTGACCCGGCTCCAGCCCATAATTGGCAAAATGCCCAAATCTTTAGCTCATCTCTGTTTCTAATATATATATATATACACACAGTAGGTAGTTTCTTACACTCATTTTGAACAAATATGGTAGAAGATCAGAGTCAGTTGATGAACATCTACATTGCCTTTATATTCTAAATTTTTTGTCTTTCCAATATTTCTGTGAGGATGATATGATTTCTCCATCACATGAGTAAATGCAAACATACAAGAATTTATCATAATCACAACAAATATGAACTTTATAAAGCTGACTCAAGAATGGAGTCACAATTGGGTGAATAATTTTGCATTCAGCATATTGTTATTTTCAGCAACAACTCCGGTGCTAGAATTTCAAATCCACAGAAAAAAATACATGTATGCAATCCATAATGTGAAGGTCTCCTACAGGCCTTGATCAATCAGATAATCTCCCAACCTCTCCACGACCATGTTACACTGTCCGGGTGTCATCGGCTCATCGTATATACCTAATATCATAGCTTGGCCGGTTTTCTTCACAGTAATGCCACCAGAACCCTGAACAGGAAATCAAAATCAGAATCAAACTGCATTACTATAACAACCAATAGCAGCATCAGAGAACACAATCAATGTGCTTCAAAAGATTGTTCGAAAATTTGCATAGTGTCATGCAATCGACAAACCTTTGTTCATGTGAGATTATGATCAACAAAGACCAACTGCTAAGACATATCATTTCCCAAATTGTTATAGAAAGCATCAAATAAGATGGTAGCAGGATGATTGGTACAAGGTACTATAAGAATGAGCTACATAACGAATGGTAGTCTCTTAACTGTTCAGTTGAAATAATGTAGAAATTGGCGATCTAATCCCGAAGAATGAAACTGATCAACTATTACAGGATGAGTGCAAATGAACAAACCTTCTTTCCACGAATCACAGCTCCACTCTCTCCCTGAATAACCATATACTTTGTACCACCAAGGTGCAGTCCAGTTGGAGCAAGTGATCCTGGCTCATCGAAATCTTTCATTATTGCGGCAACTTCTTCCGGCTTGAACTGCATATCAATAAACATATTAACCTACCTCACTCCGAATCTCCACTACATCTTAAATTAAAATGTAGCACAATCATCAATATTTTGTACCACAATGCATATCAATGTCTTTGGCATATTTGGTCAATCTTCTACAGTGTTCTATCGATACTTGAATCCTAACACAAAGCTACTACTTGTTCTGTTGATCATATACTCTGATCTAAGTAAACAAGGTGAATCACATAGAAAGTAACAGTGAAACTATATAGTCATAGAGATAGATCGGTTGTATAAGAAACCTGAGGGAAGCTGGAGCTTTTAGCCCACACACTACCGTCGTGACCGACTATGGCTGCCGCCGTCAGATGGTGGCCGTCGATGTCACACATCAAGTGATCGTCCACGTACGCTTGCCACGACATTTCTCCGGTTTGATTCTGAAACTCAACCTCTCTGCTTAGCCTTGTTTCAAACTCGACCAAGCGCTTATATACGCAACGAAGCGAGTCCAGCTGGGTTTGGGTGGGTCCGTCGGAACATGGCTGACCTGAATCCGATGAGTGCCCTTCACGTTCCCGACTGACCCCGCGTTCGGGCACGTGGGTTCCACGTGACAGGTGGCTAGTCAGATTCCGATTTAAGAGTATTACTTGCAGTAGAAGTATCAAACTTATGAAGCTGCAGCTTTTACCTTTTTCCCCACATTTTACTCTGTTTTGTTTACTACCATAACACTTTCAAATTCACCCGAACAATTATTCACTATTTAGGCTAGTGAATAGTGATACTACCTGATTGCTGCATTGTGAAGAAGGTTTTCATATATGGTCGAGAACGTTATGTAACATGGTTATGATTCTGAATTCACTTGCTCAGAAAACCTCGTTTAAAAAAACATTAGTAAAGAACAGAAACACTCGACCAACCAAGAGATTCACTATTTACTCTAATATTAACCGCAACTTTGTCCATAAAATTAGGTAGTTACAAGTACAAGCCTAAGGCTAAGATAGTGGAAGAGAGAAATTAAGAGGTGGTAAATCTGTAATCTTCTTCACCAGGTTTGTACGCAACATCATCTAATCATCGTCCAAAATAGGTTCATCTGCATCAATATGAGTGTGAGCTCAATACCAATTGGATTGCTCGGAATTCCACAAATCAAAAGTACTGTAGTGCACGAAGAAACACTAAATTCATTCTGCAAAAACAAATCTTCTTACCATCATCTTCTTCTGGATTAAAATCATCCTCATCATCATCAAAATCTCTGTTCTGCAAGATCAAAGTAAACTCGAGTAGTTGTAACAGAACTCAACAGTGTAACAAATATAAAGGAATGGCAATCTCAAGAGCCAACATAACGAAAACACAACTGATTTCATTTTTAAAAAAAATGGAAGAAAGGATAACAAATGTTCACCATGTATAGCCAATCTATTTATTATTTGCATCATATTTCCAAGGTTAAGATTCAAGCAGTTAAAAAAAAATATATATCCTCAACTCCTATTGTCAACTGACACTAAAGCAAGAGTCAAAGAGGTTTCCTGAAGATCAGTATCACCCAACAATATAGAAATGGGTTCAGTTCATTAAGACCTTACAAAATAAGGGTAATACATAAAATACCATCCGATAGACTGAAGTCATTCCGTATCAAGGTAAAGAAAGTTAGAAATGGGTACTTATCAGTTTGATTTACCGGTTATACTATTGGCTTTCTGTCTAATACAGCATATGGAAAAGCAAGGTACCATCTAAGATCATGACCTAAATCAATTGAATTTAAAGGCTCAAAGAACATATAAGATCCAAACTTTTTGTACAAACCTGCTGATAATCATCATCACTGGGGTCTTCATCTTCCTCCTCCTCCTCTTCCGCATCTGCATCCTCATCCTCTTCCTCATCCTTTTCACCTTCTTTCTGTTTCTTTGCAACCTACAGGGCAACAAAGATGATTACCAAGGAATGAATACAGAAAGGTTAAACTGCAACTACAAATAATAACATCTTCAAAATTTCATTTGGATCGATTCTATAGATGTCACAGAAATTTATCAAACAACTATTGCAGGTAGTGAGAGAAATTAAGACATCTCATACCAAATTCTGTTCTCGCTTTTCAATTTGATTCCAATACATCTCAGACATTTCTGTCAAAGTCCATAACCAAACTGATAAGTACCCATAATTAAACTGATAAGTACCCCTCCCCACCCCTCAGAAATAGAACGAAAAAAAAGTAAAATATAATAAATGAAGCTTCTTTCGCTTTTTAATCTCATGATACCTGTATCCCGTTTATCCCATTTAACATTTTCTCTGCTCACTTGCCGCACATTTGAACCTGAAATTCCATTTTGCATTGATGAGTATGAGAGACGCAAAAATGAAGCATAAAAACAAAGTTAGAATATTGGATACCATCACATTTTTCTTATTGGTCTTCACATTACAAACCTCTAGTCAATTCTTTCGGAAACATACTGAGAACCAAATACTGTTTGAAAGATTCAATTTCTCTCTTAGCCTTTCGCTTGCTTCCCTTGGATATTTCAATATCTTTGTTTTGTCTACCTGAAACCGCAAGTTGAAGAATTGTTTGATTTTGAATATACAATCAGGTATATTAGCAAAATGCAGTGAAAAGTGGTAACAATTAACTTAGAAGCAAGATTATGATTTTCACTAATAACAACAAAAATTTCGTTAAGATCACATATGTTGGCTATAAAGTGGCTATAATATGATTTAACTTACTAACTGTCTAAAACTTCTAAAACTTTTCATGACAGTCTGACTTTTACTTAATGTTTTATTGCATATCAGTCATATACATGGTTTTGGAACATGAATGCACTTGTGTTGCAATCAAAAATATAAATAATAAATATAGCGTGAGCTAATTTCAGATATTTTATAAATATGTATTTCTATCTGCGCACAGCCATTGATATATTGTTCATGTCGGAACTATGTGTACTGGGCACAGTAGTAGTGCTACAAGTTGCTTGTGTATTTGCATAACATGCATGATTTCCTACGTAGCAAAGGAAATATTTGGATAAATATCAATCTAATGAACATAATTCTGTCACCGTATGAACCAATAAAAAAATTCAAAACAAGGAATTAGTATACAACACTGACCAGCCTTGTCAAGATTATATTCGGAATATTCGGATTTCATTAGCCAATTCAGAGTATCTCTAATTGATGTTTCTTCCTCCAAGCCTTTGTTTTTCTTTTGATCGAACTCGGACAAAATACCTCCGGCATCAGGTAATTGAATATCCTGCAAAACAAGTCTCACATTGGATAAGAAAAGTGGTAGAGGAGCCAGCAAACAAATTTTTATGAACTAAGATCTAAATGAAATCCTAGGAAACTGAATTCACAATGGAAGATTAACGACACTAAGATTCCCGCACCCATTTTAATGAAAAAAGAGATAGAAGATACTGGGTATCATCAAGACATCAAGTTCATATTCTTTGTAAAAACTAAGCACGTAAGCATAATATCTGAACCATTTATAAAGAAATCTTATTATTTTTATTTTTTAAGAAGGAAACATGAAGTAATCCTTTAGGTTATCCATTACCAAGGAGAGACGTCATTAGCAATTAAGAAAAAAAAGACAAGCAAACCTAATTTAAAATAAAGGAAAACCAAGATCAAGAATCAACTGTCGCTTAGCAACCTTGTGCTGAAGCCAAAACTGTAGAAACATAAACTCACAGGAAATGGCACAAAGGGCTCTTCCTTAGAATAGCGATTTTGTCCACCATATCCTCCCCTTCCTCCTCCACGACTTCTATATGCCATTTACCTTCTGATGCAAAAGGCAAACAAGAATTACTCAAGAAATAAATATTTTTAAACGTCAAACTGGAATTGAAAAAACACTGAATTTCTGCAATTCTGCATTCCCAACCCAAAATTCAAAATCGATCATTGGATCTTACTCCAATGGAATTTAAAAGCCTTCTCAATCGATCACCCCCAAAGCATCAGTGCACAGTTCACTCATATAAAAAAAATGAACAGAAATCAAATGCAAGACTAAGGGATATGGCCACTTTTTGTTTTTACAGAAAGTATGCATTCTAATATGCATTCTCTTGGGATATGGCCACTTTCAACCACAGCAGAAAATCCATCAGCCTTCATATGTCGCTATATTAATTATTCATTAAAAACAAATAATGCACAGAACAGTTGACAAGATATCCACTAAGCGGAGAAGTAGAGAGAGGTAAAGCCTTGTTATTCTTCATTTCTCATCATCTCTATGTCTTCCTACTGACCTTATTTTCTTGGCACGTAAAATTTATCGATCTCCTTGTGCTGCTAACTGAAACTTATCTAATAACAAAGATAGGGTCTTCAAATTCACTAGCTTTACTTTATTTTTTGTTCAAACTGTGTTCGTGATTCAGTCCTGCCAATGATGTTCAACAAGTTTTAAGGTTAAGAGTAATACTCTTGTTCCTAAACAAAACTGATTCAGAATTATGATAATCAGTGAACCACAACCTTGATGCAGAAAAATTCGAGTTGATTTCAGAAAACCCACAAATTCATAAGAGCTTAAAACATGATTACTGTGATTGAGCTACACGAATAAATATAGCAAACCCAACCCACCTAATAACTGGGTTTGATCAGAATCAACAATTTGATTATCTTTAATAATGAGATATAGTAAATCGATAAACCTCAGAAAGAAACAAGAACATAAACCCAACATATGAGAAACCCACATTTGTTCTAAGAAAGGCATCTCAAAATTCTCATTAGGGACCCAAGAGTAAGATATAAAAGATAAAAAGGGAGTATAGATGTCAGAAATGGTACCTGAATAGAGCGAAGACAAATCTCAACTAGACCCTCTCTCTTCAAAATGTATTTATTTGCCGCCGGAGAGAGGGTTTTTAGAGGTTTATCAGTTTATGTATGCGCGGCAGCACTATGCAGACCCCGTTTTATATTTCGCGGGCGATCGGGTCGGGTCCTGTAAATGGGGAAGTGCCACGAGGTAAATAGTGTAACCAAAGATCGGAGAACCTTAGAAGGAACATGAACAGTTGTAAGAATTGTGTTAAGAAAACATTAAAAGGGAGATATTAAACAAAGTTTAGTCTTATTTTAGAAGCATTCGAGTGGGACGGTCGTATTATGGAAACATTCATATTACTTATGTATTAACGCACTGACTCTAAGAAAATGTTTGATATCTCATTATATGAAAAAGTGTAGTTTAGAATTGAAACAACGAGTTTTAATTGATAGATATAAAAGATGTGGTGTAACACTGTAACACATTCATTATATCAATGTTTACTTCATAATGTAGTTATGTGAATGTGAATAACTAATCGTCGAGTTTAGGGTTCAATATGCTACTTCACACAAGCACTAGCTAGCTGAAATTATATGTTCTAATCCTAAACGAACCTTTATAATTTGGTCAATGGGAGGTTGGTCTATTACTCCCCCTACCTGAAATACAAATAACAGAGAGGATTAGAAATGGGTCAAATGACCAGTAATGTACGAAGAGGCTATCGCGATCACTATCCTTTGTTAACAGAGCTTATGTCTGGTTTTCAAAACATGAAAAGATGGTGGTTTTTTGTTGTATATAGAGAGCAGTAAATGAAGCTCCGACATTTCATCATTGCAAATATTTCGGTATCATCAACACCACTACTTCTGCAGCAAGCAACTTCCTCTCCTTCCTCACTTTCCTCACCGTCCGATCACACCCCCACCTCACACAAAACCCTCACACAAGGTCTCAACATTTTTGATTCTCTCTTCTCTCTGCAAAAAAAAAAAACATCTGAGACAAAGACACCACCATGTTTCTTCAACCTCCAGGAGAACCGTACCTAATCCCCCAGCCATTCTTTTCCAGCCATTTTATCTACCAAGACTATGTTCAAGCTCAACCTTACTCTCAGGCTCAAATCTACGTTTCTGATCCATTCTACCATGTTTTTCCAACTCATCCATTTCCACCTTATAACTATTTTCAGCGGCCGCCAAACCCACCCATAAACCCTAGAGAGCTGCTTCCTCGTCCTCGAAGAAACACTCGCATTAAGCCAAGGGGGAGCAGGGCAGCTACTACTTCTAGCGTCCGGATATGGGTGCCAAGAAGGAAACTGGAGCTAACTTCTACCTCTGTTAGGACAAGAAATGTTCAGGAGGGTTCTTCTCTGATTCCATTTCCTACAAGCTCTCACCAGCAAATAACTTCAACTGCAACAACCCTTATGATCAAGAATATCCCAAATCATTTTGGGTACTCAACCCGTAGCTCTCTTGATTTAGTACCCTTTTGGTTGTTTCTTTCTTTCATGTAGTTGGCTGCAGTACGAAGGACCCAGTTCATGTCCGGTTCATTTTCATAATTCTGCCTACTTTTCTGCAACTTTTGACTCAAAATCCACTATGTTTGTATACTATAAATTATGCCCTTTTCTTAGGTCTTCGATTTTGGGTGAGAACCTTGTTTTGATTTACTTTGCAGGAGAACTGATCTAGTGGAGATGCTGAAAGCTCACTGCTTGAATGAGAACTTGAACTTTGTGTTGCGGTCCGAATCCACCGAAAAGTCCGAGTTTGATTTTCTCTACTTGCCTATGGATTTTAAGTAAGTGATTGGGTTTTGAGACTTTTGTTTTTCTATGCGTTGCTTTTCTGTGTGATTGAATGAAATTCTCATTCTGTATATATTCTGTTTGTTAATCTCATTAGGGAGTTTTGGGAAAAAAGGAGGATCTCCAACCTGGGATATGCTTTCGTGAATTTCACCTCCTCTTATGCTGCACTCAGATTCTATAAGCAATACCACAAATTTGAGTGGCCAGTGCCGGAAAACACGAAGATTTGTGTGATTGCTTGTGCCAAAACCCAGGTCAGTTAATCATAATAAGTTTGCAAATTTTTAATCTTTATCCCACTTTTCTTTGGGTTCTGGAGTTTCAGAGATTGAGTGTTCTTTTTGGGCTGTGGCATTGTAGGGCAAGGAAGCGTTGATTAAGAGATTCAAGAACATGGTATTCTGGTGTCACAGCAATGACTACTTACCGGTGATTTTAGCACCTCCCTGTGATGGTGTTGTGAACTCCGGTCTTGTACCGGTGGGGAAACTTGCAGGGCAACCTAAGATTCAGAAGAAGAAGAAGAAGAAGAATCGGAGATAGCTAGGAATATAGTTGTTTAAGAACACTTTGATCTGTGTTGAAATATTTTGTAGCTGGAGCATCAATAGAGTTTTCACAATCACCTTTAAGTTTATGAATTCCAAGCTGAATCGTTAAAAGGGGTTATAATAGCGTTCATGCTAAAAGGTGCTAATTTTTTTAAGGGTTGAGGTGAAAATTTGAGCCAAAGTATCGTAGGATCCCATCAGACATCCATAACTATCATTCCTCTATTGAAGGAATGGCAATCGCAGTGAGCCAAACTTGGCTAACACAATTTGGGGTCTGGTGCCACAGTTGGGATTAGGGTGAGATGGAAACATGGCTTGTCAACTGTGAAAGTCACGGTGTTTCAGTGCTTGTACATTTATTGAAAGGTAAAAATAGGAAACTGGAAAAGTCTGGCAGAATTTTTGTATATGTCTATGAGTCGGGTAGATTATAAAGCATCAATTTGTAGCTACCAGATGGATATAACTCATAAATGAATTCATTTCTACCAAAAAAATCATTGCCCAAATATGTGAGAACTGAGGCATTGATAGCAAATTTACCCTTTTTGAAGGTCATAATTACCATATCGATCAACACTGATAAACATCATTGGAGATTAATGCAGTTGCAATTAAAGGAACTCGTTCCAATTTCCAAACGAAGAATTTGTATCTCGCAGGAAAGAAAACTCACATGACCTCCACCAAAAGAGGCACAAGTGATAGTGATGAATGTTCAATACACATAGTTATGTAATACCATCACAATGATAAGCATTTATTCACAAATTTATTAATTGAATAAGGAATATGATTATGTGATATAATTTTGCTACTTAATTTGTCCAAAACATAACCTATAGTACGTAGAAACCTAGCTTTATTTTCCCATATTAGAGCATCTGCACCGGCGAGCAAGATGCCGAGCAAGAGCACGAGCAGCTGGTGGGGCCGGCCAAGGTGCTCGAGCAAGGTGCTCAAACAGCACGCACCGGGGTCGAAAACGGCGAGCAAGATGCCGAGCAGTCAACGAGTCAAACTGCTCGAGCGAAGGCTCGAGCAAAGTTTGCTCCGATGCTTGCTCGAGCAGCTGGTGGGGCCGGGCTCCGTTTTCTTTGGCTTTTCGGACGTTGGAGAGGCACAAAAGCTCGTGGCCGGCACGTTCGAGCACTAGCACGAACCGGAGGTGAAGCCGAGCGCCGCACTCGACGGTGGCCGTGGCTCCCGAGATTTGCCGCACCTCCCACATCCCGAAAATGTGCCTGAGACCGGTCCCAAATGAAAGATCACTTTGAGCCCATCATTTTGGTGGGTGGCACGTCGGCTGGAGTGGCCGGACGGCGGCGAACGGAGGCCGGGAAGTTTCGGTGGAAAACGGCGGGAAAATTTAGGAAGACGATGAACAGTACCTTTTTTTAAACGAGCCAATGTCAGGCTGCCACGTGGCAGTCTGACCGGTCAAAAAATAAAAAACGGGCAAATCAATCTGGGCCTTCCATTTCAATCTGAAATTTTGATCCAACGGTCAGAATTCAAAGGCAACGGCTACAATTTGATCATAACGGAAATAAACCAAAAAAAAATAGTAAAAAAATCCCAAAAATTTCAAAACTCTCCCAAAAATTTGCTTATAAATACTACTTCAATTTTTAATCAACTCACACTAATTTGTTCGAGAAATAAAAAATTTATTTATTAAGATGAAATAGAAATACATATTAAAATTAACACACATACTTAAATTGAACACAAGCTTAATAATTAAACTCAAACGGATTCAAAAGCACATAATAACCCAAAAGGAAAACCTACCCCAACATAACAAATATCGTGGGCCTCGGGGGCGTTGCCCCCGAACCCCCATCGGGGGTCACGTTGCGCCCCCGAACCCCCAAAACCAGGGCGCGTCGCCCCTGGACTCCGACTCGCTGACCGGGCAGCGAGATCCCCGCCTCTGTCAGCGCCACCAGATGACTAGTTCAAGGCATATACTAACGTGTCAATTATCTATTAATCGAAAATCTTATCGAAAATCTTGGATAATATCGAGTCGATAATGATACGTGACACATTATTATTGGTGGTTAATCTATCCGGTAAAAAAAATTTAATCATTTCACAACAAGACAAAACTGAGTTGCTCAAGCAAATTGTTAATGGGTGTGTGAAAAAATCGATTTGGGTGGAGCAAAATTTGATTTCCATTTGCTTGAGCAAAATTTGCTCCTGGGCCCACCAGGTGCTTGAGCAAGACCATTTCATGGGTGCGGATGCTCTTAGGCACCATAGCCCTAAGTACTATTAGAGTATGAAACTGCATTGCCAGACGATACTAGAGGCTTTTCGATTAGCTTGTAACCTGAACGTCACACAGCTACCTACGGTCTGCACCACTGCTCAGAGCCTCAGAGTAGTACGCAGATATATAGGATAAGCTAGGTAGGCATGATTATGTCTACAAAATCTGAAATATTTACATCCATGATGAGTCTGCAGATCCTATAGTAATGCAACCAACCTTATCTTTACCATTTCATTTCTCCTGGTGAAGTAAGAAAATATCAAATGAAAGAAAATAACAGCGAAGTTAAAGAGTAAAGAGGTGCAGCCCTAATATGGGTTTAACGCAGAGACATGAACTTTACGTACTAGTGTGTCCCAGGCACTCAGCATTACTATTGGTGACAATAGACTCTCTTGCACCAATCCTAGGTTAATTTTGAGTTCGATGTTACGCTTGAATATTACGAATATAAATTAAGCAGGTTTTATCCATGGACGTAATCAATACCTACAATATCTACTTATTATGTTTATATCTACTTAAGAAAATAGTGATCTTGTAAAATGTTTGATATTGAAAGGAAGTAATTAAATTTCCTCTCAAATTAAATTAGTTAAGACTTCAGACAATATCAATGGGCAGCCTGCAACCATATATACTTGCATGTCTCTGTTGCAGCAGATTGTGGCAGACGATTTTGAAAGGGAAGCTGTATCCCATTTTTTATATCATATTCACTAAAAAAAATACCGGGGTCGTCTCAAAGTACGCAGTACTCTTATTTTTTTTTTAAATTTATTTTAATAATATAATGGAAATATGTTGAATAGGTTAACAAGTTGGAATTTTCTTCGGTATCTTTATGTATATGATACCCTCGTTTACAAATTTGATGATCGGTACCCTCATATATATGATACCCTAATTTATAAATTTGACCATAAATTTTGTTGTTATTGTAGTAAATAGAGTGATTGTTTAGATAATTGTAGTTCTGTTAGTTGTAATTACTTCACCTACGACATATTTACATGTTTATGAACAAATGGTTGTCAATGTGGTAAATTAGTTTAATAATATGTAAATATATAAAACATATGTTGTAAATTTGTTGTCAATGTTATAAATTTAGTGTAGAAAAATGGTAAATTTTATTTAGTTAGTTATAAATTAAGGGTATGATATACATCAAGCTACTGTAGACGACCCAAAACAAGTTACCTAATTAAATATCAACATGTGTCAATTTTTAAAATAAAATTCACCATATCTACAACAAATTAATTCTTAATAATTAACATCGTTTAAAATTATGTAACTAATATGGTCAAAATAATAAATTATACCTGGTAGAACTACAACTATGACTTATGACAACAATTGTTGTGATAAATGTAATTGAGCTGTCAAAAATGTAAATATTATATTTAGACAAATTTTATCAAATGGAGAACCATATTACAACAATGAGATTTTATATATCTTTTGGTCAAATTTCAATTTTACCATGTACACAACGCAAATGTTGTCAGAATTGTAAAATAGTTGATCATCGTTGTAAATGATATAGTTTTAAAATAATTACCACAAATAGAATAAAAATTACCGTTTTCAAATCAATAAGTGTAATTTGTGCTAAAACGTGTAGTCATTATAGTAATCATTTCATTAATGATAAAAGCATAAAGATTTACTAGTGTGACAACAAATTTGTTCTCACACTTGTTAAAATGTTTATAAACTAGTACATTAGTTTAGGTGGAGTACTTGCTATGACTAGAACATGATTTACCACTTCAGTATCGATTAATTGTTGTAGGTTGTGGTAAAATATCTAGTCGTTGTAGTAAGCATTTGATTAATGATAAAAACATAAAGATTTACCACTTTGATAACTAATATGTTGTACACTTGTAAATTGTGCATAAATTAGTAAATAGGTTGTCGGTGGAGTAATTACTAAGATTAGAACAAAAATATCATTTTTTACATCAGTCGTTATAATTTCCGGTAAATTTCGTTGATTAAATGTAATTACTACATTGACAATGAAAATTACATAAAATATTACTTATTTACATAAGGGATAACTTCATTACACTAATTAAGACATTACCTATTTTTAGTCAAAACATAATAGCTTACCA
This sequence comes from Potentilla sterilis, assembly GCA_963682095.1. NCBI lineage: Eukaryota > Viridiplantae > Streptophyta > Magnoliopsida > Rosales > Rosaceae > Potentilla > Potentilla sterilis. The sequence goes on from OY821757.1 coordinate 9,006,538, forward strand.
ATTTGATAACTTATTGTGGTAACATGTATAAATTAGTTCAAATAACAGTAATTACAGGTTGTACGTAAAGTAGTTACTACATCTAAAATAAATATTATCTATTTTATACGCTAATTATTATGGTTGTTGTAAACTGCATGTAGAAAGAATTATGTTTAGTTAAAGAAACTACTAATGCTATAATTAATTTGTGGTAAAGAATATTTAACTAATACTCATAAATTGAGCGCCTATCGTAGAAGGTTTTTTTTTTTAAAGGAAATGACTTAATAATTGTCAATAGTGTTGTTTCTGTCTGAATCCGTAGACTCACAGAGACCGGTGGACTTTGGTATGATTCCTTCATGCTAATCCTGCTAACTAAGGGAATACCAGGTGGGCCGGTCTATTCCGCTCCGATGCTTAAGTGAGTAAAGTTGGGATAATCTGATAACTTAAGCAGGAATGAGTAGTTGAAGTATTGATTACCTATCAATGAGGGTAGTTGAGACTCATATATAGGCTGTCGGACGTGAGGGCTGACATCACCCTTCGATGTGGGACTGACCCCCTTCTGCATATACTACTGGACTGTTTCGGCCCTTGTTTGGGGAGCTGCTGTCCCCTGTCTCCGGGTCCCGCTCACCAGTAAGGTCCGCCCGGGTGCCGGACCAGGTGCTGGTGCTGAACTTTCGGGCCTTGGGCCGGGTCCAGGAGCCCTTACTGCGGGTCTGGAGCCCTGGGTAGTCTATCTCATGGCTACTGTCAACAAGTGTAATTGTCCACTGATAATAAATTATTCTCGAAATAGTAATTAGTTAGTGATGAATTAATTAATAGGAAAAACTATTTAACTGATTGTGTTCTGATGATTTTAGGATATCAGTTTTTTTAAAATTTATTTGTTAAAAAAAAAATGTAAGTAATTATGTGTGGTAAATTGATAATCAAATATTAATTATTATTTTAAAATTTTCAAAGAATTTTGCAATTTCTTGTCTGAAATTCTCTGCTACTATGCCGTCGATGTAGGAATTTGTTTTCTTGGTAACAATTATTCTTTGATTAAATAAATATGTAAATTGGGTTTGTCTTCTTATGTGCAGAGGGCTGTAAACGAAGTTCCAGTATTATGATTACTGACATTACAGAACGAAGGTCAAGTAAAAGAAGAGGGAGGGTGAACTAAAAGTATGGGCAAGAATGGTGGTGAGAAAGCCAGAAGAAGGTCATGTAAAAGAAGAGAGTGGTGAAAGTAAAAGTATCTGTATAGCATGGGAAGCATGGAAGAAGTGAGACATGGCGCCCAGAGCTAGCTAGGGAGGCAAAGTGTTAGGGCAGTAGTAATAGAACACATATACAGACTGCATATAGAAGACAAGTTCTGGGTGCAGGCTTTTAATTCATTGCTAACCTGAGCAGCACACAGCTACACTTGTTCAGATTTCAGACTATGTAAGACTGTCGATCACCACGAGTTTGACTACTGCACAAAGCAAACCATGTACGTTCTGTATGTCTGGCTATTATTACCCATGCCATGACTGGAGAAGCTAAAACCCATTTCTATGTATGAGTAAGCCCAGCAAAATCTTATTCATTTACCTGCTTTCATCTTATCTTCTTGAGATTTATTATTATATCCTTCAAATTCTATGTAACTTTTATAAGTTTATACGTATATTTCATTGGACCTTTGCGTGTTAATGTTCATTGTTAATTCTTGGAAATCGCTTCTGCAATTTTTCCGCTTAATTACCTTGGTACACAAATCTGTCATGTTTTGTAGGGCAATCATTATCTTTTCGCTGTCATTACCTACTCTCTGATCTACATTATCTTTCTCAAAAGATATTTATCTTGGTTTTGGGACCTAAAACTCACTCTAATTAACACTCAATCTCCTTGATTCCTATATTTTATGACATGGTTCGAGCTTGTTTTCAATTGATATTGCTTACCAAATCCACATAATATGGTCAAAGATTGCATAATATTAAAAATTAACTATCGATATTAAGAATTGAGATCTTAGGTTATGTAATACATACACTTACAGATATGATAAAAAAAATTATCGTCATTCTTATAAAATAGATAATTATTTAGGTAAATATAGTTCAAGTATAGATAATTACTCCACTTACAATATTTTTATAAGTTTTTAAATAAATTGTTATTAATATGGTAATTTTATTCAATTATATGTAAATGTGATAATTTTGTTATCAAGATCGTTAGTTCAATAAAATTATTATCACAATAATAAATTTATTTAATTAATTGTAAAATGATTGTACGATATATATATCCCCTACAACCCAGATCACTAAGTTCAGATAGAATATCACTCACCTCTGTTGCATAGAAGAATTTTCGGCATATTTATAATGCATGTCATCTAGCCATGCAAGTGATGCGACTAACACGATTCATTATGCAGCTGTTTGTAGTCGGGGCCAAAGCATCTCTTTACATTATTACATATAGCCATAGAGATGAGACATAAATTTTGTGGAATTACCAAATCTAAGGATTTTAGTGGTTTCGTATATCTTCAGATTGACTTCGACATCAAACAAGCTGAAAGCTTAAAGATGTTCAAGCTAGCTGAGAACGTCAAACAAACTTGCATCACAGAGGGAATGGAGTAGCTGCCCAACGCCCCAACACTTCTTTATTGTGGAGGCCGGAGTGATCTACTAGATATATTGACAGCGCATTGCTTACTAGAAAAACTAGATGCCGTGGTGCGGTATGATCCTAACAAGTCCGAGTTTCATTTTGTGTATTTACCCATGGATTTCAAGTATATAGCACCGTAATTTATCGATTAGACTTTGTCCAAAAACAAAAGACATGCTCATTTTTATTGGACCAAGTTATGTTATAGTTTTCTTACAATTTCTCGTTGCAAATCTACGGAGAGCAAATTCAGTTACGGAATTGTAAACTTCACTAGTGCAGTCGGGGCAAGAAGATTTTATTGAAATTACCATAATTTTGAGTGGGATATCGAACAAAGGAAAAACCTTTTACATCCGATAAATTTCTAGTACGTTATTCTAATTATTTGTTGATTTCTAAGTAATTGTTTAATGATCAATATTCATATTTTTAGGGAAACAAATTAAAGCATTACTCAAGAATAAATGGTGCAAAGTATTTTAGTGCGAGTGTGATGAGTACTTGCCTGTGGTGGTCGCACCACAATCTTATGGTGGATCGCCTTTAAAACTCTTAGCTCTTGGAGAATTTAGAGGTGCACCCAACCAATTGATTTAGAATCTGAATCTACTATAGTTTTATTAATTTATTTAGTGTTATATTATGATAGCTTCGTTCGTATGTTTCTCATCTTATTGCTAACTAGTTTTATCAGGATTTTACAGTGGAATACTAGAATAAAATAAGTCTTTTGGTGCACCAACTCAGTAGTAAATTACTCAAAACTACAATTTTGTGGTGATATTTACTAATAGCAAGACTTAGGCTTAATTTAGTATTGAGGTGAAAAAACTCAAATATGGAAAAACTTAGTTTTAAATAAGCAACATCTCACATGCTTTTTAAAATCGTGGTTTTTTCAACTAAATATTATAAATAAGCACCTTATAAAACACTTACCAAACACATAATTAACCCATAATAATAATTATAAGTGATTATTTACCCCAAAACGCAATACCAAACTAAGCCTTAATTTTTTTATACCATCAGCAGAGAATTAACAGTAACGGGCTGTTAACCTATCCACGACTTAATGACATAATTAACCCTGGAAATCTGTAAATTACAACTCATGTCATATATATATATATATATATATATATATATATATATCCACATATTCTCACTCTCACATAAAACCCTAAATGGGTTCGACTGAAAGAGGCGAGCGGCGCGGCGGCGAGAGACGCGAGGCAACGGGACGACAAATCTTGATATATATATATATATATATATATATATATATATATATATATATATATATATATATATAGGGTTTAAATCTCTGTCTTAGAGATGCATGATTTACAGACTTCAATGATAGTACCCTTGGTATTATTGAATCAAGTCTTTTTAATGGTCCGATTCATTTCAATTGTTACCCTGATTTTACAGTTAGTCTAAGTGATCCACATTTATTAAAAACTTTAACCTTAAATATTAAGACTTCCGGCTATAATGTTTTAGAAGGAACTCAACCCTTAGCATTAATCTACAGAATCCACTACAAAGTTACTGGCACAAACATAAATTTCCAAGCCATTAGTAAAAGCCCCAAAAATCAAACACTTTTAATACAGAGTAGTCAAGATAATGCAAACATCAGAGTTCCTCATACCATACAATGGTCTGATGTTCATCTTCCAACAGAATGGTCATTAAACAATGAAAATCAACCTACAAACATTAGACACAGTATCTCCGATTTAGGTGGTATTCAACAATACAATGATGGAATAGTACGAATAAATTTTAATTCCCCTAATTCAAGTCATCCTCGAATCCAGGAAATAGGACAATCTTCTAGACATTCTTTTAGGACAGCCAGACATTCATTTGCTGGTTCTACTACTGCTGAGTCTTCCATTTTAAGAAGAGATCGTGACTTTGAAAAAGAAATTAATAAGATACGAATTAAAGAATTAGAAGAAGAATTGCAAAAATTACAAATAAGAAATTTAAATACTAATTCTCAAGTCATCTATCCTACCTATACAGAACCTCTTACAACTGAAGAAGAACCAACTTCTCCTACTCCTACAGCTTCTGATTTTGAAATAATCCCTCCAGTTAATCCTCAATTAAGCACTCTTCTGCAAGAAGACAATAAAACAAACTCTGAAGACACTGTCTCTACCCAACAGTTCATCATTAACTTTCCTAAATTAAACCAACATTTAGTAGCTCAAGAAAACATTAATCGTCGTAATTCTTACCGACAAAAATACCCTTTAATTGATCAAAGAAAACAATTATTCAAAGATTGAAAAAATCATATGCTGCAAACGCAAACAGAAATATTCTTCCTTGATTTCATCGACCTAATCAACAAAAATATTCAAAGCTTAACAAAATCTAAATGGACAATGACCAATTCTGTGGTAACTTCCACTCATCCTCCTATAGAAAACATAGTAATTAATCATTTACAACATAATATCATAGTCTCACCATTTAAAATAACTGATGACAAACAGGATCCAGAACATAAGAAAATTATTGAACAAAATAATTACTCAAACCAAAGTCTAATAACTATAGGACAACAACTTGATAAAATTGAAACCAAAATAGACACAATATCTTCTAAAGTCAGTATACTTCCTAAACCTCAAACTGAAACACCATTAATCCATTTTAACAATCTCAGCATCAACAAACCAATATCTACGGCCCAAAAAATTGATCAACTATTAAAAACTATAAAAGCTGAACCAAGTAATAGCCTTTCAGTCATACATACTAACAAACTTTCAAACACATCAACCGATTCCTCCGATAGTGACTCAAGTACTATCTCCAAAATTAACTAAACATTCCAAGATCTACAATTATCTCGAATTAATTACTCAAAGAAAAAAAATTTCAAAAAATGGACAGAACGTCCTTTACCTTTAGACATACAACCTAGTAACATTATCAATAATCAATTCTCAGTCTCTTCTGATAAAACATATGAATGGAATATCGATAATTTGTCTGAACAAGAAATCTTAAATAAATTACATCATATGTCAATGGCCGCAAACAGTTATGTTACTAATCATAATTTCAGCCAACCTGAAATTATCGATATTCTAGTCACAGGATTCACAGGAACACTACATTCCTGGTGGGAAAAACATCTCACTTCAGAATCCAGAAACCAAATTAAATACGCAATCAAACAAGATGAAGACGGAAGTCCCATCTTTGATGAAAACATTGGAAGAGGAGTTTCCGATGCAGTAAACACTTTATTCTATACAATTATCCAACATTTTATTGGCACACCAAGCCATATCACATCCAGAATTCACGACAAACTTAGTAACCTAAGATGTCCAACATTAAGTGATTCAAATGGTACAAAGATGTTTTTATTTCCAGAGTCATGCTTAGAGATGATAGTAACCAACCATTTTGGAAAGAAAAATTTATCAACGGTTTACCAAAACTCTTTGCCCATAAAATCAGACAAGTCTTAAGTAACGAAAATGGTCACATTGATTATAATACCCTTACCTACGGAAATACTATTACAATTATTCAGAAAGAATGATTAAAAATGTGTATTGATATGAAACTAAATTCCCAAATAAAAACTGAAAAGAAAAGAGTAAAATATGAATTAGGAAACTTTTGTGAACAATATGGTTTACCCCCTATTCCCCATTCTAGAAGAAGAAGACACAAACATGAATCTAGTTACTATCCCAACAAAAGAAAATTTAACCGTCATAAGTACCCATCTCAAAATAACAATAATTTCACAACTGATAAAATCTAGGGAAAAAGACCATTTGCACAAAAAATTTGAAAAACTTGCCCATTTCAATGTTACCTACCCATTCCAATGAATCTTGATAAAAATACCTAATTACCCTATACTAAAACCATATATAAATCTCTCTCTCTCTAATTAGGGTTTCACTTCACCCTCCTCCTCCTCTCCTGTACCACCACCTCACCACCGGAAACCACAACCTATGCCTTCATTTGCTCCACCAACTCGGCCTCCACCGCCGCCCACTTCCTCAGACGAGGCTGATCTGCCTCATGTTCCTCCTCCGTCGGATTGGGGAAGAGCAGCGAAGGGTGTCCATATCTGGACTGCAGCGAGCTTCAGACGATGGGCTTCTTCGTCGAGGTCGAGGTCGAGGTCGAGGGGCGGCGATCCGGGTCCAGAGGCTTCAGATATGTTGTATTGTGGGAGGGAGATGTGTTCTTATAGGCTTTTTCTGGTTATAGGAGGAGGAGGGTGGTGTTACTTTTCGTTGCAGTGATGAGAGTAGAGCTGATCGAGGTTTGGGATTTGGGTGTGGAGTGAAGATGTGGGGCTGAGATTGATGGAGATGAAGAAGAAGAAGAAGAAGAAGAAGAAGAAGAAGAGGAGAAGGGGAGATAAAACCCTAACCCTAGAAAATGGTCTCCATCACTATATGGCAGCAAAGCAATGAAGGAGCGAGGCTAGCGGCAACGGCGACGGAAAGAAAAAAAACTAGGGTTTTTTTTTTTTTTTTTTTTTTTTTTTTTTCTCTTGGTTAGGGTCAGTAATCAATTACTGACCCTCAGTAATCGATTACTGGGGGTCAGTAATCGATTACCGGGGGTCAGTAATCGATTACCGGGGGTCAGTAATCGATTACCGGGGGTCAGTAATCGATTACCGGGGGTCAGTAATCGATTACTAGGGGTCAGTAACCTGATTACTTCATGAAATCTGTAGAGTTTCATTGTATTGTATGTGCAAGTTCTTTATGTTATTGTCAAGTTATCAATGAAATCTTAGTACCAGTATAGTGTGGATGTTTTGTGATCAAAGTTTTACAACTTCATGAACTCTGGTTATGGATTACTGGGGGTCAGTAATCGATTATTGGGGGTCAGTAACATGGTTACTGGAAAATATGGAATCTGTAACCTGATTACTGGGAGTCAGTAATTGATTACTGGGGGTCAGTAATTGATTACTGGGGGTCAGTAACCTGATTACTGACCGATTACTGACTCCCAGTAATCGATTACCGGGGGTCAATAATCGATTATTTACTGTAATCTGTAAATTATTTACTGAGGGTTAGTAACCATCGTCAATAACCTGATTATAAAAAAAAAAAAAAAATTAAAAATCTGGCGAAAAAAAAATTCCGGCGAAAAAAAAAAATTGGTGCCCGGAATCCGGCGACCAGGCTCCGGCGACCGGCCATGGGAGGCCGGAGGAGTTGGGTGATATTTCGGCAAAGTTTGTTTTTTTATCTTCCACTTTCTCAACACATTATAATTCAAAAATATGTTAGATAAGACAAAAGGACAAAAAAGGAAGAAAAAAAATTAAATTTGTACTAGAATTGAAAAAGATTTGTTCAAATGGGCAATAGAGTTGTTACCTTATGTTGAATAGGGGAAAAAAATAAGTTTGTCATTTGAATGGGCAGTCAGGGGGTCAAATTAGCACCAAATAGACATTTTCCCTAAAATCTATGCTAAAAATAAAAAATTTAAAACTCGATCAAGTTATAATAAACCTTAAAAGAAGTTTCTTCCTTCTGACAAAACCAAATGCTACAAATGTGGTAAACCTGGTCATTTTGCTAACAAATGCCCAGTAAAAAATAATATCAATCAGTTAAAAATCAGTCAGGAAGAACGAGACTACCTTATTCAACTATTAGAACTCAGAAATACTGATTCTGAAATTGAAAACAGTGAAAACGAATCAAACGAATCGTTATTAAACAATTCATCTTCCTCTTCTAGTTCTGAAACATCTTCTTCCCCTAACATCAAATTAGCTTGCAAAGATACCTGTTGTAAAACTATTAATTTTCTTTCTAAACAAGAAGAATAAGAAGAATTATTAATAGATTTAATAGGAAAAATTGATAACCCGGATCTTAAAACCGAATATCTTAAGAAATTAAAAAAATTGATAACACAAGAACATATAATTAATACTCCACCAGAAAAAATATCCCTTACTACAACTTTTGATAAATTCAAAAATAAAAAACAAGAAATCACCCTCCAAGACCTTCAGTACGAAATTAAAGCCATTAAAACAGAAATTCAATCTTTACAACAACAACAAATGGAATTAACACTTGAAAATAAAGATATTAAAGGTGATTTAAATTTGGTTAAAATTGACACACAAATACTTAAGATACAAAACAATACTACTCCTGTATTTACACAACATAATGAAGAAACTTCCGAACATGCTACTATTAATACCATTCAACAAATTAATCTTAAAAAATGGTATACTTCACTCCAAATATGGATTAAAGATTTTTCATTCATAACTCCAGTCCTGGTTGACTCCAGTGCTGATCTAAATTGCATTCAAGAAGGTCTAATACCTTCAAAATATTTTGAGAAAACAAAAGAAACACTTCGCTCTGCCAATGACGCTAAAATGAAAATTTAATACGAAATTCCTAAAGCTCATGTCTGCCAAGACAATGTTTGCTTTAAAACTCCATTCCTTTTAGTAAAAGATCTAACTAACAAAGTCATTTTAGGTCTCCCCTTTATTACCCTCCTTTACCCATTTTTAACAGAATATGATGGTATTACTACTTATTCATTTGATCAACCTGTCAAATTCAAATTTCTTTCCAACCCTGAAATTCATACATTAAAAGCTTTCCAAGAAAATTCGATCTCAAAAACTATTAATTCAATCAAGGCAAAACAACAACAAAACAATTATTTACAAGAAGAAATTGATTTAAAAAGAATTGACCGCCAATTACAAGATCTTTCCCTCCAAAACAAAATTAAAAATTTTGAACAAAAAATTATTAAAGACTTATGCTCAGAAATTCCAAATGCCTTCTGGCATCGAAAAAAAACATATTGTTAACCTTCCCTATATTAAAAGCTTTGATGAAAAAAATATTCCTACAAAAGCTCGACCGATCCAAATGAATCATGAAACCATGAAATTTTGTAAAAAAGAAATTCAAGATTTACTCGATAAAGGAATAATTCGCCACAGTAAATCTCCTTGGTCTTGCTCCGCTTTCTATGTTCAGAAGAATGCTGAATTGGAAAGAGGTGCCCCTCGCTTAGTTATAAACTATAAACCTCTCAATTCAGTATTAGAATGGATACGATACCCCATTCCTAACAAAAGAGACCTTATTAACCGATTAAACAATTCAGTAATCTTCTCCAAATTCGACTTAAAATCTGGATTTTGGCAAATCCAAATTCATGAAAATGATAAATACAAAACAGCCTTTGTTACTCCTTTTGGCCATTATGAATGGAATGTTATGTCATTCGGCCTTAAAAATGCCCCCAGTGAATTCCAAAACATTTTAAATGACATATTAAATCAGTACAGTCATTTTACGATCGTCTATATTGACGATGTTCTCAGCTTCTCACAATCTATCGATCAACACTGGAAACATTTAAATCAATTCTATAACGTAATGAAAGCCAATGGCTTAGTAATCTCAGCTTCAAAGATTAAAATTTTTCAGACAAACATTCGTTTTTTAGGATTCAATATCCATCACCTCCAAATCACCCCAATCAACAGAGTTATTCAGTTCGCTGATAAATTCCCAGATATAATTCTCAAAAAAAATCAACTCCAAAGATTTTTGGGATCATTAAACTATGTCGCCGACTTTTACAAAAATCTCCGACAAAAATGTAAACCTCTATTTGACAGATTACAGAAAAATCCTCCACCTTGGACGTCTATCCATACTAACCTCATTAAAGAAATTAAAAATCATGTCAAAACATTACATTGCTTAGGAATTCCATTAGCTGACTCATTTAAAATCGTCGAAACCGATGCTTCAGATATTGGTTATGGAGCAATCCTTAAACAACAAATCTCTCCTGCTCATCCCGAGCAAATTGTCAGATTCTATTCTGGTACATTGACACAATCACAACGCAATTACAGTACTATTAAAAAAGAGATTTTATCTGTTGTTCTTTGTATTAGTAAATTTCAAGATGATCTTTTAAATCAAAAAATTTTAATCCGCGTTGATTGCAAAAGTGCAAAACACGTTTTAGAAAAATATGTTCAAAATATTGCAAGTAAACAAATATTTGCCCGTTGGCAAGCTATTTTAAGTGTTTTTGATTTTAACATTGCATTCATTAAAGGGGAAGACAACCACATTCCCGATTTTCTGACTCGTGAATTCCTTCAGGCCCTTCCTATGACGACTCGGGCCAAAGCAAGGTAGCATCAACAGCAACAGGAGCCTCAAGCTCCAACAGTCAAAACCAAGTCAACCAATATAGTTAAAGATGAGCCCTCTTCAAGCCGGGCTTTAGTCCCTAGTCATCCAAGCCGGGCTCTAGTCCCTAGTCATCCCAGTCACTCTCATTTACCGAATCCAACCCATTACCTTGGATCTACTATTTCGGCCCGACCGAGTTTTCAGTCAGCCCTAGTTTCCCAATATGACCCATTTACTATATACCCTTCCAGTCAGCCCGTTAGGCCCTATTCTTCCAAAAAATCATCCGCATATGTTTTAAAAGTTTCTCAAAACTTATTTAATGTTGAACCATGCATGAGCCGTATTAAATCTCCTATAACTTTAGCAAAAATGTATTTTCCCCAAAATCAGCATTTTGCCTGGTCTGACCCTTCCCAGTCATTAAAATTCTTTAGAGATATTCTCTTCCAAACTAATTATGTTACCATTAAACCCATTTATAATACCAAAGATCCAGATAAACTATTATATCATTCTATTTATTTGGTCAAAATCCTCACACTTGAGGACTGGAAAGACCCTCCTTATACACACCACCAATATAATGATATTTCCTTTAGCTATTACCAATATGAAGAAGCTTGGCACAAAATCTTCTTACACCAAGCTCTTGATTTTAGCCACTCTTGGTTTATTAATTTTGATAAAAATTTCCTAAGAAATTTCCCCATGTGGTTCTACTCTTTGTGGTATTCACATGGCCTCCCATTTGATCTCTTACTTGAACCTCTCCAAGATGTAGTAAGCAGATTCACTGAAGTCATGGCATTTTCCGATTATGACAAGAATTTTCCCCCCACATTACATTTTATGTCCAAATACAAGCTCCCCTGGATCTTCAAATGGCAATACAAGCTCCAAGAGGAACTTGGAGTTACTCTCGGCACCGTTTCCAGAAAATTTCTAGTTAAATAGTGGGATAAATTCAATAATGAATTTCCAGTCAACCCGACAACAGTTAACCCATTATCAGTTACTCCTGTCAGACCTCCAAGTTTAATATATATATATATATATATATATATATATATATATATATATATATATATTATCTCATAAACGCAGATCTGAAACTTCTCTTTCAGCTTCGACGACGGCACGCTTCTGATCTCCTCCCTCAATCGATGTTGTTCCAGATCTTCTATTCCATCGTCGGTGACGCTTGAACGACGGCCTTGCTCGTGCCCCTTACTGCTGGGTGAATTGGGCCCGAAGGGAGCTTCGATGTTGGGATCATAGAGGAGTTTGGTGGAGAGAGATTAGGTTAATTGGGTATGGTTGAGATGGAGGATATGTGAGATTGATGCTGGTGGCTATGGTGGATTGGCTATGGTGGATTGGTGAGGGAGCTTCGATGTTGGGATCATAGAGGAGTTTGGTGGAGAGAGATTGGTTAATTTGGGTTGGTTGAGATGGAGGAGATGTGAGATTGATGCTGGTGGCTATGGTGGATTGGTGTATTGATTATGATGATAAGGGTAATATGGTGGATTTGTTATTTTCAAGTAATCTGGGTATTATGCAATTATAATCCTATTGAGGATCAGTTGTATACTGATAGTCAATAACTTTATGCCTATTTCTAGGTTATGTAGATATTTGATATGGTTTTGATTTTCTGAGGCTCAGTGGCATTAGAAACGCGGCGGAGGACGACGGAGTTCTGAGGCTCAGTGGTATTGGAAGCGCGGCGGAGGACGGCGAAGTTCTGGGGTTCAGTGGTATTAGAAGCGCGGCAGAGGACAACGGAATTTATGAGGCTCAGTGGTATTAGAAACGCGGCGGAAGAAGGCGGAAGTTGGTTTCTGAGACTCAGTGGTATTGATTTATAAGAGTAATTTTGTAATTTATGAGTTAACGAATTCTATTAGTTTTGGATGGAAACCATGGTAATTTTAAAAACCAATCTTTCTACTGGTAAATATTAACCTAAAATTATAGATTTGGGTAAAAACCTCTAAAATATAATAACTCATAGGTTTTAATTAATTTCCCCCTATATCTTAATGAACTAGAATCTAAATGCATGTTTGTGAAGTATACCACTACACAATTTCAGGTAAGACATATGTATATGTAGACTCTGGTGACAAGTTGATTAGTGCCTGGGTGCTATTCACAAGTAGTAAATGATCAGAATCCAGCTCACTAAATTAAAAGATAAAAAGCTGAACAACATAATTTGAAGTTGGAGAAAATCTGACTTAATTTCTTGACTCTTAATTTCTTAGTTTCACCTAATGCCTGTAATGGAGACATGGGAATAATCACCATTTACCAAATACCAATATGGTGTGTCACTATGACTCATATATGTCTTCACATATATACGTTGTCTTAATTAGCTTGATATCTCCAACATAAGTTCTTCTCACTTACTGGGTGGCAGTGACATGGAAGCAAAGCTGAAGTCACCCATGCATAGTGTATGAGAGCACCCTGGACTCATGCCTTAATTTCTCTCTATAGATTGATACTAGCTGTGACTCTATCTGAAATGCAGACGATCGATCATCCTATGGACAAATAGAATAGTGCTGATCGAATAGCTACATGCATGACGATCGATCATCAAACAAGTAAAGCTTTGACAAAACAGAGCTGTCTTGCCCGTTTCGATTGCAGTAGTCTTTCGATAGAAACCATCTGCGTGTTAGTGAAAATATATAGGAAGGACTATTGTAAAGTCTGGAAAAGCCAAAACAGGTTAATCTCATGGCAAAAGCTGATAAACTAGTCTAGCGAGTCAATACTGTCATCTAGTCCAAACCCATTGAATAGAGAAAGGTCTCTTTCAATTATCTTTTCTGGGATGATTATCAAATCTTAACTTCAATATTTCTGGTTTTGGATTTATGCGTGCTGGTTTTTCACTTGTGTGATCATTTTACATATAGCTAGCTAGTGTCATATTATGTTTTATTACTTCCTTTGATGATGTTGATTATATCATAAGATTAGTCTCTCAAAATTTAGCTCTTATCTTGTGCTTCTGCATATTAGTATTTCATCTTTTCAGAAATTGATTATTGTTTTTCTATTTTTGTCAAGTATTTAGTCTTACAATTTAAAAAAAAAAACAAATTTTCAGTCTTACAAGAAACGATGCCTGTAACACAATGATTAGCTCAGTTGTTCTATGAGTATATATGTTGGTTTTGTCTTGTATTGTTAAGAACTGAATTAGAGCATTTGTTACAAACTTTTATGATCCAAGTTATTACCCCATTTAAAAGCGATTAATTCATCTTACTCGTTATAATCCCTTGGATAATAGCTAGAAATACTCCGGTTCATGTCAGGCATCAGTGATACACAACTTTCATTGCATTTCCTTAAAAATGTAGGAGTCAGTGAGTGACAGAAAAACTGGATAAGCAATTTTAGGAAAACAGTGGCCTTGGAGCTGTTTGTTGCAAATATGAACTGACATGGCCATGCTATGGTTTTTCTCTGTATAATCGAATACCAGCTGCTGCAGCAATGGTTTGGCTCTGTTTTTAACTTTGGCATCTGACAAGTACCAGACCTTTAACGAAACAAAGACATCGGAATAGCTTCACAAAGTTCTCTTGTAATCTTTGAGGGCAGAGAGCCAGAGACTACTTTTGTGCTAATAATGCCTAGCCATATCACCTGTATATGTTAATGGTGAAATTATGAAAAGAGAAGCCTGGGTCCGAAAAAGATATATTAACTACTGTATATGTTACTCAACGTCTTTTCTTTTATCAACTTCTTTTTACTCAAGTCTTTAACAGTTTACTAGCGTATCAGTTAAAACCTTGTATTATATTAATACATATTATATTATTTCTCCCTCTGATTACCTACATAATATTACTGCCTAAAACTAGTTTTAATTTTTAGGCCGAATAAACTTGCAGCCCACGTTTTCAGAAAGAAAATATCAAAGAAGAAGATTAGTTTAGATTTTTTTCCAAAACCCTACAAGAATCAGGAACGTATATGTTTGTATATATATATGATATGCCTCTCCATGAGAAGATTATAGACCTCTCCATGAGAAGATTATAGACCTCTCCAATACAGATAAGATGGTGGGCAATACTCCTAAGATGAAAAAACAGAAGACAAAGATGGTAAATAACAATGGGTCGTC
The DNA here is from genome assembly GCA_963682095.1 of Potentilla sterilis. Taxonomy (NCBI): domain Eukaryota; kingdom Viridiplantae; phylum Streptophyta; class Magnoliopsida; order Rosales; family Rosaceae; genus Potentilla; species Potentilla sterilis. The sequence continues at coordinate 9,021,616 of OY821757.1, forward strand.
TACAGTACCTTAATGTATACCATACCTTTAATTTACAACTAACTGAATAAAATTTACTATTTTTCTACACTAAATTTACAGCATTGACAACAAATTTACAACAAATATTTTATATATTTGCATATAATTAAACCAATTAACCACATTGACAACCATTTGTTCATAAACTTGTAAATATGTCGTAGGTGAAGTAATTATAACTAACAGAACTACAATTATTCAAACAATTACTATATTTACCACAATGACAACAAAATTTGTCGCAAATTTGTAAATGAGTGTATCATATATATGTGGATACTGAAGAAAATTTCAACAATAATAATCTTTCTTCTTGGTCAGATCCTCCGCTGGATATCTTATGCGCGGTCGTCGTTCGTCTCCTCTCTGTATGTGAGTATAAAGATGTTGTTCGTCTTTGTGTTTTATGCAAGAGTTGGAGAGTTATAATATATAGGGTCTATCTTGAACCAATCGATGTCTTTTGCGAGGTCGCTAATCGTCTCCAATATGAAGAACTCGTTCGTCTTTCTTCTGTATGCAAATTCTGGAGATTTATTATATATAAGGTCTATCTTAAACTACGCTACACGTTGCATATGTAGTAACTCCGATTTTATAATTCAACTTCTTGTAAATTTTTCGTAATTAATGGGAGAGTGAATTATGGTAATTCATATTTCATACTCTTCTAAATAGTCGTTGCTCGACGTCGAAAGTGATTCCAAGAGTTAAAATCTGAAAACGTTTAAATTTTGATAGGTTAAAAGTTGACATTTTTATCCTTTGTGAATTTCGAAAGTCATAGAGCTCGACGATACGAGTTAGTAGACACGCGACTCGCTTGAAACGGACGTCGTATGAAGAAGTTACGACATGTTGAAGTCATTTCCAAAATAAAAAATTTATATAAATAATCGCGTATTGACAAGCTTCGGGGTCAAGAGTTATGTGATCAGAGCAAATTATAATATGTTTTTATTCGAATTGAATGCTAAGTCTCGATGATATTACTTAGGTGATTGACCATGCGTGAGTATCTCACCTTGGTGAGATTGAAGACGCAGCGGGAGTAATTAAGGTGAGTACACCTCACAGTGTTCATATATAATACGAGTTAATTTATAGTAATGGATCGTTAAATGTGAAATTGTTTTATGAAAAGAAATATTTATTTTAAATTGACTGAAGTCGATCAACTACGGTTCATCGGAAAGTAAAGTGATTTTAATATAAAAATGATTTTTAAAAGTATTTTACGATCAATGACTATAGTTGGTATTAATGAACTATTCCTGAGTGAATGTCTATATATATATATATTTACGTGAAATATATATATGGAGAGTGTGCATTTGGGTTAATTTATTTTGTTATGAAATTGTTATAATTGAGAAGGTGTGAGTTGTGTGATGTGTGAATGAGTTGGTATGGAAACCAACGGCCAGTGAGAGATCTTTCTTGTGTGTGATGGAGATTTTTCATGTGTGGCTATTAGGGTTCACCATGTGTTAAGAAGGGGGATCACCATATTGAGTCAAGTGAGTTTCAGACAGTCACTGTGGTGACGTATTCATTTGTCTTCGGACGGTCACAGATGTGACGAGACAATTACATCCGGAACCAAACTTTTGGTCGGGTGTTGGTTACGATCAGTTAGAGCTCTAGTCTGTCTGCCGTTGCACGTCATGAGGGGTAACCAAGTTGGGGTTATTTGTGACTCATGCTTATATTTTTTAAAGGAAATTATGTGTGTTTTTCCTTTGTTGTCCAAGAGGGACAAGTTTCCTTATTTACAAGTGTTGTCGTGACAATATGTGATTTTATCATTAGTGGACTTGTATTTCTTATGATTAAGGGAAGTTAGGTTTTAAAAGAAAACAAGGTGTGCGTTGTTTTTCTTGAGTTAAGATGGCAATATCTTGACTTCATTTTGGGGTTGTCGGATTTCTTATTTACTTTCATTTGTCATATATTTTTGTTAATTATGCGTGACTTCCTGAACTAAGCTATATGCAGGAGTCACGATTTTAATTGGTTGTGCGTGACTTCCTGAACTAATCTATTTGCAGGAGTCACGATTTTAATTGTGTAAGATTTGTACATTCCTGAACTATGATTTTAAGCAGGAAAGTCTGAATCTTACATTGTATTTTTGTGTGCGGGTGGTATTATGGTTTAAGTGTCGTTGCGTGAGTATGAGTTTACTCACACGAGCTTTATAACCTTACCGGGTTCGTTGTTTACAACCCGGTGTACCAATCCATGATGTAGGGGTTAATTGTGTAGGTGAGGATTAGCAGAGTTGAGGCGGCGGTTGATTATGCGGTGAGTAGAAGTGATTCTACTTATTAGTCTTGTTTTTCTTTAAGTATAGTAAGGCATGAGTGAACAATTACATTGTCTGATATCTCACAACTTGTGTAAGATTGGAAAATGTAATATTTGAATTCACCAGAGTCGCATTTGTATGGGCTCTTTAATGCATAATAATTTGTAATTTATTTTTAGTTCGTTTTGATTATTGAATTATCACGTTTTCGAATTTGAATTTTATCTTATCAAATTCAGGGCGTAACAGCATAATCCAGGCATTAAGGCGGGAGTCATTCTAAAGCCAAATTTGGCTAAAAATTTAGCTTACAGTGGGAGAATTCGATAAACTAAAAACTTTTGATAGAGAATATTATTCTTTTCTTAGCACTATTCTCATAAACTTTTTGCACTCCTTCCAAAAACCCTAACCCTATCGATATTACTTGATTCAGACGATTGGATCTTTCTGTCGTTTTTGATAGAGGATCCTGCTCCTTTTTACTTTGGTCCAGAGGATCCCCAGAGATTCAGATACCCTCTGTTTTGTTTATTGCATTTCATTTCCGAAGCTTTCCTATTATGGTGCCTAAGAACGCAGCTCAATTCATGAATATGACTCTCTCTCTCTCTCTCTCTCTCTCTCTCTCTCGTACACATTGTTTCATGTTAGCTGTCGAGATGTATGTAAAGTAGCCTCGTCATGTTTCTGCAGGATCCCTGTCTAAATTGAAAAGACAGATCGAATGAGTATCACCGCTTCCCAGTTTTCTATCACTGCAGAGAAGTTATGCACGAAAATGTGAAACAACCTAGCTCATTCTGAAAAGCCTTCCCACTTCACCCTGTCTGCACTTTCAATCCCCACAACCCATCTCATTTTCAGATTCAACGTAACCCTCCTTCCATTTTATGAATAGACCCAGTTCAACCGATCCACAACTCAACAGCCAGCACTTGTTCTATTTTCAGAGACCAACAAGTCCTCACTAAATCCACAAAACCTCTAAACCCAGAATGCAAACTCTTAATTCGTCCACCTCCCGTCCAAACGTACTGATTAAACCTAACTGAAAAAGAAACCTTAATTAGAATCTAAGTTGGTAAATGAAAATCCATGCTTGCTGAGTAAAAGATCATAGGGAACATATTACAAACGTACTCTTTGTACTATCAGCAAATTACCCCCCAAAACTCAGTGACCCATCCTTTTTCCATTTAGTAATATCCATATTCTTAATTAGTTAATTTTACCTTCATTATATGGGGACATAGTAATTACCATTTACCAAACGTTGTCTAAGCTTATTCTCGAACATGGAATCTTCTAACTTAATTACTGGCCGGGTGGCAGTGATATGTAGCTATCATATTTCTCTTAACAATGGAAGCAAAACTGGAGTCACCTATAGAGCATGCGCATGGCATGAAACTACCCATGGCTGGCTCATATGTACGTCTTGCATTTTCTCACCGTCTATAAACTAGCCGACTCTCTCTGCGATTAAAACTCACTTAGTGAAACGAGCCCATGGACAAGTAGAATAGGCTGAATAACTATGCATGATATATCAGGCAAACAAGTAAAACTTTGTCAAAACAGAGCTAGCTAGGTTTACAGTTTACACATTTTCATCATTTTTTGTAGGTTTTAATCAACTGTTTGAGTCTTTGCAGCAGATACCATGCATTTGCATGTTTATGAACATGGGAAGGAGTGAAGAACCAGGAGAGTCTGGAAAAACCAAAACAAGTTAACCTTATCGCAAAAGCTGAGAAACTAGTCTAGCAAGTCAATACTGTCAATTGATCAGAACCCATGGATTACAGGAAGGTCTCTTTCAATCTGTCATCATTAGGAGACAATGCTGCTTCTGTTGGTTCGAGTTGGTTCAAAATAAGTCTTATTATAATTTTTGGTGAAAAGATGATCGAATAAGAAAAGCAAACCCAGCAGGCTAGCAGCTTAATTATAGAATTTATAGTTGTGATCCAAGTATCTAGCAGCTCTTGTTTTCAGTATCGATTAGACCAATTGTAAAATGAGTCTTAGCTAACAGATCGATCGAGGGTCATCACCCAAATACCAAATTAATCATGAAGCTGTAATTCTCAATTTTCATATATAGTCCCTATCTAGAGCGAACGTTAACTATGAAATTAACGTGCGAAGCTTTTTTTTTTTAACACACTTTTTGGTCATATTTTCACATCTCTACCGTTTAGATTTTGAACCTAATGTATAGATCATTCCTACAAAGTTTCATCTAATTTGGTTACTGTTAAGGTATCGAAACTATTTTAAATCAATGAAAAACCGAATATGTTCAACTTGAACTGTTTGTGTAAATCACCATAATGAAAAGTCAAACGATTATCAAGTTGGATGAAATTTTACAGAGATGATCTATACATTAGGTTCTAACATCTTAACGGTGGAAATGTGAAAATATGACCGAAAAGTGTAACAAAAAAAGAATTTCGCACGTTAATTTCAAAGTGAATGTTCACTCGGGATAGAAATTGTATATATATATAATTAACCATGCATTGATAAGGTTTATCGTCTATAGAACACTTGAGAAAAGAAACACTTCGTTTAAGAACATGCACCTAATTAATTAAGCTACCAAATGGATAGCTGAAATTTTCATAAACAAACCTCAAGGTGATAGAGAAAGGACAGAAATGAGTGCATCTTTACCAAAAAATCATTGCTCAAATAGAGCGAGTTGACACATTGATAGCAATTTTATCCCTTCTTGATGGTCATAACTATCATGCATATCAACATGATAGAAATTATTGGAAGATTCAATATATGGATATGCAGTCGCATGCAAGCAACTCATTCCAATTTGATTAAGGTGTAACGTACGTAGGTAGCAGGGCCGGTCTTGTGTCATAGGTGACCGTGTGCCAAATTTTTTTGGCGGCCTTGGTGCATATATATTATTTGTAAAATAAATTTGTCAACAAACAATACATATAGTATTTTGAAGACAATGAATTCATATTGTTCTAACTCTTAAAGTAAAAATATAAAAAAAATCTCATGTTAAGCATATTTCTTAAGTTCTGAAGGCAAAAAAAAAAGAAAAAAAGTTGTAGTATAAAATGTGAGGAACCTGCAAACTCGTATTACCAATATACAACCGAAATGCCTAATGGCTCCTCAACCAACAGTGAGAAGGATAATAAATAAACTTGTAAAAAAGAGCAATTTAGCTACAGAACCAATGTAATGAATTTTCAAACTTGATAAATGGTAACACAGTACAATATTACCTGGAAACTATATATAAACCTTTCTATTTGAACATTATAATAAACTGAAACTATCACAAGACTTTTGCCAAGAGGAACAGAACAGAGAGCGCATTAGGGCATTCTAAACATTGATCTTCTAGCATTCTTAGAAGTAAAATCATCAATTAATTTTTCATAATTATGTTTTTCTAAAAACTCATTTTCAATTGAAATCAAAGCCAAAGAATTTACTCTTTCTTGCGACATGGTTGATCGCAAGTACGACTTAAAAATTTTTAGTTTTGAAAAGCTTCTCTCTGCTGATGCAACTGTAACAGGAATAGTTAATAAAATTCTATATACAAGGCAGTAGTTGGATAACAATTGACTCTCTTCAAAATATTGAGTATTGCACTAGCTGTATCATATAACTTACTTGGTAAATGATTTTGTAATAGTTGAAATTCATTAAATAAATCTTCACCATTAATGTCTGAATTGTGGCCATTCTGTAACTTCTTTTCCAAATTCTTGCAGCTCTTCTTCAATTCTTCAAGGTCTAATGATTTCAACTTTGTTGCTGTGAACAAGAAGCCGAATGTCTCTTCAAACTGCTTATATTGTTCAAACCTCCTCTATAATGAACCGATTGCTTGATCAATTATGAAAACAAAGTAATGAATTCTGAAAGACTCGAGCTGATTCTTCAGAGACCTGTTCACTTGACTCCGTTGCAATCTCATCAGTAGCAATTTGACCTATTTCATCAATGTCTCTTCTTGCGGATTACTCTTTTCTTTTTCTTCTCAGGCCACACTTGATCAATATCCAATTTAACGGTAATTTCTTTAGCACAATCTAAAACTTGCTCAAATCCAACTTCCCGGTACTCTTTGAAAAAATCATAGAAATAATCAATTATAAAAAAAACGCCCATTTTGGGGTTCAAACTCCTACACTACCTCAAACAACTTGTTTTTAATTACAAGCCTAATCAACTGTGCTAGTGTAGCACTTATATTTTATGTTTCTATGTTTTTACTCAACTTAAATTTTAATTAATAATATATAAAAAAAAATTGGCGGCCTCCACCGCACGACCGGCACAGGCCAAAGGCCGGCCCTGGTAGGTAGAGCAGTAGTAGTAGTAACCCTAACATCCCATATTAGGCACCATATATAGCCGCAAGCATTGCCAGACTAGCTGGCTAGTTACTAAAAAACAAGTTTTTGATTAACCATCGAAAAAATTAAGTTTTCATTGGATATGAAGATTGCTTTAGAAAACTTAATTTTTGCTTGAGATGGGTTACCTAGGGAGATGAAGATTGCTTGAGATGGGTTACCTAGGGAGATGAAATTTGCTGCAGGGTTCTCTCCCAATTTCCATGGCAGACTGCCCCATATCATGAAATCTGGAAGGAGGAGCTTGAGAGAGATTAGGGACGGCAAACTCATGATTCCAAGGCTGAAGAGGGTGCTTATTAACTGGTTTAAGACATGGCCAATAGAAATAGGGTGGTGAATGAAGAGAGCTCCGGTTTCTGGGGTGCTGCAGGGTGAGAAAGCTGAGCTTCTGTGTGGACACGTTTGACTAAAGAGGAAGAGGTGGGTTTGGTGCAGGGTAAATTTGGGCTCCTCCTAAAAGTGGTGCCTTGGGCTTTTGTTTGGGTTAGGAGAGAAATAGCCCGAAATTCTTTACCTTCACTATCTTCGTCATCAATTTACGCCATTAGGCATGGATTTCGGGCCCAAGACCGAAATCGTCAATAACGCTAAAGTGACAACGAGCGTTGTGCGTTTTTCCGTAACCTTCCACACCATCCCCACTATGCAAGCCCCAAAGCGCATACGGCTTGGGCCCGCATGAACGGCGTATATTGCTTGGCGAGTTAAGTCGCGTGTTGAGACAATTGGAAAGTTCGCGTGAACATATAAAATAAAGGGTGCGATTTTACGGGTACCAACATTAGCCCCCATGATCATGTGGGCTGCTTGAGGCATGGAGTGGGCCACATGATCAGAGTCCATATGAAGGGAAAGGGTCAGCCCATCGGTTTTGCTCTTTTCTTAGTTCCAGAACCTCATAGGGGCAACCCCGCAGCAACCCTGACTTTTATTTTTTTCTTAGTTCCAGAACCTCATAAGGGCAACCCTGCAGCAACCCTTGCCTTTTATTTTTTTCTTCGGTTCCAGGACCTCATAAGGGCAACCCTGCAGCAACCCTTGCCTTTTATTTTTTTTCTTCGGTTCCAGGACCTCATAAGGGCAACCCTGCAGCAACCCTGCCTTTTATTTTTTTCTTCGGTTCCAGGACCTGATAAGGGCAACCCTGCAGCTCGGTTCCAGGACCTCATAAGGGCAACCCTGCGGCAACCCTGCCTTTTATTTTTTTTTCTTCGGTTCCAGGACCTGATAAGGGCAACCCTGCAGCTCGGTTCCAGGACCTCATAAGGGCAACCCTGCGGCTCGGTTCCAGGACCTCATAAGGGCAACCCTGCAGCTCGGTTCCAGGACCTCATAAGGGCAACCCTTGCCTTTTATTTTTTCTTCGGTTCCAGGGCCTCATAAGAGCAGCCCTGCAGCAGCCCTTTCTCCTGCGAGCCTCTCTTCTATTCCTTCAGCCTTCAGCTTCCTTTGCTTTCAAACGCCGATCACGGGGACTTGAAACCCGCAACAAGACCCTCAATTTATTTGGGTCCAGGTATCTTCTCTCGCATCTTAACTTTCTTGCCTTCCCCTCTCTTCTCTTTTTTTTTTTTTTTTTTTTTCGGTTCACAATCGGCATCGCTCCTTCCCTTTGCCGCAGGGGAATCGCCTGGCATCCTTGGAATAAACGACTTCCTGAATCATTGGGATCTTGGAGCACGATCCGGGCTCAAGCTTTATCGTTCGTTTTCTCCTTTCTCCCCCTTTTTAGAGAATCATCTCCTTCCGAAATTAACCATTTGACGCTCTTCTTACTGCAGGGGACATAGGGAAAATCGGGCTGTAGGGATTTGATTGCCGACGGGGTCGATCTGCCGGAGCGTCCTCCGACTAGTAGCGCCGTGTGCGGCTCGGGCTCGTGCCCTCGTTGCTTTCCCTTTTTACTGCAAAGGCTGATTACCTACAAGTTTGGCATCTCAGCGTGTAGTGTTACGCCTCTTTCCAGGTAATCTCAGATGATTACGCAAAAGTCTTGAGGCCTTCGCTTGAAACACATGCTTGGAACGGTTGCATGAACGTGCTAGTGACTAAAATCTTACAGTAATTTTGAGCAAGATCATCACCAGTTACTCTCCCAAGTATTGTAGAATAACACTTAGGAGGTTGTTACTGTTTGGCTTGCTCAAGTGTTGCCTGCTGCTTGGTTGAGTTTTAGTTGCTTTACTTTGGCCTGATTGATTGCATCTATTGTTTCAAAAACAGAAATTGCAAATTCATTGGCGTGCCTTTGTGTATTATATTGGTGTGGCATATTTCTTCAACTTCTTCGTGCTTGAGTAAGGCGGTAAGCATGTCGTATTTTAGTTTGGCTAGGCTTGTGAGTTGCGTACGTACTGTGCATGTGTTTTGTATTACAACAGAATAGCTCATGGTCCTGCACAGTTGCTTGTTCGTATTAGAATTGTTGTGCTTGTATCGGTGTGCGGGGCTTTGTTTGCTTGGCTATTGTGCTCCATTTGTAGGCAATGCACCGATGCTGGATGTATCGTGTCAAGTAATATGCTTATGACATGCTTTGGCCTAGTGTTGCGTTTTTTTTTTGTATAAGCTTGGGAATTTCGGTTAGCGTTATGATGCATGACCGACCGCGTGACAGAGGATACCGGCGTATGCTTACTAATCCCCTTTCTGTGTTCCCTTTTTTTTTTTCAGGATTGCTACATTTGTCATGGCCTCAGGGAGTAAGAATAATCAGCCCATCGAACTTCGCGATCCTCATTTCTTGTTGGAAGACCTTCTCACAACTCTTCCTATCTCAGAGATTGGTAATAGCAGCTTGGAGGAAGCAGCTCATGATACTTTGGATAATTTTATTCCCCCAGATTCTATATCTAGGCTTCTCATTGAGCGCGGGGAGTACCCTGCAGTACCCATATGCTTCAGGCATCCTGCAAAGGCAGTCGCAGGTTGGGCAGAGTGGGTTGCTTCTGAGGTAAGGGATGAGGATGTCGGGAATGCCCTTACCGAGGCAGAGATAAAACTCTCGTTGTTTATTTCCGGCTTTTGTGAGATCTACAAAGACGACATCTGCCTTCGCCATGTTGTGCGCAGATGGAGTCCTGCGACTCACACATTTGTCTGCTCCTGGGGGGAATTTGCCCCTACTCTAGAGGATGTTCGCAACATCATGAGGCTTCCGGTTGTTTCATCCGACAACCCCTTCGCGATAAAGTTGAATGAGGTGCAACTAGAGAAGTTTCACATTCTGAAGGAGGGTGCTTGCTGCTTTAAATATCCATATCGCTTCTGCCATTGGGTGAGATATTTTTGGGGTTCTACTGAGGAGGGGAAGTTCACAAAAGGCGATGGCTTCGATTCCGGTTGTCGCGTGGAAGCTATGCTTGCCTACTGGTTGAGTAGGTTTATCTTTGCAAATTTCCCTTATGAGCAGGTGCAAGAGCGGCTCTTCCCTTTGGCCATCAAACTGGCTGCTGGCGTTTGCTTTCCATTGGCTCCTCTTTTCCTCAGTCACTTGTACGGAAAGCTTGATCATATCGTGGGGGACGACAAAGAAGGTGCATGGCAGTATGGTATTGATTCCCTAGTGTCGGTCTTCTTCCTTCAAGTGTTCATTTGGGAGAGGTTCAGAGATTTGGCGGTGAAGCCTTTAGATCATCCCCCGCATTTCGGCAAAGGCCAAAGTGTCTTTAACTTCGCCGGTCTCCCATTGCCTTTCAGGTGGTTTAGAAGGAGGAATACCGAGAAGAGATCATTCAAGCCGTCTATCCTGGATAACATCGAGCAGTTCAAGTTCAGGCCATATTCCGATAATCACCGGTTTCATGTGCTTCCTTATTTCATTACTGAAACCGGTGCATCTCCGTTTGTAGGGCCCACTGAGTTACTTTTGGCCACTACTGCACGAGCTATCCCCGCATTAGGTGGTTCTTCCGGCCCTGCAATGGAGCTATACTCTCCTCACAGACTTAAAAGGCAGTTTGGTATTGATCAAGACTTGCCATCACGTCTATCTTGTGACAAGAGCCTCATAGATTGTGCTATGAACTTCTGTCTTCCTGAGAGGAATAACTGTGAGGGCATGCTTTCTGACAATCTTGGTGGGAAGAACAGTGTCGGTTCTCCTACACCAGCCTTTTCTAGATTTTGGGAGTTACAGCGATGCGAATTCAGGAAGTTTATAAAGGAGGCTAGTGATACTAGGCTGTGCCTGAGGATGAATATCGAGAATAAGAGGTTGATCCGCAGCAGCACTGTCAGAGGCATTATGTCCAGGCTCAACACCCCTTATATTGAGGTGTACCCACATGGTGTACAGTGTAAAGTTGGCCATCTTGATAGTCGCCTAGATGAGGTTTATCATGGATCGGAGGTAGCAGCTATTGGTGGAATTGGGCAAGCAACAGATAGGGGAAACTCTGCAGCGAAGAAGAAGCTCCCTACAGCTCGCCGTTTCAAACCCCGGGTGGCAAAGGACCGCAGTCCTCCCCGACATGTGACGAACGCTTACAATGTCAAGTTAATATTGCCCTCGAATCCGGATACTAGAAAGGGGGTGAAGAGGAAAGTCACCTCTAGCCTGAAATCCGAGCGTGTTGTTAAGAAGAGAATAATATCAAGCAGTTCCAAAGTCGGCCTTAGGCGGAGCAGACGGGTTGCAAACGCGACTCCATCTGTCCGTAGGCCTCCTATTTATGTTGATATTGGGGAAACGTCAAGCGATGGCAGTGAGAGCGGCAACCATAGTGATTCACATGAAGGAGGTGATGAGGACGATACTTGTGATGACACCAATCAGGTACATGTATAATTGTATATCTTCCTTCCTCTTGCTTGTTGTTGCTGGTTTTCTTCTCTTAGTGTGTGATCCCACTTCGTCTTCCATTTTTTTTTCAGTCGGGGTTTGTTGAAGACGAGGGTCACGCGAGCGATGATGATCAGGTGAGCTTTGGCATGTATTGAAGCACATTTTTTTTTTATATATATGTATATAGGCTTTTGTTGTCTAAGGATGCGCGAGCCTTAGCGTGTATATAGGCTTTTGTTGCATAAGGATGCGCGAGCCTTAGCGTGTATTTTCGAGTCTTAGCGTGTGGTTTTGTGTGGTAATTTATCGCTTTGCAGATTGATAGTGTGATGGAGGGACCTGCTGTGAGTGCTAACTCCATTGAGGATAGCAATGAAAAGCAGGTACGCGGCATGTTTTCTTTCTTTAGATGCACTACTCGTCTAGCCCCCATGATTATGTGAAGCATGTTAAACCCCCATGATTATGGGAAGAGTGATTGACATAATCAGAGGTTGGGTTGCTGTGACTTATTATGTTTCCTCTTTTCTGTTTAGCATTCCCCTTTGCATGAAGCTTGTGAGGATGCCGAAATTAATTCTCCGACGAAAGACCTTACTATGGGCATTGGCCATGATAATGAGCAGGTAAGGTCTTGGCTTGATGACATACTTGATTAAACACATATAGGCTTGTGGGATTATCTGCCTATAGATGCAATCCCCTCACCCCCCCCCCCCCCTTTTTTTTTTTTTAGGATGTGCTGCTCTTAGAAGCTGGGGAAGCTGCGGGGCCTGAACCTTGCTTCTCTGGAGTAGCTCCTGGAGCTGATGATACTGCTACTGCAGGTTTGGCTGGTGAAGAGACTCAATCCTGCACTATTCCGGGTCATTCTCCCACACATGTCTCAAACGGGGGAGAGGAGAGTTCGCCAATTGCTTTGGAGACAAGGTTTAAGAGTTTCACTACTCGTTTTGACTCTGAGGAGCGCTTGAGCATCACCATTGCAAGTTTTTCACAACCTCTTAGTGGCAAACAATCTCTCTTTGAAGGCGGCGAAATCCCTATAGAGTACGTGAACCTTCTTACCAAATTTGCCCAAAAGTATGGTGGGGGTAGTTTTTCCAGTTTGTTTGCAGAAGGAAAGAGCGCCTATCAAAGGCAAGTGTTGGTTAGGGAGTTCGGTTCTGTGTTGCATAGCATGGAAGTGGAAGAGGTAAGAAGTGAAGAGATCTTTTTGGTTTGGAGAGATGCATGTCGGGCCGTTATAGAGTGGGGACTCAGAGTCGACTTTGTGCTTGACCATCTGAAAGCAGCTGCAAGGGACTACTTTGGGTATATGTTCAAGTCAGCTGGTCTGGATGGATGCTGCAGGGAGATTCGTCGCTTGGAGGATTCTGTCACCCAACTGAGGAATGAGCTTTCAAACCTTGAGGGACAACTAGAGAGGGAGCGAAAGAATTTCCAAGCCAAGTTTGGTAACACTGCTAGCCCTGGCGGTGTGGCTTCCTTTCAAAAATCTTCTTGGACACCTCAGAGTCGTGCCACCTGCTACCTATATTAGTCTTGTTTCAGCATGTGTTTTAGTTCTTCGGTGTAGCAGCTTTTATCTCTCTCTTTTTTTTTAACTTCATAGCTAGTTATTGGCTTGGCTTTTGGAACTGTCTCTGTCTTTTGATGGAGGGATAATTGACTTGGATCATCCTCCTGCTTCTCATTTTTTTTTTTTGATAGAGGAAAGTATAGGGGACAAAATGCCCCTAGAAAATGTCGATAGTGGGAAAGTGCTTCTTCATTTCTTCGCTAGAAAGATTACATGTCTACAACATCACCAATGATGGTGTGTCCATACAATATTTCCGTGCGTTGAAGTGCTTAAAGAAGCGTATTCTTGGAAATAAAAACATCAAATTGCATAACTAACAGTAGTAGTGCTTGAGCCACTTCCCATTGACGGGGCTTGTGATGGTTCCACTGTTGATGGAGGCAAGCACGTAATAGCCACTGCCATGGGCTACTTTGATGATAAATGGTCCTTCCCATTGCGGTGCAAACTTTGAGGGTCCTGAAACTTGCTTCCTCACCCAGTCAGCAGCTCTAAGCACAAGGTCTCCTTCCTTAAAACTTCTCTTTTTAACTGTCCTGTTGTAAGCTTTAGTAACACGCCTGTGATAGGCTACAGTGTTCTCTGCAGCTTGCTGCCTTTGCTCATCTGCAGCTTCCAGGTCAATGAGTCGCCAATCAAAGCATGTACCTGCATCCCATTCCAAGTCGTTTATGGTCAGCACCCTGGCCGTTGGGACTGCCAGCTCCACCGGAGATACTGCTTCCGAGCCGTACACCAATGAGTAGGGGGAAAAACCCGTGGCTGTCCTCCGCGAAGTGCGATAAGCCCACAGTGCATCCGGGAGGTGAGTGCTCCAACCTTTCTCATATTCAAATACCATTTTGCTTAGAATTCTCAGCAAAGTCTTATTTGTAGCCTCTGCTTGACCGTTTCCCTGAGGATAGTACGGTGTAGACTTCCGGTGCTTGATTCCATATCCCTTGAGCATATCGCCGACTTCTTTGTTGACAAAAGGAGTTCCGTTGTCCGTGATAATCTTGTAAGGGATTCCATGTCTGCACACAATGTGTTCCCTGATGAAATTGCATACTGCAGTTCCTGTTGCCTTACGAAGGGGAATGGCCTCCACCCATTTGGTTGAGAATTCTGTTGCTGTGATGATCCAGACACAACCCTCAGAAGGTGGGTTGATCTTTCCGACAAAGTCTAGCCCCCAAGTGTGAAAGGGCCATGGAGTGAGCATGTCTTGGAGAATGGTTGATGGCTTGCGAATTTGATTGGCATGTGCCTGGCATGTATGGCATGTCTTCACTCTCATGTGAGAATCTTTTAACATCGTGGGCCAATAATAGCCAAGGTTCAGCAATTGTTGGTGAAGCTTCCTCTTGCCCTGATGCTCACCACACTCTCCTGCGTGTACTTCCTCTAATACTTGCTGTGATTCAGCACTCCCTAGGCACCGCAGTGGTTTCCCATTGAAACCTTTCCTGTACAGGACATCCCCATCAACAAAGTACCTCCCTGCTGTCTTTTTCAACTTGTACCTGGAATTTGCATCTGCCGGCAGTACTTTGTCAATCAAGAAGTCCAGGTACGGGGCCCTCCAATCATTTGCCGGTGTGATCGCCAGGATTTCATTTTCTGAGGGCAGTCTGGAGCATTTAGAGCATGTGGCCTGCACTTCAAAAGCTTGCGTCTTCATCTTTGGCCAGTAATATCCTCTCCGCAGCAACCGTCTATACAAGCTAATCACTTGTTCCAGCCCGCAAGTAGCTTCATGAACTTCGCTTAATTTTTGCTTGGCCTCATTCTTGCATATGCATCTAGCTAGCATATTGCCTGGAAGACGCCTGTACATTTCACCCTTGAGGAGCACATAGTCTTTTATCTCCTTCATATCGTACTCAGTGTTCCGACCTGTCAAGGCATTTTGGATTGGCTTTCGCCAGTCATGCTCCTCAGGTGATTCCGCAATCCTTAGTGTCTCCGTGCATGGTTCATGCTTTTGAATGACTGTGATATCCGGCTGCTCCCTTGTGAATGACAACTTAGACCCCAGAGTTGCTAAAGCATCTGCATATCTATTGGTGGACCCAGGTATGTGCTCCAGAGTTACTTCATCAAACATCTCCATTAGCTTTTCTGCCAAGGTCCTATATGGTGCGAGGCCTGCTTCTTTTACTGCAAAATCACCCTTCACTTGGTTGATGACCAAGTTTGAGTCTCCAGTGATTTTGATCTTTTTAACTCCTATTTCTACTGCGGTAGACATGCCTGCAATGAAAGCCTCATACTCTGCTGCATTGTTGGTGCAGGGGAAGTTCAGCTTAAACGACAAAGCTTTGGTGTTGCCCTCAGGATCCACTAACACAACTCCAGCTCCACCTCCATTGCTTGTGGCCGATCCATCAAAGTGAAGAGTCCAAAACCCTTGGTTTCCTGACCCCGCATCAGTAACCATCCCCACCATATCAGGCAGCTTTCCAGGAATATCTTGCATGAGGGGGACTTCTTCATCACTAGGAAATAGAGCAAGCATATCGATCACAGCTTGTCCCTTAATAGCACGGGGCATTATGCACTCGATGTCGAATTCTGCCAATTGCAACAACCATCTGGCGAGTCGCCCAGATAAGACTGGTTTTGTGAGCAAATACCTGACAGGATCTGTTTTCACCATGAGATGAATTCTATGAGCTAGGAAGTAGTGGCGCAACCTTTGGGCCGCATATATGAGTGCTAGGCAGAGCCTTTCAGACTTAGGGTAGCGTGCTTCTGCTTCCCCTAACAAGCGGCTCACATAATATACAGGGCATTCTTCACCATTCTCATTATCTTGCGCGAGAAGAGCTCCCACCGCGGTATCAGTTGCAGCGAGATACAACTTGAGGGGTATGCCAGGGATTGGTGCCTTTATGGTTGGTAACTTGGCAACAAGTTCTTGTACTTTCTTATAGGCTTTTTTGCAATCTTCGTTCCACACGAACTTTGTGCCTTTCTTGAGGAGAGGAGAGAAAACCTTTATCACCGCAGCTAGGCCTGGAACAAAACGCCTGATGTATGATAGTCTGCCTAAAAAGCTCTTCAACTCCTTCTGATTTGATGGCGGCGCTGTGGATGCTATGGCTTTTGTTTTGTCTGGGTCGACATCTATTCCCCTGCTATGTACCATGAATCCGAGGAACTTCCCCACTGATACTCCAAATGAACACTTTTTAGGATTCATCTTGATTTTGTACAGCCTACATCTCCTCAAGACCTTTCTCAGCACCTGCCAGTGCTCTGCTCTTGTTTTGGACTTTATCACAAGATCATCAACATAATCTTCAACTTCGTTTCCCATCATGTCATGGAGGGCAGCAGTCATTGCTCGTTGATAGGTTGCACCAGCGTTTTTAAGACCGAATGGCATTACTGTATAATAAAAGTTCCCATAAGGGGTGCGAAATGCAGTCTTTTCAGCATCCCTTGCAGCCATCTTTATCTGGTTGTAGCCACTGAAGCCATCCATGAAGGAAAGCATGCCTTGGCCTGAAGTTGAGTCGATAAGCATGTCCATATTTGGTAATGGGAATTCATCTTTCGGGCATGCCTTGTTCAAATCCCTGTAATCAACGCAGATTCTAACTTGGCCATTTTTCTTTTTTACAGGAACGATGTTTGCTAGCCATGTAGGGTGCTTGACAGGTTTGATAAAGCCGCAAGCCAGAAGCTTCTCAATTTCTTGCTTGATTTGCTTTTCGACTTCAGGATGATAGCTCCTTTTTCCTTGTATGACTGGCTTGGTTCCGGGCTTCACATTCAACGTATGGCACACGAGGTTTGGGTCTAAACCAGGCATCTCCTCGTAACTCCATGCGAAAACGTCTTTGAATTCTTTGAGTAATGCCAGCAATTCTTCCCTTTCCTGGGGCAACAAGTTCTTGCTGATGAGAACTGTTTTTTCCACTGCGGGGTCTTTGCTGAGATTTACTGACTCCATCTCTTCTGCTACTGTAGTGGATCCATCTTGCATACATTTTGGAGCTTGTAGGGCTTCTTGAAGGGGACAAGAGTTAGGTGTCATGGATGTCCCGTCTATACTAGCACATGCTTCTTCCACGTCACCTCTGTGCACGGGGTCTTTCTGCAAGCTGCAGTCAGACCCCGCAACCCGTCATAGGCGATAGATGGTGCCCCCATTGGGCAACACGGCCTTGGAACACCGCGGCCGCGCCTGCACATGAGCACTAGCTCCACTCCTTCGCCTTACTGCTGCTGAAAGATTACCATCACCAACATCTCTGATGTCCTGCCATGCTGGCAGGGGCGTACCAGAGACCTTAGAAGGGGTTGACCCCCCATCAGCAGTGAACTCATTGTAATACCCTGCTTCAATGAAGTGAGCTTCACTCTGGTGGAATGGTAGCTGGTTTCCCGGTATCCTGACAGGCTTGAGACCAATTCGCCCTTTGACACATTGGTGATAGGTCGATGGAATCAGCTTGTGCTTGTTGAGCCATGGTCGCCCTAGCAAAGCATGGTAGCTCGTGTTAACATCCAGGACTTGGAATTTTGTCCAAGATCGGATTGGTCCTACTTTAAGATCCAACTGTATGTAGCCTATGGATGTTTCATCCGCCTCAGCAAAGCCAGATATCCTCATCTCAGATTTCACAATCCTTGACGATGGGATCCCTGCAGCCTTGAGGACATAGAGCGGCATGATATTGAGTGAAGACCCTGTGTCTACTAGTGCTCTTCTCACAAATACATCATTGATATGAGCTTCTAAATAAAGAGGTCTTCTGTGGTCTGGGAATGGCACTTCCATGTCTGAATCAGTAAAGACTATGGCATTGTCATTCTCCAGCATGGACATGGTCCTCAATGTTTCTGCAGCAAAGCACTGAGAGCTATGTTCCTCAGATACACGCATGAGTGCCTCTGCAGCAGCTTGCCTAGCTTGCATACCATACTCCAACTGATCAAACAAGGACTTAAACTTTGGGTTTTGTTGGAGCACCTGTGCAGCAGTAGACCCGCAGTTCCTGTCACTGTGTTGCCCAGTTATATCATCTATTTCAGTGATATAATATGCTTGGCTTGTTTCACCGCGGCTCCAAGTGCTGCTTGCTTTAGGACTGGGTGGCCTTTGACTTGCCTCCACAGCCCCCAAGTATTGGTTTTCATGGACAGGGATGTCTGCGTCTCTTCCCCATTCATTCAGGCGCCATGGGGTACTGTAACCTTGGTTATTGCAGTACCTGCTCCAAGTCACTTGGTCAATGGTTTCCGAGTACTGATACTGACATATTTGAAAATGTGCAGCGTCCTCCTCCATGTGATCACTTGCAGTAATCACACAGCATGACTCCTTTCCCCTGCGCTTTGGCAATGGGTCTTCATCAATGGCTTGCCCCTTGGTGGACAAGTCGAGAGTCCCATCATTTATCTTCTCATGAAGAATCTTCCTCAAAACTTGGCAAGCAGGGCTCGGGTGTCCAACGAACTGATGGTAGCGGCAGTAGCGAGGGTCATTTTTCTCCTCCTTTGACGGAGGCTTTTGTGGCCGTGGTGGCTTGATGACGCCATCAGCAAACAAGGAGTCCAGTATGGCATGGAACTCCTCATTGCCGCAGGAGACAGCCGGGTAAGTTTCCCGTTTCCTCTTGTATGAAGACTTGTCTTCAACTGCGAGAGTTTGGTGTGCATCTTTCTTTTCTGAACGCCAGCTTTTTTGT
The DNA here is from genome assembly GCA_963682095.1 of Potentilla sterilis. Classification (NCBI taxonomy): domain Eukaryota; kingdom Viridiplantae; phylum Streptophyta; class Magnoliopsida; order Rosales; family Rosaceae; genus Potentilla; species Potentilla sterilis. Next base: position 9,040,421 of record OY821757.1, read on the forward strand.
GCCTTCACAGACAAGCTTGTTCTTTTGGCTGCATCCATAAGCCCGGAGAATTGATCGATACCAGCATTTTCCAAATAGACCCTGTACTCTGGCAATATGTTGCTGATGCAGATCTCCACCAAGTACTTTTCTCCTTTTTCATCATAACAGTCAAGAGCAAGGTCGCGGAATCTTCTAACAAAATCGACAAGATTCTCGCTTGTTCTTTGGCGAGTGTAATTGAGTTGAGTGATAGTCACTCTTTCCTCATGCTCAAAATACTTTTTGCAGAATTTGCTTGCCAAGTCCTCCCAAGTACAGACAGAACCTGATGCCAGAGTGGTGTACCACGTGTAGGCGCGGTCGGTGAGCGTTTTTGAGAACTCACGAAGCCTGAGGTTGTGGTCACCTGCATGAGGCCCGAGCGCATCGAGGAAGCGACTAATGTGTTCTTTGGGACTTCCCTTCCTTCCATCGAAGAGAACAAAAGTCGGTGTTTCATACCCCTTAGGGTAAGGCAGGGATATCAAGCTTGATGGATAAGGAGGTTGGGGAATGTATTTCCAATCCTCGTTAGCACGATGCAGCTCCCTTTCCAGCATTGCAACCACGTCCTCTTGAGTGACAAAGGAGGGTCCTTTCTGCTCGGACTCCTTAGCTGGTGCAGACTCCTCCTGCGATATTTTCTCATTCTGCTCAGTACTTTGCTTTGGTGCAGGGGTGGGATTCTTTAGCTCCTTCACAGCCTGCAAGAGCTTCTCCTGGGTGTCTCCGAACTTGCTGAGGACCTGGATAAGGTCGGTCATGGTCAGTTCTGTTGCTGCATCTTCTTGCTGTTCTATCTGCTCTTCTTCTTGCTGGTGCTGGGATCGACTGTTAGCAGCAGACTCACTAACCACATCTTGAGAGCGTGCATTCTTGCTTCTTTTGTTTGGAGCCATCTGAATCACTCTTTAGTTACCTCCCCAGTGAAGTCGCCAAAATGTGAGGGGTTCTTTTGTGCTTGGAGATAACTAGACTCAGGGTTAGCCTGCAGCTTGATGCAGCTTGGGAGATCAAGCTAGCCTTGAGCGTGACTCAGATAGATGAAGCAGTGCATGGTGAGCCTGGTGTGGGAGCTGGAGAAACACCGCAGTGAAGGAGAATTGAGCTCTTTTAGGGGTAACAGATTTGGGTTTCTAGGGTTTGAGAAAGGGATTTAGGGTTTTGCTTGTATGAATGCTTGGAGGCTTGAAGGCTTGAGGAAGTGTTGTCCCCTCGTTGGATTCAGAGACTCTCTTTTTATAGGCTCGGGATAGAGTTGCGGAGGAACCGAAATACCTCTCAGCTGTAGGATAAACCCTTTCCTCCCTAATCTTAACCTTGATTTATGCAGGAGAATAGGGGAAAAGACCTTTGCTTGAGATGGGTTACCTAGGGAGATGAAGATTGCTTGAGATGGGTTACCTAGGGAGATGAAATTTGCTGCAGGGTTCTCTCCCAATTTCCATGGCAGACTGCCCCATATCATGAAATCCGGAAGGAGGAGCTTGAGAGAGATTAGGGACGGCAAACTCATGATTCCAAGGCTGAAGAGGGTGCTTATTAACTGGTTTAAGACATGGCCAATAGAAATAGGGTGGTGAATGAAGAGAGCTCCGGTTTCTGGGGTGCTGCAGGGTGAGAAAGCTGAGCTTCTGTGTGGACACGTTTGACTAAAGAGGAAGAGGTGGGTTTGGTGCAGGGTAAATTTGGGCTCCTCCTAAAAGTGGTGCCTTGGGCTTTTGTTTGGGTTAGGAGAGAAATAGCCCGAAATTCTTTACCTTCACTATCTTCGTCATCAATTTACGCCATTGGGCATGGATTTCGGGCCCAAGACCGAAATCGTCAATAACGCTAAAGTGACAACGAGCGTTGTGCGTTTTTCCGTTACCTTCCACACCATCCCCACTATGCAAGCCCCAAAGCGCATACGGCTTGGGCCCGCATGAACGGCGTATATTGCTTGGCGAGTTAAGTCGCGTGTTGAGACAATTGGAAAGTTCGCGTGAACATATAAAATAAAGGGTGCGATTTTTCGGGTACCAACAATATTATAGATCAGTTCAATTGTGAATAATTGATATTCGTCTATTACTCAGATGTTCGTCCACCGACAGAGGATGATATCACTGCCGTGAACCGTGCTTAGGCACTGTTTCAAACTAAGGTTAAGACTGATATGGGTGTTGAATTCATATGGGACACGGTAATAAAATTTCTCAGTTGATTTATATTTATTTGACTTATGTTAATTCACTCACTATTTTCCTTTGAATTAATTAAGGTGATGTGTCTCCTCTCTAATCTCAAAGACAAAAACTACATTCGCAGATAGTATAGATACCGTTTTCCCAACAAAGTACTCTTTGATCGAGAGCTTTGTGATGATTATGATTGGTTGGATCATGAGAGTGGCGATGATGAACCAACTCCTATTGGCAAAGATGAAAGTAAAATCTTAACTGGACACACACATATATATTAGCTAGTTCTTAGTAATTTACTTGACATATGAATGATTTATATCTTGTAAATGATGAGGATTTGTTTCAGCTTGGAGATGGAAGTGTGGTGTAACTTACATTAATGGTCTTGAAGACGTGGTTCAGGGCCCGGAGGATAGGACGCGACTGGATTTTTATTGATGTCCAATCCGATGCAATTTGTAAGTCAGCTAGAGTAGTTAATTGACTGTTTGATCTTTGATCCATCTCTATAATGGCATGCTACTTTGATGTGGTACAGGTGCATTGCTTCATCTCTAGTTAATTGGCCTTTTGATCAATCTCTAAATTAGTGCTACTTTAATTAACCTAGTAGTTAATTATGTTTACATTTATATACCTGTCCTTGTGAGCGTTGAGTTAGATATATAGATGTTTATTTATCTAATTATTTAGATGTTTATATATATATATGGTTAGTTATTGAGTATATCTGACATTGTTCACTTCAGTACCCTTTTTTTTTTTATAGATATTTCACATTTTGTGCTCATTTGATGGGTTTATTTACATGTGTCAAATAAATCCTTATAATCATATACATGCATCAAATATATCATTTTGCCCTTTTGATGGGTTTATTTCTTCTGTAGAAGTAGAATAACCATTGACAATTGATGGGGAGCATGTTGGGCAGTGAAGACTTATCTTTTGGTTACTTCATGATTTCCTTTATGTTGTAAAAGACTTATCTTTATATGTTTTGTATGAGCATCTCTCTGTCTCTCTTTTATTTAATGTTTGTATGCACATCTCTAAACTTGATCGGTTTCTTGTCTTTCTTTTTTAGGGATAATATAAATCTTAACTTCAATATTTCTGGATTTGGAATTAGATTTGTACGACATATATTGTTTTGTGGCTTTATGGTTTTCATATCAAGTAGAAGGGGGAGGGAGTATCCTTCATACCTCCTGTAAATAATATATCCACATGGCTATGTGGCATGCTGCGTGCATATATAGTTACATGCATATATGATTTTTGCTTTCCTTTGTTGATGTTGATTATATATCATCAACATCAACCGGTTGCTACTGCTCCACCGGTTGATGCAGCTACATTTATATACATGTCCTTGTGTTTAGTATGTGTGGAGCGCTGAGTTAGATATATAGATGTTTATTTATCTAGTTATTTAAATGTTTATATATATATAGTTAGTTATTAAGTATGCCTGACATTGTTCTCTCCAGTACCCATTTTTTTTTTATAGATATTTCACATTTTGTGCTCTTTTGATGGGTTTATTTACATGTGTCAAATAAATCATTATAATCATATACATGCATCAAATATATCCTTTTGCGCATTTGATGCGTTTATTTCTTCTGTAGAAGTAGAGTCACCATTGATAATTGTTGGGGAGCATGTTGGGCAGTGAAGACTTATCTTTTGGTTACTTCATGATTTCCTTCCTGTTGTAAAAGACTTATCTTTATATGTTTTGTATGAACGTCTCTCTGTCTCTCTTTTATTTAATGTTTGTATGAATATCTCTTAACTTGTTTGGTTTCTTGTCTTTTTTTTTTAGAGATAATATAAATCTTAACTTCAATATTTCTGGATTTGGAATTAGATTTGTACGGGTATATATTGATTTGTGGCTTTATGGTTTTCATATCAAGTAGAAGGGGTGGGTGTATCTTTCATACCTCCTGGGAATAATGTATCCACATGGTTATGTGCCGTGCTGGGTGCTACGTGCATATATAGTTACATGCATATCTTATATTTTTTTTCCTTGTTGATGTTGATTATATCATCAACATGAACCGGTTGTTGCTGCTCCACCGGTTGATTCAGCTCCTCCGGCTGCTGCTCCACCGATTGCTGTTGTTCCGGTTGATGCAGCTTCTCCGGTTGCTGTGTTGCTGCTCCTCCGTTTGCTGCTGCTCAAGTGACTCTGAGGACCTTTGTTGAGAGTTTGGGAGACGATAACCTGCGCTTCTATGTGCTGAGTGTATATTCATATATTTTGTGATCGATTTCACTTAGCTAGTATATATGTATATACCTTATTTAGATATGAGTTTGTTTGTTAATTTTTTCTCTCAGTCAATGAGAAGGTGGCTAATGAATAGTATTTGGAAAATGATTACGAGCATGGAGGACGTCCCAAGTTAGCCTGCGAGGAACCCAGACATTGCGCCAGCATGTATGTCTATTTCCACTCACATTTGTATTTTTCTTTACCCAGAGATGTATGTTTATAACTATTCTAGTTTGTATAGTGGAAGATCAGTTTGCTGTGCTTGTGATTAGACTGAGTAGGACGTAGTGATTATAATACTACGATACTTGATTATTCTAATTATTATTGAAATAGAGAGTAAGTTTGTTCAACATATCAATCTAAAAGCTATTATCAATGTCCCACAAAAGGCAAACAAAAAGGTGCAACTAATAAAAAGTATTAATTATAAACTTGTGAACATGTGTGATTGATGTATTTGTTATCATGTGGCTATATATTATAGATCAGTTCAATTGTGAATAATTGATTTTCGTCTATTACTCAGATGTTCGTCCACCGACAGAGGAGGATATCACTGCCGTGAACCGTGCTTGGGCACTGTTTCAAACTAAGGTTAAGACTGATATCGGTGTTGAATTCATCTGAGACACGGTAATAAAATTTCTCAGTTGATTTATATTTATTTGACTTACGTTAATTCACTCACTATTTTCCTTTGAATTAATTAAGGTGTTGTGTCTCCTCTCTAATCTCAAAGGCAAGGGCTACCTCCGCAGAGAGTATAGATACTGTTTTCCCTACAAAGTACGCTTTGATCGAGAGCTTTGTGATGATTATGATTGGTTGGATCATGAGAGTGGCGACGATGAACCAACTCCTATCGGCAAAGATGAATGTAATATCTTAACTGGACACACACATTCACACACATATATATTAGCTAGTTCTTAGTAATTTACTTGACATATGAATAATTTATATCTTGCAGATGATAAGGATTTGTTTCCGCTTGGAGATGGAAGTATGGTGCGTTACATTAATGGTCTTGAAGAGGTGGTTCATGGCCCGGAGGATAGGACGCGACCATACTTTTATTGATGTCCAGTCTGATGCAATTTGTAAGTCAGCTAGAGTAGTTAATTGACTTTTTGATCTTTGATCCATCTCTATAATGGCATGCTACTTTATTATGGTACATGTGCATTGATTCATCTCTAGTTAATTGACATTTTGATCAATCTCTAAACTGGTGCTACTTTAATTAACGCAGTTGTTAGTTATGTTTACATTTATATACATGTCTTTGTGTGTGGTATGTGTGGAGCGCTGAGTTAGATATATAGATATTTATTTATCTAGTTATTTAAATATGTATATATATATGGTTAGTTATTGAGTATGCCTGACATTGTTCTCTACAATACCCATTTTTTTTATAGATATTTCACATTTTGTGCTATTTTGATGAGTTTTTTTTTACATGTGTCAAATAAATCCTTATAATCATATACATGCATCAAATATATCCTTTTGCGCTTTTGATGGGTTTATTTTTTCTATAGAAGTAGAGTCACCATTGATAATTGTTGGGGAGCATGTGAAGACATATCTTTTGGTTACTTCATGATTTCCTTTATGTTGTAAAAGACTTATCTTTATATGTTTTGTATGAACATCTCTCTATCTCTCTTTTATTTAATGTTTGTATGAACATCTCTTAACTTGTTTGGTTTCTTGTCTTTTTTTTAAGGGATAATATAAATCTTAACATCAATATTTCAGGATTTGGAATTGGATTTTTACGGGCATATATTGTTTTGTGGTTTTGTGGTTTTCATATCAAGTAGAAGGGGGAATGAGTATCTTGCATACCTCTTGGGTATAATGTATCCACATGACTATGTGCCGTGCTGCGTGCATATATAGTTGCATGCATATATGATTTTTGATTTCCTTTGTTGATGTTGATTATATCATCAACATCAACCGGTTGCTGCTGCTCCACCGGTTGATGCAGCTACATTTATATACATGTCCTTGTGTTTGGTATGTGTGGAGCGCTGAGTTAGATATATAGATGTTTATTTATCTAGTTATTTAGATGTTTATATATATGTGGTTAGTTATTAAGTATGTCTGAAATCGTTCTCTCCAAAACCCATTTATTTTTATAGATATTTCACGTTTTGTGCTCTTTTGATGGGTTTATTTACATGTGTCAAATAAATCCTTATAATCATATACATGCATCAAATATATCTTTTTGCGCTTTTGATGAGTTTATTTCTTCTGTAGAAGTAGAGTCACCATTGATAATTGTTGGGGAGCATGTTGGGCTGTGAAAACTTATCTTTTGATTACTTCATGATTTCCTTCATGTTGTAAAAGACTTATCTTTATATGTTTTGTATAAACATCTCTTTGTCTCTCTTTTATTTAATGTTTATATAAACATCTCTTAACTTGTTTGGTTTCTTGTCTTTCGTTTTTCGGGATAATATAAATCTTAACTTCAATATTTATGGATTTGGAATTGGATTTGTCCAGGCATATATTGTTTTGTGGCTTTGTGGTGTTCATATCAAGTAGAAGGGGGAGGGAGTAACCTTCATACCTCCTGGGAATAATGTATCCACATGGCTATGTGCCGTGCTGTGAGCATATATAATTGCATGCATATATGATTTTTGCTTTCCTTTGTTGATGTTGATTATATCATCAACATCAACCGGTTGCTACTGCTTCACCGGTTGATGCAACTACATTTATATACTTGTCCTTGTGTTTGGTATGTATAGAGCGCTGAGTTAGATATATAGATGTTTATATATATGATTAGTTATTGAGTATGTCTGACATTGTTCTCTCCAGTACCCATTTTTCCATAGATATTTCACATTTTATGCTATTTTGATGGGTTTATTTACATGTGTCAAATAAATCCTTATAATCATATACTTGCATCAAATATATCTTTTTGCGCTTTTCATGAGTTTATTGCTTCTGTAGAAGTAGAGTCACCATTGATAATTGCTGGGGAGCATGTTGGGCAGTGAAGACTTATCTTTTGGTTACTTCATGATTTCCTTCATGTTGTAAAAGACTTATCTTTATATGTTTTGTATGAACATCTCTCTGTCTCTCTATTATTTAATGTTTGTATGAACATCTCTAAACTTGTTTGGTTTCTTGTCTTTATTTTTTAGGGATAATATAAATCTTAACTTCAATATTTCTGGATTTGGAATTGGATTTGTACGGGCATATATTGTTTTGTGGTTTTGTGGTTTTCATATCAAGTAGAAGGGGGAGGGAGTATCTTTCATACCTCTTGTGAATAATGTATCCACATGGCTATGTGCCGTGCTGCGTGCATATATAGTTGCATGTATATATGATTTTTGCTTTCCTTCGTTGATATTGATTATATCATCAACATCAGTTGATTGTTGCTGCTCCACTGGTTGATGCAGCTATATTTATATACATGTTCTTGTGTTTGGTATGTGTGGAGCGCTGAGTTAGGTATATAGATGTTTATTTATCTAGCTATTTAGGTGTTTATATATATATAGTTAGTTATTGAGTATGTCTGACATTGTTCTCTCCAGTACCATTTTTTTTTTATAGATATTTCACATTTTTTGCTCTTTTGATGGATTTATTTACATATGTCGAATAAATCTTTATAATCATATACATGCATCAAATATATCATTTTGCGTTTTTGTTGGGTTTATTTCTTCTGTAGAAGTAGAGTCACCATTGATAATTGTTGGGGACCATGTTGGGCAGTGAGACTTATCTTTTGGTTACTTCATGATTTCATTCTTGTTGTAAAAGGCTTATCTTTAAATGTTTTGTATGAACATCTCTTTACTTCTTTTTTATTTAATGTTTTTATGAACATCACTTAACTTGTTTGGTTTCTTGTCTTTCTTTTTTAGAGATAATATAAATCTTAACTTCAATATTTCTGGATTTGGAATTACATTTGTATGGGCATATATTGTTTTGTGTCTTTGTGGTTTTCATATCAAGTAGAAGGGGGAGGGAGTATCTTTCATACCTCCTCGGAATAATGTATCCACATGGCTATGTGGCGTGATGCGTGCTGCGTGCATATATAGTTACATGCATATCTTATTTTTGCTTTCCTTTGTTGATGTTGATTATATCATCAACATCAACCGGTTGCTGCTGCTCCACCGGTTGATGCAGCTCCTCCGGCTGCTGCTCCACCGGTTGTTGCGTTGTTGTTGTGCTGGTTGCTGCTGCTAAAGTTACTCCAAGGTCCTTTGTTGAGAGTTTGGGAGATGATCACCTTCGCTTCTATGTGGTGAGTGTATATTTCTATTTTTTTTTATCGATTTCACTTAGCTAGTATATATGTATATTCCTTATTTAGATATAATTTTGTTTGTTAATTTTTGTTCTCAGCTGACTACAATGAGAATGTGGCTACTGAATAGTAATTGGAAGACTATTACGAGCATGGAGGACCTCCCAAGTTTGCCTGCGAGGAACCCAGACATTGCGCCAGCACGTATGTCTATTTCCACTCAGATTTGTATTTTTATTTACCTAGAGATGTATGTTTATAACTATTTTTGTCTGTATAGTAGAAGATATGTTTGTTGTGCTTGTGATTAGACTGAGTAGGACGTACTGATTTTAATACTAAGATACTTGATTATTCTAATTATTATTGAAATAGAGAGTAAGTTTGTTCAAAATATGTGAGAGAAATGACCACCATCAAAGATAATAAATTACAACAATTATGCTAAGGGACTTTTAATTTCCATGTTATCCGTGAACGTGAAGTCAAAGAAAAAAAATGAATTGCCAGAAAGGAATCACATTCAATCCAAAGTCTTCGCTAACCTCTTTTCCTAACAATATCCACCGCATAGCAAACTGCATATAGCTCAGCCTCCAAAGCGGCGGCTAAGTCAAGTGAAACTGCAAAGCAACCATTAGAGATACCCAAATGATTTCTAAAAGTTCCCCAAAACCTGCCTATCCCGGGGCACCCCTAGCTGCTCCATCTATGTTCACTTTCACCTCATGAAAAATTGGAGTAATCTAGTGAATTTCTGTGACTCTTGGTGCAAGAGAAAATCTTGCTGAAACACCAATTGAACGAAGTATACAGAGTTCCACTGCAGTGTTATACATAGTACCCTTGCTACGTGAGTTGATCTCAGTAAGCTGACAAAACACAATTCGTGCAATAGAAGAAGCTTATATGCATATTTCTTTAAAGCGCAAAGCATTACGAGAAAAACCAAATTTCATAAATGACAGCCCCCATCATGCCCCACCATAGAACTCGTAACTAAGAACTATATGTGTGTTGTGATACTGAAACATAGCTTCCAAGTCTCCAAAATTTTGGGATACCCAAAATAGATCCAGTAAAACTTCCCATATCTTCTTTGCAAAGGAACAATATATGAATAAATGGGAAGTAGACACAACTTGCACTACCAGAAAAGGGGTTATAGCCGACGATATGGGAAAAAACGGCCGACGAAATAGTACTTCGTCGGCTATAAGGGGTCATAGCCGACGAATTACTATTTCGTCGGCCACATCATCGGCTATAATATTATAGCCGACGAGTTGTCCGCCGTCGTCGGCTATAACTATAGCCGACGAAAAGTTTTTGGTTATAGCCGACGAGGAGGGTGTTCGTCGGCTATAACTCTTATAGCCGACGAAAAGTTTTTGGTTATAGCCGACGAGGAGGGTATTCGTCGGCTATAACTCTTATATCAGATCCATTCTGCAGCAGCGAGCTCATTCGTCGAAAACATTTCGAAAACGCTCTGAAATCGTCCAAAACCTCGGCCATAAGCTTGAAAGGTACGTATATTGCTGTGTGTGTTGATTTAGTTGGTTATATGCGCATATAGAGTTTAATTAGAATAAATGTGTGATTAATTTGATATATATATATATATATATATATATATATATGTGTGTGTGTGTGTTGAGATGAGATTATTAATGGGTTGATATGTTGGTTAGATAGAATTGAAGTTTTGTTGAAGATTAGTGATTGATTGTTGATTTATAGGTGATTTTAGATGAATTTGATGAAAAAATGTATATATATATTAATTAATTTAATTGTAATTAAAAATATATTGTTGGTATATATAAAAAATACATTGTGTTTAATTAATTAGGGAGATTGACGATGTTTTAATTAATTTAGGGATGCATGTGTATATATATATACAGTCCTTCTCGGCTACGGACGTCCGCACGCACTGTTCACGGTGCGGATGCGGCGTTTCCGGCCACCGGAGAGGCGGCGCCGGCGTATCTGGCCGGTGGGTTTTGCTCGCCCCACGCCGGCGACCCCGTCTGTGCCGGCCCGAGCTCGATCGCCGGCCGGCAGCCCGGCGGAAATCCAGAAAAAGCAGAAAAATGAACACTGTACTGAAGATCTTGAATACTGCCCAGTATGCAATACAGAGCGGTATAAGTTCACTCCTAAAGGGAACAAGAAAGCTGTGAAGATACTTCGGTACTTCCCGCTGATTGATAGGCTCGAGCGGTTGTTCATGTGTGCTTTCACGGCCAAAGCTATGAGATGGTGGGCTGAGAGGAATGTGCCTGACGATGACACCCTTAGACATCCCGCCGACGGAGAGGGTTGGAAGAAGAATGTGTTGGAGTTTCCTGAATTTGCATCAGAGGTTCGAAATGTTTGGCTAGGGCTATCATCCGACGGTTTCAACCCTTTTGGCAAGAAAGAGCTTCAGTACAGTGTGTGGCCAGTTATTTTGATTCCGTACAACTTTCCACCGTGGATGTGCATGAAGAAGGAATATAACATGCTCACATTGTTGATTCCAGGCCCAGGTTATCCGGGAAAGTGTCTCGATGTGTATTTGAGACCCGTAATTGAGGAGCTTCGGTACTTGAGTCTGAACAGCCACCTGGTCTACGACCGGTTCAAAAATGAGATGTTCCGGATGCATGCCATGCTTGTTGGCACGATCAGTGACTTTCCTGGGAGGGGTATGTTGTCGGGCAGCGTCACCAGGGGTTACAGGGCTTGTTCAGAGTGCATGACTGTTGATTGCTCCAGTCCTCATTGCAGCAAGATTGTCCAGATGCGTCACCGTCGTTGGCTTCCGCATGACCATCCATTTAGGGACGATGCACAGGCTTTTGATGGGACTGAAGAAAGGGGCTGGGCACCCGAGCAATGGACAGGGGAGGAAATATTTGCAGTGTTGAATGAGTATGACTTTGGTCCGCTTAGCAATCATCCCAATGTGTTGCGCACGATTCCAAAGAGGCCGGATCGGTATAGGTTCTGGTCACACAAGAGCATCTTATGGGAACTTCCTTATTGGGCCAGGTTGGCTACCAGATACTACCTGGATGTCATGCATATAGAGAAGAACGTGGGTGAAGCCGTGGTTGGCACAGTTTTGAATTGGGAGAAGAAAACAAAAGACACCCCCAAGCACGCGTTGATCTGAGAAATATGGGACTGCGGGACCATTTGTGGTTGAGAGAGGGCAGGAGCAAAATGCCCCAAGCTCCTTACACCGTCACCAGGGACCAGAAACATGAAATCTTTGGATGGCTGAGTAATGTCAGGTAACTTTTTATTAGGCATGTATTCCCTAAAGAATCCATCTGTTGTTGGACGACTATATATGCATGAAATGTAATTGTTGTTAATGGCTATGCAGGTATCCTTATGGCTATGCGGGTAACATAAGCAAGTGTGTTAACTACCGAGACAACAAGATGTACGGATTGAAGAGTCACGACTGCCATGTACTGCTTCAACGCCTCTTCCCTATTTTCATTCGAGCGTACTTGGAGGATGAAGTGGTTGAGCCGTTGGTGGCGTTGTCAAGATTCTTCTAGAAGTTATGCGCTAGAGAAGTTAGAAAATCAGACCTTATGAGAATGCATGAGGAAATTGTTTTTATCTTGTGCAAGTTCGAGAGGATATTTCCCCCAAACTTCTTTGACATCATGCCTCACCTGATGATCCATCTTCCCCAAAAATTGTTGCTTACCGGTCCCGTACACTACACTTGGATGTATCCCATCGAAAGGTACATGTTATTCATAAATTTGATTTATACATGTTTTTAAATAAAAGTTGCATGCTCTTAACATGCACTTGTTAACCTTGCAGACAACTTGGAGACTACAAGAAATATGTGCACAATAAATCTGCGCCTGAGGGGTGTATTGCTGAAGCTTACATTGCGCATGAGTGTGTAACGTACGCCAAGTTGTACTTGGGAGCGATGGAGGACCCCCCACAACATCCAAGTCGAGATGACCCCGAGTTCAACCTATCTATCGTCGCCAACTCTGTTGTACCATACGGAAGCTTCAAGAAGAAGGGTGTGAACAAGTTGCCTGACCATGAGGTAGGGATTACCCACTGGTGGGTTCTAATAAACTGTCCGGAGGTACAATATTGGAAACGAACCCATCTTCACTGCAAGGAAGTTCGCGGTGATGTCGAGTACCACAACACAACGTTTGCAGACTATTTTCCACAATGGGTAAGTGTATAAATATATATATTAGATGGCTTTCTTTTACAGTTCCCTATTCTTTAATCATAAACACACCAACTGATTTGAGTTATATTTTTCAGCTGATGCAAGTGGCTGCGAGGGGTGGTCATACAAATTACTCAGAGGAATTGAGGCTGTTGTCGATGAAGCCGATATCTTCCACAGTCCGCCCAATGTGTGATGTCAACGGCGTTAAGTATATATGTGAAGCTAGAGACGGGGAACGCAAAACACAGAATTGTGGGGTGATGGTCGATGGTGCAGAGGGGGGCGTAGATTTTTACGGTGTCCTACAGTCAGTTGTTGAACTCATTTATGGGAATCGCATGAAAGTCCACTTGTTCAAGTGTCGATGGTTTGATACTAGGCCGCACCGCATACGGATCGATCAGTACGGCATACTTTCGGTGAATACCGCCACTAGTGTGTATGAAGACGACCCCTTTGTTTTCGCCACAGCGGCCAAAAAGGTCTTTTATCTTGACGATCCATTGAACAAAGGCACGTGGAAGGTAGTTAACCATGTGTCTCAGCGAGACATATACAGTGCTACCACACTTGGTGTGAGCACAGAGTGTCAAGAAGCGACCGCATACCAAGAGCCGGACGCCGGCGACATTCCGGAATCCTCCACCATCCGCGATAATAATGTGACGCCGGGCAGAGTGGTTCGACTTCTTAGGGGTCAGGTGCCCATGTATGATGTTAATCCGAATCGTCTATATCAGGCAGACGATGACTCAGACGACGAGTACGAGCACCGGTTGCCAGATATGAACTACTATACTACGTCTGACTCAAGTGATGAGGATGATTCTGATTATCATCCTTAGTATACTGTTTATGTATGTATTTGTGTACGATGGTGCATGCATGTATGAATACATTTTTCGTCCTTAATTACCGTTTTCCGAGTTTATGGGAAATTGTATTGAATTGTTTGTGCGATGTTCAGGAATTTATCAGGTGAAATAGGCAATTTTCAGGCCCTAAATGGCAAATTTTCTGAAAGATAAGCAATATAGCCGACGAAATGGACCATACTTCGTCGGCTATAATGCCCATTCTGGGTAATTTAATATGCAAGTCGTCGGCTAACGACAAAATGTTGAAGGTCGTCGGCTAAAGTATAGCCGACGACCTGTATTTCGTCGGCTATAACCCCTGGCCCGGATGTTGACCGAAACCATTACGTAGACCCTTCAAATGAAAAAGTGTCGTGAAATAAGATACGACCGAAATATTGAAATACGTCTACGGTTGAAAAATGGGAAGATTCTGACAAAATCTGTGTGCCGAATGTTGCGGTTAGCTGTTTTTTACTTCCGTTTTCCTATGGGTAGCCTGACGTTCGGTAAATATTTTGAGGAAAATTTTTATACGATTAGTTGCGTCTCATCGATCTGAAACTATTCTCTGTTGAAGGTCAGGCCAAAAAACGTCATCTAGACGGGCCAATTTCCGTTTTAAAGCGTTTAGAGGTTTGACTTTGCAGTTTGACCGTATTGATCGAGCCTTTAACGTTGTCAGATGTAGTTGAAATTTTTTTCATACATGTATTTAATCTTAACGGTGATATCAGACGGTTGGAATAGATTTTCCAAACTTTTAGATTAGAAATCGGAACATATGCACTAATGTTCCTTAACTTGTTTACTAAGTGTTTATGTGAATGTATAGTTTCAAATAGTTGCTATACGTAGACCCTTCAAATGCAAAAGTGTCGTGAAATAAGATACGACCGAAATATTGAAATACGTCTACGGTTGAAAAATGGGAAGATTCCGACAAAATCTGTGTGCCGAATGTTGCGGTTAGCTGTTTTTTACTTCCGTTTTCCTATGGGTAGCCTGACGTTCGGTAAATATTTTGAGGAAAATTTTTATACGATTAGTTGCGTCTCATCGATCTGAAACTATTCTCTGTTGAAGGTCAGGCCAAAAAACATCATCTAGACGGGCCAATTTCCGTTTTAAAGCGTTTAGAGGTTTGACTTTGTAGTTTGACCAAAGAATAGCCGACGACATACTTAACTTCGTTGGCTAAACTCTTGCGATCCGCGCCGTTTCATTGTCCGCCGTTGGATGGGCGAGATCTGACGGCTGCTGAGAGCGTGAAGTATAGCCGACGAGATTCATATTATAGGCGACGAGATTCATATTATAGGCGAAGAAATAACTACTTCGTCGGCTATAACCGGCCCGCAAAGCCCAACTTCGGCCCGGCCCGGATTTCGGGTCAGAGTATAGCCGACGAAATTCGTCGGCTATACTATAGCCGACGAATTAAAATTAAATCGTCGGGTATAGTCCACACTATAGGCGACGAAATAACTACTTCGTCGGCTATAACCGGCCCGCAAAGCCCAACTTCGGCCCGGCCCGGATTTAGGGTCAGAGTATAGCCGACGAAATTCGTCGGCTATGACTATAGCCGACGAATTAAAATTAAATCGTCGGCTATAGTCCTTCGATTTAAACCGCAACAGAGGCGCCTCTCCCTCATTTTCTGCTTACCCTAAACCCTAATTTCCCTCCCCCACCCGATCGACCGATCGACCCTCCCCCACGCCGATCGACCCCTCCCCGCCCCGGCCCCCTCCTTCCCGAGCCCTCCCCGACCCGATCGACCACCCGAACGGCAACGCCACAGCCGCCGCCCCTAGCCGCCGTCGCCGCCGCACCGCACCACCTCCCCTAGCCGCACCACCATGTCAGGTAGTCCCGCTCTCCCTCATTTATGGTTTTTGGAAATTTTGTGGAATTTTGTGGTTTTGTGGAATTTAGGGATTTTGTGAAATTTTATGGTTTTTGTGAAATTATGTGGAATTTAGGGTTGTTGTGCAATTTATGGAATGTTGTGGAATTTTTGTTAATTTTGTGTAATTTTGTGGAATTTTTAGGAGGATATATATATATATATATATATATTTCGGAATATATAAATATATATATAATTAGGTATAAATATATTTATGTATATATATAATTAGGTATATATATATTTAATGAAGTTTTTTATTTTGTTGTGAAATTTATGGAATTTTGTGGAAATTTTTTAAATGTTGTGGAATTTTTGTTAATTTTGTGTAATTTTTAGGAGGATATATATATATATATATATTTCGGAATATATATATATATATATAATTAGGTATAAATATATTTATGTATATATATAATTAGGTATATATATATTTAATGAAGTTTTTTATTTTTTTGTGAAATTTATGGAATTTTGTGGATTTTTTTTTAATTTTGTGGAATTAACAACGATTTGTAGGAGGATATATATATATATATATCTATATATATATATTTCGGAATATATATATCTATATATATATATATATAATTAGGTATAAATATATTTAGGTATATATATAATTATGTATATATACATTTAATGAAGTTTTTAATTTTTTTGTGGAATTTTTGTGAAATTTATGGAATTTATATACTAATTGTGCAGGAAACCGCCGCGCTGTAGACCGATGGCTTGGCAGACCGACCGAGAGCGACCCCGACGCTCAGGCAGGAGCCAGCCGTGGGGGGAGCGGATCTAGCGGTCGTCGGGGCCTAGGCCGGCCTATGAGTCGACGAGAGGAGACGTTGATGGGATTGACCCCGAGCGATCCACGTGGGGGCTCCTCGTATGAGTCGACGGGAGCGGGCCCTGACTCGAGTGTCGGAGGAGGACGCAGAGCCACCAGACCCTAGTGCACTTCAGCACTGTTCCAGGATCGGCAGCCGACCCCACCGCGCGCCGATCTGGACCCTCTAGAGATGCTCCCTGTCCCCCCACAGCGACAGCGTCCACAGCTACGGGGCCCACCATCAGGGGGAGCAGGCCCCTCAGGGTCCACGCCCCGTATGTCTCCGCCATCGGGGATGTACATGGTCCAGTTCCTCCCTGCCATCCCCGAGTACGACGCCAGGGGGAGGCAGATTTGGAGGCACGACCGGCCCCACGTGATTCCCTGGGAGGAGGCCTACGTCCACAGGCCTTTCGACTCAGAGGACTGCCGCGGCCTGTGGTGTGTTCGTGAGAAGGACAAGCAGTACAACGACGCAGGTAATTGGTTAGTTTAATTAATTATTTAGATTGTTTAATTAATTATTTAATTAGTTAGTTTAAATAATTATTTAACTATGTATTCATTTTAATTATGAAACAGGCGTCCTCGTAAATAAACCCGCGGGGACGAGACGGACCAGAGGGCCAGCGAACATGTCGACCCTGGAGAGGGAGCTCGCCGGTGGGATCAGAGAGATCTTGCCCGGTCCCGGTGAGGATGGACGCCCGATTGAGAGGAGAGACACCACCACCAAGTATATCAACGCGACGGGCATGCTCGTGCGGGACAGGGTCCCACTGTTGTGGCCCGACTGGGGCTCTGTGCCCGATGACATCAAGGCGCGAGTGTACAATGCACTGTCGGTGAGTTAAATCGTATTTTTATTATAGAAAATAAACATTTATGAATTCAGTCCTTATAACTATATAAAAATATTTTCTAATTAATTTATAATATTGCAGCAATTAATGGTTTAGAGTCAATCCTACCTTGGACTGGTGGAGAGACGAGCAGCTGAAGAACAGGTTATGTGTTTCGCTTTTTTTTGTATAAATATATTTATTGGCAGTGTACGAATATATCTAACAGTTGTGTTTTGTTAATATAGGTACTCCGAGTGGAAGAACGAGCTGTCGACGCACTACAGGACGTACCATGTGGAGCAGCGCTTGGGGCGAGGTGCAACCCCCCACGAGTTCCGGTACAGGGAGTATGAGTGGCTATGGCTGGTAGCCTACTTCGGGAGCGACAGGGTCTCGGTAAGAAAATTTAGCCTGCTAGTATATAACTTTTTAATGTTATTTAATAATTAAATTATGTAGTTACTTAATTAAATTAATTAGTTAGTTAGTTATTAGTTATTAAATTAAGTTAGTTAGTTAGTTACATAGTTAGTTAGTTCGTTACTAAATTAAATTAAATTAAATTAAATTAGGTAGTTAGTAAGTTAGTTAGTTACTAAATTAAATTAGTTAGTTAAGTAGTTACTAATTAAATTAAATTAGTTAGTAACTAAATTAGTTAATAATTTTATTTTGGTTAGTTCCTAATATTTTAATTTAGTTACTAATTTATATTTGCGTTTATATGTTCGTTCTTATAATACAGAAAATCTCGAAGACGAACAGCGACAACCGTAAGAGGAACGAGCACCCCCACCACGGCGGCGCCCGCTCCTGGAGGCAGTGGGCAGAGATTGCGAGGAGGGACCGACCGCTGAGGCCGTTGTCGTGGATTCTTGCGCAGATGTATCCGGGGCGTCCCGACCAAGTGGTAAGTATTCGCCCATCTTCAATAAAAGTGTTTCATTAAATTAATTTATATATTTTTTTTATTAATTCGTTTATTATATTTTCTTGTCAATTAGGCGGAAATAGATGCGGAGACCGACGCGATCACCTTCGGGATCGCGCGAGACACCCTGGGGGAAGGGGCGTCCGACGAGGCGATCGCGGAGTTTGCCTCCACGATCGACACCCTTGAGCCGCGCTTGGCCTCTCAGATCATGCACGCGGCGGTAGGGACGGGCAACAACTACTTCTACCAGAGAGGCCTAGGCGCGGCGGGAGATGGGGTTCTCAAGTACACGCCGGCCAATCCCAGCACGCAGCGTGCGGCTTCAACGAGAGGAGACTTGCAGACGCAGCTGCAGAGGACTCAGGCGGAGTTGGCGAGGGCGGTGGAGGCGCTCCAGCAGGCGGAGTTGGCGAGGGCCGCGGAGGCTTCGGCGCAGCAGGCCAGAGACGCATCTGTGGCGGAGATGTACTGATGGATGCAGAAATCTTGGGAGGCCCAGCAGGCTGGACTCCAACCCCCGCCTCCGCCACAGATGCCCCAGTTCGTCGTCCCCACTCCCCCCCCCCCCCCCCCCCCCCCCCCCCGCATCAGAGTACGCCAGGCGATCAGGGTAGCCATAGCCACCGGAACTCGAACGATCCGGTCGACGACGCTACGCGTTTAGGGAGTGATGATGAGTAGATGACTAGTTAGCTAGGGGGTTAATTTGTACAGTAGGTAGGATATTAGGGATGGATTGATGTGGATATTTGTTGGATATTTGGATGTTTGTTTGTGGATTTTCTGCAGCCAAACCGAAGACGAAGTGAAATTGGGCCCGAGTTAAATTTTTTAATTTTTTTTAAATATTTAGGGGTTATAGCCGACGAAATGGGCCATATTTCGTCGGCTATACCCTCCCGGCTTCCGGCAAAAAAAAGCCGTTCTTGGGACCGGCGATTGTTATGGCCGACGATTAATTCGTCGGCTATGCCGGACGTATAGCCGACGATAGTGTCGTCGGCTATACTTCCGGGTTAGGGGCAATTACTTAATTGTTGAAGCCGACGATCCTGTCGTCGGCAATGTTCGAAGTATAGCCGACGACGCTTTATTCGTCGGCTATACCGCGTGTTTTATAAGCCGGCGACTTACCCTGAGTGTCGTCGGCTATACTATAGCCGACGGAGCATTCCCGACGAGAGAATAGCCGACGAAGTATCGTCGGCTATGACTATAGCCGACGATTTAATGAAAACGGCCGACGAGATGGCGTCGTCGGCTATAACCCCCTTTCTGGTAGTGTTGCCTGATAGAGTGAACATAAAGACGCTAAGTTAAAGCCATGAAATTGTAATAAATCATCAGTTAAAAGTTTACCGTGGACAAGCTTCCAAAGTGTTACAGAGTTACGAGGTCGGTAACTTGAGTGCCAAACAAATTTAGCCTAGCTAACTTTTGATATTTGATCAATCTCTACAATGGCATGCTACTTTGATATGTTACAGATGCATTGCTTCATCTCTAGTTAATTGGCATTTTGATCAATATGGTACTTTAATTAACCCATTAGTTAATTATGTTTACATTTATATACAGGTCCTTGTGTTTGGTATGTGTGGAGCGTTGAGTTAGATATATAGATGTTTATTTATCTAATTATTTAGATGTTTATATATATATGGTTAATTATTGAGTATGCCTGACATTGTTCTCTCCAGTATCTATTTTTTTATAGATATTTCACAAATGGTGCTCCTTTCATGGGCTTATTTACATGTGTCAAATAAATCCTTATAATCATATACATGCATCAAATATATCCTTTTGCGCTTTTGATGAGTTTATTTCTTCTGTAGAAGTAGAGTCACTATTGATAATTGTTGGGGAGCATGTTGGGCAGTGAAGACTTATCTTTTGGTTACTTCATGATTTCCTTCATGTTATAAAAGACTTATCTTTATATGTTTTGTATGAACATCTCTATGTCTCTCTTTTATTTAATGTTTGTATGAACATCTCTTAACTGGTTTGGTTTCTTATCTTTATTTTTTAGGGATAATATAAATCTTAACTTCAATATTTCTAGATTTAGAATTGGATTTGTACGGGCATATATTGTTTTTTGGCTTTGTGGTTTTCATATCAAGTAGAAGGGGAATGGAGTATCTTTCATACCTCCTGGGAATAATGTATCCACATAGCTATGTGGCGTGCTGCGTGCATATATAGTTGCATGCATATCTGATTTTTGCTTTCCTTTGTTGATGTTGCTTATATCATCACCGGTTGCTGCTGCTCAACCGGTTGATGCAGCTCCTCCGACTGCTACTCCACCAGTTGTTGCTGCTCCACCGGTTGATGCCGCTCCTCCGGCTGCTACACCACCGGTTGTTGCTGCTCCACCGGTTGATGCAGCTCCTCCGGTTGTTGCGTTGCTGCTGCTACGGTTGTTGCTGCCCCTCCGTTTGTTGCTGCTCAAGTGACTCCACGGGCCTTTGTTGAGAGTTTGGGAGACGATCACATGTGCTTTTATGTGGTGAGTGCATATTTATATATTTTGTGATCAATTTCACTTATCTAGTATATATGTATATTTCTTATTTAGATATGATTTTGTTTGTTAATTTTTTGTCTCAGCTAACTACAATGAGAATGTTTCAGCTTGATTTATGAATGATTTATATCTTGCAGATGATGAGGATTTGTTTAAGCTTGGACATGGAAGTGTGGTGTGTTACATTAATGGTCTTGAAGACGTGGTTCATGGCCCGAAGGATAGGACACGACTAGACTTTTATTGATGTCCAGTCCGATGTATTTTGTAAGTCAGCTAAAGTAGTTAATTGACTGTTTGATTTTTGATCCATCTCTATAATGGCATGCTACTTTGATCTGTTACAGGTGCATTGCTTCATCTCTAGTTAATTGGCCTTTTGATCAATCTCTAAACTGGTGCTACTTTAATTAACTCAGTAGTTAATTGTGTTTACATTTATATACATGTTCTTGTGTTTGGTATGTGTGGAGTGCTGAGTTAGATATATAGATGTTTATTTATCTAATTATTTAGATGTTGATATATATATATATAGTTAGTTATTGAGTATGTCTGATATTGTTCTCTCAAATACCCATTTTTTTTAGATATTTCACATTTTGTGCTCTTTTGATGGGTTTATTTACATGTGTCAAATAAATCCTTATAATCATACATGCATCAAATATATCCTTTTGCGCTGTTGATGAGTTTATTTCTTTTGTAGAACTAGAGTCACCATTGATGATTGCTGGGAGCATGTTGGGCAGTGAAAACTTATCTTTTGGTTACTTCATGATTTTCTTCATGTTGTAAAAGACTTATCTTTATATGTTTTGTATGAACATCTCTCTGTCTCTCTTTTATTTAATGTTTATATGAACATCTCTTAACTGGTTTGGTTTTTTGTCTTTATTTTTTAGGGATAATAAAAATCTTAACTTTAATATTTCTGGATTTAGAATTGGATTTGTACGGGCATATATTGTTTTTGGTTTTGTGGTTTTCATATCAAGTAGAAGGGCAGTGAGTATCTTTCATACCTCCTGGGAACAATGTATCCACATAGCTATGTGGCGTTCTGCGTTCTGTGTGCATATATAGTTGCATGCTTATCTGATTTTTGCTTTCCTTTATTTATGTTGATTATATCATCAGATTATGTCTCAATTTCGCTCTTTGTCTTGTGCTTTTGCATATTGGCTAGTTTTTCAACTTTCCAGAAATTGATTATTGTTTTTCTAATTCTGTCAAGTGTTTATTCTTACGAAAAATGTGTCCAAGAAATGAAGTGAACTAATGTTAATTTTTCCCAACTTGTCTATTGGTTTAGAGGATTTTTATAGGCCTGGAGCATTTACCACAAACATTTATGACCAAGAAAAATAAGTCCCCAATAATAATAATGTTTGTTATCTAGACCTCTCAATATATAATTTATCAATCCCAGTTTTGTCATTACATTTAAGTATTTAACTGGTTATAATCCTTTGGATAATAGGAATACTCCATGTTGTGGTATATAAGATTGTCCAGCGTTCTGTCCCTTGTCATATATTTTGATTCTATAAGTTAGTTTTCTAGGCATCAGTGATATACAACTTTCATTACCTTAACTAAGTAGGAGTCAGTGAGTGACAGAGCAGACAGACATGGCACCCTAAACTGCCTAAGCAATTTTAGGAAAGCAATAGGCCTTGCAGCTGTTGCAAACATGAATTGAACATGGCCGTGCTTTAGTGTTTCTCTGTAGAAATACCAGCTCTGCTGCGGCATAGGCTTGGCTTTGTTTTTAGCTTTGGCATCTGGCAAGTACCAGCTGACCTTTCATTATACAAAGACATCTAGCTTCACAAGTTTGCTGCAACTCTTGTATCAATGGCAGAGAGCCAGAGACTATCTGTGTGCTAATGCTTAGCTAGATAGGAGGAAACTGTCAATGCTGAAAAGATAAACCAGGCTATGTGCTCAAATTAAAGCAGGGGATAAACCAGCTAGGTATATATTTCAATTACATTATGACTTTCATAGTTTACTAGCTTATGTAACTACCTAGATTTGATTTGATATGATTATTTGATCACGTATTAATTTGATCACGTATTAATTATTAAGTAATTACATTAAATAGTATTACTGCCGAGAACTGGTTACAATTTTTTGGGCCGAATAAGCTTGTAGCTCACGTTTTCAGAAGGATTAGGGTAGATTTTCTTTTTCCAAAACCCTACACGAACGTATTTACATATACATCATTCTCCGCCGTGAGAAGATTATAGACCTCTCCAATACAGATAATATGGTGGGCAATACTCCTATGATGAAAAAACAGAAGACAAAGATGGTAAACAATAATAATCTTTCTTCTTGGTCAGATCCTCCGCTGGATATCTTATGCGCGACCGTCGTTCGTCTCCTCTCCGTATGTGAGTATAAAGATGTTGTACGTCTTTGTGTTGTAGGGAGAGTTATAATATATAGGGTCTATCTTGAACCAATCGATGTCTTTTGCGAGGTCGTTAATCGTCTCCAATGAAGAACTCGTTCGTCTTTCTTCTGTATGCAAATTCTGGAGATTTATTATATATAAGGTCGACTATCTTAAACTACGCTACACGTTGCGTAATCCAGGCATTATGTTGTACGATCGACGTGATAAAGACGATCGATACCGGTTACTAAGCATCTTTGATATATATATCAGTCCAGAAATTCCGCCATATCAAGCTTGAGGTCAAAGAAGAATTAAGAACATTCTGGCAGGTTCATTCAAAATAGGGTTGGATCATTTTAGCCAAAACAGGGCTTCTCTCCAAACTTGCACTCGTCTTGTATCATCCTTTAACCAGTGAGGTTATACAACTGCCCAACATAGAGCTGAAGACTTGTACTAGATTCGAACACGCAACATTCACAAGCGCTCCGATTTCTCCCGACTGTGCCATCTTTGTCTTCTGTCCAGTAATAGCAGAACCAGAAAGTTGCATTGTAGGCACATGTAAACTGGGAGATGATGTATGGAGATTCCGTAAAATAACTGGCAGGTTTTGGAAGAACGGAATTACGAATATGATCTATGTCAATGGAGTCTTCTGTTTTCTTATGGAAAGAGATATACCTGATTGGTCGGTAGAGTTGGTTACCTTAGATGTAGCGATTGAAGAAGAAAGTAGCTGGGTCGTGGACTGTACCCCCATAACAGTAGCACAAGAACAGACTCCGAATTGCGAGAACTATTGGTTGGTTGAGTCTGATGGGAAACTGCTATTGGCAATTTTTCGAAACCATCGGGATGTTACATTTAGCTATGTACATGTTTACCAATTCAATGGTCTCGAAAAGATTGGACTAGGGTTCGAAGTTTGGGAAACCAGGTATTGATTTTACATGGTAGTCTCGAATTTTATCTCATATCGTTATCATCTGCTTGTCCCACATCCGGGGATGATAGTAATTAAACTTTCAAACGCCGTGATAGTTTGTTATGGCGGCCAGGCTGGTTTTTATACTTACATGCAGCAGTGATGGCATTTGGAGGATCGCTAGCAAAAAATAAACGATGACTTCATCACTTGAAAAAAAAAAACAAAAAAAGCTCTATGCCATTCAATAATTTTCGATGCTAGTGTTTGCCTGTATTTTGTTAACTTTGTTTTTGGGTACACTTTGCTATTGTCTTGCTATGTATCCAAACGAGAATATTGGTACTCGTTTCCGCTGCTAGAGTTTATTTTTGTGGTCGAAATCTTTGGTAACTCTTTTCCTGTCCTTAATTGGGTAATAACAGGTACTGCGATCTACATGCATGTGATGGATGTTATAGCAGTTACCATAGTGGATTATTACAATCATGTATGTTAAAATTTACCCACCCTTTTGCTTAACAATCGGAAGGGAAAAGCACAAGTAAGATTGGTGCCCAGATATTGCAGAAGCAAGTCTATGAAAGAACGTTGGATTCACGCATAACATCATTGACATGACAGCCATCTGTCCTAGCTAGCTATGAAGCATTGAGCTATGCGCAACCAGTTGAACTGGTTTCAATGGTTGAATCTGGAAAGAGCCCAAGTTCTGAGAGCCCAGCCTTTGTCTTGTTAGTTTCAAAGTGTTATTGGCTATTTGATTACTTTCCAACTTTCATCCACCTGTCTTGCCCTCAAGGTTGGATAGGCTACGCCTTGCACGCTCTGTCACTCTGAAAATTCATGACAAGAGAGAGATATGAGTATACTAGCAGGCAGCCCATCCTCTTCCTCCAAACATCGGCTTCACAATCCATTATTCTCAACCACACTCTAATTGAATCGTCGTTTGTCCCAACTTCTACCATAGCCATTACAATTAGCTTGTTTGAATGTTTTTTCTTTTCAATTTCTCATTAAATAATTAGAGGTGCTTTTGCCGGTTCATCTTCAACCTCTAGAACCTGGGTTTCCACATAGCCTCAAATTCCCAGAAACTAAAGACAGATTTTGATTGCTCCAATTCATATTTCTTGTTGGTGTTTGAACTTCCATCTTCTCTTCTTTAAAATAGCTTTTTTTTAAATTAACAGAGGGAAGTCGTTGTGGTTTGTACGCGACACAGAGTGAGAGGTGCCGTGCTCCATCCCGATTCATCTGAGTGAACTTGTCCATGTACACATCTAGAATTACCTGATTCAGATCTTGATCTCCCGGTGATGGAGTACGAACCTCCTCCTACAACGCCGCCGCAGGCTCCGTCACTGAGCTCATCGGACTGGTTCTTCAAACCCAAACCCAATCTCATATCTCTCACCCATACTCCAAACCCATAACCCGCCGCCCCATTTTCCGATCCTCCACGACCATGACCACCTCCAAGTAGAGCTCAAAACCCGAAAGCACACAAACCAAACAAAACAAAGAGATATATTAAAACCATCGACAATATGACGCCGTCAATTTTGGACGTTAGGGTAAAACGAACATTTCGATCGACATTCCAGACGTTTCCGTTTCAATGGGTCGAAACTTGAAAGTCGATCACTATTATTAACTTGTGGCAAAGATGAACTAGTTCCTAACTAGCTAGTTCATAGTTCTGTGCTAAGGTAGTTTGGGGTCCAGTACATGGATAAGTTGCGTTGTAGTGGTGGTTTGCACCTCCGATAGGGTTTTAAAGCTACATAATATGATCATTTAATTGGCAAAAATGAAGAAAATGATCGACGAGAGAAGAAGATGAAATCTATTATTCAAGTTTCATTCACAATTCAAAGCCCAGGGTTACCATTTTGATCAAGTACAAGGAAATTTTACTTGTTTACAAATAAAAAAGCTTTTACGTTAGAGAAAAAAAATTCAGAATTGAAACTTGGATAATAATATAAAGTCATTGTTAGGACTAGTACTCTTCGACAAGTCATAGATTTTACATTTTTGAATAGGAGATGGAACTCAAAGCTAGCTATGCCCGTTTTAGTTTACTGGATTAAAATTTAGCATTGAGGGCGACATTATACCACACTACCAGAAAAAAGGCTTTTTCCGACGAAATAAAAAAAAACGGCCGACGACATAAAATTTTCGTCGCTAAAAAAAAAAATTCGTCGGCTATTCCCCTAAAATGGCCGACGATTATTTTTTTCGTTGGTAAAAAAAAAAATCGTCGACTATATTCATATTTTAGTCGACGATTTGAATTTTCGTCGGCCTTTCTCTGAAACTTTAGCCGACGAAAACTTTTGAAAGTTTGGCCGACGAAATTGGCATTTTCGTCGGCTATAAGTCTATATATTTTCAGATCTAGACAGCAGCTGCTCATTTAAAAAAAAACGGGAGAAATCACTACAAGAAAAAAAGGCTTTGCCGACGAAAAAAAAAAAAACGGCCGACGAAACACTTTTTTCGTCGGCTATTCCCAAGAATGGCCGACGAAAATTTTTGTCGTCGGCAAAAAAAAAATTTCGTCGGCCATTCCCATAGAATGGCCGACGATTTTTTTTTTCGTCGGTAAAAATGAAAAATCGTCGGCTATACTCCTATAATGGCCGACGATTTAAAGTTTTCGTCGGCTATAAACTTTTGGAAGAATGGCCGACGAAACTTTTTTATTTCGTCGGCCATAAGTTTTTTTAAAAATAATTATTTTACGAATAATGGCCGACGAAAATTAATTATTTCGTCGGCCATAAATTATTTAAAAATAATTATTTTACGAACAATGGCCGACGAAAATTAATTATTTCGTCGGCCATACTTTTTTTAAAAATAATTATTTACGAACAATGGCCGACGAAAATTAAGTATTTCGTCGGCCATAAGTTTTAAAAAAAATAATTATACGATTATTTTTGACAGAAAACGACAAAAGAATAGCATAGCCGACGAATACTAGGTTTGATTTCGTCGGCTATGATTAAAAAAAAAAACAAAAAAAGAGCAGTTTCCATTTTCTATCACTATCGACAAACCATTGCTTCATCCTTCAAATGCAAATGTGTCGTGAAATAAGACATGACCAAAATATTGAAATACGGCTACGGTTGAAAAATGGGAAGATTCCGACAAAATCTGTGTGCCGAATGTTGCGGTTAACTGTTTTTTACTCCCGTTTTCCTATGGGTAGCCTGACGGTCGGTAAATATTTTGAGGAAAATTTTTATACGATTAGTCGCGTCTCATCAATCTGAAACTATTCTCTATTGAAGATCAGGCCAAAAAACGTCATTTAGACGGGCCAATTTCCGTTTTAAAGCGTTTAGAGGTTTGACTCACCCGGTTGACCGTCCCGATCGAGCCTTTAACGTTGTCAGATGTAGTTGGATTTTTTTTCATACATGTATTTAATCTTAACGGTGATATCTGACGGTTGGAATAGATTTTCCAAACTTTTAGATTCAAAATCGGAACATATGCACTAATGTTCCTTAACTTGTTTACTAAGTGTTTAAGTGAATGTATAGTTTCAAATAGTTACTATACGTACACTCTTCAAATGCAAATATGTCGTCAAATAAGATATGACCGAAATAATGAAATACGTCTACGGTTGAAAAATGACAAGATTCCGATAAAATCCGTGTGCCGAAATAATGAAATCAGTCAAAACCCGGTTTACTGTAGATTTGGCATCCGGCGTCCGAATGACGATTGTGATACCATTCCGGAAAGGGAACGACGCCAGGAACAAAACTTGTAGCTTCGCCACGACGTGTGGGCTTTTTCGGGCTTTCGAGTTCGTTTAGGGCCTCAAAACGGCATTTTAGTATGTTTTCATAGAATAGCCGACGAAACATTCAAATTTCGTCGGCTATTCTCTAAGTATAGCCGACGAATTCAAATATTTCGTCGGCTATTCTCTAAGTATAGCCGACGAAATATTTTTATTTCGTCGGCTATACTCCTTCTAAATCTTTTAAATCCTCCCGCCTTTTTTCTCTCCTCCTTCCCCCCCTCCTCCGGCCTCCTCTTCCTCCTTCCCCTCCTCCTCCTCCTCCTCCTCCTCCTCCGGCCTCCTCCTCCTTCCCCTCCTTCCCCTCCTCCTTCCCCTCCTCCTCCTCCTTCTCCTCCTCCTCCTCCTCCTCCTTCTCCTTCTCCTCCTCCTCCGGCCTCCTCCTTCCCCTCCTCCTTCTCCTCCTCCTCCGACCTCCTCCTTCCCCTCCTCCTCCGGCCTCCTCCTCCTCCTTCCCCTCCTCCTCTTCCTCCTTCCCCTCCTCCTCCTCCTCCTCCCCCTCCTTCCCCTCCTCCTCCTCCTCCTCCTCCTCCTCCTCCTCCGGCCTCCTCCTCCTTCCCCTCCTTCCCCTCCTCCTTCCCCTCCTCCTCCTCCTCCTCCTCCTTCCCCTCCTCCTCCTCCTTCCCCTCCTCCTCCTCCTCCTCCTCCTCCGGCCTCCTCCTTCCCCTCCTCCTTCTCCTCCTCCTCCGACCTCCTCCTCCGGCCTCCTCCTCCTCCTTCCCCTCCTCCGGCCTCCTCCTCCTCCTCCTCCTTCCCCTCCTCATTCCCCTCCTCCATCCAAAGCATAATTTAATTTTTTTTTTGCCTAAAATTTAAGAATAGCCGACGAATTTTACCAATTTTCGTCGGCTATAAGTTGTATAGCCGACGAAAATTCTAGTATTTCGTCGGCTATAACTAATTATGCCTATTAAAATATTAATATATTTCGAGGAAATAGCCGACGAAATTTTATTAAATCGTCGGCTATAGTTAAAACACAATAGCCGACGAAATTCGTCGGCCATACTTAATGGATTTCGTCGGCCATACTCAAAAATACCCGACGAAATTCGTCGGCTATTTCTCTCACGTTTGCCCTACGAATTTTTGGATTCGTCGGCCATATTTAACTATAGCCGACGAAATTTTTTTTTTCGTCGGCCATTGGTATTACCGACGGCGTAGTACCGACGACTTATGGCCGACGAAATTTTCGTCGGCAGAGGGTATAGCCGACGAAAAAATGGAATGGCCGACGAAAAAATTTTCGTCGGCTATTCCCCCGTATCTGGTAGTGAATAGTGAAAAATCTGTGGGTATTTTATACGATTAGTTGCGTCTCATCGATTTGAAACTATTATATGTTGAAGGTCAGGCCAAAAAACGTTATTTAGACAGTCCAATTACCATTTCTAAGCGTTTAGAGGTTTGACTGACCCGGTTGACCGTTCCGATCGAGCCTTTAACGTTGTCAGATGTAGTTGGATTTTTTTCCATACATGTATTTAATCTAAATGGTGATATCTGACGGTTGGAATAGATTTTCTAAACTTTTAGATTCAAAATCAGAACATATACACTAATGTTCCTTAACTTGTTTACTAAGTGTTTAAGTGAATGTATAGTTTCAAATAGTTACTATACGTAGACTCTTCAAATGCAAAAATGTTGTGAAATAAGATATGACCGAAATAATGAAATACGTCTACGGTTGAAAAATGACAAGATTCCGATAATATCCGTGTGCCGAATGTTGCGGTTAACTGTTTTTTACTTTCGTTTTCCTATGGGTAGCCTGACGTTCGTTAAATCAATTTTGTAAAATTTTTATATGATTAGTTGCGTCTCATTGATTTGAAACTATTATCTGTTGAAGGTGAGGCCATATTTGGCATTGAAGAACAGATTGACCGTTGCAAGTCAAAACCCGGTTTACTGCAGATTTGGCGTCCGGCGTCCGAATGACGATTGTGATACCATTCCGGAAAGGCAACGACGCCAGGAATCAAACTCGTAGCTTTGCCACGATGTGTGGGCCTTTTCGGGCTTTCGAGTTCGTTTAGGGCCTCAAAACGGCAGTTTAATATGTTTTCAAAGTATAGCCGACGATGTTCATAGAATAGCCGACGAAATATTGTAAATCGTCGGCTATTCTCTAAGCTTAGCCGACGAAAATTATATTTCGTCGGGTAACTCTTGCGATCCCCGCCTTTTTATTGTCCGCCGTTGGATGGCTCAGATCCGACGACTGTTGATCTTCTAAAGTATAGCCGACGAAATCTTTTAAATCGTCGGCTATTCTCCTTCTAAATCTTTTAAATCGCTTCCTCCCGCCTTTTTTCTCTCCTCCTCCTCCTCTGGCCTCCTCCTCCTCCTCCTCCTCCTTCCCCTCCTCCTCCAGCCTCCTCCTCCTTCCCCTCCTCCTCCGGCCTCCTCCTCCTCCTCCTTCTCCTCCTCCGATCCGGTAATTTTTTTTGCCCAAAATGCAGTTATAGCCGACGAAATTGACATTATTTCGTCGGCTATAACTTTAAAATATTAATATATTCCGACGAAATAGCCCAAATCGTCGGCTATACTTCAGAACAAATAGCCGACGAAACCAAATTTCGTCGGCTATAACTTTAAAATATTAATATATTCCGACGAAATCGTCGGCCATACTCGAAAATAGCCGACGAAGTTCGTCGGATATTTGGCCAAGCTTTGGTCGACGAAATCATTTTCGTCGGCCATAATTCGTCGGCCAAGGTTGGAATGGCCGACGATGTCTTTTTTTTCGTCGGCCATTACTTTTACCGACGAATTATAGCCGACGAAATTTTCGTCGGTAGAAGGAATAGCCGACGAAAATTTGGAATAGCCGACGAAAAAAAATTCGTCGGCTATTCTGTCAAATCTGGTAGTGCCAGTTTCAGATGGATGTTGTTTGGTCCTTAGGTTTTACTCTTTTTTGTTTTCCATGGATCACATATATACTGAATGAAAATATAGGAAAATTAAAGGAACGGTTAGCTTGAGACCCATTTAAGTAAGCTGGTCATTAGCTAGCTAATGAGTGTTTACAGGTAAATACTTCCACATACAAGAGTTGTAGATGAGGGATTGAAACAGATAATCGCAGCGTTGCACTTTACTCTCACAAATAATGGTATAATTATTACGTTAGATTGCAGCTAGTGGTAGTATTTTCCCATCATTGGAGGTTGAATGCAGGTTGGCACTGACATTGATATTTGATACCAGAAAACTACGTGCACTTTTAATTAACCTGGGGGTAACAACAGTACTACAACACACTATACTCCTCTCTTAAAATACTATCCATCATAATCCAGTTTCAGTGTCATTATCTTTCTGGTTCGATTGTTCCATTCGATCCAGTTAATGCATGACTGATTTATAACTAAAACCCTCACGTCTTCTATAGTCCCAAAATACGTATATATATAAGGTCTACTGCGAGCTTAATTGGTAAGAAACACCTTGAACGTGCTGCAGAATTGCACATAGCAACCCCAGCCCTAGCTAATATTTGTAGGATTTTATGACATCTCTATGCATGATAATACTTTTTGGCATATCCAGACATAGCTTTAAACACTTGATCAATTGACTACATATAGCACCATTCGAACTTGGGAGTTCGGATTAGTACGTGATGTGATATATGACAGACATGTCAGGTTTAGGTCTTATATATCAAACAAAAATCTTTTTGACCAAGCCGATTAATGTAATAGATCTATCACAGGTTTTGAGGTTTAAGGATTCATTTGCTGTGAATTTAGTAAAATCTAGTTACTTTTGCCATCCTTTTTAAGGTTAACAATCGCTTGCTTGTTTAAAGGGTTAAACTATTAACCAACGGGTAATACACACAATTAGAAGCAAACAGTCGATTTTACCAAAGTGGCAGTGACTTGGTCAAAAGTTACTGTATGAAGAGCCCTATTCTCAAAAACTTTCTGCACTCCTTCCAAAAACCCTAACCCTAACGATATTACTTGATCCAGAGGATCGGATCCTTTTGTCGTTATTGATACAGGATCCTGTTCCTTTTTACTTTGGTCCAGAGGATCCCCAGAGATTCAGATAACCCTGGTTTGTTTATTGCATTTCATTTTCGAAGCTTTCCCATTTTGGTGCCTGGGTACGTAGCTCTTAAAAAACCAGGGTAGAGACCTGTGCTTACATGAATCCATGAATATGACTACTCTCTCTCTCTCTCTCTCTCGGACACATTATTTCATGTTAGCCGTCGAGATGTACGTAGAGTAGCCTCCTCGTCTCGTTTTTGCAGGAGGGACTGTCCAAAATGAAAAGACAGAATGAGTAGCACCGCTTCCCAGTTTTCTATCATTGCAGAGATGTTATGCACCAAAATGTGAAACAACCTAGCTCATTCTGAAAAGCTTCTCTCGGTCCAACTTTCAATCCCAACCACCCATCTCAATTCCAGATTCAACCCTTACCCTCCTTCCATTTTATATATCAACCCCAGTTCAACTTCAAACCTCACTCATCCTCAACTCCACAACTATCACTTTCTCCATTTTCAGAGACCAACAAGTCCTCACCATGTCCCCAAAACCTCTCAACCCAAATGCCAAACCCTTCTTCCACTTTCCGTCCAAAACAAACTCCAAGCCCCTCAACCCTAGTGCCAACCCTTTTCAGATTCAGACTTATCTCTGCGACCCTTCTTGGCAGTGGCGACCATTTATCCCAAAAAATCATTACAAAGTAACGCCGGAGCTTCCAAGTGTGAGATCGTTTGTCGAAGCCATGAACCACCCTATTCCGGTCAGCTGGAGTAAGCATCATCATGTCGTTTCCGGTTCTGCGGTTCATGTATGGAAACCTAAGCTTCTTCAGTACAAGGATCAGAGGAACAAAAAGTCGTCGGAGAAGAAGAGAAGCAGCAAAGGGAATGTCATTCCTTTCCCTTCATGTTCAACTAACCAGAAATCTTCCTGTACGACTGTGATGATCAAGAATATTCCCAACCAGTTCCGGTGAGTACTTCTTCCTCTCTATTTTAAAACGCCGAATATACTCTGCGTTTTGGGCATGCTTTTGACTTTCTTTTTACCTCTGCCTTTGTTCATTTTGCGTGTAACAGAGAATTGACTGATAGCTTTGTCGTTCTTTTGTCATCTTTACCCCTTCTGCGTTAAACATGTTTGGATCCTTCGTGCAATACTTGTCTTTATTTGTACCATTCTACATGCTAAGGTTTTTAATTAGTTTAAGTACATGATGAGTAAATGGTAATCTGGAATAGTGTTAATTAATACTTGCAGGAGGACTGACTTGGTGACCATATTGAGAAGCCACTGCAGGAAGGAAAACAAGAAATCTGCCTACAAATCTGAATTCGATTTTGTCTATTTGCCAATGGATTTTCAGTGAGTTTACCATTTTAAGGCTTTAGTACTTTTGTTATAAAAATTTCATCTTTATTAATGTCTTGTATGTATATATGTGAATTTTGATTAGGAAATACTGGAAGAACAAGAGGGTTGCAAATCTGGGTTATGCATTTGTCAACTTCACCAGTCATGTTGCTGCACTGAGGTTCTTTCGGTACTACCACAACCGAAATTGGAATGTGAAACTCAACAACAAGATTTGTCAAGTTACCTCTGCCAAAACCCAGGTTTACATTCAATCTTAAAGGATCGTTTAAATGGGTTCCATTTTTTCATTATTTTTGGTCAAAAGTGACACAGATGTTTTGAAAGGTCTTGTACTTTTTATATTTTGGTCAAGGAACTCTAGTACTTTAGTAGCATTGTGTCATTTGGTCAGTGAATGATTTGGTCATCTCTTTGCTTTATTTCATGAGTTCATCTTAGGGATCCCTAGCTTCATCTTATTGTGGTTGTTGTAGGGGAAGGAAGCTCTTCTGAGGCAATTTGAGAACAGTGTCTTCTGGTGCCACACTGATATGTACTTGCCTGCGGTTTTGGAACCAGCCTGTGATGGTGACTCTCTGCCGGAGCTCATCAACGTCGGACGTCGTGTTTGTGCACCATCAAGGAGACCCAGAAGAAAGGATTAGTAGGACATTTGGTAATTGAGAAGCTGAGCTTGTGGGGTTATCAGTTACGGACTATAATGTTGGCGTTTTCTGTGTTTTCTTTCTCTCCCAAGATGGTAGTAGAACTTCTTGGGAGAAAAGGA
The DNA here is from genome assembly GCA_963682095.1 of Potentilla sterilis. Classification (NCBI taxonomy): domain Eukaryota; kingdom Viridiplantae; phylum Streptophyta; class Magnoliopsida; order Rosales; family Rosaceae; genus Potentilla; species Potentilla sterilis. The sequence goes on from OY821757.1 coordinate 9,074,742, forward strand.
AACATGGGTAAGCGATTACTTATTAAGATGTCATATTTGCTTTGTTATCTTCGATCATCTAGTGTAGTTTTATGATCGATTTAGATTTGGTAAGTGTTTTCATTGTCTCCCTTGGTGGAATCAAGTATGACCATCTGCTTGCAACGCCTTAGTGTTAATTAGTGTGGGGTGAATTGAAAACACGATCGGTTGTGTATTGCCTAGGAGGGTGTATTTAGGAATCTATCTCAAGTACCTTGATGAGAAACTCTTAATTGTAGTATGAATGTGGAGTGTTGATGTGCTTTTCTTTTTTCATCCAAGAGGAGTTATTATCAAGTAAGTACAAGGTGTTGGCTTATCCTCAAATTTTATTAAAGAGAATTACGTTCTAATTAAAAAGCGCCATAATTGCTGTCAATAAGACAGTTTGGCCGAGTGGTCTAAGGCGCCAGATTTAGGCTCTGGTCCGAAAGGGCGTGGGTTCAAATCCCACAGCTGTCAGATTATTTTTCTGTTTCAACTTTTGAAGCATTTTAGTGTTAGGTCCAGCGTTTCAGCTGAAATGAAGTTGTCACAATTGATACTGGACGCTCTCTGGCTTCACTTTTGCTATATAACCGGAAACTTGAACAATGGAGTGAGTGGACTATATATCAGACTAATAGCTAAAAATGGGTAGAAAGCTTTAGGTGAGTACTGGAGTGGGTAAATAAATTCTTCTGTCATAAATTGCTTAAGACCCTCATTTTAAATCAGCAGATTCTTCTCTCATCATATACTCAGGTGAGAAATGTATTGCATAATACCTTCAGTGGAAGAAGGAACACAACTTGTAAGCATCATATCATTAGTAACATATGCAGCACTAGTAGCATGAGCTCTGGAAGTATCATATAGTGTAGCCACAGCACTCTCTGAGGGCAGAGACATGGACTTCATGGAAGAGATGGCATCCTTAAGAGTAGCTTTAGGAGCTTCTTTCCGACCATCTGAACCAAAATTGGAAGAATAAACTGAGCAGCCTTGCTAATAAAGACCTTTAGCGCTGGATTGAGAAAAAGCCTCATTGTTGCTGTAGCTATAGTTCATATTTTGAGAGACACTACCATTGTTTTTTTTAATTTTTTATGAGAAGTCATTTTATTGCATGAGTACTCCTTTTTACTGAAAATTATGCATCTGCCGAATTCCTCCATTTTGCTGGGTAATTGCATGTAAGACTACAATCAGTCTTGAACCTCTCAAAGATAGACTTCACAGTTTGATCAATCTCATCTTCAGCAATCAACAAAAGAGATCTTAATTCTTTCATTGAAACAGAAGAGCTTAGTGTTTTCATTCTTATTATAGCTTTGATGGTAGAACACTCGACGAACCATTAATTACTGAGAGTATTGTCTCCTCATCATCCATAGGAACTCCTATAATAGCAAGCTGATCACAAATTGATTTTGACCCGAAGTAGGTACTTGTCTATACAATCCGAGCCTTTTTGGATGTTGCATACTGAGGTTTTGAGCCTTTTATATTATGGGAAAATGACACCAACATATTTCTCCATAAGTTGACACCACTTCCAACTATGAAGGAGAGAACATCACTGGAGAGAGTAGCTGCAAGAATAGGCATAACCGCAGAATCATTTTTCACCCAATATATGTACTCCTTTGGCATAACAGACGCAATCCCACCATTCCCATTTTCTTCTGTAACCATGTACTGTGGTGGACAAGAACATGATCCCTCGATATATCTAATGAGACCACAACCAGCAAACATAGTCCCTACCAGAAATTTCAAAGTTACATAGTTGGAGCCATCGAACTGAAAATCAGATGGGAGAAATTGCAAAGCAGACAATTCTGTAACACATTACTGCAAGGCAGCAGAAAATCAATAACTCGAAAGATACTCACAAATCTGCACAGTACAGTTATCCCTCACTCCCAAATATTTCTGATTAATCTCCTTTGACACACTAATTGGCAAAGTGTGTATAATACTATTGATAGGCACACAATAAAGAACCATTACCCATAGATCAAAGTCGATTGTCAATTGTCAATTGCAACCCCCAAAGCCTTTAATACCATCTCCAATGATCAACAACTTCAATCTTTTGTTCATTCGATATCTTTATCTAAATTGACTACCAGCATAGACACACAAAATTATGCTTATGCTGAACTGTTGAATTCTAGAAGATACCCCAAATCATATCAGACAGAACCTCTGCACCAAAATCCCCAATTTGAACTCTTGAAAGTATGAAGTGAGGCACACAGAGATAGGAACGAGTATCAGGAAGGAAGCAAGGAACAAGATGAACAAAGCAAAGGAAGTGAGGCTCGGACCACAAATCAGGGTTTCACAGTAAGAGAAAAAAATTCAGATTGACAAAAATTGGTGAATTTCTGATGCTCAAATCACTGTTAACATTATCAGAGTAAGAAACCAAAGATTCAAAGCCGCAATTGAGAATCAAATTGCAGGAGAAACATGGACACTTCTTCAGAATCTAGATCACAATCCTCATTACGAAAATCAATACACTTATCTGAGTGGAGTAGAGCTTCGTTGAATACAACGACAGCTATATCTGCTATTCTTAACAATGTGATCACTCTTATTTGAAGAATTGATTAACAACATTCCCTTCTCAATCTTATCAATCATTTGGAAATCGAGCACATATTCATGAACAAAGACAAGCTAATGAAATGTATAACAAAAATGAAACCCAAACGTGATCACTGGTGGATTCAATTTCAAAGCATACTGCAAAACAGTTTGAAACCATAGGTGAAGAACTGATTAACATCCATTTACTTCTCAATCAGGTTCACATTCATGAACAGAGTTTCAACACATCAGTATGCGTAATCAAAATCGATCCCAAATGCACTTCCATGGGTGAGAAAACATCTTCATTAACTCAAGCACTTGCATCAGTCCCACTAAATACTAACCGAATACACATAACGAAACAACAGACTTCACATCAATTACAAAAAGCATTAGAAACACAATGCACAGTACTAACGTGCTTTCTTCTTTCCGGCAACAGTGACCCTCTTGCCCTTCAATGTCCTGGTGTTGTTCTTAGTCCTCTGCCCTCTGCACGGCAGACCCTGAATGTGCCTAATCCCTCTGTAGCACTGAATCTCCTTCAGTCTCCTTATGTTCAACGCATTGAACCTCCTCTGCAAAACACAACACAAAACCCAATTCCATCAAAACCCAACTCCACAAATCAGACACACTCTAAACAAAAGCAGACATATAAGGCTTACCAAGTCTCCTTCGATCATATACTTGGAGACCTCCTCACGAATAATGGTGAGTTCTTCCTCCGACAAGTCTTTAGTGACCTTGTTCTCCATCTTCAAGTCGTTCAGAATCGTACGAGCTCTAGTACGACCGATCCCATGAACGTATTGCAGCGAGAACTCCACCCTCTTGTTGTTGGGGATCTCAACTCCCCCGACACGAACACATTGGATGCTCAAACCACCCACCTGCGAAAAACCCACAACAACATTAAACCTTAAACCTCAACTTTGAGCTGAGCACAGAATTTAGAGATGGAAGTTTAGTTTACCTTGGTGGGGGTTTTGATTGGGAGTGAGAGAGAGGTGGAGAAGGGGTTCGGGTTCCGGCCGGTGCTGACGACGGAGAGAGACGGTGCCAGAGGCATTGCCAGGGTTTGCGCCATTTTTAGAGCTCCAACGTTTGTGTGTGGATGAAGACGATGATGAGGTCTAGCTCTCAGCTTATCTTTGTGTGAATTTCTCAATTTCATTTTGTTATTTGACAACTTGACCCGCCCGATCCAAACGGCCCAAAAGGTGCTTCAAATGCCTCTCGTGTTTATTTTTACTTTTATTTTTTTCTTGAATAATGAATGTACATGTGGAAATTACAAGATTTGATTGTAAATATTGAAGTTATAAACTTCGTTTTGATGTATGGATTCATTCTCCATTAGACAATCAATGTATAGAAGTGTTTGGTTTAGGATTGATTTGGTGATATTAATCGGCCTTTTAGTTGGTCTAGGTAGAAATTACATTGAGCCTCTGCAGACCTTGACGCCGATGAACAGAACCTCAACACAGCATAAGGAAATGGTAAGATATGAGGACATATGGTAATCAGAAGACATGAGAACGCATCAATACTTGCTAGTTGAAGAAAGATGGGACCTCAACCATTTTGTAAGTACAAGAATTCGAAGCAGGCAAAGTAGATTAAAATCTGAATTCCAAATTTCAAACTGTAGAGAGAGTAGCACGAAGCTTTCTTATTTATAACATGATTGGTAAAATGCCAGCAAGAATGACTTGAAACATAAAAAATTGTATCCATACTGAGCTCCTTTTGAAAATCCCCAGCTGAATTTTGATGCTCACTAGAGAAACCGAAAGAAGTGGCTATTTCCTTCCTCCAGAAGGAATCCGCTTACCAGCTTTCCTGGTCCTGGCATTGGTCTTGGTGCGCTGTCCTCGGCATGGCAAACCATCATTATGTCTTATCCCTCTGTAGCACTGGAGGTCTATCATTCGTCTAATGTCTTTCTCAACAACTGCCGCCTGAAAGATCCAGAAACCAAATATGTAAGTGACACAACCATACAACTAGTACTTCAAGAGAGGCATGGAGAGAAACAAAGAGTTATACCAGTTCCCTTCCAATTACATACTTGGACAGTTCATCACCCAGAGCAACAAGTTCTCTTTTAGTCAAGTCCTTGGCAAGTTTGTTGTGCATGTGGAGCTCAGATAGTATGTGACGAGCCCTGGCTCTACCTATGCCATGTATGTAAGGAAGGGCGTACTCAAGGGACTTATTGTCTGGGATCTCCATTCCTGCTTTTATACTGATGCACTGGGTTCGTATCCCACCAAACTGCAAGTAACAACAGCAGTTCAGATACAACAACATACAAATCTGTGCCTTTCCAGCTTTAATATACAGACACCAAAGATTATCACAACAACTCAAATGAGAGTCAGGACCATCAAGACAGGTGCAATCACAGTAAACAAAAGAGCAAAATGATCAGCAGTACTGATATCCAAACAACAATTCTGAAGAGGAACCAAAGTCAATTAGCAGGAGTATAATCAATGTAGTGGTAGTATCATGAGTAATATGACAGTAACAAACTAGCCATCTTGATTGAGTGAAAGTAGTAGTACAGACAAGGTCTCATATATGAACTATGTTGACTTAGATCATCAATATTTGAGTTCGGTTCTACCTGCCTTCATATAAAGAGAACAATGCAACATCATCGTCGACATTCATGTTTAATGATGAGCCTTGCATTTCCTATATGGATTCTTTTCTTTTGTATGAATTAGCATTTTAATGCATCACTGCTACAACTACAGAGGGAATGTAATCATCAGTTACGATGCCATTTAGTAAACAGACTATCTTCGGCATCCCTGAAAGCTTATGGCCAACACAGGGTCTTTACTACTTCACCACATTAGTACATATTGCTATTTCTTCTAACTTTAACATCTCCGCAACCTCGGACTTACTAAGACCTATTCATGTAAATGAATTCCTATCATTCTACACTAAAGATGCCTTCGCCCAGTTACTACATTCAGCTGGGAAACAGAACACTAATTGACATGAATACATGATAAATAATTCAGGAAGCAGATGATAACAACCTAAACTCACAATTGGGAAGCCTTCATTTCTGATTTAGATACAAATTTCATTGAAGTAACCAACCTACTAGCTCAAAATGAAAAGAAATCAAAGATAACAACAGAAACTCACGCCCAATCAATGGTATACGAACAATTCACACAAAACCCAGAATGCTTGTCATAAACCTCAGAGCCTCTAAACCCCTAAAAGTCGAAGTCTAGTTCAACTGAAAAAAAAAAACGATATTATGGATTAACTCACCGGTAAAGATTGAAGGAGTCGACTCCCAACATTTGAAGCGACTGCTCGTAACCCAAACATCACTTACCAATCGATTGCTGGATCTTTCAGTAAGCACCAATATTCGAATTCGGTTAAAATTAGGGGTTTTTGTCAAGCAAATTGATTCCACCCACTTTCTTTTTATTTGGGTACGATGCAAAATTTACATATTAAAAAAACGGAATTTACCATTTCACAAACATAAATAAGTTTTTTTTTTTTTTTTCTTTCTTTTTAACCTTTACCATTTCAAAAAAAAAAAAAAAAATTAAAGTGAGGCCATGGCAATTTGGCAAAAGAGGCCAAGGTGTTTATGGCAACTTGGCTAACCAATGTCAATGACATGTCCATGTTCCTTGAAGCGATGCTAAGCACACGGAACATGCGGTGTCATGCTATTGAAATAACAATTTCATCAACCGAATAATCATGTACACCATCTGGGCAGTGCCCAACACCTCAATGCACCTCACCTTTTCTTGAGACTTGAAAATGTCCCCAGACCATTGGCATATACTTTTTAGTGAAATACGTTAGTTATTTTAGCAAACCATCACTTAGAAGACATGATTTTACTAATGGAAGTTATGACACAAGAATTTCACCATAGGTGATCACCGTGATCTCAACAAAACACACTGTTAGAGGAACTGTGGAAGGATGTTTGGTAGCTTCTTTTGTGTACCTTTCCGAGACTATCATTGTGAGTACACAATGTTTAGGTCCCCTTTTATGTGAAGAAAGAGTTACAATTAGCTAAACGAAGGAAGGCAATATCATGGTGGTCATTCCCATAACTCTAATCCTGAAGAAACATGAAGCAAGATTATACAACTAACTACTTATTGAATAACCAAGCTCAAAGTCAAACTATCTCCTCCGCGGCTTAATGATCTGGACATTTAACTCGGCGGAAACCACCCAGACCAAAAAGAAAAAGAATTCAAGTCAAGTATCTGGTAATTTACAAGCAGAATACCGCATACATAAAAAACCAGGATATCCAACCAACAATAAAAAATCAATGGAAAACTCAGAGTCAGGAAGGTATGCATGCTTCATAAGTCCTTAGACTCCTCCTTGATAGGGTCACGAAGAGTTCCAAACATCCAGTCCATCCATATAGTATAATGGCCATAATTGTGGCGATAGGTAGTGTGATGAATAGTGTGGTAGCCAGCCCCCATCACAGGCCATATATTGGCATGGATGCAATCATGAATGTTCGCTGTCCATATGGCTTCAATAAATAGGAGTGCTATGTGAGTAGTAAAGTGCATTGGCACAAGAAACAGGGCTATAACATGCGGAACTGCCTGCAGTATCCCATCAAGTGGATGGAATGCCAAACCTGCACATATGTGAACAAATGTGCAACTTAGTTATGGATTCATGGCATCAAATCATTGACATTGGAATAGGGCATACAGTTGGTTGAGTTAGAATAGATTGGACGGACAATTAACATTCAAGATGTAAGTTACCTAAGAACTGAGAGGATGAAAAGCAGTCGTAAAAGTTTTGATCCTTGATCACAAGGGGAACATTGAGGAAGAGAGAATGAACAGGCATATGCACCATCATCAAATCAAGTAACTACACATTTTCACATATGTCATATACTTGCCGAGAGCCAGCTAATTAATCAAACAAGACCAAGACATATGTGTGTATACATGCATCCAAATTATTGACACAAGGCATGTAATAAAATCTAGTAGTAATTGACAACTTACCAGCAAAAGGAGAAAGGGTGTTCTGCTTGTTATAGATGTGATGTATATTGTGAAGCCATTTATACAGAGGCTTTATGTCATGCAACTCCCTATGCATCCAATAGATTCCAAACTCCACGACTATAAGATAAATTGCTAAATAGATGAAGTAGGCAACCCAACCTACATCACTTATTCTTGCAAAGCACCTCATCCAGCCATGTTCAACCATGTACTCAGAGATAGACGGAAGAGCACAGTACCACGGCATTGCCTTCATGGCAACATATATTTGCAAAAGCATGGCTTTATTAGATGGAATGGCATCTACAATGAGGGAACATGTGTCAATACTGATCAGCTACAGGTGAAGGCATTTATTTGTTGATTTTTCATTCAACAAAGTAAAACTGAACAGTAACCACAAAAGACATCTGCATCAATAACCAATCAATTAAGAATCTTTAACAGTGCATATAGAGTCAAAACCCAAAACATGTCATATTCATCAATAGGAGTACTATTCAACAGCAAATATACCCAACATAATGCCATCTAACATTCAATGTTTTTCCAGGTTTAGTTGATAGCATAACAGGGGGTTACTCCATTTACACTTAAGGAGACCCCATTAAACCCCATTGAAGTTGATCTAGTCCTTCAGTGATTCAATCAAGTTTTCTCTTTGGTTAATCCACTAAAACTCTTTACCAGATGCACACTGAAAAGTGAAAACAGTAATAAAATATATAAAAAACAGCAAAGCAAAAACTGTAAAGGCATCAATTCAGGAGAAAAGGAAAATAGAAAAAAAAAATCACTAACTGAAGTAATAAATCAGGAACAAAAAAAAGAAGAAGACAGAGACAGAGACAGAGAAAAAGTGTCTTTCTGCAACAAAAGAACAGAACAGAAAGCAAAGTGAGATGGATCGAGATATGTGGTGTGTTTGACCTTTAGGGAGATAGATGTTGCGTTTGAGGTAGTAAATGTAGAAGCACCAGAGGAAGCCGGAGAGGAGATAGATTATGCAGCCGCCGAGGTAGTTGCGCAGCCACGACTGGAAGAAGTGCGGCAGCGGGGCCCACACCCAGTTAGGCAGCAAGCTGTCGAGGACAATGCGGTTGTAAAAGTTGTTCTCCTCCACGAACAGGTTCAGGTACGAGGACGACGCCAACGAGGAGGTCTCCATTGCAGACCGGCGGTGATTATGAGGCCGCAGAGAGAGAGAGAGAGGGATGAGCTGGGATGGATCCGCAGCTGGTATTTGAGGTTGGGGTTGAAATATGTGTGTATAACTAAACGCTTCCACTTTATCTGGTGAAGGGGCGGACCATCATACTTCATGTGTAACGCACCCCAGATATTTATTTATTTTTTTCTGTTTCAAATGGGCCCGGTAAATGACTCCACCATTTAAAATCAATATATATATATATTTTTAGAGAGGATAATTTGATTGGGAATATCCGGTATGAATTTACCAAAAGTTATTATGCATGCTGTTATGTCTATGTCGATCTTGTGTTAATTAAGCATTTGTCCTAAATATAATAAAATGGACCATCATACCTAATAGTTTTCCCTAATCATTCCATACTGATTGTATATGTTGTCATGGGTCCCTAGCTTGTAAGTAGGGCTGGGCACGGCCGGGCCGGGCCGATTTTTTTGTGAACCCGATCCGAAGTCCGAAATATCAGACTCGGGCCGGTTCGGGCTTTTAGAACCTTAGGGACCGACCCAAAGCCCGTTCGGGCCGGGTTTGAGCTTTTTCGGGCCCAAAACGGAGGCGAGGCTGGCGGCGAGGGGTTGCCGAGGTGAGACTGAGGTGAGGCAGGGCAGAGGCTGAGGCTGATCGGCGAGGCGAGGCAGATCGGTGAGGCAGATCGGCGAGGAGAGGCGAGGCAGATCTGTGAGGCAGAGGCGCGACGAGGCGAGGCGGCTGGGCGAGAAGAGATGAGGAGGCTGGGCGCGGCTGGACTAGGCGAGGCAAGGCTGGGGCCGCTGGGCTGATGGTGATTGAGATGGTGAACAGAGGAAGAAGAGGTGAGGTCTGTGACTCTGTGCGGCTGAGGAAGAAGAGGGTTGGGGGTTTGAAGGAAAACAAACACGTCTAGGGTTGGAATTATATATATATCGGGCCGGGTCGGGCTTTCGGGCCACAGAAAAACAGTGCCCGAGCCCGTTCGGGCCTGCACACTTTCGGTTCGGGATTTTTCGGGTTCGAGCTTTCAAAATCAAGACCCGGCTCGTTTCGGATTTTTTCAGGTTTTTCGGGCCGGGCTTTCGGGCCCTCGGGCTGAAACGCCCGACCCTACTTGTAAGCAGCGTGTTTCACCTGCCCCCCTGTGTTGATGCCTCAAATGAAGACATGGGAGGGAAGCTAGGCATTATTAAAGTCGAGGATGCAACATTATTTGATTCTGGGAAATGCAATGTGAAATGTGTATGATTGTTTTTGCCTTTTTTTAGTTTCAAGATTATTACAGTCCTGTGATTCGAATGCGGAGTTCAAGATTTATGTGGGGTTAATAGCTAAAAGCCATAACAATTCGTTTCTCCTTCTAGTTTTTTACATAAAAGATTTTCTGCTTACTGGAATCAATAATCCACAGTATTAGAGCCCACAGATACGATACGTGGCCATGTGGCTTCTGTTTGTTAGTCTTATCTAGTAATTTTTTGAATGAGGAGGTGTTTGCTAACCGTGAATGACTGACTTATGGAAACGACACCGCACACTTAATGTGGTGACTGGTGACAAGGAAATTTGTATTTTCTGGATATAATTGACTAATAGCACACCTCAGCTACGACTGCAAATGTGAGGAAGACTAGCTAGGCTGCAGAAAATGTACCAAGTAGAGACGAAACTGAATGCACTAAACTCAGCAGCAAAAAGAAGAAAGACCAAATCGGGTGCAGTGGATATTACATGGACAAAGGGTAGGCTACTTGGCCGTGCCTCTTTCGGCTCTGTCTATTAAGGATCGTCTTCGTAAGTCTTCAAAACTCAGAAACCCTCCCTCACACTCATGTCAAAATTCACAGATTTTAGATAAGTATGGTTCTGGACATGTTGAAGAAACTGTGATACATATGTGAAAGAAATCACGGTCAAGCAATCACTTTGGACTCTTTATAACTTGCTGCTATATAAGGAGAAAAAGATTGACCTGCTTGAAGGATTGGATGAATACATGCATAGATCAAGGAGAAAAATCAGGATTTACAAGATCATTTACCATATTCTTTTCATTGGATGAATCATTTTCTTTCTGCTATAACGCTATTGCTTCTGTATTCACCCCTTTTATACAGCTTATACTTTTTTCATTATACACAAGCTGTATATATAATTCACTAATATATATATGATCTACACTTGAATCAAAGTGATACTGATATTTCTTCTTTGTTTTAGAGTGATACTAATTTACACGAGACAGATCATTGATGATGATATGTAAATGCCATTATGCCTACAGAATATTCCACCTTAAAGTATAAACTAGTCCATCAAAAACCCTCAGTCGCTGATGAACTTTGCCTTTTCCAAAATTATTACAGGTGTTTTTTCATACTTGTTTTGATTATCCTCAGTATTGTGTTGAAGATAGCTGTTCCAATAGGGTAATTTTTCTAATTAAGCAGTAGAACTTAACACTCCTGTTGTTTTACTTGTTTGTGTTCATCATTCTGTTATTTATCTATATCTAAATGATCGTTACAGTATGGATCAAATCTTTGTATGCGTATGGAGCATGCTCCTAATGGATCCATTCGACAACTCTATCAGAGATCGAACCTTTCATATCCTCGTGTCTCTAAATATACAAAAGAGATCCTTCTCAGTCTAAACTATCTTCATGGCCATAATGTGGTTCACAGCTATTTCATGTAAGATGTATAATATGCGAAAATTGTGGTTTCAGGATGTATTGATCTGACCAGATTTTGTATTTCCGTTGAGCATTTTTGTTACATAGAATAAGTCATCTCAGAAACAACTGACAAGAAAAAGATATGTGGTTGCACCATAACAATATCCATCCATGTTTAATATGTGCTTGAATGGTTTCGCTGTTCTCATTTCTCATTTCCAGGGAAATTGAATTTGCAAAAATGCTATTACATATTTTTTTTTTCTACAATTATTCTCTCATCCGTTTATTTCTTGTATGAAGGGACATCAAGTGTGCGAACATTTTAGTGGATGCTTGTGGATCTGCAAAGCTTGCAGATTTTGGATTGGCAAAGGTTTGTCTTCTGTTCCTGATCATTTTTTATTCTACTGGTTTCAATAGTTATCACAATGGCCGTGAAGCTTTAATTTCTCCTAACAGATGTTCTGTACCCTCTTTCAGATAACCACCAAAATGAATGAAATTCAATCTTTGCAGGGCACTGCATTCTGGATGGCCCCTGAGGTTGGTCTTTACAAATGTCTTGATCTATTTAACAGAGGACTCCACCTTTTTACCATTATAATTATTCATAATTTTTAAAAGGAATTTTGATTTGATGGTGGTTAAAAACTGCTATTATATTACTTAAAAATGGGTAAATGCATAAGATTAGCTTTATGAATCAGCAATGTAAATGAATTTAACACGAAAATGGAAGTGAAAAGAAAGATGAATGTCTGCAAAAGAGTAACTTACATTGCTGAACTACTGTGAGCGAAAACCGTTGTATCTGGTTATCCCAGATAATTTGTGGTTAACAATGGTTCTTATGGATTAAGGTATCTTGCAATTTGAAGTTTTGCCAGCTTCTGCTTTCCCAATATTATCAGTTGCTCAAAAAGTTTATGTATCTAGATGGAATGAATCTCATATAACATCTAAAAACATGGCTAACCTTTGAAAACTTTGCATATGGCACATTTAGTTTGAGGCTGCACAAAGAAGAATCTGTCATGTCAAAAGAATTTGCCAATCTTTCTGAGTCGAGCTAAGGTTGTGCAGGTTTTTAGTGCAAAAATGAAGAACCAAGGTTATGGGCCTCTAGCAGATATTTGGAGCCTTGGTTGCACTGTGTTGGACATGTTAACAAGGCAGGTTCCCTACCCTGGTTTGGAACCGGTCCGTGCCATTTTCATTACACCTTTTACTCTTTATAGTTCATGATAATATATGAAGTGATGCATCTTTTCATGTGTGTGCTCAACAGTTTCAGGCATTTTTCAAGATTGCAATGGGGGAGCTCCCTCACGTTCTTCATTTCCTTTGTAAGGAGGCGCGAGATTTCATCCATCAGTGCTTACAAGTTAATCCAAACAATCGACCCACTGCTGCTCAGCTCTTATGTCATCCATTTGTCACTTCTGGGCCTAAAAAACTACCCCATGTGTTGGATTACTTGGATGGTCTTTGTATTCGGAAGAAGGGAAAAGACCTTTATGCAAGAGGATATTTCAATGGCTATGATTATGATTTATGATATATATTAGTTGTTAGGGGCAGGAAACTCTCATACAGATTTGTAAAGAATTTGAGGAAAGTGCCCAAAGAGTTTGTAAAGACACTATAGTCATTTAGATCAAGTCTCTTGTTCTCATTGTCATAAGCTTAATAACGCGAATAACACTGTGCAGACTGTTATGTTCATACGTTATCTTAAATCTGTCTTGACTTCAATCTGTCTTGAAGAGTACATACGTTATCTTAAATGGAAGGAAACTAGTGCATCACAGGTAGAAAATAATTTGGACATTAGTATCCACTTTCTGACATATTCCTAGTATCTGATACCTCAATCATCTCATCCTATGGATATCTCACAGATCACAGAAGTGAACATCTGTAGTATGATTTTGGTGAAGCTTAATCGTTCCAACTACACACTATGGAGATTACGTTTTCTTCGAGTTCTGAAGAAGTACAAAGTGTATGGACTTGTTGAAGGTTCTGAGTCATGTCCTCCGGCCTTTATAATTGACAGTCAGGGACATATCACTGATCTTATCAATTCTGCATATGATGATTGGATGGAACGTGACCGGATTGTAAAGCTCTGGTTGACTTCAACTATCACTGGAGAGTTGCTATATTACATGCCTGAAACAACTTCTGCTATGGATTTGTGGTTGACTTTGGAAAAGAGGTTTCTTGGTGCATCAAGAACTCGTATACATGATCAGCTCCGATCACAACTTGAAACTGTCTGCAAGGGAAGCATGTCCATGAGTGATTATCTTGAGCAGATCAAGCAGCTAGGGGATGGTTTAGCAGCAGTTGGAGCTCCTGTTTATGGTGTTGAACTTATCCAGTATGTGCTTAATGGCTTACCTGAGGAATATGAGCCTTATGTTATTGATACTGAGTTGCGTGTTGATCGGACTAGTATTGATGAACTGTCCAAACTGTTGCTTAATAAGGAGGTGTGTGTGATGAAAAATCGTAAGTCACCTACTTCTGCAGAGCCTCTTCATGTCCACAAGTGCGGGGAAGACCAGGCCAAAGTGATAGAAATGAAGCCAGTAGGAACAAGAGAAGAGACTAAACTGGCTGCAATGAACTTTTCTCCTAATAGCTGGAGAAGGGGTCAGCTTCTGGGTCGTGGAACCTTCGGGTCTGTGTATCAAGGATTTTCTGAGTGAGTTGATTCTCATAACCTTCACACTTACATCATATAAAAAAACTATTGTTGTTATATGATCTTTCTTCTGTGCAGAAATGGACTCCGCTTTGCTGTTAAGGAAGTTTCCTTGCTTGATCAAGGAAGTCAAGGAAGGGAATGCCTTCATCAACTTCAACAGGTAACAAGTGATCATATATGTCAAGGTCTTGTCACTCTTCTGTACTCTGATACCAAGTAATTGGTTCGTGATTACGTTTGTGATGTAGAGAGTCACTGGTCTAATTGACTGTTGTTTATTACTATTTACAGTAGCATTTTTGTTTTCCTTCTTCCAGGAGATTTCTCTTTTGAGTCGGCTTGAACATGAGAACATAGTTCAATATTATGGCTCATATGAGGTACCCTTTTCATTTTCTTGTTGCTTTTGCAAATCTTGAGCCTTTATACCCTGAAAGTTGTTTTGGTCATCATGCTAGTATACTCTTATTCTGTTCATTCTGTATATCAGTATTTAGTATATAAATTGCTGCTAATTCATGTAATGATATACACCCTCGTCTTGTATAGTACTTTTATACAATAAAACTGATTATCATTGTTTTTGATATGCATGTTGGAGACGAAGTTCACCTTTTATCAAATGTTCCCCTAAATTTCACTATATCTAAAGAGGAGTTACCCTGCCGGCAATTTTGTCAAATACTATTTCAAGCTTATGTGCTCGTAGTCTCGTATCATGAATCAAAACTAATAATACTCATGTATTATGTTGTGAAGCACTTGAAAAGTATACAGGTTCTGTCACATTTGTTTCACATATATACTAATTAGGCCCCAGATCTTTCTTTTACACATCTTCTGATAAGCACCATAGACTGTCTTATTTATATGTTAATTAATGTTCTTTGTAGCATGAATCAAACCTCTATATGTGTATGGAGCTTGCACCTAACGGATCCCTGCGTAGACACTATCAGACATGTCATCTTTCAGGCCCTCGAGTTTCAGTATACACGAAAAAGATCCTGCTTGGTCTGAAGTATCTCCATGACCGAAATGTGGTTCATAGGTAATTCATATCAGAAATCAATCAGATTGTATGATTTATGTTACTGTATTGGTTTTCTGCTGTGTTGGTCTCTCGCTGTCACCCGAGTTTGTATAACCTTTGAGCATCTTGTCACTTGGAATACGGTTCCCTTTTTCATCAATGAATTTTCGTATGCTTTTCTTGATTCATGTTGCCTATAATTCTCATTTCTTTGTTTTTTGTATTAAGGGACATTAAATGTTCAAATATATTGGTGGATGCAAATCGATCTGTGAAGCTTGCAGATTTTGGACTTGCAAAAATAACGAAAATGAACGATATTCAATCTTTGCAGGGGAGCGTATACTGGATGGCCCCTGAGGTTTGCATAATCTTCTTCACTGACTTTTGAAACCTTCTCAGTTCTATGAGAGTATGAGTAACCTTGCTGGGCCTGCATTTGTGTAGGTTGTTAATGCAACTTTGAACAACCAAGGTTATGGGCTTCCAGCTGATATATGGAGTCTTGGATGCACTGTGTTGGAGATGTTAACCGGCCGCGTTCCATACCATAACCTCGAATGGGTTAGTTCCATATTCATTACGTCTTTTACTCTGGAATTCTGAATCCTTACATAACATCATGAACATGACTGATGAGCTGTGCAACTTTGTGTTGTGTCTATTGCAACAGTGTCAGGCCTTATTTAAGATTGCTAAGGGGGTGCCCCCTGAGGTTCCTGATTCTCTTTCAAAGGATGCGCAAGATTTCATCCAAAAATGTTTACAAGTTGATCCAAATAATCGTCTTACTGCTGCCCAGCTCTTGGAACATCCATTTGTGGACATGCCACTTATTAATCCGACTTCTCCAAGGCCGCCGATGATACACTTAAAGGGCCTTTACCGGAGGTTCGGCCCTCAACCCTTCAAGTCCTTCAAGTCAAAGTCTTGAACAAAGACAATTCATGGTGTTTACCTGATCCTAAATGATTAAAATCTTCATATTTCACAATTATGTCAGCTCTTTGCGAGAAAATATTCATGAATTTGCTTTTTATTGTACAAATTTATTTGTATTCATGCACCAAAATAGCACCTTGCAATGATAGTTTAAAATTAAATTATATATTCAGGGATTCATCCCATCTATAACAAGGAAATCAGAAATCCTGATAGCTAGGGTTGGGATTGGGCACTTTTTTTTATTGGGCCTCTTCTCCTTTCCTGGATCAATACAGTTTCCTTATTCTAAATGGATTTGTATTACACTGGTTTATATAACTAGTTCAGATCTAGCACCTATTATCATATTATTAAGTGAACGTCCTGTGAGGCCCATTTTATGTTACCAAGCTCGATCTCTAAGGACACGTTTACCTCACAGCAATCGGAATCAATTCTTAGGGATTGATTCTCTTTGCGCACAGTAAAGTGTGTTTACCTTCCCATCTGGAATGGAATGCTGTGTGGGTCCCACTCGAAGTTCAGGAATGACTCCCCCTTCTCAATTCCGGACTCCCCATATGGTATTCATTCCTGGAGAGGGCTGAATGACTTTTATTTTCCAACATTGTCCCTGGATTTTTCATACTAAACCAAAAACACCCCTTCATCCTCTCCCATCACCAAACCGATCAGTCGAGCTCGAACTCCCGCAGTCCCGCCACCTCTACTACTCCTATTCGGAAATGACCTACCTCCTCTACCACCGCCGCCGCCACCATCCTCCCTTCTACTCATCGGAGAAGACCGAAACCCTCCCCGAGCTGTTCCGAACTCGTCGTCTACCAAGCTCTTGGATCCGCCTACCGCCTTCCTCTCGTAGCCGCGCGAGAATTGGGAGCCTGACCCGGTTCAGAAGGCGCGGGTAGAGAGGGACCGGTGGGAGGTGAGGGCGAGGTAGTGGAGGCGGAGAGGGAAGGCGCGGGAGAAAGCAGGTACGGGTCAGGGAGCGGAAATGAAGGAGGTGGAGGAGGGTGCGAATTTCATGGAGAGGAAGCGGGTCGGGTTGTTGAGGAGGCGGAATTGTGGGAGGAGCTTAACGGGCATGGACGAAAGCGATGTCGTTTTCATGGAGGGGTTGACAAGTGAGAAGGTGGAAGTCCCATTTTTCAGTCCGAGAAAGTCTTACATGGAGCAGTCCCACCACGTGGCAGTGGGGCTACCCAATCAGAACTTAACAGGGGGGTGTTTTGGGTATAGAGTTTATTTAAGTGAGGGTAAAATCGGAACTTGAAAAAAAATTGTTGGGTTTTGATTGGCTAGCCCTATAGCCACATGGTGGGGAGAGCCCCATCTAAGAATTTTTCAATCCCATAATGGGTGGGCTGTGAGAATGAAACCAATTGTGGCACAATAAAACAGTGAATAAATTATGAAGGGTATTTTCGTCATTGAATAAATTATGATTCTCATTCTTATATAATGGTAAACACATGAATGGGAATCAACCCCGGTAGTGATTCCGTTTCCATGTGACAAGTAAACAAATGATTGGTAATGACTCCTCCTCTCTCCCATTCATTCTCAATCCCATTATGGTATAGTAAACGTGCCCTAAAGGAGAAGGAGAAGAAGAAGAAGAAGAAGAAGAAGAAGAAGAAGAAGAAGTAGACGTCGACGACGTCTCGATAATGGGATTGAAGTATTGGATGAATATGGCTGTTGTATCTGCACTTTTATTATGGGTCGTTTCTCATGCCATTGTCGTTGTGTCTGGAAGCATGGAACCTGGTATGAAGAGGGGTGGACCTATTGTTCTTCCAACGTCTAACTAGTACTTCAGATCACCCCATTCGTGCGGGAGACATTATTCTTTTTAAATCTGAAGCCAGAGACATCCCAATTGTCCATCGTGTAGTTACGGTTCATGAACAACGCCGAGATCAAGATGCCGGCAGCCACCACCATGGCCACCGTGGAGGAGTTGATGTGTTACAAAAGGAGATAACAATGATGTCGATGATAGAATGCAGCGTTTGTATGCCGGCCAGTGACTTCAACGACAGAGTATCATTGGTAAAGTTGTAGGGATTTACCTTATATTGGATGGCTCAACATTCTCATGACCGAAAATAAGTATATTTTGCCCATTGCCTTCCTGTTTTGGATATCAAGTGAAATAATCACCTCCAAACTTTCTTGGATATCAGCCAAATTCCACTGTTTAGCTGTCTAACTGTTCAAGTACAAGCAAAGAAGAAGGCAAGCTAAGTCTGCATACATATATAGGCAGGGTTTTGTTTTCTGACTTGAGTATAATACTGTAATTAATTTGTCCGTTGGCTTGATTAAGCTAAGTACGTACTGAAAATTAACAAACACACACACTGCCATACTAAGGGTGGATCCATACGTGCGATTGTTGCGATTGTTGCGATTATTACAAGCGCACATATTATTACTCCTTCCTCATGTCGTCGTTGTTAGCTAGGGCCTCAGCGTGACGAGGCCAGCTAGGGAGATATCATGTTAACTGTGTTCCTGCAGGTTATCTGCAGGACATGCACCAGCAGTAAAGCTGATCGATCGAGCCCCATTTGCGCATGATCGATCGAGCCCCATTTAGGTTAATGCATGGTAGGGAAGTATGGATGATCGATCAAGGTACTCTATCATGTCACTGAACAAGTGAACAACGTCCAAATCAAGATACCGGCCGGGGCACTCGAAAGTCGAAACCGTACGTCCTACGTGGAGAATTTGATCGATATCGATAAGACCACTAAGGATCCCAGCATGTTTCTGTATACGCTAGCTTGCTCCGCCATCGCTTTATCGGCACTGTATCATGCATCGGCAAAGTTATAGGTCAGGTTTTTACGTTAGATTGGTGACTCTCACAAATATGATCATAACCCTAATACCTTAAAGTAATCATCTTAGAACTATCTTCAATACTGATAAATCGAATTCTATATGCTGCTGAGAGCGAGGTGGTTGAATACAGAGAAATTGAGGATCAAGAGGACCGAGTGCATGTCCTCTCTCAGTCATCATCATAGTTTGGTCGGCTGTAGCTTGTAAAGTGTATCGGAGTGCATTGCTTTCATGATTTATAGGGAATACGTGTTGTCCCACCCATATTTCTAAAACCACAATCACAAGGTGGTACCTGCAAAGGAGTTACCAGTATTCTTAAAACTGTGTTTCTAAGTTTGTTAAACCACCCCTAGCTTGTGACTACCAACAAGCATTTGCAACTACTCTTTCTTAAGCGAAAAGCTAGGCTAATTGACCTGGACATGATTAAAAAGTTCATAGTATTAATTTGGTTCTGAGATTAACTTTCATCTGTATATGCGGGTGGAAGTGGCTGGTACGTATTAGCTTTCCAGGGGAACTTGTTTTACACTCTGGCCAACCCAAAGTGTATAATCATAATCATGATCATGATGAGGATAAGTGCTTTCTTTAACTTTGTCAATGACCTCGTGGCATAGCAGAATAGATATTCGATTCTTTCACTATGTGATCGAGTGGCATGTATATATTTGTTAGTGTGGGAGGGAGAACGTAATAACCAATAAGGACAGCTTGTAATAATTCACTGGAAAAAAGAAAAGGTCATTGTAATTATATGAATGCATTATAAGATAAGAGGCTATCCTTTTATCATTTTCTGGGTCATCACATTGTATGGAATCATAATTAGGGTATCATCTCGACTCGATGGATCTGCCATCATTTTAGAGTTTTAAGCGAAGGATCCGACTCTTTTAAAGTGAGAGAGTGTAAATTTACTTAAAATTCATAAAATCTAAACTCTTTGTTGAACATAAATAGTATATATATTCTTAATAAAGAAAAATTATGAATAACAAGATACGAAACAAATTGATATAAGCGAAGTTTTGAAGAAAAAAACGCAATGTATTTCCAAAATAATATACTTGTGATGATGATAGCGGGCCATATGGCTCAGGCCACCATCACTTGAGCACAAGCACGGACCTAGAGAGGGGCTGGGGTGTGCTGCAGCCCCTCTCAATTTTTGGAGAAAAAAATAGCATGTATATATATATGTATATATAGATATCAGTAGTTCAGTAGCGCACCCTTGAAAAAATAAATTAGGTCAACCTTACCTTAATTTCAATTAAACAAAAAGGACAAGGAGAAGCATTGGTTTATTATCAATTGATAATAAACGACAAGTAATAATTAGTGAAGTATGGTCGTGTGCCGTATTCAGTGTTGTCTACTTCACTTATCTTCTCTCTAGTCCTGAAGATCACCTACTCTTATTTTCCCAATCTTATTCAAGGTAATTTTTTTTCTAATAGTTGAAAAAAGAGGACTTGGCTTAGATTCGAGGGAGAATTCTTCTCAAAATGATATGAAATTTCTTTGATTAATAAGTAGAAAGAAAATTTAGCCCCCTTGGATTTTTAATCCTGGTTCCGTGCCTGCTTGAGCATAAACTTGCAGAATGTTAATCCTGAAGATCGAGAATGTGATAGAGGACCTACATGCAATGCAATTCGATGAATATGATCATAATGTGTGAAGCATCACTTAAGGCTTAATTAGCTGCGGTTACACTTAACCAACGTGGTAACGTGGGTGACTTAATTTGTTCTTTATCAGATATGAGGATGTGACTATTATCTACGGAATTTTAATAATCTTGATGAAATTAGCAAATGCAATTATAATCCAACTAATGACAACCTTGATTACAACAAGCATATGATTAACAACTCTTAATGTGGCTAGTGCGTTTTGATTTGATTTCTCTTAGAGTTAATTGCAGAATTTCAAGCTATCATTTCTTTACTGAAAATGATGTTGCAATAACTTCACTTTATTTTTAGGGCAGATATCAATTTAGGACACTTGTTAACTATTCTATACAGAAAAATATGACCACGGCCCGTTGTTAACTATGTTAAGGTATCCAATGTTTTAATGTTATGTAGCTTGAAAACAGGCATTTCCATCAGTATCGTGCATTAGATTTGCTTTTTTGATAATTTTACACCAAATATAACATTCGAGATACCGTGTTAAATAGCGTACGTTTTGATTTTATAATTCATTTTCTTAATTCTTTATACTATATACTATATTTATGATAAGAAGTTTTGTCAGCCATTACTGAATTTCCAACTTTATATACCTAAAATCGAAGAAAAAGAAAGAGAAATGATGCAGCATAGAATAATTTGAAATTGGAAATATAATCAGGATCTCCAAAAATAGCGACGCGCTTCAGGTGCCTAGCTCAGCTGTCCTGCCAAGTACACAGCTTTACCCACTCACAAGATGCCACGTAGTAATGCCTAATTTGAAGGTGTGCTCAGCATTGGTCTGTCGCGAATTAGTGTGACAGCTGTGGAGATTGATATCACAATCCTTTACTAATAAATGTTTAGATGCACACCGAACGGTCGCGAGTAGGTCCCGTTAAAGGCACTCTACGTGGGGCCTCAACTTTCATCTATACCTGGAGGTTCGGATCCGGTCCTATTATTTGAATTTTTCGAACGTTATGATCTGTTCGCAGGTAATGTGCCCCCATGCCCAATCGTGTCCCATATCTTTGTTTGCTCCTAGTTTGTTTTCTAATAGCCACCCACGTACGTACAAGTAGAATGTTAACCACCTTCCGGCCAGAAAGAACATTTTACCTTACTGAAGTAGTTTCTTGTAAAAAATAATTTCTTTCTTGTGAATTGTAATACTCCAATTTAGTCCTATATTAATTAGAGAAATTAATTTTGTTGCTTCTTCGGAGGGAAACACAGGCATGCATGCCGCATACATGACATATGGGGAAACATATATATGTGACATATCTTAAATATAGAAGAATGATACTTGTCTTTTACGCTTGAGATATGACAGCGAATTTAGATGATTAAGATATTGTTTTGATATATATTATGACTTTTTCTTTTAATACGAGATTATGTATGACTATCTTGATGAATGCACAATGGTTGATCGTTTATGTATAATCGAGGTTACCGAGCTGATCAACGAGTGAGTGATCGAGATATTATTTACAAATAAATAACCAACTTATCACATTTCATATTTAAGCAATAATAAATCTTGCATTGCAATTTAACATATACGTACGTACGTTACAATTTGTAGTGTGAGATGCTGGTGTAGATCAGCACCTAGCTCTTATATATAGCAACTTTAATCCTATAACATTTTGGCTGAAGCTACGAGCTAAGATCATGGGCAAACTCAGTTGAAGTAGATTTTACAAGTTAAAAATCGTAGAAGTGTTTTCTATATTTTCTATAGGGTCCCAAGTTTCTGTTAATCCATGATTATGACCTAACTAAGATAACTAGAAATATTGGTCGGTTACTGCTGTCAACAACCATATATTGATCAAGATGATAGAGACAATTAGCCAACCTAGTCGGCAATTTTGAATACTAATTGGACTTATGCATATTACTTATATATTGTATCCATATAATTGTATGATTAATCAAGTTCATATGGTTTTGCGTATGAGCTTTTTAGTTTCTATCTGTTTTAATTCTGATCATGTGTAGAATGAAAAGATATATACCTATTTTGGCTTAGGTTTGTTTATATATTTATTTTATATTTTATTGAAGCGTCGTGGTCTGTTATAAGTATAGTGTACGTTCATATATTCGAAATATGACCTATGCGACACATAAAATTAGCATTCATCATTATATATATATATATATATATATGTTTGTGTGAGGGTAAGGGATGATCAGTAGATATTGTCAAAATTTAACAGAAAGAAATGACAATTAGACTTATTCTCTCATTTCCTCATCGAAGAAAATACTAAGGCAATGGCGCGGGAGTAGGTTTGAACTTAACGTACATGATAAGATGACGCTATATATATCCAAAATGAAATGGACAAATAATGGCACCCACTTACGTCCAAATATATATGTCATGGCGTAGGTTCAAATATTATCTTTATATTGCCAAAATTAATTATTAGTGCTTCATTTTGAATTCATTTGGATATCTCTTCGTTCGATCCTTCTTTGTCTTTACTTAGATATTGGTAGCTGTTTATCTCGATCATTTTCAAAGTAACAAAGCTGAATACAGATACGTATTTTGCTTCTACTTCATTAGTTTGAAGTTCGATCATCTTCTGATTCTTCTCTAACCTACTTACCTAACAGATCATGTTAATGCACAATGACTCCATGTGTTTTGTCCCCGCAGTTTTGATTCCAACATTTTGTGCTTCTAAACTATAGGATTCCATTTATGTTTTCGTTTCTTGCTTTGGAATCAAAAGTTGTCCTACTTTCTTCTTGTTCTCATTTTCTTCATGAAGATTTAGGTTTCATGTCCCTTATTGTATTTACATAATTATCCAAAACTACAATTTTGTGGTTATATTTACCAATAGCAAGCCCTAATTTTTTTATACCATGCAGTCCAACAAAACTGTTAAGTGTGTTAGCCCATCTAAAACCTGATGACATAAATATCCCTATTTTTTTTTGAAATTACAAAACCTACCATCCAAATTACAAAACCTGATCTCTCGATCTCTCTGTCTCTCTCTGTCTCTCTCCGACACTCCCACACAGCTCACAACAATGACGAACACCACCGCCACAGCTATCGGCGCCGTCGGGAACGAGGACTACTACTCCAGCGCCGAGATCATCAACACGTTACCGTACATCGATGAAGACTACTACTCCAGCGCCGCCGTGAAGAACGAGGTCGACCTCATGGTGGAGGAAGAGCATCGACAACGAATCGGAGGTTGACGACCTTTATGGTGGTTGTCGACCTTCTGCTAAGTCTTCACCTCACCAAGGCGCGACGGCCGCCGTCCTTTCGTTACCACTCGAATCTTCTTGCACTCCGCCGTCGATAATCTGAATCGAATCCTCGTCAGCGTTGCTCGAGCCGCCGCCGCTGGTGCAGGTCGTGGGAGAATGCTTCGACGAATCGGAGGTTAACGACATTCATGGTGGTTGTCGACCTTCTACTAAGTCTTCACCTCACCAACCCTAACCCCCTTATGCTAAGTATTTGTCGTTGAGATTGGTTCTTGGTTTACAGCAGAGATCTGATTATATCTGGCCGGCTCTAAGACTCCAAAAGACTGCGAATTGATTATTGTGCTTGAATTGGAGTGATTTTTAGGGCTCCGAGGCAGAATGTGGTAGAGAGAGGGTTGGGAGAGGTCAAGGATGGAGACGACAACGGGTTTGCCGTTTCAGATTTTAGTCTCGGCGGCGTAGAGGGCGAGGAGGACGGCCTCGAAGCCGGCGAGGGAGGTGAGGGAGTCGGGGGAGAGAGAGTGGACGCGGGAGAGGTAGAGGCCGGAGAGGAGAGGGAGGAAGGAGAAAACGACAAGTCGTAGATGGGGGTCGGAGGAGAGGAAGGTGTCGTAGAGCCAGTGGCAGAGAGTGTCAGATCCAGAGGTAAAGTTTCTGAGGGTCAGTAACATTGGAATCGCGACGGAGGACGGCGGATGTAAAGTTTCTGAGAGTCAGTAACATTAGAATCGCGGCATAGGTAAAGTTTTTGAGGGTCAGTAGCATTTGAATCTCAGCGGAGGACGACAAAGGTAAAGTTTCTGAGGGTCAGTAGCATTATAATATTTTAGTTTCTGAGGCTCAGTGGTATTGATTTTCTGAGGTTCAGGTATTGATTTATGAGTTAACGGATTCTGTTAGTTTTGGATGGAAACTTGCTAGTGGTAATTTTAAAAAGTAATTTTGCTACTGGTAAATATCACCACAAAATTGTAGTTTTGGGTAAAAATCTCAAATTTATTTTGTATCATTTTCTTATAGTTAGCATAAAATGGAGGTGTGGTCAGTTACTTCTTTTGAGATTTTATAGCGCTCTACAGTGTTATCAACAACGTACAATAGTCATGTCACAGTCTTTGTGACTGAAAGTGCTTATGTAATAAGTAACATCTTAGTATGTTGTATTTTGCACATTTATCATTCTTGACTTGTAATGTGTTGAGAAGTGAAAAACTAGATTCTAAACTTAAGTTGTTGCCAACTCTACATTGTAATTGAACCCCAAACCAAGTCAATACGGTGATAGAGTAATCACGAATCTATATATATGTAAACAAACATTCGATAGTAGTAAATATCATTTAACGATGTTATTAATCATCAGGGCAGTAATATCGTAATCGAAGTTGGATCATACTGTATCTAACCCTAGATTTTCCACATATGCGTTGGTAATGTTATTTAGAAAAAATAACATATGATCCAAAATAGGATATGATAGATTTGGTCTGAGCTACATATTAAGAGCAACTTTACCAATGCTAGCCATATTTTAGTCAAATTTTAGATGTCATTTTGGCTAGCCAGTTTAAAAATATGTCTGTATCAGTTTTCTCTATTTTAACTATTTTGAATTTACATATTAATTAATTTTAAAAAAAAATTACGTCAAATACAGTTATATATATTACATAGAGTCATCTAAAAGGAATATATTAAATTATAGAGAGTCTCATCTCGCTCTCTATATTTAAGAGCGAGATAGTTAAGAGTTAAAATGGCTAACCACTTGAGATTCTGGTACAGCTCTTAATTTTGATAAAAAAAAGCTCTCGTTCTGTCTTTGTCCTCTAAGCACCAAAATAGGAAGATATATAGCTGCAACGTCCGAATCCACGTCCATAAAAATGGGTCCATTTCTCACCACACGCGCCATAAATGCGGTTGGTTCGGCTATTTGGCGCAAAAAAGCTGTTGGTTTTTCATTTTTGGAAATAACAAATTAAATATATATTAAAACCCGAGAGGCTCGGATGCAGGTTCGGGTGTAAAGGCAGTTGGAGAGAGCATAAAGTAGAAGAGGGAGGGACTCAAAATTAAAACAGAAAAAGAGAGAGAAGCAAAAGGTCATGGACTACTCTCACTCTGTGACAATGTGACTCTCTTTCTCTCTTTATCTCTCTAAATTGGACTACACACCAACAACAACAAACATTGCTAATATTCTTCTTCCTCTAGATCTCTCTCTCTCACACTTTACAAGTTTTGAGTTTAAGGAGATATCTGGTTTCGATGTTTTCGGTTGTGGAGGATGTGCTTCAGCAGCAGTGTACTACTCCAATCGGAGATCTTGATTTGGTCGAGTACCGAAAACTCGAGCAAGCCGGTGAGAATATGTGTTTAAAATTCAAAATTAGTTTGGTGATTTCATTGTTTGAGCCTCTTTGTTTGTGTAGCATCGAGAAGAAATGAGGCGGCTGGGTGGCTGAGAAAGATGGTCGGTGTTGTAGGGGCCAGAGATTTGCCGGCAGAGCCTTCTGAGGAAGAGTTGAGGCTTGGATTGAGGAGTGGGATTATTCTCTGCAATGCTATCAATAAGGTTCAACCTGGAGTTGTGCCCAAGGTGTTGTTTGATCCCTTATTAAAATTGTAACTTTTGGGATTACATATGTGTGTACTTTGATTAACTTGCTTATAATTTTGTTGCTCTTCAGGTGGTGGAAAGTCCATCTGATTCAGCTTCAACCCCTGATGGAGCATTGAAGGCGTTTCAGTACTTTGAGAATTTGAAGAACTTTCTTGATGCTATTCAGGGTTTGGGGCTGCCTATGTTTCAGGCATCTGATCTTGAACAAGTATTTCTTCATTCTCTACAAATCCTTTGATTATTTTTATGCACTCAAATCCATAGGAATTAGTTTTCTTTTGATTGAAACTTGAAACTACTTGTTTCATATCCTTTCTATTTTGTTATTGTTAGGGAGGCAAATCTGCAAAGGTTGTAAATACAGTTCTGGCGCTCAAATCCTACAGTGAGTGGAAACAAACAGGAGGAAATGGGACATGGAAATTTGGTGGAAATGTAAAACCGACCACCTCAGTCAAGTCTTTTGTGAGGAAAAATTCGGAGCCATTTATGAATTCTTTGTCAAGGACCTCGTCATTGAATGAAAAGTCTTCAAACTCTTTCACCACTGATCTTGATTCTAATAAAATGGTTGGTAACTTGGTATTCTATACTTTTACTATAATAGTTAATTTTGTTTTTGTTTTTTGTACCTGTGCATTCTCAATTGAATTATAGGAATGACCACAAGCTTTTCCTTTCATATTTTTTATATTTGCAGACTAGTTCACGCTCCTTGAGTAAGCTTGTCCGTGCAGCTCTGTTAGATAAAAAGCCTGAAGATGTTCCAATGGTAAGGGTTGATATTAATCACTTTCTAGTTTATATGGGGAAGCATTCCTAAGGATGTGCTTGATCAATCTCTGTGTGTTTCACAAACCTCTAAGATTACTATTACTTGCAGTAATATTATCTGCAAAATAACTTGGGTCATTATTTTCTTCTGGCTGTATCAGTTGGTAGAGTCTATCCTAAACGAGCTTGTGGAGAAATTTGAGCAATGCAAGTCCGGTCAATATGAATTGGTATGCTAGTCTTTCTCCTTTAAACTATTCCTTTCTTTTCTAACACTCAGGAAAAAGTAGTTGCACGGATATCTGCTTTCAGGTAAAGAAATATGACTGGAGTTGTGAATCTCGAATTTAATATTTGCATTTCTTACACTAGATGGACCAAAAACTCTTGCATCCAATAGTTCATTTGTGTGCTGATGAACAGTTATCTTGTTTTGTCGCAACAAGCTCCTAACTCACTAGTTCATTATCTTATAGAAAAATACAAGTCCAAAAGATGTCACCAGTTCTCATGGCAACCAACCTCCAATGAAATTTGCTTCTGGTGATAAAAGGGTAATAGTTCTTACTTATTGAATGGAAAGCACAACTCATATTTAATGTTGATATGCAAAACTGAACAATTACTGAATTACCTGTGTATATGGAATGGTGTTCAGATAGCAGACAATCTTAAAGTAATAAAGAAAGAGGAATCCTTCAATAAATGTTACATCTCTGATGAGGAATCGAGAAGTCGGCTTCTTAAACAGCAAATGATCTTTGATCAACAACAAAGAGATGTTCGGGTAAGTTTCAGCTGTGGCATATTCTCCATCTTTTTCTTTTATATGTTAATCGGA
Organism: Potentilla sterilis; assembly: GCA_963682095.1. Lineage (NCBI taxonomy): Eukaryota > Viridiplantae > Streptophyta > Magnoliopsida > Rosales > Rosaceae > Potentilla > Potentilla sterilis. The sequence goes on from OY821757.1 coordinate 9,103,027, forward strand.
TTGTGCATTTATATGTTAAATTTTTTGCAGGAACTAAAGCAAACCCTTCACACTACAAAATCTGGTATTCAGTTTATGAAAATGAAGTTTCATGAAGAGTTCCAGAATATTGGTATAAATTTAGAAAGAAATATCTATTGTTTCATTTGCCCATCTTATCTAAGGAGAATGGATACATAAATCTTTTTCTTATAAGTATTTGCTTCCATAGGTTTGCACATTCATGGCCTAGCTCATGCGGCAAGTGGATATCACAAAGTTCTTGAAGAAAACCGAAAGCTCTACAATCAAGTTCAAGACCTCAAAGGTAATAAGGTCGCTATGTGCCAAAAGCTTATGCCTCGCACTTGCCTTCCTAATGCTAGTCTTCAAATTAGAGTTAATCAGTTGTCTGTTATTTTGATCAGGAAGTATTAGGGTTTATTGTCGAGTGAGACCCTTCTTGTCTGGACAGTCAAATAGTTTAAGCTGTGTGGATCATATGGAAGATGGGAATATCACTGTTAACACCCCATCAAGGCATGGGAAACAACAAAGAACCTTCAGCTTCAACAAAGTCTTTGGGCCATCTGCAACCCAAGGTTGATGAGGTTTTTCTTGAGAGGGGTTCTTCTTATGTTTTGCAAAAACAAAAGATTCAGTACTAATGTTGATATATGTTTTTAACTGTTATCTGCTATTATTGGCAGCTGACGTCTTTTCTGATATGCAACCACTGATTCGTTCTGTCCTTGACGGTTACAATGTCTGCATATTTGCCTATGGTCAAACGGGATCGGGGAAAACTTTCACGATGGTATTTTATGCTCTCTATATCTATAGAAATGATATTTAGCACATTGTTGCTTTATTGAGTATATTATTATTAAATATTGTTGGTTCATATCAGACTGGACCCAGAGAGCTTACAGAGAAAAGCCAAGGTGTAAATTATAGGGCTTTGGGAGACTTGTTTCTCATAGCAAATCAAAGAAAGGACACTTTCCACTATGATGTTTCTGTTCAGATGATTGAGATTTACAACGAGCAAGTCCGGGATCTCCTTGTTACTGATGGAGCTAACAAAAGATATCCTTTACAAGTTTGATATTTACGGCTTATGTTATTTTTTCTCAAATCTGTTCAGTTCATGACATGTGGCATTAGTTTTCTACTTATCAAACTTGTTGGATAACTTGAAAACTCGGAGATGTCTTACATATCAGTTCTATCTTGAACTGATTAACTGTTTAGTACTTTGATTATGCATTTATGATCAAGTACAATTCAGTACAGGTGAAAAATGAAGGTGATTCATGTTATTACAATTTTGTAATAGCCTAGATTGCTAGTTTCCCATTTGAGGTTTTTCTTAACTTATTTAGCACATTAGAGATTCGCAATAGTTCTCAGACAGGTTACAGTGTGCCAGATGCAAATATTACTCGTGTGTCGTCAACATCTGATGTTATTGATCTGATGCACCTTGGACATAAGAATCGGGTTGTTGGTGCAACTGCTCTAAATGATCGAAGTAGCCGCTCTCACAGGTAGGAAGAAATCTGCTAAACTCCCATGTGTGTGAGAGAAAAAGTGGTGTTTTTATGAATGCTTGAATTAAAATTTTCCAAGTTTAACTTTTATCAATCTGCAGCTGCTTGACTGTTCATGTTCAAGGACGGGATTTGACTACTGGATCTATTCTTCGTGGCTGTATGCACCTGGTTGATCTTGCAGGAAGTGAGAGGGTAGACAAATCTGAAGTAACTGGGGATAGATTAAAGGAAGCACAGCATATCAATAGATCTTTGTCAGCTTTAGGGGACGTGATTGCTTCCCTTGCACAAAAGAATCCTCATGTTCCCTATAGGAATAGCAAACTAACACAGTTGCTCCAAGATTCACTTGGTAAGGTCAATTGCATTTTATCGTCAGCCTTAGAGTATCCAATTTTTGCTCCTTATGACCATATGTTTTTTGTCATATTTTTAGGTGGACAGGCCAAGACACTTATGTTTGTTCACATAAGCCCTGAGCCAGATGCTATTGGTGAAACTATAAGTACACTTAAGTTTGCTGAACGAGTAGCCACAGTTGAGCTCGGTGCTGCCAGAGTGAACAAAGATGGTGCAGATGTGAAAGCTCTCAAAGAACAGGTGTTTACAGGGTTTTTTTGTTGTTGAAATGTTCTGTGTGTGGCTCTTCAAATGGTTAGTTTAGGAATCATAGACTTGATGCATTATTAAACTTCTCTGTGTTATCAGATTGCTGGTCTTAGGGCAGCACTGGCCAGGAAAGAAGAGGAAGCCGAGCAACGGCCTGTTCTAGGCAGCTCTGATAAATACAAGACAAAAGCAGGTGAATCTTTAACAGGGTACAGACAGGGTACAGACATCATGGGAGAACAGTTTGGCTGCCGGCAACCAATGGGAAATCTTGGCAACATTGAGGTAAACTCTTATCTTTAACAGTAATTCACAAAGATAAAGGTTTCTTTAACCATATACAGGTCAAGCTAATTTAATCTCATCTTTATTTTGAACACAACTTCACTGAACTAGAATTTTGAATTATGAGTAAACGGGAGGTCACATCTAAGTATTTACTTATTCTATTCTTCAAAGGTTTATTTTAACTTAAATTGAATGAGAGTCGATCTGATGCCAAAATTTTAATTTGATGCTGAGTTGGTTTCTCTGTGTTTGGAGAGCCAGCAGGTTTGCTTAAGGACTTTCTAGTGCAGGGATTCAATAAACTAAGACCTCTGTAGATTAATATCAAGTATGACATGTCCCAGATTGGATTTAACCATCATTCAGTTACTACAATTATATTTTTGACAACTCCACTATTTGTAGATTGATATCGAGTATGACATGTCCCAGATTGGATTTAACCATCATTCAGTTACTACAATTATATTTTTGACAACTCCACTATTTGTAGATTGATATCGAGTATGACATGTCCCAGATTGGATTTAACCATCATTCAGTTACTACAATTATATTTTTGACAACTCCACTATTTCTAGTGCAGGGATTCAATAAACTAAGACTTTACTCTCTGTAGATTAATATCAAGTATGACATGTCCCAGATTGGATTTAACCATCATTCAGTTACTACAATTATATTTTTGACAACTCCACTATTTGTAGATTGATATCGAGTATGACATGTCCCAGATTGGATTTAACCATCATTCAGTTACTACAATTATATTTTTGACAACTCCACTATTTGTAGATTGATATCGAGTATGACTTGTCCCAGATTGGATTTAATTATCATTCAGTTACTAAAATTTTATGACAACTGAAACTATATTTTGATGTACTGATTTTGTAGCTTCATAACAACTCTTCCCCAAGGCAAAGAATACAAAACTTTGAAGTTGATGAGCTATTAGCAAATTCACCTCCGTGGCCTCCAGTTAAGAGTCCTGGCCAGAATCATGGGGATGAAGATAAAGACATCGGTTCAGGTGACTGGGTCGATAAAGTTATGGTGAACAAGCAAGAAGAAAGCAGAGTTGGAAATCCGTTGGGAGGCTGGGGAGCGGACAATGAGAACTTATCTGATGCTTTCTACCAAAAGTATCTCCAAGATTCTTCTAAAATATATCCAGAACAGTCCTACAACATGTTCACGGCAAGTAACGGGTTCAATGTTGCTAGTAATGATGATAAGGATGACCTTGATGCCGCCACTAGCGATTCTTCAGAGCCAGATTTGCTCTGGCAATTCAATCAAACTAAACTTATCAGCACAGGCAATGGCATTGGGTCTAAAACCAAGAAAACTAATGCAAAGCCAGTGAAAAGCCCAGAACTAAGGTAATTTGACATTGTTTTTCTACTACTTATCTGAGCCCTACTTTTTTTGTTTTTTTCAAGCTGCAGCATGCTTAGTTACTAAGAAGTTGCTCATGATTTCTGCAGCAAGCATTCTCTAGGCCCTTCACCTTCACGGAAACCTTTAAATGGGCCACACAGGACTGCAAGGCAGCCAGCTTCAACTGCTGAGATGAAACGCAAAGCTGCTCATAGAAAGTAGAAGTGTTACCTTGACACGTTCAGAGGTTGATTTTTTTATTTTTTATTTTTTATTTTTTGGTTGATTTCTTTGATTTGTTACACAGAGAGAAAGAGAGGTTTCATGTATTATCTTACTTGGAGACTAAATCTTGTAATCTTTATATACAGACAAATGCAGCAATAAATCCAGTTGCTTGTACATATGTATATGAGTGAGTCCTAATAGACAAATCTAGCCACAGACTTGGTTTGGACGACATATAATTCTGTTTATAAATACTGGATCCCCATTTCCTTTTCTTACGAATATTTTCCAGTTGAAACTTGAAACAACTAATGATCAAATTAGCTTAAAAAACATGTAGAACAAAGAAAGTTTTGTTGAAAAAGGGCTTTTGTAGACGAATTTTCATCCCTAGCTGCATTCATCTCATCTGTATTGAACAAGTTGGTGCATGAAACTTTGTTTTTAAAAATGATTTAGATGCTTCTAAGTTCTAACTATTAACTAACGACAAGAACAGTTAGTTCATTACATATATTTTATGTTGATGGCTATATAAACCAATAATGCTTCTAAGTTTCAAATCTAGCAGATAGCTTTAAATTAAGGACTTCTTCCAGGTCCTTTCTATATTAGCTGACAAATTTTGAGCCGTTGAGTTCATGCAGAAATGCATGCGTTTTTATTAGTAGCTCATACAAAAAGAATAATAATCGTGTAGCCAAAAGGGAAAGAAAACAACTATAGAAAGATGGCTTCTAGGGTCAACTTTTGTGTACCATGACTTCTACGTATAGAGGGTCCAACAAGGGCAACGATATAGAAACATTCCCCTTAAAATAACAAGCTATACATCTAAGCCTCACTTGTGAAACCACCAGGATGATGGATTCAGTGTTCACATAATCCTAAGCTATCTACTCTCTATATATACTGATTTTGTTAAACAACCTCCCTACATATCTCAAATCTTCTGGTCAGTTTCATCAGCAAGCTTAGGCCAACATATAGCAACATGGGTGTCATCAATCTGAGCCAGGAGTTTAACAGTCCAGTAGATGCAGCAAGATTGTTCAAGGCCTTGATCATCGACTCCCACAACCTCATTCCAAAACTCATGCCTCAGGCCATTAAGAGCATCGAAATCATTCAAGGTGACGGAGGAGCAGGAACCATCAAACAGATCAATTTTGCTGAGGGTATGCAATTAGTCATACTAATTCAGATCATTATCACATTCTTGGTCATGGCTTTGTGATTTTGACCATGTCATATGTTTCTGTTATGCAGGTACTCGTTTCAAGTACATGAAGAACAGAATAGACACCTTGGATGTAGAAAACTTGATGTGCAAGTACACGCTGATTGAAGGCGATGTGTTGGAGGACAAGATTAAGTCTATTGCTTATGAAGTAAAGTTCATACCTTCTGCAAATGGAGGATGTGTTTGTAAGATGATGAGTGAGTACCAAGCTGTTGGTGACTTTGAGATCAATGAGGAAGAGATCAGGGGTGGCAAGGAAAGAGCAATGGGCATGTACAAAGTAGTTGAAGCTTACCTCTTTGAAAGTCCTGGTGCTTACGAGTAGCTGCAGCCTCTTGCCTGATCTTTCTTTTTCTTTTCGGGTCAACTTTCACAATTCAAGTAGTCATCTTCATCGAGTGCCTTGCGTTTGTAAATTTCTAATCTTTGTTCGAGTTGGACGTGAGATTAAAATAAACTTGGCGATAATTACAGAAGTTTATAGTTAAGCCGTATCTGCTAAAGCTACAGAATATTTGTTTCTGTTTGATGCTTAATGTCAAAACAAATGTGCTAAGATGAGTAAGATATAATGTCGTATACTAGTAGACTACTACCAAACTGAATAATAAACAATGACATATGATCCTTCTACAATAGCAGCCAGGGACCCGAGCTATAAAAAGCAGTAGTACACAATGCAGGGGTCTATTCAATACCAAACTTTATAATTTTAGCACATGGTAAATTTTCATAAGCTTAGTTGAAATAAAAGAGGTATAGGGAAAATGGAAGAGCAAGGTAAGAATCAGCTCACTTTCAACAACCTTAAAGTGCCAGAATGAATATCATTGATCAATTTGGGGAGCAATCACAAATTACATGAATGTAATTTTACATTGTAAGTTTGCAACGAAAGACATTGAAAGAAAAACTAAGAAATTAACAATCAAAGCAAAGTTCTATCTGCAAAATTTCCTTGTACACAAATCAGGAGTAATGGGGCAGTAATACATGTGATATATACTATTTAGATGCAACAGCAGTTCAGGATACTAATCTCATGGGAAGGCACTGGTCGTTCATGCTTGTTTGTAAAGATTGGAGATTTTATTTGAAGAATCAATGTATAAGTGCAAGCTTGTTCTTGGTATCTCTGATGTACAGAATAGATGATTGTTTTTCCTTTTTCTTTTTTGTATCTCAAAAATCTGTACCATAATTGTAAGTGTATAAGGAAAAGAAGCAAGATGAAGAAGCATTAAAAGACGAGTCCTTGAGGTCTGAACATGGTTCCGGAGAAACCTGCTGGGAAAACCCCTTCACGTTACGACAGAACCATGAGCTAGAAGAATCCCCAGTCATGGAGAATGATACGTTTGAGAGACAAATAGATGTGAAAGGCGATTCGTCGATTCCAGAAAAATTACCAGCAAAAGTAATATTACTGCCAACCATGTTGTCAAAGGTGATTCCTTTAACAAAAGGAAGTTGATCAGGGTCAAACTTATCATCAGTATGAGAGCCACTCTGACCAGTAACCTGAATTGCTGTTTGAATGTTGTCCATGTCTACATTGGATATAACTATATCTTTCATATATCCTCCTCTTCCTTTAGTTGTCTTGAGTGCAATGCCAACAAATGAGTTAGACAGATGGAGTCGTTCTACTAGTACGTTTAATATGCCTCCTGACATCTCACTCCCAAATGCCAGGCCGGAGCCTAAAGAAGATTGAAGGTTGACGCCACGGATGTGTACACTTTTGGTTGGTTTTCCATAGGTGATTCCATACTGATCCCAACCACTCTTAAGAACAATTGCATCATGACCCATGGTGATGTTGCAGTTCTCAATGCAAACATGCTCAGACGAATCTGAAAGTCAAGATTATAGACATGTTACAGAACACAACTAAACCAGGCTATTCACAGTGTTCAGTTTAGACTATGTAGAAGACATGCCAAATTTCAGTATCCATCTCAAAGAAGAACAAGTATAATCAGAAAAGTATAACTTTAAAAGTTAAAACATAAAACAACCAAGCAGCATTAGTTAAAAGGTCTGGAAAGTGGTGTACGAACCTGGGACTATACCGCTAGTATATGGAGATGCAGGAGAAGCATGAACAGTTATGTTTTGGACTTTCACATACCTGTATTATTGCACAAAACGTATAAGACATTGCATAAGCATAGAAGAAAACTTGACTTTTGACCTTATAACTGATAAGTAGTACCTCATTACCACCAAAAAAAATAAAAAAAATTGATAAGTAGTACCTGCAGTATGTAGGATGAATGTTCCAAGCAGGGGAGTTCAAGAAAGTCAGGTTCGATATAACGACATTGTCACATCTGGTGAATTCCACAAGATGTGGTCTGCTGTAATTCAAGGAATGAGAGCTGAATTGCTCCCACCACACAGAACCTTGTCCATCTATGGTTCCATTACCACCTGATCTTGCACAAATGTGGAAAAGTTAAACATAAAACTATTGGAAAATATTAATCTCATTAGAGAACTATACATTTATGTATATGTAGATCCTCACCTGTTATCACCACATCGTGTAAATCATCTCCGTTGATTAAGCTACGATATCTCCAACCTGGCAAATCAATTCCACGACCATAAGAAGGCAGGGGTTCCTCAATTTCCCAGTGAGTATAGTCCTGCACAAGACCATACATTACAAACATGACTATAAAAACCAAACCAGCATATCACAAGTTATTACTGCTAAAAGGTTTAACCTGTGATCCAAGAATAGTAGCACCGGTCTCAAGGAAAAGCGTGAGGTGGCTGGTGAGGTTGAAGCTCCCAGTGAGCCACCGACCAGGGGGAACATAGAGCTGAGCACCACCCTTATCAGAAAATGACTTGACATAGAAAACGGCATTCTGGAAAGCTACTGTGTTCAATGTTTTCCCATCTCCAACTGCCCCAAACTCTAAAAGCGACACACTGTGAGGCCTGGGATCCAATGCCTTCTGGTTTTCACATTCTCCATGATACTGTAATGCACTAGCAACTCCCAGAACCAAAACCAGCGCCAACTGCAAATAAGAAAACACAACAAGAAAATTTGGATGCCTACCTGTTGCACACCATATACAATCAATTAGCACACAAAACTCAAATGATATTCTCTACATAAACCCAGATCATAAAAACTGAAAAATAACAACCCCGAAATCGAAAATCGATTAGAACATCAAAAGCAACGTACTTACTAGCCTCTTCATGAGTCTCTCCACCGTTTTCAATAAACACCGGCTAAACTCAGACGCCAGCTAAAACTCTAGAAGAACGAAAAACAAAACAAAACAAAAAAGATGGAGAAGTAAGAGCTTTGGTGTATATAATGCCAATCGAAATGAAGTATATAGAAACAAAAAAAACACAGAAACAAAAGGGTGGTAAAAGAAAGCGACAGCTTAAAAAAAGAAAAAGCCAGCTCCCTTCCTTGATTTAAATTTTTAGTTACAGAAGCTTAACAAAAGCAATCAAAGTTGGAAAAGCTCAATTAGATTTTTCGGTTACACTTTGACAGAGAGAAGAAGCAAATTTAATCATAACCATTGCCGACACAAAAGCCCCTCCCATTACAATTTAACACAACGAAAGTTTTGTAATTTAATCATTAAAATTCATTTTGGAATTAAATGGGAATTGCCTGATGAGCCATGCGGTGGTGGTGGTGGGGAGGTTGGGACCATGTACGTTGGAGGATGTTGATGGGAGCCGTCGTACGCTGGCGTCAGCAACGCCGGAACGCAACCGATTGTGGCGTCAGCATTGGTGGTGGTGGGGCCCGCCGGGACCCTGTTCTGTAAGACAGCTTCTTCGGGAGACTTTCTGTGATGATTTAGTTGGAGTTTGATTATTCCTTTTCCTCGTACGGTCGCACAGAATTCTGGGATTCACTCTCTTATTGTACATTTTATAACACGTCTTGTCTCTAAGATTTTACCCTTCTTTTTTTTTTTTTACTTTTTACTCTCTTTTGTTCTGTTTGTAGGGTTGTTTTTACCAAAACTTGCGGCGCCATCCTAGTGGCTGGTGTCAAAACTGCAATTTATTGGTCCAAAGAAAAAACTATAGTCTTTCAGACTTGAGAGGATTGGCCTAGTAGGATTAGGACGGATAGTGCTTATCATCTCCTGGTATAAAATAAGAGAAGAAACATTATATATGATAGATTCAATTGTGCTCACCTTCATGGATATAGTTTTTAGGGATTGCCAAGTGCTCCATTTGCTTATGATATATGTAAATAATATTATCCGATTCAATGCCAATAAATTGTCGGAGCAAACCTCAGTGACCAATGTTAGTGGTTCACGCCAATAATCTCTTCCTCCTATCCTCATAAACTCTTAAACAAACTCACTAACATTGGTCACTGAGCTTTGTTCCGACAATTTATTGCATTTCGTTACATTTTTCTTTTATGTAAAAGTCGAGATATCTGTTGCCGAGATTCGTTTAGACATACTGACTATGCATATTCAGTTAATCACAAATATGGAAAGTGTACTAATAAATAGTTAGAAAACACGGTATTTGGGCCTAAATTGACATTTACAAGAGAGCATGGATCGAGGCCTAAGAGGTTATATGTTAATGGGTAATCTGATATATTTTAGATTGTATTCCTTTTTGGAATAGATTTGGAGTCCGCCTAGGAATCCGAATTAGAGGTGGTTTAAGGTATTTAAGTCCTAATTAATTTCATAATCTATTATGCTTGATGCGCAAGCATTAAGGTTTTGCATTCTCTATATAAAGAACTTTTGGACAACGTAGAAAGGGTTCACAACCATCTTACAAACACACAAGCTTTTGCGCCTCGCAAATCTTGCAAGCCTCTCCGGAGCAATCTCTCGCGAACTGCCTTCCACCAACTGCAAACCACCATTCCAACCTTGCCGCAAACCTACGCCCACCACCGGTCGCCGTACACCTGCCGCGGTTGTCGAAAGTGTCTTGCGTTCGTGTCGAAGCATTGCAGAGACATATCGTGTCTAGTCGTCACACCTTGTGACAAATCGAGTCGTTACCCCGGTAACAAACTAAGCCAATCTGCAAGAGGTTGGAAGATTACCCAATCTGCAAGAGGTTGGAAGCAAACAATCTGCAAGAGGTTGGAAGCAAACCCACTCCGCGGTCTTGATTAAAGCTCTGCTTTGCATCTCAGGATCGAAGTAAGATTACTCAATCTGCAATAGGTTGAGAGAAAATCCTAGCACTAGTTTATTAGGGCTTGTTCGAGCCCTTTACGCCGGCCCGTCAACGCCCGCGTAGCAGTTACTTGATCGAGAAGTCAGGTAGAAGGGAGCAGACGAGTACGTTCGCCAATGTCATCCGCTCGCCAAGGGTGATTCGCTCGCCAGACGTCGTCCGCACCAAGGTTGTACTTAACCCAAAGGTACTGGCACGTTCGCACACATCAAATCAGGACTGAGACATACGTCCGCCACCCTCACGTGTTGACAGTTCGACAGGAATAAAATCCGACGCGAACACACGGTGCTATATGCAAGTTGATCGTATCAAATACAAGTTAACTGTGATGTAAGGTGAGCAATATTAGCTGACTGCTCGTGACAACTTGATCGTGGAAACATGTAGTGATATCCGAGGTGCTTTTCAAGTATAGTGCCGATTAAAGGAGACAATCACATGCTGAATTTGCCGCGGAAGCAACCAAAGCGGGGCAGCTAACTGGAACCTGACGCCACAGATTGGAAAGCCTTACTGCAGCAGATTTTATTCCCAACAGTTTATGTTTCTCCTTTTCTTCCTCTTTTTGTTTCTGAAGTTAGTAGGGAAGTAAATGTGTGCAATCATGAGTAGTAACTAGGTAGTGGCCCCTGCGGGACAGATTATTGGTTGTTAACTATAACTGTCGATCAGTATTGTCCGTAACTTTGTTAAAGTTTGATATCAATGCCGGCCGGCCCAGCTTTCTCTCGTCAGTTGAGGTAGCATGCAGTAGCAGTAGCCCAGTAGGGTCTCTCATATCTGAAGGAGATCGTAAGAGGGGTCATTGTGCCTCGTACCAGATTCATTCCAAGCATGGCATTTGTTCTTTTTTTCGTAATCAATAATCGACCAAAATAGCATCATTCAACTCAATGAAATTGAAATATCTTTCGCCATAGAACATTATTTTGCCTAAACTCAATCACAAAGATGTTTAGTGTACCATCTAAGTGGCGGGACAACGACATGACTCACGGGCAAGTCACAGTCCGTTGGTATTCATGCCACACTAACGGACCTTGTGTCCCTTTTTGAGAAAATTAGTGAAAAACTCTTATTGTGTATGATTTTCTTTTTCAGTGTACAAAGGTCATACCCATTGTTTTTGTTTTTTTGTTTTTTTAAGGAATGTCATACCCATTGTTGTGACACGTAAAAGTGATCACGTTTGCTTCATTTTGTTGTAGACAACGTTTGGGTGCCAAGTTATAAGTCCGAGTTTAACATGAGACTTTCTGCAACCCAAATGGTGGCAAGGAGAGCATTTGTGAGGTTGAAAGAGATGCGAAACTAATTGAAGGAAGAGAAAATGACTCATGAACAAATGCTTTTCGAACATAACTTTGATTCCAACTAATTTTTTTCTCTCTTGCATTTTATTTTTTTAATTCCCATCTCTTCTGTAGTTCAATTACGTGGTATGTATGGTCAGAACTAGCTTCTTGACAGAATTCAAGAGAGGATAATTCCACCACTAAGAGTGACCACTGATCAACTTACTGGAGTAAATCATCTTGCTTCTCACCCTTATATGTCAAGGGATCGGATCCTCATGTATATGATTCATTTACAATCAGATACAATGTGATGATAGAATAAGAGAAATGAAAAAAGGTTATGACTCGTAAACTATAAACAACAATTATTACCGCGCGCAATGAAAATAATGCGGATATCCTGGCAGTTCTCTTCCGTCACTTAATCAAAGTCATATACAGCAGGGAGGCGGAGGCAGAGAAATCCTTGTAACTCTCACTTGGTTCACCAACCTTTTCCACCACAAGCTGCTTCTCCTCAATCTTGTAAACAATGAAGAGGTTAGGCCTCATCATGGGCCGGGCCGGGCCAAGCCCTACCCTAAAATTTAGGGCTTAGGGTAGGGTCGGGCCGGGCTTTGACTAAGTCAACAGCGCCTAGGGCCGGGCCGGGCCGGGCTAGGGCTTCGATATGTAAACCCTTACCCGCCCTTAAGGCCCATTCTATTAGGGCTAACAGGGCCGGGCCGGGCCAGCCCTTTAAACTAGGGCCGGGCCGGGCTTTTACCTAACTCAATGTAATCAGTTATAAAAATAAAAAAAATAAAAAATAAAAAAAAAAACTGACAGACAACCATTGCAAATACTTGAGATTGAGAATTGAGATGTAATATTTGATATCCTGAGATAATTATACAAAAACTTACAAATCCCACTTCAACTCAAACTCACATTCTCAATTTCTCACTACTTGAAACTGAAAGTGCCTCAATACGCCACTGAGGCTACAAAAATTTGTATACAAAAAATGGTCTTCATCAATTCACATGAGGCAGTTGCCACTGAGGCTACAAAAAATTGTATACAAAAAATGGTCTTCATCAATTCACAAGTGGCAGTAATCTCTTATACAAAAAGTGAACTCAATGAAGCATGATTCATTCATCTCTTAACCAAACAAAGAACCTGCACATTAAACCACATCAATAATTTAGCTAACCAAGGGTAGAAGTAGTATGACTTTCATATAATGGATTGTTCAATTGTTCCTTAATCTGATCATCAGTATGTATTGCAGATTTATTAAATAAGTCATTCCTTAATCTGATCATCAGTATGTATTGCAGATTTAAATAACTTAGAAATCCGTATGTATTGTCATTCCTTAATCTGTTCAATTGTTCCTTAATCTGATCATCAGTATGTATTGTCATTCCTAATAACCACATCCGTATGTATTGCAGATTCTGATGCAAATCAATGCTTATTTTCAATTGCAAATGACTTAGAAAAGCATGGGACAAAAGCTGTTTGCTTGAATCAGAGGAGATGTAAAGAGGGTACAGCTAGCTATAAAATATAAAATCAGACCAATATTTTCAATTTCAAACAAATCAGTCCAGATACAACATACCTTTCCTCAGTCTCCAATAGACTCGAGTCACTCGAACTCATCTGTGTTTGAGCCATCATGTTCAAGTGCAACCATCCACTCAGGTCTTGCTAGCTTAGCAATTCTTTCATCTTCAGCTATGAGCTCTTCTTGCTCCTTATCTTGCAACCTTTTTTCTGCCAGCTTCCAATCTTTCGAGCAAATCAGTGCTTGAATTGTGCTTGGGTTCAGGCTTGCTCTTTTCTCTGATACTACTCTGCCACCGGCACTAAAAGCTGCTTCGGATGCTACTGTTGAAGCTGGAACAGCTAGCAGGTCACGAGCCATTAAGGAAAGGACTGGATAGACTTCTTCATGTGATCTCCACCAACCTAAAAGATTAAATTCTGATCCATCAGGAACTTCAAGTGAAGGCATATCAATATAATATTGTAAATCAGAAGTTGAGGAGCTAGAAGTAGAAGTTGCTGTCTTAGCCTTTTTCAAGACCTCCTCAGCAAAGTCCTCATCTTCATCATTAGGCAAGACAGTATAATCAGAAGAAGCATGTGAATTAAAGCTTAGGCTAGAGGAAGGAACCACATGCACTACATTATGCTTGTACACTTCATGTAATTCAAACAATTGGTGTTTTATATTAGAGATAGCAGTTTCAATTTCCCAATCATCCAGACCCATACTTTTCATCCATTGGGTAAGTGCAAATAATTTATACCTAGGATCCATAAAAGCAGCCAAACAAAAAATTGGAGGGAAAGTTTTCCAATACTTAGAAAACTTTGACTTCATGGCAACCAAAGCATTAGCAATTACAGAATAACAAGCATACTTATTAAAGGCTGCATTGATCCTTACTAGGCATGGAATTACACGACATGAAGTCGGATAATACACACCACACAAAGTTTTTGTTGAAGAATTAAAAACATTCAGAAAACGACACACAATTGTAGCTATTAACCAATCTTCATCGGTGGGAAGTGCTAAAGTGGAATGACGATTTGATTGGTTTAGCTTTTGGACATATCGATTCAAAACAAACTTGTAAGTTTCAGCCAATTGCAACAAATCATATGTGGAATTCCACCTATGAGGAACATCAATATCGATGTTCCTCTTTGGCATATCCAACTCTTCACAACATTTAAGCCATAACTCATGTCTCTTAATTGATGAATTCATGCTACGAACTATATTTGTTATTTTCTCAACCGATGGAGATAACAAGCACAAACCATCTTGAACAATCAAGTTTAGAATATGAGCATTACATCGCACATGAAATAACTTTCTTAGGACAGAATTCAACATGAGAAAATCAGGGAGTATTTCAGCAATAACATCATTATTTGTCGCATTATCTAAAGATATTGAAAATATTTTTTCATGAATGCGCCAAGAAATCAACTCCTCATTTATGTGATGTGCAAGAGACTCACCACTGTGTGGGTACTCTATCATTTTGAATGTAATAATCCTTTTATTCAAATTCCATTTTTTGTCAATAAAATGAGCAGTTAAAGACAAGTATCCCATCTTTTGACGTGATGACCAGCAATCGGAAGTTAAACAGATTTTTCCTTTAAAACTTTCAAAAGTTTTAACCAACTCCTTCCTACTAGTATCATACTGTTTCATAACCTCTCTTTTGCATGTAGAAGCTGATATACCCCCAAACTGAGGTGCAAAAGCTCTTCGAACTAAACCCACAAAATCATGCTTGTCTACGAATGTAAATGGTTGTTCAGCCCTAATGACATAGTCCACAACTTCCTTTTTAGCATTATCTTTACTATAAGACCACTTCGATACATTTCCACTTGAATCCGTAGTTAATTTTGATTGGGTGCTATCTTGAACTTGATTACTTATATGACTCGACCAATGCCTACGTAAATGGCTAGTGCCATTCTTACCTCCACGAACTAATAACTGAGAACAAAGACTGCATTTAGCAAAAAGGCTAACAACACCGTTCTCAACAACTTCAATTTTTTCATAAAAGGCCCAAACAGTCTCTTGTTTATCTACTTGGTTTTTAGGTAAGGGAGGTTTTTCAGCTACTTGTGGTGCTGTTTGTGGGGCTGTTTGAGTCACTGGTGCTGGGATTGGGTCTATGGGAGCAACAAACATAGGACTAGTTACAGACTCAGACATTGCCTCCATCACACTCGGGAGGATAGCAAACAAAACAACAAGTACACCAACAATACACCAACAGAGCAACAACTTACAATACTATTAGGAGAAAAGTTTAGAGTTTACTTGAAAGCATATATAACAAAATGCTAGAAGCCATTGCTCAATGAACACATAATACATCTTCTCCTCCTTGCATTGATGCTACTGCTCCCATTTCTTCCCCTTGTATATAACATATATAAAGAATCAGTAAATCTAATGATGAATAATGTTTATTAAATAAACCAGTACTATATGGAAATCAATGTACTCTTACAGGTCATGGAAATCAGTAAATCAAAACAAACTTATGTTTATCTTTGGAAGATGTCTATTTATTTATAGAGGCTAATACGTATGTTTATCTTTGGAAGATGTCTATTTTTATTTTTAAGTACTAGATCTGATTTGTACAAGAATGTAGCAGACAACTTAATTATAGATCTGGATCTGGATTATTATACTAAGCTCTTGTTTTGCCCAGTGATGAATCTTCCATCAATCAAGCTCAAGATTGCAAGAGACGGATGAATCTTACCTGAAACCTGTTGTTCAGATCCATTGGGCTCGGACTCCTCGGAGACGAAGCTGAGGCTGAGGAGGACTTGACGGGCTCCAAGAGACGGAGCCGGAGCCGCAGCCGCGGGTGCTGCAGCGGATGAGCCGATCGATCTGGCTGAGACGATTGGTGCGGCGGGAGTGGAGAGTTGGGAACTTGGGAGACAGGGAGAGGATGAGAGACGAGGAGGGGAGAGGAGAGGCTAAGAGAATAAGAGATGAGGAGAGAGAATAAGAGATGAGGAGAGGCTGAGAGAATAAGAGATGAGGAGAGTCTGACCTAGTGACCTGGACTTAGGAACATGCCTCAAGTAAGAATTCATTAACGTAATTGATTAATTCTATTAACCGAGCATTATGCCAAAAAATCTAAAATTTTGTTACGACACGTACGCGTTCAAAGCAAGGATAAATATTGCGGTATGTTATTTTGCTTGATCAATAAGATTTTGTTCCCACTCTTATGCAAAGAGGTTCCAATGCATATCTGATGATCACATTCGAATTATGTCCATCAAAAATTTTCAGCTTATCATATATCATATACGTAAATGAGGTGACTAAGTCTTAATTTGTTTTAGTTTAAACTAGTTTAAACTAAGTCTTAATCAACTATATAAAAGAAGTCAAATTTTGAAAAACTATATGAGATAACATTTGATCTTTATGATGAAATACGGTGATGGTAAAAAAATCACTTACATCCGACAAAGTTAAAGCCCCGATCGATGCGGTCAACCTTATTTAAACTTATCTCTCTCTATGAGGAGCCATAGTATCGGGAGGTAAACGTTTCCAAATTTTTACATGGATGATTACGTCTCATCTATTTGAGAGTTTAATGTTTGGAAGAGTCGACGAAACAAGGTCATCTAAAGGTACGTAATAACGTTTTCGTGTGATAAGTTTTATGAAAATATGGTTGATCGTTTCGATCGAGCATCGAACATTCACGAAACGAGTTGATTTTCATACTCTACTCATATTTGACTATAACGATTATATCAGACGGTCAAAATTTTCATTTTGTGAATTTAGACATTATAATGACAACATGCTTACTAATGCGGTATAACTTGATTAGTAGATTATACTTAAGTGTACAACTTTTCGAAACAACTATATAAAAGAAGTCAAATTTTGAAAAACTATATGAGATAACATTTGATCTTTATGATGAAATACGGTGATGGTAAAAAAATCACTTACATCCGACAAAGTTAGAGCCCCGATCGATGCGGTCAACCTTATTTAAACTTATCTCTCTCTATGAGGAGCCATAGTATCGGAAGGTAAACGTTTCCAAATTTTTACATGGATGATTACGTCTCATTTATTTGAGAGTTTAATGTTTGGAAGAGTCGACGAAACAAGGTCATCTAAAGGTACGTAATAACGTTTTCGTGTGATAAGTTTTATGAAAATATGGTTGATCGTTTCGATCGAGCATCGAACGTTCACGAAACGAGTTGATTTTTATACTCTACTCATATTTGACTATAACGATCATATCAGACGGTCAAAATTTTCATTTTGTGAATTTAGACACTATAATGATAACATGCTTACTAATGCGGTATAAGTTGATTAATAGATTATACTCTAGTATACAACTTTTTGAAACAACTATATAAAAGAAGTCAAATTTTGAAAAACGCTATGAAATAGCATTTGATCGTTATGATGAAATATGGTTATGGTAAAAAAATCACTTAAATCCGACAAAATTAGAGCCAACTTTTGTATGGTGATTGGTAGATTATACTCAAGTGTACAACTTTTTGAAACAACTATATAAAAGAAGTCAAGTTTTGAAAAACGCTATGAGATAACATTTGATCTTTATGATGAAATACGGTGATGGTAAAAAAATCACTTACATCCGACAAAGTTAGAGCCTCGATCGATGCGGTCAACCTTATTTAAACTTATCTCTCTCTATGGGGAGCCATAATATCGGGAGGTAAACGTTCCCAAATTTTTACATGGATGATTAGGTCTCATCTATTTGAGAGTTTAATGTTTGGAAGAGTCGACGAAATAAGGTCATCTAAAGATACGTAATAGCGTTTTCGTGTGATAAGTTTTATGAAAATATGGTTGACCGTTTCGATCGAGCATCGAACGTTCACGAAACGAGTTGATTTTCATACTCTACTCATATTTGACTATAACGATTATATCAGACGGTCAAAATTTTCATTTTGTGAATTTAGACATTATAATGACAACATGCTTACTAATGCGGTATAACTTGATTAATAGATTATACTGAACTATACAACTTTTTGAAACAACTATATAAAAGAATTCAAATTTTGAAAAACACTATGAAATAGCATTTGATCGTTATGATGAAATATGGTGATGGTAAAAAAATCACTTAAATCCGACAAAGTTAGAGCCCCAAATCGCTTAGTGAAGACATTTGTATGTATTATGTAATATAAAATAGTTAAAATTTTAGGGTAGGGCCGGGCCGGGCTTTTAGGGCCGGGTAGGGCTTGGCCCTAAAGGGCTCAATAGGGCCGGGCCGTAGGGTAGGGCCGGGTTTAATTTGCTCGACCCTCACCCTACCCTACTCAAAAAGGGCTAGGGCCGACCCGCCCTAATGGAGGGCCGGGCCGGGCTTCGGCCCTATAGGGTAGGGCGGGCTTTAGGGCGGGCCAGGGCCAAAGGGCCAAATGATGAGGCCTAGAAGAGGTAGGTTCTGTAAGTATAAAGATGTTGGCAGTCCTCTATGAAACAAAACACAGCCTATATGAATCATCAAGTGAAGTTTGATGTTGAAGAACAAGTTGAAGAATCAACATTATCTCTTGGTAATCAGGTAAAACATGTATATGCATTTCATGGTTTTTCATAGAGGATATCAACTACGTCTGCTGTCCTAGTTCTTCTGGGTATCTTATGATACCATTATGAGTCTTGTTGCTTGGTCTCTTTTATCTATGCTTTAGCTGCAGATTGTTCACATGTGTATGAAATTCGTATTTCAAATTCAAATTGTCAGCAAAGCTAGTTATCTAGTCTTGGAGCCAAAGTTAGTCTTGGTTGTTGTGATTTATATCCAACCCAATACCTAATAGCTATGGTTCTCATAGACTCCAGCTAGGATTGTGATACACAAACCAATATATCAGCTGGTCCTTGTTTGATCTCAGAGAAAAAGATGTTTTGTTGAACTATTGTATTATTATGCTTTTGGAAAAAGCTTTTAAAATCTTTTATCTCTTGCTTTTAAATCAAACATTGTTAAGAAAATCTTTTGTCTTCTTTTGCTTGTCTTATGACAGCTTTATATGCCTTCTCACATGCTGAGTTTGACCAAGAACAAAAGTCCAAAAACTTTCATTTCTGTATTGGTTGGTGTGCCTGCTATCCTGCAACATTTTCCTTTATGCATTGGCTAGTGTGCCTGCTATCCTCTGCACACACTCAGCCTATATAAGGAGATCAATGCATCATTGATTCTTTGGTTGTTCAAAATGTAGAGTCTTGCATTTTGTTTTTGCTGGGTCTGAGTTCCCTTGCATGTCATTATTTTCTTTGAGTCTTCCTTATGATTATAAACCTCAAAGCCGGGCACAAAAACTCTTTTGTTAAACCCATGTCATTAGCATTTGCATTTGCATACCAAGAGATGTGTTGGTAGTGAAAACAACCCCTGAAGCGTTCACAACTGAATCAGTTGAGAAGTAGTTGAATTCAAGATTGAAGCTTCTGATATGTGCGTGGGAAAACATTTAGAGACAAGAGAGACACGAGAGCTGAGTATGTTAGACTAGGCGAGTCTAGACAGGATAGTAACGAGGTTAGCTATCCCCTCAGGAGTTGTAATCTTCTGAGAAGTGTTTAACGCTCTTTATGAACCAGCTTAGAGATAGCTGAGTTCTGTAAACTTTCATATGTGAGCACTTAGGGGATAAGATAGGGTGAACGTTTAAGAGACCAGGAGAGTCTGAACAGGATAGCAAACTAGGTTGTCGTTCTAGAGACTAGGAGAGTCTGGAACCGGATAGCAACAAGTTCTGCTGATCCCATGTTCTAAATCTTGTATAAGTGTACGAATTGCATAGTGAAAGTTTTGTCCTTCAGGAGTTAAGGACACACAGTTTTTCTCCCTGGGTGCAGGGTTTCTGCGTTATAAAAAACATTTATGTGTTATTTGTTTATTTATGCACATTCATTATTTTCAGTCATCGTTTTCTGTTTCACCAGGATAACATCAATTGTTGCTATCCCTATGAGCAAAATTGAACGAAAAAGTTTTCAGTGCCTATTCACCCCCCTCCCCCCCCCCCCCCCCCCCCCCCCTCTAGGACTGAAAAGAGGTAGCTAGTTTGGCTAGGATGATTATTCATTGATATTGATAGATACTGAGTATATATACAGGAGGAATACTTCTCATACAAGGAAACTAATCCTACAATTATGCTACACAGATACAACAGAATCGTTATCAAATATTACCTATCAATATATTTCCATTCTATTTAGATACTGAGGAATCAATTTCCTAACACTCCCCCTCAAGTTGAAGAGTGAATATCCCGAACTCCCAACTTGCGAATCATAGGAATGAAAGTTTCCTTTCCTAATGACTTGGTCAAGACATCTGCCAATTGATGTGTAGAACTCACAAACTTGGTTGCAACAGAACCATCAAGTATTTTGTCTCTAATGTAATGACAATCCATCTCGATGTGTCGAGTTCTTTCATGAAAGACCGGATTGGCTGCTATGTGCAATGCCGCTTTATTACCACAATACAACAAGGCAGGTTGTTGATGATTAATCCTCAAATCTTTAAGAAGATAACGAAGCCAAGTTAATTCACAACAAGCACCTGTCATTGCTCGATACTCTGCCTCAGCTGAAGAGAGTGATACAGTTTTCTGTCGTTTTGACCTCCATGAGATTAATGAAGATCCAAGAAAGACACAATAACCTGTGGTGGATCTTCGAGTGATCGGACATCCTGCCCAATCTGAATCACAAAAAACACACAACCTGAAATCACTATTTGATGAAAAGAATATGTCTTGCCCTGGAGCACCCTTGAGATACCTCACAACACGAAGTGCACTCTCCATGTGACATAGTCGTGGTTCATGCATGAATCTGCTCAAGATATGCACTGCATAAGTGATATCAGGTCTTGTCACAGTGAGGTATATTAACCTTCCAACCAATCTCCTATAGCGAGATGGATTCTTCAGAATATCACTCTTATTTGACAACTTCAAACCCCGTTCCATTGGTGTATCAACGGGGGCTGCACCCAACAATCCTGCATCTTTAATGATTTCCAAAGCATACTTGCGTTGTGAAATAAAAGTCCCATGAGCTGAAGAAGATACTTCAATGCCAAGGAAATACTTCAAATCACCAAGGTCTTTAATACGAAATTGACTATGCAGAAATTTCTTAAGTGCAACAATATTATCTGAATCATTACCAGTAATTAAGATGTCATCAACATATATCAATAGGGCAGTGAAAGACTTGCCTTGCCATTTTGTGAAGAGTGAATAATCTGCTTTAGACTGAACATAACCGGCCTTCTGAATAGCTGCTGAGAACTTGGCGAACTACTGACGAGAAGCCTGCTTCAACCCATACAAGGATTTGTGAAGGCGACAAACTAGATTTCCCTCCCCCTGTCGCCGAAGACCAGGAGGTGGTACCATGTAAAGCTCCTCAGTAAGATCCCCATGTAAAAAGGCATTGTTGACGTCTAATTGAGAAAGAGACCAATGTTGAGCAGTGGCCAAAGCAATAAGACAACGCACAGTAATAATCTTTGCAGTGGGAGAAAATGTGTCCTGATAATCAACACCTTCCATTTGAGTAAATCCCTTAGCCACCAATCGCGCTTTATAGCCCTTAACAGAGCCATCAGAATGATGTTTAATCTTGTATACCCAACGACAACCAATTGGTTTCTTGCCGGCAGGAAGAGGAGTGAGGGACCATGTGCCATTATCATGAAGTGCCTGCAATTCACAACGCATGGCTTCTTGCCATTCTGGATGAGGAGCAGCCTCGGCATATGTTTGGGGCTCAGAAAGTTGACTGATCTGAGCAATATAACATTGATAGCCAGGAGTATATCGATGATAAGAGATATAATTGGACAGCGGATATCGTGTACCTTTTGTCGAACCTGGCATCAAAGGAGACCAAGGAATGGGTGAGGGTACTGTGACCTGAGAGCACACCTAATCGCGGAACTTGTCGGGCATGGCAGTGGTGCGACTAGAGCGACAGAGAAGAGGTTCCGGCAGTGGTGGTGATGCGATGGGATCGACTGGAACATTGGACGAAGCGGAGGCATCTGGTATGGATAAGGCTGGAGGGAGGTTGGACGGTTGGGGAAGGGTGGATTCAGTTTGAGGTGAGGGCGACTCAATTGAGGGATTGGTACCATCTTGGAAAGACAGAATGTGTTGCCGAGAAGAGAGATGGGGTGTGAAAGTGGTATTAATGTCAAAGTCTAGAGCTGGAGATGGATTAGGGCCAGTGGGCTGGGCTTGAGTATGTGTGATGCTTGGGCTCAGTTCTTTGTCACTTGATGCATAAGGAAATAGTGTTTCATGAAACACAACATCTCTACTGGTAAAAATCTTTCCGGTCGACAGATCATACAATTTGTAAGATTTTTGACCGAGTGGGTAACCAATGAAGATGCAACGAATAGGACGAGGAGAAAATTTGTGTGTGACATGGGTGTTAGTGACATAAGCTAGGCAGCCAAAAACACGCAGTTGATAGAAAGAAGGAGATTTATGATATAATCGCTCAAAAGGTGTTTGAAGAGATAGAATAGGTGTTGGAAGACGATTGATAATATGAACAGCTGTGAGAACGCACTCTCCCCAAAATTTATAAGGGGAGTGGCATGAAACTTTAAGGCACGAGCAACCTGAAGAATATGTCGATGTTTGCGTTCCACAACCCCATTTTGTTGAGGCGTGTAAACACATGAATGTTGGAAAACAACCCCATTCTCTTTGAAAAAAGATCGGAGAGAAAGAAATTCACCATCGTTATCACTACGAATTTGTTTGACATTAGTAGAAAATTGTGTGGTGACAAAAGCAAAAAACTCTTTCAAAAGGGATTGTGTTTCATCCTTATGTTGCATCAAAAATACCAAAGTAAATCTTGTATAATCGTCAACAATAGTAAGAAAATAATGAGCACCGGATATGGAACGTTGTTTATAGCGACCCCAAATGTCACAATTAATAAGATCAAAAGGGTTTACAGATGAAATAGAACTTAGACTAAAAGGTAACCGACTCTGTTTTGCCAAAGGACAGACATGGCAGACATTATTTGGATGAACAGAAACATTTAGAAATTGTTTAGCAATAAAACTTAAACGAGAAGAGGAGACATGGCCTAGACGCTGGTGCCAAAGATCAGTGGGTGAGGTGATAAAATTGCAGGAAGAATGGTTGGGATTTGTGGGGATGTTGCTGGTAAATTTCTTCTCCGTCGCTAGAGCCACTAGATAATAAAGTCCATCACGCTCTTTACCCAAACTAATCGTCCTCTTCGAAGCCAGATCCTGCAAAATACACCAGTAAGGGAAAAATGTTACCGAACAGTTTAGGCCTCTCGTCAGTCGACTAACAGACATCAAATCGACTTTGAATGTGGGAACACATAGTACATCATGTAAATAAAAGGACGAATTCAAAGGCAATGATCCCTTTGTAACAATATCAGCCCTTTCTCCACTAGGCATCAGTACAAGAGGCAGTGGACAATTTTTTTCTTTATTGAAAATAAATTTGAAGATGAAACAATATGATCGGTTGCACCGCTGTCAATAATCCAATGATTGGAGGAGATTCTAGACAAACCTGGCGGACTTGTTGGTTTAGTCATCGCATCATGCACTTGAGGATTAGCATCTTTCACAATAGAAATAAATTGATGGAGTTGAGTTTCAGAAAGACCTGACAATATAGCCCTGACGTCATCTTTGGTGAATCTCTCAGAGACTTGATTTGCTGCATAATTACGACTACAATTCTCTTCATTCTTAGGCCTGTTGAATTTTTCCTTTGGGTGACCTGGTGGATATCCATGTAGCTTCCAGCAATTTTCAGTTATATGCCACATATCTTTAAACTTCTTCTCCTTACAATAAGTACACTGAGGACGTCCTCTGGAAGAACCAAAACGGTGTTGCTCTTGATCAGATGGTCGGCCATCTTGGGAACCATTAAAGCCATCAGAACGCTCAACTCTATTGAAGGGAGCAGATTGAACAGACCAATTGTTTCTCACAGCCATGGCAGCACTTGTACTGGATTCTATGATGTGTGTTACACTGAGATGCCTTTGTTTTTCTTCTTGGCAAACCGCAGCATAAGCCTGCCTGACTGTAGGAAGAGGATTCATAAGAAGAAGTTGTCCTCTTGCTGCACTATATGATTCATTTAAACCCATTAGGAACTGCATCAGCCGTTGTTTATCTTGTTGTGCCCCACAAGTGCAAGAGGACGCATCCGTGTAGGACGATAATTCATCCCATAAACCTTTCAACTTGGTGTAATAAGCAGAAACTGAATTCTGATCTTGTCGATGATAGGCAATCTCACGCTGGATTTCAAATATGTGAGGTGCGTTACCTTGAGAGAAACGTTCACGAAGATCTTCCCAAACTTCACGTGCAGTGGTGTAATACATCACACTATCAGAAATTTCTGGAGCTATGGAATTATTAATCCAAGAATGGACCATATCATTGCACCGAGACCAAATTGCATAGTCATCTGGATACTTCTCCGCCGAGGGTGGTTTGAGGACACCGTTAACAAAACCAAGTTTGTTTTTGGCGTTAAGAGCAATTTTCATGGCTCTCAGTGATGTGGAGTAATTATCTCCATTGAGGATTTTGGAAACCAAAACTAGGCCTGGATGATCTGAAGGATGAATGAAGAAAGGGTTAGAGACATCTGATTTTGGAGTATCAGATTCGCTTCCCTTGCTGGATTTGGGTTCTTCAGTTTTGCCCATGATGAAATAAAGGAGGATGCACAAGAAACAGGATGCAACGACTTATGAAAAAAAAGGTTACTGCATGAGAGATAGAATGCAGCGCCTATGGATCTTGTACCTGCTCTGGTACCATGAAAAGAGGTAGCTAGTTTGGCTAGGACGATTATTCATTGATAGATACTGAGTATATATACAGGAGGAATACTTCTCATACAAGGAAACTAATCCTACAATTATGCTACACAGATACAACAGAATCGTTATTAAATATTACCTATCAATATATTTCCATTCTATTTAGATACTGAGGAATCAATTTCCTAATAAGGACTTTCAGGTTCGTTGTGCCTCCGACCAAGTCTAAAAACTTCAACTTGCAGTCATCATGCACAACCATCCCAGATGCTGAAATCAACAGATAACAAAATGCATCAAATATCTCTGAAGCATCACTAGCTAAAACAATATATCTACAAGCAGATCGGTCCATATTTATTCCCTGACTTATACAACAATTCGAAAAAATATAGAACATAAAGCACCCGGTTTTTTGTTACTGTGGCAATGATTAACTCTCAATACAATTTAAACTAGAATTTTCATAGAAAGTTATCATGGCTGATACCCTTGACGATTATAAGAAGCATAGTTTTCATTCTCTAATACATTGCTAGTCTACCGGAGTATGTTGTTCAAATTCCAAAACCAAATGGCCGGCCGGCTAAATCCCTGACACCACGGATCCTCTCCTAACCTTCAAAATAGATGAATGGTTAGCTATGACTAAATTTCTTGATGTAGAAAGTGTTGGAAAAATGGGTTAAAACCCATTTATAAAACCAAATTTAAATGGATTAATTAAAGTGTGTTACACTCATGATTAATGAGAAATGAACGTGGATTTGTATTCTCCATAGCGAGGACTACAAGATCATGTGTTCATATGCCTAATTTGGTTTTGGGATGAATGAAAAATTGTCATCCAAAGTTGGCTATTTGAAATGGGGAAACCAAAGTTTGTCCCACATTGGATAAAGGGAAAAGTAAAGAGGGTTTATATAGAATCATCCTCCTATGAGGTATAGTTGTGTAAACACAAACTATACACTCTCACGCGCAGGAGGGGTGCAAATATCGGCTTGGAGCACCAAAAACTTGGGTGTGCCCGCGCAACTTGCGGACACGAATGCAACACCGATTTGGGCTCCAGAACGCAGGCTCCTTGACTCTGATAGAAAGAGGTACTTGCTCCGGTTCGCAGACTTTCTTGCAGCAGTGCTCCTCGTTCGGTTAATTCATACCTTCTTGTTTATTTTCTGGAATTTTTGTTTCTAAATTCAAGTTATTATTTATCTCATTTTATATATGCAATATCATACCATTATATATTTACAGAAAGATGATTCTCAAAACCGTTATCCATGGTCACTTTCTGAGTCATCGAAATCGGAACCGAACAAAGGCGTTTGCTTCTGAGGTCAAACTCTTGCTACTCTTATATTCTTGTTCACAATTCTCGAATTCGTCCACAAACTTAAGTGAATGCTTATTAAGTGAATGCTTATATTGTGAGTGAAGTCCTGCAGCACTGATGCATGAACTAATAAAAAAATCAATCGATGCAGATTCTGCTAAAAGAAATCGACAAGAGGAAATCCAAAGTAGCATTAACACAAAACCATTA
Source organism: Potentilla sterilis (assembly GCA_963682095.1). Lineage (NCBI taxonomy): Eukaryota > Viridiplantae > Streptophyta > Magnoliopsida > Rosales > Rosaceae > Potentilla > Potentilla sterilis. Next base: position 9,129,875 of record OY821757.1, read on the forward strand.
TCTGATTTTACAAGTTTATATCAATGGTTTGCTAATTCTAATGGTGCCTGGTTTTAGCTTCATCGTATGAATGTCATACTCAATCGTACTTATGTGTCTCATTTTGTTTTAGACAACGTTTAAATTTTGCATTGTCATATTCGAAACACAACTTCTAATGCCCTAATCCCCTCAAATGCAACGAATACAATCACAGTAGCTAGTTAGACGATCTTCTTGTCCAAAAGAAAAAGTGAGACGATCTTAATGATCCGACTGCGTGACCGGACATCCTCATCGTCACACATCGTGCTCTTCAAATTTGGGCCCGGCCTACATCGGCCCAATAGACAACTTGGGTTCGTTGGAAGATTGCGTCTCCGTTAATCTCTCTCAACCTTTCTGGCACGCCGCCCAATCATTTCGACCCGACTCGCAGTCCTCCCATAATCTCTCCCATTCCCAACTCACTCCGATCACTCTAAAACCTCAACCACCGCTCTGCTTCGGCTCTCTGCCCCTATGGCGATGTACGTCATTTCACGGCGAGTAACCGCCAAATCCACGCCGTTCCGTTACGCCGCAACTACTTGCTGGAGAAACTACTCGACGTCGTTTCGCGAAGAAAGAGACACATTCGGACCCATTCTCGTCCCCTCAGACAAGTAAGTAACTCCGATGACTTCAATCCTTGACTACTTTCAACCACGCCTCCTTCATTTTGACGTGATTCGATTTCTTTTAAAACACAGATTATGGGGAGCTCAGACTCAGCGATCGCTGCAGAACTTCGATATTGGCGGCGACCGCGAACGGATGCCGGAGCCTATCATTCGCGCCTTCGGCGTCCTCAAGAAATGTGCTGCCAAGGTTTTGATCGATTTTTACTTTGATTTTTGACTAGTTGACTGTTTTTGATAGATGCACGTAAGGTGTTCGATGAAATGCCTAGCTGAATTTGTTTTGTTTTTTTTTTGGTATTGAAATTAAAAACCGGTGCAGGTGAACATGGAGTATGGTCTTGACCAGTCTATAGGGAAAGCTATAATGCAGGCTGCGCAAGAAGTGGCCGAGGGGAAGCTGAACCAGCACTTTCCACTTGTTGTGTGGCAAACTGGGAGCGGTACACAGAGTAACATGAATGCCAATGAGGTTGGTTTTCGCCGATTTATGTGGAGCAAAGTAACTGAAAGTTCATTGTTATAGTGTTTAGTTGAATGTTATGGATGTTATTGGATTATGCACAGGTGATTGCAAACAGAGCAGCTGAGATACTTGGCCATAAGCGCGGCGGGAAGTTTGTGCACCCGAATGACCATGTTAATAGATCGCAGTCGTCTAATGACACTTTCCCAACTGTATGGCTTTTCTTTTTACTTTGTTTTTCTTATTGTTCTCTTTTATTTGTTGCTGTTTACAAACTCACATTTGTTATTTCCAGGTCATGCACATTGCCAGTGCAATGGAAATAAAATCAAGGCTAATACCAAATCTGAAAACTTTGCATTCTTCTCTACAATCCAAGGTTTTGTTTCTAAAATTTATAGTATATAGAAATTGTAGGTTCATTATATTTATATATATTTCAATCTTGTCTATGAAACATGTTCATGATTCTATCTGTTCTAATATGGCCAGTCGGATGAATTCAAAGATATTGTTAAAATTGGACGCACTCACACGCAAGATGCAACACCTTTGACTCTTGGGCAAGAATTTAGTGGCTATTCTACACAAGTATGCTTCATTTTATCTTGCATTGATTGATATGAGCCACTTTTTTCCCTTTACAATGGTCGGACATTCTGGGTATCTATTCATTGAGAGATTCATTTAAAGCTCTTCTCTTTGGCTGCAGGTGAAGTATGGAATCGAGCGAGTCTTGTGCACTCTACCCTGCGTGTATCAGGTACTCAAATGACCGCCATTTACTTTCACTGGCTTCTCGTTTTTTCCTTCATCAGTACTGATTAGTTGATTTTTTTTACCAGCTTGCACAGGGTGGTACTGCTGTTGGGACTGGATTGAATACAAAGAAGGGGTATGAATTGCTTTAAGGTTTAAGAGTAGTCACCTCTTTGTGGTTATATGTACTTACGTTTGTTTGCAATGTCATTGTTATGTACCTTTGATTGTTAGCATCATGCTTTCATATCATTTTCTTTTTGTTTCAATCTTTCTACATTTAATTATCTTCGATTTAGACTGCTACCTGCTTTGTAATAAACATTCATTGTCAATCTAACTGTGTTTGTAGGGTACTTGTGTTTCTTTGTATTTGTAGTGATGTCCTGTCTCCCATCTTCTAGAATGAGTGATTGCTGTTTTCCAGATATTGTAAAACTGACAGTGGTCTGCTTGTGCCTATCACATAGCTTTGATGTAAAGATAGCTGCAGCAGTGGCTGATGAAACAAACTTACCATTTGTCACCGCAGAAAACAAGTTTGAAGCTTTGGTTAGTCACTGACTAAAAGTTATCATCTTTTCTTCAAGTACAAGCTAATTGTAGTAGATAGTATGTATTTTTGCAGTTTACAACAAACTAATGTTGCATCATTGATGCATTTGTTTCTTGTGCCAGGCTGCACATGATGCTTTTGTGGAAACAAGTGGAGCCCTGAATACAGTTGCTACTTCTTTGATGAAAATAGCAAATGACATACGATTATTAGGAAGGTTTGTCATCTAGTTGGCTGATACCTGATTTACCTCATCCCTTCTTTTAATGCCCTACGTATTTTATGAATGTCATGGTGCTTTTGCTGTACAGTGGTCCACGATGTGGCCTTGGTGAACTCATTCTTCCTGAAAATGAGCCTGGAAGCAGCATTATGCCGGTGAACTCCTAAACCTTGCCACTCATGATATACGACTCAGAGCAGTTTCACACCAAACTTATTGTTTTGACCGAGTCTATTCTGTTTCAGGGGAAGGTTAACCCAACCCAGTGTGAGGCTATCACAATGGTTTGTGCTCAGGTAAAGTATATTTTCTTCTATTTTGGGAAGATAATATAAAACTTAGGTAGTCAATAGCAAGTTGTTATAATAATTGGATATAGTAGTCTTAATTTGTAAGAACTTTCTGTTGTAATCATTACTTTATTTACTTCATGCAGGTTATGGGTAACAATGTGGCCATTACAGTAGGTGGATCTAATGGTCATTTTGAACTAAATGTATTCAAGCCCATGATTGCTAGTGCTCTTTTACATGTAAGTTCTGATGTAAACTGAAGGTTTTTATTTGAATCAGGGTACTGCCTTTATATTGCAACTAAGCTTAGTAACTTGGTAGCAAATTTTTTGCTTTTTGAAAATTTCTCTTGCAAAAAAATCTAGATAGAATCCGTGTCTGAAAATTTCCTGAAATGTGCTTTCTGGATTTAAAATGTAGCTTGCCTGGGATATATATGTATAAATATATAATTTTGAATGCTTGGACACCATGTGACTTTTTGGTTCTCGTTATGATGGACCTGCCAATGGTATTTCCCTTAAGTTGTGTACAAGTATGTGCTTGATATCGTTTTGGGAATCTCTTGTCCCTTCTACATCACCAAATACATTAGCACTTATTCACCCAGTTGGTGTTTTGACTCTTTACTGGCAGTCTGTTAGATTACTTGGCGATGCATCTGCTTCCTTTGAAAAGAACTGTGTTAGAGGAATTGAAGCCAATAGGGAAAGAATCTCAAAGTTACTTCACGAGGTTAATTTAACTTTGTGAAAATTTTTGGAATTTGTGATATGTCCCACAGCTAACTGATGTTTTCTTCCCTGTGTGTTTCAAATAATGGCACTGCAGTCACTGATGTTGGTCACATCCTTGAATCCTGTAAGTTTTATGATTTTACTTTTACCAACTCATGTCAGTCTTTCTCATGTTCTCTCTTATCTGAAATGAGAATGATATTCTTCCTCCTATTTCAGAAAATTGGTTATGACAATGCTGCGGCAGTTGCAAAGAAAGCTCACAAGGAGGGATCCACTTTGAAGGTATTTGTTGTACACTTGTACCCTTGTTTGATCCAATATTTCTCTGCTGCGCATTTTTGGGCTGCAAGGAGTTAATAGATATTGACTTTATTCTGGTGTAACGGCTGACTCAGTTTAAACCCAAGAACCAGAACATTTTCCCATTCTTGATTGACACATAAAGTTAATGGTATTATCAAAGCATGTGCTGATTATAGGAGCATAGGCATTATTAATTGCAACATATAAATTCCATTAGTGTGCTTAATACCTAGTTGATTTTGCAGTGAAGTTATTAGAATCTTTTGCATCTTTGGATAGTTGATCTTTAAGTACTTAACAACAAAGATGTTACTATTCTGCAGGACGCTGCATTAAAACTTGGGGTGCTAACGAGTGAAGAGTTTGATACTCTAGTAGTGCCCGAGAAGATGATTGGCCCGTCTGACTGACCAACTGACTGACAGTTTCTCAGGATCAAGCCTTTATGTTTCATCTTTGATTTTCCTCTGCAGATGAAATAAGGATTCAAGTTGGATATGATTCATAATTATTACAAACTATATTCTTGAGGTTTTCCCCATAGTTGAATTGGGTCTCTCAGGGAAATGCCTCCAAATTTTTGTAACAATACAGGTACACTCTGGAATAAAATAGAGGAATATTACGCTGCCATATTGAATAGAAACATGTGATGAACCTGTTTCTTTCATTCACTTGGAACTTCAAAGTGAATAGGAGATGAGCTATCTACCGTCTTCAATTTCCTATTACCAGTGTACGGTTTACCACAATAATTTCAGAAAGATATTGAATCACATTACGACCTCAGTGAACCTTCTTGAACCTCCATGGTAACGCAAGGACTTTCAAGTTTTCAAGTCTGAAGTAATCAATGGACGTGTATTTCCTGAGTTTATCTTCCATATCTATACTATTATACTATTATTAAAGAAACAAACTTTGTTAGTCAAAATCGTCGTGAAGTTACTTATCCATCTTTACATCATATGTTAAAATAATATTAGTTTTAATAATTAAGGGACAAAAGAGTAAATAACTAAATCAAAACAAAAAATTAAAATAAGAAAAATAACCCAAATCACTATCTGTAATAACCTCTTCTTCTTTTTTTTTTTATAAATTTTCTCACATAAAATGATAAAAATACAAATAAAAATCACATTTACATTTACATATGCATAGCATATGTGGATAGGCTAGTTATTATTTAAGGGAACTGGTTTTGTTTCCCAGAATAGTTGTGAAATTATGTAAATATTTTTAGACCATAGGTTAATTGAGATACACTATTATTTAAGAAAACTGGCATTTGTAAGAATGGTTTATAAGAATGGTTGTAAAAGTACGTTAATATTCATAGACCATAGGTTAATTGAAAATAATTTTTAATATATAAAAGATATAACTTGTAAATTATAAAATAATAAATATAAATAAAATTTAATTAAAAAGATAATGGGATGGAAGTTATCTGCAAAATGTAACTTCAATATCCCAACTATTTGCGGATGAAATGTCTCCCACTTTTATCAGATAAAACTACTAAACTACCTCCCCTCTTTTATCGTGTGTAGGGCAGTGCTAGTATATATACTACTTAAAATGCGATATATGCACCGTAGAATTTATTCAAAACCAAAAAAGAAAACCATAGAATAATATTTTTAAAAAAATTTGTACAGGTTCAAGCTAGGACCAAGTCTAAAATTTACATAATTTCCGGCAAGTTCATTTCTCTTTGGCTCTACAGGATTCAAAGAAAATTGTATATATATTTGATAAACAGAGGAGGAGGATTGAACAAGTAACCAAGTTAAAACAAATTTGATCTGAAGATCGACACAGTACAATGGCGTCTGAGTCAGGGTCGTTTAGAGAGGAACGAGACACATTCGGACCCATAAATGTTCCTTTAGACAAGTAATTAGTGTGCATGCACCTTTATTTATCATTCGTAAGTTTATTTTGAAGTGTGCTCAATCATTTGAAATGTAATTTTCAGGTTATGGGGAGCACAAACTCAAAGATCCTTGCAGAATTTCGACATTGGAGGCGAGCGTGAACGAATGCCTGAACCTATTATTCGGGCCTTTGGCGTCCTAAAAAAATGTGCTGCCAAGGTTTGATTCTGTTTGGATGACTTGTGGAGTGGGAAAGACAACTCCTAGCTTAATCACTTGGTAAAAACTGGTGCAGGTGAACATGGAATACGGTCTTGATCAATCTATAGGGAAAGCTATAATGGAGGCTGCTCAAGAAGTGGCTGAGGGAAAGCTCAGCCAACATTTTCCACTTGTTGTTTGGCAAACTGGTAGTGGAACCCAAAGCAACATGAATGCCAATGAGGTTGGTTTGCAATCATTCATATGTAAACAAGTTCATATATATTCTGATATTCCTAATATGATGTTATTGGATTGCGTCCAGGTCATTGCAAACAGAGCAGCTGAGATACTTGGCCATAAGCGCGGTGAGAAGTTTGTGCACCCAAATGACCATGTCAACAAATCACAATCTTCAAATGACACTTTCCCAACTGTAAGCCTTTCTTTTGTTTGAGTAGTGTTTTCCCTTCTTGCCATTTTCTTGAAAGTTTTGTGTTATTTCCGATTTCAGGTCATGCACATTGCAACAGCAATGGAACTAAATTCAAGACTCATACCGAGTTTGAAAGTTTTGCATGCTGCTTTAGATTCAAAGGTTGGTTGTCCTTGAAATGCCGACTTTCATATATCTAATGTAACAAATGTTAGTTTTTCCTTCTTTTCTTAACAGATGCCAATACTTGTTCTTGATTCCACCTTTTCTATCATAACCAGGCTAATGAATTCAAAGACATTGTTAAAATCGGACGCACTCATACGCAGGATGCGACGCCTTTGACTCTTGGGCAAGAGTTCAGTGGCTATTCTACACAAGTAAGCTTACTTTCCTAATGTACAGCTTGATATACATCAAGCAATATTTGTTTTCACAAGAATATTAATACAGGATCATATAGAGGTCCTAGGACAATCTTGTCATTAGCCTTTTGCTTTGGCTGCAGGTGAAGTATGGAATTGATCGAGTCATGGGCGCTCTTCCTCGAATGTATCAGGTTGGCAACTCATTTGATTACCAGTTGCTTTCCCTGTCCGTTTGTTGTTTTGTTTGGATGTTCTGGTTGATTTCACTTTTATTTGAGCAGCTTGCACAGGGCGGCACTGCTGTTGGGACTGGATTGAACACGAAAAAGGGGTAAGATAGCTTATGGAAATTTTAGTTCATCATATTCTGCAGTTGCAATAGAGATGTATGCTACGATTTTTTTTGTTAAATCTAAATCTTAACTTTCGTGGTAGCATTTGCATTGAGATCTTGTCTCACATCTTAGTTGTTGCTTGTTTACTAGTGTAGTGTGATGGGGATTTTGCGAAACTCATAGTGCTTATTCTCTGCCTGTCATCTAGATTTGATGTAAATATAGCTGCAGCGGTAGCTGAGGAAACAAAGTTACCATTTGTTACAGCAGAAAACAAGTTTGAAGCCCTGGTTAGTACTAATGTTGTATTGGTACAAATTCCTTCATCGGATAGTTTGTATTCGTTCATCTGATATTGTTGCTCTATGTGATTTGGTTTATGCCAGGCGGCCCATGATGCTTTTGTGGAAACTAGTGGAGCCCTAAATACAATTGCTACTTCTCTGATGAAGATTGGAAATGACATACGTTTCCTAGGAAGGTTTGTTCACTAGTTGAATCATGCATGAAGCCTGATTTCTGTTCTCCCCTTCCCATTGCCGTTTTGTGTGTGTGTGTGTGTGGTTTATTTTATTTTTTATTTTTAAATTTAAAATCGTGGTGTTCTCATTGTACAGCGGTCCACGTTGTGGCCTCGGTGAACTTAATCTTCCCGAAAACGAACCTGGAAGCAGCATTATGCCTGTAAAACTCTCATATCTTACCTACCTTATGTTCAGAACTAGCTTTTTGTATAGATACTAATCCCACTAAACTTGTCATTTTGACTTGGCTCCTGTTCTGTTTCAGGGAAAAGTTAATCCAACCCAGTGTGAGGCTCTCACAATGGTCTGTGCTCAGGTAAAGTGCCTGAGCCTCTAGTCTGTTTCAAGAAGATATTATGAAATTTTCTGAAGGCATTAAGTTGTTGGGGCATGATTAATTGGTATTGTTATCTTATGTGGTGCAGGTTATGGGCAATCATGTGGCTATTACAGTTGGTGGATCAAATGGTCACTTTGAACTTAATGTATTCAAACCAATGATGGCTAGTAGTCTTCTACATGTATGTTCATTTGTAATTTTGTATTACCATGAAATTTACTTGGAGATGGAATTGGTGTTCTTAAATCAAATTCAGATAAAAAAAATTAAAACAAGAAACTGTAGTATTTTGAAAATACTCATCTCTGCCAAATGATAATGCTTTGCTAAGAAATTCACTTGACCCAAATTCATGCACATATCTCAATGAACTTATGTTGTTGATTCTTTAATGACAGTCTCTGAGGTTACTGGGTGATGCATCTGTCTCATTCGAAAAGAACTGCGTGAAAGGAATTCAAGCCAACAAGGAAAGAATTTCAAAGTTACTTCATGAGGTCAGTTTATTCTTGGCAAAGACTCTTGAACTGTTTAGTGTACCAAAGTTACATCCCATAGCTTATTGATTTTTTGCTCTTTCTTTGTGAAAATCATGGCGTTGCAGTCTCTAATGCTGGTGACATCCTTGAATCCTGTAAGTTGCTGCTCAGCATTGTGTTCATAAGTTCATAATGTACCTTTGAATATTTGTATTCAGATACATATTGGTTCCTGTTTCTGTTGCAGAAAATTGGTTATGACAATGCAGCAGCAGTTGCAAAGAAAGCCCACAAGGAGGGATCTACTTTGAAGGTATATATAAATTCCTAGTCAATAGGCCAGGAAGCTTCAGGAAGCTGCATTGAACACATTAAGTTCAATATTGAAAGCTAACAAAATTGTAACACTCCTGCAGGAAGCTGCACTGAATCTTGCTATGCTAACTAGTGAAGAATTTGATAGTCTTGTAGTGCCTGAGAAGATGATCGGTCCATCTGATTAACTGATCGACTTCTCATCATGATGCAGAATAACTAGTTATATTTCGAATGCCTTTAGGAATGATTTATGTTCCAAATTGCTTTAGGGTTTATTGTCTTTAGTAGAATCATATTTTCCTATATGTTTCAAATTATTCTAGCTCTTATAAATAGGACTCGTTATAGTAGCAGTAAGACTAGATTGGATTGATAAAGATTATAAACTTCTACCTTGTGTTCTGGTCTCTCTTTCTACTCTTCTTGATCGACTCTCTCTTTCTCCTGGTTCTCTCCTTAATCCTCTAACTTCTCTCATCTCTATCCTCTATCTATTTCCCTTCTTGTCTATCTCTCCTAACTTATTATTCCCTAGCTGCTGCATAGGGAGCAAGTGGTGCCACCGCACCCAGTTTCCTGCTCGGCGCTACCAAATTTTCCGGCTGTGTACATATATACCTACATAATCTTATGTATTTTCCTGAGGGTGACTATAACTGATGTAACCATCACTAGCATTGTCGCTGACCTTGGGTTGTATGCCTGTTCCTATCTTCCTCTTGGTGTAGCTTTTTTTTTGTGAGTCAACGGAATTGCACTGCTAAAAATTAATGGCCAGAAGGCACATTACATCATATGCCGAGCTCTAAAAGATTTGTTGAGCAGAGACTAACCAACACCATGACCGGTACCTTCATTGTTTACAAATTGGCTCATAAAGAGACTGCATCAATAGACTACAAAACTTGCTAACTAATTTCCTGATAACAGATTATCGTCTGCTTAGAGAGCTCAATTTGTGTACAGTGAAATAATCCATAAATCAGGTAACTAAAATCTCAACACTATTGCTTAGGCAAACGACCTAGGCCTAAATCTTACCCATCCTCTTGCCATAAGGGCTATCCATAGAAATCAAAGTGCCCATTTTTTGTTTGAGCCTAGGTCCAATGACCAAAGCCCAAACTTTCCCAAACCCAGGCCCGAGGGCCCAAACCCGAGTCCTTCTCTCCACACTTTTGTGTTGCCTCTTCCCAGCAAGCTCGCCGTCGTTACCAACCATCCATGAGCGTCGCCGGCCACAGATGCGATCCAGGAGACCACTCCACTGCACGATCAGATGATATCGCCGCCACTTTATCTGGCGGCTAGTCCTTCTGATACCAGAGACCATTGGAGAAGGAAGATTGTCAAGAAGTATTCCTGCACTACAATTCTTGTTCTTACTATTGAAAGTCTGCATTAGAAACTGGGTGACGATCGGTGATCGTCAATCTTAATTCTGGAGGAGAGTCCGGTTGAAAAGAACTTGCGGGTTTTCTCTTAGCTCCGTAACTCTCAGTGTAGCTAATAATGCATACACAACACTTAATTCCTTGAATTTTTGAACTTATTGTTTTAAGTTCAAAAACTCGTAGAATCACTCTTAATATTTTGAATCAAGTGTGTGCACAAAATTGCGACAACATTAGTTTTTCTAAGCTCACAAGTTTTTACTAATCGGGTACCCAATACTCCAATAGGCCATAATCATTCTTACTCTTTTATCTCTGACTTTTACTAGCCAGGTGAAAGGTTTTCACCTATACTATATGATCCACTTTCACTAACTGATGATATGCTGTGTGCTTTCTTTTTTCTTTTTCTGTTTTAACATAACATAACATAATCCTATCTTCATTTACAGTTGCTGGCAGCTGGGATTATAAATCCCAAATACAATGCACCTTCCCCGACTTGTATTTCTGAGATAGATAGATAGATAGCTAGATAGATAGATTAAGAGAACAAGGACCTATAACCCACATCATTATTTCCCATCTCTTTCATGGACTGTGATCCTTCCCCAACTTTTGTGTTTTGTCTAATTAAACTTATCAATTAGAAACTCTAGAAACACTAATCAATTATAAATAAATAAAAACTCATCAAATCTGGACAAATTTGAAGCCATTTTCTTGAACAAGAAAGCCATTTTCTCAAATGGGTCATTAGCACGTGTAAAGGACGCTTGTGTGTTCTCTCTATTCGTTAATCGAATTCGTGGGTCGCCTTCGTTGTCTCACTTGTCTGTGACTAACGATATTTGGCTCCCTCCACTTTACTCTTCTACTCTTCTTCTTCTTCTTCTTCTTCTTCTCTGTTTCTGAAATGGGTTGGAAGCCTCTGAAGCTCTGCTAGTGATCTTTCACCCTTCACTCTCTCCTGTCAAGCTTCAAGCCTGGTAATAACAGTTTAAAGTTTCTGTCTTTTTTGTTGATATTCATGTAAATCGAGTATAGATTTGTTTGGGAATGAGTATTGTGAAATTTATACCCACAACAAATCAAAGATCGTTGCTTTTTGTTTTGAAAGTTGAAACTTTGATGAAGTGAAATGCTAGATTTCAGCTACACCCCAAATTGGATCATGTCAGATTGGTTAACTGATCATTTCTGTTGTTGTTTGTGGTTGTTTTAGGAGTTGAGACAGTAGTTAGGTACTTAGATAATGATTTGAGTTTAAACTTGTTTGTCACCTAAAGCATTGTCAGAATTACACCTACAGAAAATTATGGATCTTTGCTTCTTTCGGAAAAGTTATGTTTTTGATTAAATGAACCATATATTGGGTTCATGTCAGTTTGACAAATCCATTACTTGTGTTGTTGTTTTTTGTGATTCGTTTAGGTTTAAGAGAGTAGCTGCATAATGGAGTCATGTGATTGTGTTGAAGCACAATGGCCCCCTGATGAACTTCTGGTGAAGTATCAGTACATCTCTGATGTGTTTATTGCTTTGGCGTATTTCTCGATTCCATTGGAGCTCATATACTTTGTGCAGAAATCCGCTTTCTTCCCATATAGATGGGTGCTTATGCAGTTTGGTGCTTTCATTGTGCTGTGCGGCCTAACCCATTTCATAAATGTGTGGACATTCTCTATGCACACGAAAACCGTTGCCATTGTGATGACTATTGCAAAAATCTCCTGTGCTGTTGTATCGTGCGCAACGGCGCTGATGCTTGTTCACATTATTCCGGATTTGTTATCTGTCAAGACCCGGGAGCTCTTTCTCAAGAACAAGGCCGAAGAGCTTGACAGGGAGATGGGCCTAATTTTAACTCAAGAAGAAACAGGAAGACATGTTAGAATGCTGACACATGAAATTAGAAGCACACTTGACAGACACACTATACTGAAAACCACTCTTGTTGAGCTGGGGAGGACTCTAGGCCTTGAGGAATGTGCTTTGTGGATGCCGTGCAGGAGCGGTATGAACCTTCAACTTTCTCATACTCTCAACTACGATGCCCAAATTGGGTCTACTGTGTCATTCAGCCTTCCTATAGTTAATGAAGTTTTCAAGAGCTCTCGAGCAATGCGTATACCATATACCTGCCCCTTGGCCCGGATCAGACCACTTGTGGGAAGGTATATGCAACCTGAAGTTGTTGCTCTGCGTGTACCGCTGTTGAATCTTTCAAATTTCCAAATCAACGACTGGCCTGATGTCTCTGCCAAAAACTATGCCATCATGGTTCTGATTCTACCAACAGATAGCACTAGAAAGTGGCGAGACCATGAACTTGAACTGGTTGATGTTGTTGCAGATCAGGTACTTTTATAGTTTTATTCTTCACCTGTTTCCTTTTCAGTAGTTGCCTCATTGTTATAATATTTACCCTTTTGGCTCAGTCTGTAGCTACTTCTATTGTCTTATTGACAAAAAAAAAAATCAACTCTTATATATCACCAATTGATAGGATATATATTAATACAGGTAGCTGTTGCTCTTTCACATGCTGCTATTCTTGAAGAGTCTATGCGAGCCAGTGATCAGCTCGTGGAGCAGAATGTTGCTTTAGATTTGGCCCGGAGAGAAGCGGAGCTAGCAATCCGTGCTCGCAATGATTTCCTTGCTGTCCTGAACCATGAAATGAGGACACCAATGCATGCAGTTATTGCACTGTCTTCACTTCTCTTAGAAACAGAACTAACACCAGAACATAGGGTTATGATAGAATCGATACTAAAGAATAGCAACCTTTTGGAAACACTTATAAATGATGTTTTAGATCTTTCTAGACTTGAAGATGGCAGCCTAGACTTGGACATTGGAATGTTTAACCTCCATGGAGTTTTCAGAGAGGTAAGTTCTATGGATTCTGGCTTCAATATATACTTCCAAAGAAAAGAATCATTACTGTGGACTTACATCAGGCATGTTTCCAAACTGTAGGCAATCGATTTGATAAAGCCTATTGCAACTGTGAAGAAGTTGTCTATGACGTTGATTTTGGCCCCGGATGTGCCTGTTTGTGCTGTTGGAGATGAGAACCGGCTTATGCAAACTATTTTAAATGTTGTTGGTAATGCTGTCAAGTTTACAAAGGACGGTTATGTTTCTGTTATAGCGTCTATTGCAAAACCAGAGTCTTCAAGAGATTGGCGACCGCCTGAATTTTATCCAGCGCCAAGTGATGGCTATTTATACTTACGAGTTCAGGTCAGTGCATTCAGTATTGTGTTCATTACTGCATCTCATCTCTTTGCTTATTAACACAGGGGTTTGAGCATCTATTGGTCTTCTGTATTCTATGGATAAGTGCATCTTTGTGGTTCCAGGGTATAGTCTTTTTAGTTCGACAATCTTGTATTGTGATCCAATGGTTGTTGCATGCTAATAGTATTGTGTATTTCTCCTTATATGACATTAATATTTCTATGGCTGCAGGTTAAGGATTCTGGTAGTGGTATTCTTCCGCAAGATATTCCTCATATTTTCACCAAATTTACTCAACCCAGAAATGGATCCAATAGAGTTAACGATGGTGCAGGACTTGGACTTGCCATTTGCAAACGGTAGAATTCAAACTTTCTCCACTTTTCACAATTTCTACTAGTCACTATACCATCTACAGAAACAATTTAGTTCTTGAACTAATGTTGGAGCTATGAAGTTGTAGCTTCTGGTATATTGCCTGTTCATTAACATTATCATCTCACTATTTGTATCGACTGTGTTAGGTTTGTGAATACCATGGGAGGTCATATTTGGATTGAGAGTGAGGGCATTGACAAGGGGACTCTTGTTGTATTTATCGTCAAACTGGAGATGTGCAACAGTTGCGGTACAACAATAGCACATCAAATAGTACCCAAAGGAGAGGCAAATCACGGAAGTGCAGATCTCATTGGATACAAACCAGCTTTTAGAGATGGGTACGGTTTAGCTTCAAATGCACGTTATCAAAGGAGTCTTTGACTGCTAGACTAAATGTTGTGCCAAAAAAACACACATTTTCTGAGTGTATGGAATGGAGATTTAGATGGTCGACTGCTATAAGAAATTTGCCTGCTCTGTTATCATTTGTACAGTCTATGCAACCGACATTTGGTCTTACATTCCTAAGATCTTCAGCATCGTTCGCAGAAAACATTAACGAACATCAGCATCCATGCTCCTTAGAATTGTTTCAGTCAAATGGACAACCTAGATTTCATCAATCAATGTTAAACAACTACCAAAAGGAAGTCAGGATGCGCTTTCCTCTCTGTTGGGCATTCATCTCTTCATAGCAAAGATTTGTTAGCCCCCTAATATCAGCACCACCTAACCAAGTTGCTCATCTCAAAGTCTTAACAGCAGATTAATAATTTCCTTATAAAAAGGTTTGCATGTTCTCAACACAGCAATAATAAATCACTTAAGAATTGGAATGCAAGGATTAAATTAGGAAACTCATAATATAGCAGAACGAGTGCAAAAACCCAAAAATAGATAACAAAACATATGAAACTTCATACATAGTACAAAGATTCTGAAACTTCTTTCAACTACAAAGCAAAGTAATTTAGTCCAGAACAAACAAAGATACTGGTGTCTTAATACTAGTCTATCAAAACAACTAGAAATACATGGACCATTAACAGCAATCCATCTATCAGTTATCTCCATAGGACTCACTTCCTGGATTTCTTAGATGCCCTGCAAGCAAGCAAAAGAGAATATTCAGTAAGTGTAAAACCAAATAAAAACATTTCGAGGATAATAAACATGAAAAAATAAAATGTACAGTGTCAACTTACTGTGCGGGTTTATCTGCGGGAGCAGCTGCAGCTGCAGCAGCAGCCGGGGGAGCAGCGGCAACTGGTGCTCTCTCTCCAGGTCCCTAAACAAAATACATAAGAATATGCAATGTAAGAACCTAAATTGTAACACCACAATAATGGATAATAAATTTGAGTTCAGTTCAACAAATTTATTAAGACCAGTAAGGCAAACAAAAAAGTATTCGAGTGATTATTTCAACAATACCTGAGCCAAACGTTCTTCCCTCCTAGCATTTTTCCTCTCCCTGCTAGCCTTATTCTTGGCACGTTTAGCTTCAAACTGGTCAGACAATGTCTTCTCTCTTGCCTTCTCAGCCTTAGACTTGTGGATGCTCTCCATGAGCACTCTCTTGTTCTTGAAAACATTACCCTTAACCTTCATGTACATGTCATGGTACATGTGCTTGTCAATCTTCTTTGCCTCACGATACTTGCGAAGCAACCTCCTAAGGACACGCATCCTGCGCATCCAGAGGATCTTGGTTGGAAGCCTTGCCTCCCTGGTACCCTTACGCTTACCTAAAGAATTCAGAAACCACACATTCCAATGTCACTAAAGCTCCAAGTCACAGCAGAAATGTATAGAACAAAGATTCTCAGACCAAAGACTACAGCATACCATATCCAGAGTGACGCCCCTTCCTCTTGGCCTCCTTCATACGACGGGCACGGGAGCGTGAGTGAATCTTGGTGGGCTTCCTGATGATGAACCCATCCTTGACCAACTTCCTGATGTTTTGGCCTGCAATTGACAATCCAAACAACCATTAAGCAAGCAACACCAGCAAAAATTTCTAACATAATTTTCATTTCAAACATCCTTTTATCTACAAATTTATTCTGGAAATAAGGAAGTAGCTCATAAGTCACAATTGCACATAAAAAATATATGCACATTAACAGTACAGTTCAAACTGTAACATCGAAGCTCTATCTCATTGAAACACTAGTTGAGCTTAGTATACACTTGAGAGTTTTCCAGAAACACACAAAGACGCAACTCGAAACTAATTTGAAGACCACACAGAGATTAAACATCAAAGTTAAACTTCAATATAGATAAGTACAGCTCATATAATAAAGTTTTAATCTAAACACATACAGATCCTAGCCCTACCTACAACGAAACAGAACAACCCACAGCATAGTACTCAAAACCAAAGGCTCTCTTGAACTACCAAGTCAACATCAACAGTTCACATAATCAAACACAGTACGAAGCAAACAGATCCTGAAGAAGAACACATGAAAATGAAAGCAGATTATATGTAATCGATCAGAGAAAAAGAGAGAGAGAGAGAGAGAGAGAGAGAAAGAGCTCACGAGAGTTGGCCATGGAGATGTCGCTGACTTCATTGGGGTCAAGCCAGACCTTTCCCTGACCACACTTGAGGACGCTGGCGGCGAGCCGCTTCTGGAGCTTGAGCGAAACCATCGTCTTACCTCCTCCTCAGTTTTCTCTAGAGCAGCTTTGCAGAGAGGCTAGAGATAACTGGAGACGGCGAATATATGCACCTTATAACCTAGGGTTTCGATTTTGGGTCGGGGAATTAACTCACGGCCCATCAAAACTAAAGCCCAATATCAATCGGGTCTAAAAGTAATGTTTTCGCTCTCTTGATTTCATCTGGCTTCCTTGTATTACTTTGACCATGTGTAAAATTCCTATATACTGAATTACTGATTTCATACACTCTGTGATGTTATTACATAGTTATCCATCTCCTATTCAGATCAGGTTACCTAGTTATTCATCTTCTATTCAGATTAGGTTATTCCATATTTCTATATGTGCGCATTCTGTCTGTCCGTTCCATTCTCATCATAAAACTCAACTCTATCAATAGTTACTTTGATATAAACACGAACGTAGTTGTGAGTTGTTGAACAAGGAGTATATACGGATCCAGGTACTGTCATTGTGTACACTGGACGATTTCGCTGCCGGCTGTTGCAATTGAAAAGATTTTATTCACTAATTTTTCAGAAACAATTAAAGAGAAGTTGCAGACTGCCATGTCTCTTTAGTCTTCACACAAAAGGATAAAGGCAAACATGTCTATTCCAGTATTGGAGAAGGATGAGCATGAAGCTAATCCCCTCAAAGAATTAAACGAGGTATATATAATTTCTTTCTTGTAACTTTTCTTAAAACCATGCATGACAATTGATTTGTTAAAGCTTGCAAAATATTGCACAATCGATATTCATCTGCATGTTTGATCAGTTTTACATGTTCTGTTATTTTTATATGTACAGACAGTACTGCGTAGGCTTCAAAATCAGAAGCATGAGCTTGAGAAGAAGGTCCTTGCAAATAATTGGAAGGCTCAAGGATTAATCGCAGCTGTAGAAAGTAAGAAGGCAGCCCTACAAATTAACAGACCATATGACCAATACGGTAAGATCCCTAAACAGACCTACCATGTTATGTATACATATGTTATTATTCTTGAGTATATGATTTGAAAATATGATTTATACAGTGTTGAGAAAATGTACGGAGAAGAATGGACGCTTGCAAAAGAAAATCGATAAGCTTATAAATTTCAGTTTTTCCATTGAGAATCAGGTATGTACATGTAAATGTATGAAATTAATACTATTTCAAATTCGAAACAATGATGAAATTCATATAGGTTATAGCCAATTCTTAATATCTTTTCTTTGTTGTTTTAGATTACTTTACTCGAAGGATATGCTGCTTCTGAGAAAACACCTGCTTATGATGGCTCACCAACAAACGAAGAATCCGGAAAGAGATTCAAGGACATGAACATGACAATGTAAGTTGTATTCGATGTGGATTTCATTGATGTTCATCAATTACTCGTGGATATAGTATTCCTCTGCCTAAGTATTGAGTACCTCCTAACTTTGGCCTTGAATTTGTACAGGAACAATGATGAACTAAGGGAAATGTTACATGAGATCAATGAGGTCACTGAATACATGCAACTGAAATCCTCGACAAAACTAAGGAGGCGTTGTCAACATATGATGAGCAAACCGTTTGTTTCATTGAAGAATAATCTCTGCAAGTTACCGGTTGTTTCGATGAAGAATAATTCTCTCTATGTTCAAGGAGAAATTATAATAGGGAGAACTTCTCTTTATTGATTGATAGAGAGGCCTTTATATAGACATTACAATAAGTATCCCGATAAATTAAGGATTCCCTATCTATTACATAATCATCTAATCTAGTCTAATTAAGTCAAGACACAACTAGGAAGTTACGGAAATAACCTTCCTACAACACTCCCCCTTGTGTCGAGCGCCTAATGTCTTCATGGTGCTTACTATGTTGCCTCACTAAAACCTTGCCAGCAAAACAAAAACCTCTTGGGCAAAAATAAAATGCATGGACGAAGGGAAAAGAGCACAACGCACCAACTACTATACTTGTGATTGACATGTGATGTAGACTCCCCTTGATGTCTAACAAACTTAGAGCTCTGATAACTGGCGCTTGCCAATGCTCTTCACATGTTTCACAAACATAGATTTTCTCAAAGACTTGGTAAACAAATCTGCAACATTTGCATCTGAACTCACTTGATTAACTTGGATGTTCAGGAATTTCTGTTGTTGCACATTATAAAAGAACTATGCGGGTCAGAGAGATACCCAACATCTACAAAACCTACTAACACATTGTTGGGAGTCTTTGGATAATGGAGACGGCCATTGAAGGACGAAGAAGGGCCGAAAACATCACCTATGTCGGTCTCCACGTCGCCGGTGCCGGCGGCAGTTCCGCGGCGCTGCCGGTGGCGTTGGTGTGAGGATGACCGGTGGTGGAAACCTCTCTGGTGGTAAAGGGGTAGAACAAACCCAAGTCAATGGAACATTTTAGATGTTTAACACCATTCCAATGATGATGCGTAGGCGCTGAGCTAAATCTAGCTAATAAGTTCACAACGAAAGCAATGTCTGGTCTAATATATTGTGCTAAATACAATAGCGCCCCAATTGCACTAAGATACATGTATTTACATCCAAGCATCTCTTCATCATCCTCTTTAGGACGGAATGGATTCTTGTGTCTAGACTTTGTCTTTCTTATGAACACGCATAGGCATAAATCATTGTTCTTGTATCCCCTCCAAATCAAGTATTACAACAGACGTTACAATCTAGTTGCACAATGACTTTGTGGTTTAAAGTCACTTGATCGAGGCATTAGAAGTCCTTCAAACACTTTTGTGTATAAATATGCATCTATATCCCCATATAGGTATACATTAACCACATTCATAAGCTGCAAACTTCAGTTTTTGGGACACTACTAAACTGATTAAGTAGCGAAAAGTAATAATGTCCATTACGAGAGAATACATCTCATAGTAGTCAATACCAGGTCGTTGATAGAAACATTGCGCAATGAGTCTTGCTTTATACCGCATGATCTCATTCTCTCATTACGCTTACGAACAAAGGCTCTCTTATGTCTAACAGGTTTAATGTCTTTCCGGATCAACTTAACAGATCCTAAGACTTGCCTTTTATTTTACGAGTCTAGTTCTGCCTGTATTGCTTCTTTCCACTTCGGCCAATACATTCTTCGTTGACACTCTGCAACAGAATAAGCGATTACACCATCAACATACGTGGAATTTTATCCACAAAATACACGTGCACACTTGTGTAATTGAGATTTATGTGTACTCTGACATCAACAAAGGTTCTGTGGCGTCCCACATAAAACACATAGTTGATCATGGACATAATTATAGTCAATGACAATCTCATTGATGATGAGCGGATTAATTTGTGCCATCGCAACTCGCTTCTTTTGAGGTTTTAAATCTCGAGAATTAAACGGTCTCCCCCTCTTCTTGGTGGGAGCCGAGGCCGAAGCTGCTGCCCCTTCAAAGTCCATCAGTGGCACCATTGCTATCCGATTCAACAACAGCGACGACGTCCCGTAGGGCGGCGCCGCCGCCGACATTACCCTCTCCTGACGATAGGTCGACGACACTAGGTCTTAGGGCAACCAAACCGATCCCATATGATCGAATCTTCAACCTTACCGTCACATTTGCAGTATGTATGTGCGATCTCGTCACTTTCTAACTCACTTTGAGTAGTGCGGGGATCATGATGAGACAAATCGTTGGGGGCACACCATGTCAATTCCTAACGTTCATTCGGAATGTGAGCATTCATATCTCCCCCTAACGGCGGGAAGTGTGTCTCATCAAAGTGACAATCTGCGAAACGCGCAGTAAAGAGATCTACGGTGGTTGGTAGCGGATTATTGTTGGGGATTCACATCCAACATATACCTAAACGTCTTTTTAGACCCAACTGTGTACACAGAAGAGGCGTAATAGATAAACAGCACAACTGAAAGTACGTAAATGCGAAATATTGGGTTTATAACCAGTAACCAGCTGGTATGCACTACACGTCTGGTTGGCATTGGGTCTGAAACGAATAAGCATAGCTGCATGCAGTATTACATATCCCCATACAGAAACTGGCAATTGGTTCCCATAACCAAAAGCCCTAGCTAATAGCCGGAGTTGCTGAAGAGTGGCTTCTGCAAGGCAGTTCTGAGAAAGAACATGAGAAACGGGATGTTCAACTTCAATCCCTATGGATATGCAATAATCATCGAATGTCTTGGAGTTAAACTCTCTAACATTATCCAACCTCATAGATTTAATAGGATGGTCATGGTGGTGAGCCCTTAACTTGATGATTTAAGCTAAAAGCTTGGCAAATACAGCTTGTGGACAGCAAATAGACGTGACCAACGCGTCGATGCATCAACCAGCACCTTAGAATACACAAAGGGTCCGCATTCTGATTGATAGGTCCACACATATCATCTTGGATTTGTTGTAAGAATGGTTTCTTTTGTGTCCATAACAAAGAAAAACAATGGATTCATCTTTGCTAGTGTACAAGCTTTGCAACAAGAGCATTATGCATCTTAAAATACAAATTTGCGCTAAAAATCAGATTCACGCGCAGCATGACTTTTGTGTACTAAAACAGTTATAACTTCTTCATTACAGAAGGTATCGACAAATCGTAAAATGTTTTGGAAACTAGACATCGGTAGCTTTCCATTGATATAAAGTACACAATGCAGTTCGAAACGAGCTAATCAAAAAGCTCTGTCGAAGTTGATGGATCTATAGATTTCCGGACAGATCCGTCCTACGTTGCCGAAACAGCCATAACTCACTCAATATGATAGCTATGATCAAACGGTTAGTGTCTCTGGAAATTAGACACATAGGCCTTTCCATCGGTATAAAATATACAATTTTTGAATGAGTGAGCTATGATTTATAGGTCATGCAATATCAAAGCTTGTATGAGTCATAAGATCCAATAACAAGAATTGGAATGAGGTATTCTCATTGAATCTGACTCAACTTCTTCTCTAGAATGATTCATTAGAGGAAATACACAAGTAATTGTTAGCATTCTCATATATCCAAGTGATAACATATGGCAATTAGGTTTTGAAAAACACAGCAAGATTCGATTTTTTCTTGGTGCATAAAATACGTTCAATGACATCGATAACTGTACCATTAGGTAACGTAAAGTTAATAAATCCACGCTCTTTAACAACCGGTGAGGTTCTAATCGATATAGTCATTGATCATCTATATTGCACATAATACTTAAACGACTCTCTCTCCTTTAGGATAGTGTGGGTTGTCCCACTATCAGCTAGACACTCAACTTCACCGCGAGACATCTAAATAAATGAAAAACTATGGGTGGTTTTCTCGCAGGACACAGTCTAATCACTACCCCGTAGGATAGAGAAAGAAAAGGGGAGGAAATCCTATCGAGTGTATCACATGGCATTTGGACTTTATAACTTCGACTAAAGTCGGAAAGTGCAAGGTTGAATGTTACATAACTGAGCAATTATCATCAGAAACCAAAACGAAGCTGAGGCTTCACACGTTGTGGTGTTGAACACCTTTGGTGACCGGAAGAATGGAGGCTCAGCCTCCTAGGATCTGTGCTAACCACCTTCTCGGGCGGCTATGGAACCGAGGCCGAAGCCTCCTTGAAAGCACGGTGCCGTGTCACCTTTGTGCTGCCGAAGCCGAGGTATCATCACCATGAGGCCGACGTCGGCCACTAGGCTTGTGACGTCGAGCCTAGCTCCAATTATTCTTTGATTTTGATTTTGATTTGAGCTGAGGTGGAATTATAAGTCTAATATACTAAGCCAATGTGACCCAATAGTGTTTCAGAAGAACCACGTGAGTCGTTAAAACACGAATCTAGATTGCTTAAAAACATAAAATTTCTCACAATATGAGAAAACAGAGAAATTTTATTAACTTGCCAACTTTTAATACATCAAAAGCAAGCTTCTAATTCCAAAGAAAACGACTAAGAGATCAAAGTCTATAAGATATGGCAAAGCCATTACAATACTTGAAAAATTCTTAATGAAAAGTCAAACATAAAGACTAATCAAAATCCGGGACATCTAATGCTTGAGTAGGCTCTTGAGTCTTAACTTCAGGAATGAAGTGCTCAGCCACGAGATTAACGTGAGGTTGTTATCACTAGTTCTCACTCAGCATGATAATTCTCTTTGTTAGAATTATCTCTTGTAGGCATTAATCATCTCTTTGCTAGAATTATACACGTGGTGCATATGCTTACAGGAACCACACTTGTAACAAGGAGCAAAACTAGTGCTTTTGTTGTTGTTGTTGTGAGACGAGAGAGGAGGTGGCGCGTGGCCACTTTTTCTCTTAATCTTGTTTGGATTTCTTGTATTATTTTGACAATGCGACTACGATTGCTTGTGCCTTGCATATCACGGCACCAAGTCCATATTTTCTAGTTGATTCCAATCTTGGAGGCCAAGTTTACGTGCTGCCTGAGTTTAGTTGTTTTGTTTGGTTTAGTGCCTTGTACTTTAAAATGGATTTTTCCATGCTATAAGCTGTTGAATGACTAATTTGGAGGAGACTTAACGTATTGGACTTATCAGATGAAAACTGCGAGGGCATGAAGCATTTTGATGAGATTAGATACTGAAATGATTATTTCTTATAAGGATTTAGCATAATTTAGTTTTTCATTAATCGAGTTATGCATACATGTATAGGTATGCAGCTAGCTTGCTACATATTAACAGTCTATTACGTTGTTACAAGTTCCTGGACTTTATATGAGCAATTCTTCCGCTCCTAGCTAATTAAGAAACTAGTTATGATTCTCAGTGGAATAAACGGTTATATATAGTACGTGGTATCTATACTACTTACGGGTTTAGCGTACACTCATTTTACATTAAATTGAACCGAAGGTGCTTCATTGGTAGGGGTTTGTAAGTTCGACAGAAGAAGACTCGTACTCTAATATCCGACTACCGTGTACGTGTCATCCTGGTTATGATCGACAATGTAGTTGAATTGTTGTTTTATGATTATGAAATTGAGAAGGATAGAGTCTCCTTAGTTTGTTACAAATTTGTAAGGAACATGCTTCGATTCAACTTTGATCGATCCAAAACCAAATGTCTATTCTCATATACGTACTCCATGTCATATGTACACTAATTAGTGTTATATGGAACTATGGATATCCATCTTCTATTCAGATTAGGTTATATACTTGTGCATCTTTAGCTAGATTTCATACGTACTAGCTTTTACATGCATTGTTTCACATATATCAATCGCAGGGCCGCACCCTTTCTCATCATACTTGTAAGTTTGTTGAGCAAGGAGCTAGAATATAGAGATTTAAGTACCGCCACTGTGTACACTGACCGAATTTGCTGCCGGCGGTTACGATTTGAAAAGATTTTATTTCACTCTTTTTCGGGAAACAAAGAGAAGCTGCTGCAGATCGCCATGTCTCCTCCTTCGATCAGTCTTCACACAAAAGGATAAAGCCAAACATGACTATCCCAGTTCTAGAAAAGGATAAACAGGAAGCCAATCCTCTCAAAGAATTAAACGAGGTATATATAATTTCTTCGTTGTGAGTTTTCTCAAAACCATATGACAATTGATTTATTGTAGCTTGCAAAATATATATTATACATCGATATTCATCCTCATGTTTGAGTTTTCATATCGCGTTTATCTTTATTTACAGACACTACGCAAGTTCAAAATCAGAAGCATGAGCTTGAGAAGAAGGTCCTTGCAAATAATTGGAAGGCTCAACGATTAATCGCAGCTGTAGAAAGTAAGAAGGCAGCTCTACAAATTAATAGACCATATAACCAATACGGTAAAATCCCTATATATCCTGCAAATTAATATAAATGTTCACTTGTTCTGTTGATTAACTGTGTATATTCTTCAAACTCTTAGATATATAATAATATGAAAATATGGTTCATACTTCATACACAGAATTGAGAAAATGTACGGAGAAGAAGGGACGCTTACAGAAGAAAATCAATAAGCTTATAAATTTCAGTTTTTGCATTGAGAATCAGGTTTGTACGTGTAAATGCTTGAAAATTGGTATAGTTTTCAATTCGAAATGGTGATGAATTCCATGAAAGATTATAGCTGATTTTAGTTTTTTGATCCTCTTAGATTACATTACTGGAAGGAGTTGCACATACTGGGAAATATGCGGTGAAATCTGAGGACACGGACATGACAATGTAAGTTGTATTTGCATTCCATTAATGTTCAAGTTACCCGAGGATATATGAAGTATTAATTTCATTTTGCTCTGCCTAAGTAATTTTGTGCCTCCTAAGTACTCTGGCTCTTAATTTTGCACAGGAACAATGATGAATTGAGGGAAATCATAGATGAGATCAATGAGGTCATCGAATACATGCGATTGAAATCCTCAGCAAAACTAGGGAAGCGTTGTCGAGATTTACTGAACAAACCGTTTGGTTCGATGAAGAATAATTTCTGCAAACTATTTTGTAATAATAAGTCAATTAGTGAAGGCCCTAGTCTCGCGACAACTTAACAAACTAGCTAACGACATTCTGTGATTTCGCCGCCCGCTGCAAATATGCAACGTACTACTTGTTCTTCCTTCCACAGATGTTACTCTCGTTAGATAAATGGGCCTTAAAGCCCACAACTGATAGGCGCTTTAGCAGCCCAATTCAAACAAAACCCAATCCAGAATTTCCACCTCTCCTCTTTCACCTTCGCCTGGCAGAAGCTTTGAATGCACCGCCTGCTCTTCCCACATTTCTCTTCCTACATCTTTCGATACAAACCAAGAACTACTCCTCCATCTCCATTAATCAAAACCCAGATTCTCAACCTATATATTGCTTCTTTTTACAAATCTTCATCGTTGTATTCACAACTTTTTGCCTTCTTCTCTTTTTCCTTAAGAATTTAAGGTTCTCACTGAATCAAAATCATAACAGATGACTTTCTTGTCTACCCAATATGTCGTTGCCTCAATCCCAACATACCCAATCTGTAATCATCAGCCTGAACGTCCTCAGTGTCTCTCCCAGAAAATCCAACCGAAACCGAACAGAATCCCAGTTGTTACAACTCAACACTTAAGCTCTCCAACTACTCAGGAATCGAGAAAAGAGTGAGTTTCTCAATCTTTGATTCTACAAACAACACTTGGTGTGCATTGAAACTGACCCTATTGTCCTACAGGTCTGAATGTGAGTGCTTCAATCTGTACAAGGAGCTAGTCCCCTACAAGCAAGCCTGGTCTTGGCAGAAGAACATAGTGAAAGGGAAGAAAGCTCTGATTGAGAGGAATGAGCACTGTCCAGACTCGCTGTTGGTTCTTCAGCATCCTTCTGTTTACACAATGGGCACTGGTAGCTCCGAGAAGTTCCTCAATTTCGACCTCAAGCATGCTCCATTTGATGTACACCGGACCGAGCGCGGCGGCGAGGTTACTTATCATGGTCCTGGTCAGGTAGTGGTGTGAACTAATTGCTTTGTCAGTGTCGGGGTCTGTTTTTGTTGGATGTAATTTTTGTAGCTAACTCTTGATTTTGCGTATTTGTGGCAGTGTAGATAGTAATGTACCCCATTATGAATCTCCGAAATCACAAAATGGATCTTCATTGGTACCTCAGGTCACTTGAGGATGTGATCATTCGCTCGCTTTCAAAGACATTTTCGATCAAGGCCTCTCGGCTTGAGGGCTTAACTGGTGTTTGGCATGGTATGCTACTAACTGTAATTTTGTTATACTAGGATCATTTGTCATTACTAAAAAGAAACAACCAGAAATATAAATTGATGTGTTACTTTTCTTCAGGCAACCAGAAACTAGCAGCCATTGGTATACGAGTGTCTCAGTGGATAGCTTATCACGGGTTAGCAGTGAACGTAACCACAGATTTAACTCCTTTTCGTTGGATAGTACCGTGTGGTTTACAAAACTATCAGGTTGGAAGCATTAGAGGGTTGTTAGGGGAGTTGGAGTCATTTGAAGTTAGTAGAAGAAAACAGCTAACTGATCCTGATTATGGCCAGCTACTTGATATTGCTTGTAAATCTTTGATCAATGAGTTTTCAGAAGTTTTTCAAGTTGGAATGAACTATGAAACTATCTCGAAGTTAGAGTTTTTAGAAAGGAACCTATAAAGTCTCTAAAAGAGAAAGTAGTTCAGTTCTAGGATTCATGCCAACAATTGCCAGTGTGAAACAGATCTTAAGACTCTAGAACATTGCCATGTTTAATCTGTTCCTAGAGGAGGTCATGTCACCAGACAGAATTACATAATAGTTTTATGAGCATTAGAAATGGCAATGGTGCCAACCTTGGAAGCCCTACCATTCACCTCCAAATTGTTATCACTACCAGTAATATTTAGGTATATCATTATGTATTATATGTCACTGAACTATTGAAGTGTATGTCAATCAAGTAATATTTTGATATTTGATTACAGGTT
Organism: Potentilla sterilis; assembly: GCA_963682095.1. NCBI lineage: Eukaryota > Viridiplantae > Streptophyta > Magnoliopsida > Rosales > Rosaceae > Potentilla > Potentilla sterilis. The sequence continues at coordinate 9,156,886 of OY821757.1, forward strand.
GATAAGTGTGACAGTATGAAGGTGTGAACTATTGATTTCCAGTTACTTTTGTCTGTTATTGTTGCTTGCACGTCTTGATTGACATACAAGATTAGATTGTGATTCTGTGATTTGATCGTTAGTGTTTTATTCTCTCTGTTTGATTTGATTTTGGGGTTTTGGAGGCCTCTGTTTGGAATATCTTGCGTAAAGTTTGCCTCAAAGAGGGGTAGATGTATTATGTTCTTATAATTTCTACTGTTTTTATAGGCTGTCTTCCTGTCTTTGTGTCTGTTATACTTTGTGAATGGATGTTGATGTAGTTGAAGCTGCTGCTTTTGGGCTCAGTGATCAGAGTCATAGTCCTTTGCCTGTTCTGAGCCCTTACAATTACTTCCACATCTTGCTAATTAGCATATCCTTGAGCTTCTCAAGTATTGCCTATCCTTCCAGAATCTTATGCAGTCACAACCAAGCATAATTACCCCGATTCATAACGATGTGCAGTGTTTCTCTTTACTATTGATGTTCATTCTCTGGTCAGCTATTGTTTTGAGAGGTGGTTATTGTGAACGCCAGATGCTTATTATGCAATTAGAGCAAATGCACCGGGTAACTTTGAGATGTCGGTAAAATATAATCTGTAGAAAGATTTGGATGGAATTTTCATAATTATGAATTAGGCACTACGAGGAAACTAATGATAATCTAGTTTCTTATAGTTGTGTGTATTAAGTTCATAGATATGGCAGTTTTCCAATCTGCCGCATAACTTAGAATTTGGAGTTGTCTTTTTTACTTTATTGGTCATAATAGTGATCTTCTGGACCGTGACACACTTGTATGGTATTGGTTTGGTTAAGGCATTCTCATTGTGGATTAGTTGGCCTAATCAACAATGGAAACTATTTAAAAATGGCCTCTCAAGAGACATAATATTCCTCTCAACTGCCAAAGCAACAAGTCCCAGTTTCAATGCATGAATGATGTTGTCTGGGTTCATATTTTGCGCTGCAGTTCTTTTGGCAACACTCACCGTGATTCTTCTGGCTTTGGTTTCTCCAGTACCCGAAACAAAGCCATCGCCTCGGCTGGACCTTTCCTTGTACATCCAGCAGCCACACATTGCAAGCTCCAATGCGCAGCATCCGGTGGCACAATCAGACACCGGAGCATTCATCTTCCACCGCAAGCTCACGGAGGGACCTGAGAACACTTCTCGGGTAGTCGGAAGAGCTCAGGGTTTCATTATCCCTATGGAAGACTTTGCAGAATCAGCATTCAATATCATCTACCTCACATTCCACACTCCCGAATATTCCGGTAGCCTTAGCGTTCAGGCCAAGCATGTTTCCCGAAAAGACACGGAAGAGCTCACTGTGATGGGTGGAACAGGATCGTTTGCGTTTGCTCGCGGACTAGCTGTTTTTGCTCACAGTGATCAGCAATCGGCGGATGCCGAATCCACTTATCACGTCAAGCTGCAGCTTAGATTTCCTAATCAGTCTCGCACTACTCTAGGCTGATGAAGCTGTTTTGGTTGCTTAATTGAAATCAATCGGTCATATCAATATCTTCATGGTTTTGCTATACTTCTGCATTGTCTTCGACTTGCATCTTTTGCCCCCTCTTAACTTCCCTTATGCAAATTTGGAGCTAATTGCTATAACCCCTTCTGATTATTGGCACAAGAAGTTGCGTCAGTTTGGCCTTGTATCATCACAACTCTTTTTCATGATTCCTTTTTTTACATGTAACATCCATGCTGTGATCAAATTTGCATGAGTGATAGAAAGTTAAGAATGGACGACCAATATCGCATCTTGAGAGTGGTAATACTGTCATGAAACTTGAAAGATTATACCCATATATCACCAATTTATATTAGAGGAATAACTCAAATAACTCAACATCTAGATTGATCTTCCTCCCTTGTTTTCTTAATGTGCAATTCTCAACAGCTTGTTTCATCAAACGAAGATATTGGGAGAAACTACTACAATAGAATAGATATGTAAACCTTTTAATATTTTTCAATATGAAGTTTACAAATTGTAAGAGCATCAGCAGTGGAGACTTATTTTTTATACTCAAATTTAGGTCCAAATAAGCCTGAATAGTGATTTGAGTCCATCTGAATAGTGTATAACAAGACTTATTTTTTTGGGTGCTGTAGTGGTACATGACTTGGACCTATATTTTTAATTCAATTTTTTAGACTCATATGTAGGTTCAGAACACAATTTTTTTTTACTCATATTCATACTTGAGTCTTTTATTAATGTTTGATTTAATTTTTAAGCATCTATACATTCATTCCAATTAAGTTTAAAAAAATATTAATAAACTTAGTTTAAGATAATAGAATTTATTAATCAGACATGAAACATAAAATCAAGAATTTTTATTCATTACAATATAACAAATATCAACGTGAATTACATGTGTTAGTAAACTTGAATATCAACTCAATATATAATTTGAATATATAATGATATTATCCAACTTCAATAATAACCAATTGAACATGCAAAAGATTATTAGACATAGTCAGAAATATAGCCGTTGTCTCAATATGGTTCAGCAAAACCGCCTTATTTGGTGGGTCCCAGTTTTGAGTCCAAAGTAAGTTTGCTCACACTTTGGGTCAAATTTGATCCAATATTTGACTCTTCGACTAATTTGGGTCCTTTTTTTTTTCTGACCCACTACAAGGCCTAATCCACTTTTTTGGACCCAAATTTCAAATAAGGAGCCAAATATAGGTCCCCACTGCTGATTCTCTAATAGTAGAATATTTAACAAATCCTTCACAACAAATATGGTACTCGGTCATTCTTTTCTACATTCTTGCCTTAGGCAGAATTCTAGATATAGAGAATGAAATTATCATCAGTCACTCCATATATATTGTAATTAAGACCTAGAGAGATGAGAAGTAACAAGAATAATGTTTCCATTAAAAGTTAACTATTGACGAAATTGTAAAGTTTGTGTAACACAAAGTGATTTTGTATTTTGCATTCATTTTTGTAATTTACTACAATAACCGATGTATATACCACCCATTTCTCTATTTCTTACTTATATTTTATGTCTCTGCATATGCATTTTGGAGATTTAATTTTCTAGTGAAGCTTAGACACCAAACAGGCGCCTCTCTTTATAGTAGTGGCCATGACTCTCACTTCTGCAGTCCAAATAATACTGCAACATTATCAAAGCCCAATTAGAAAGAAAAGGTTGTTCGATGATGATTGATGAGCTCAGATTGTAGGCATAAATTCTTACATGTTACCAATTTCAATCGTTAAATTTTAATTATTAAACCTACCGTTCATAATATTAGTAACACGTCTAAATACTAGAACATGTAAGTCTGTAATATATAGGCGTATAATTTATGTTGTTACTATATAGACGGAGTGAGTACGATAGACGTACAAGTTTGAATGATGAGCTGAAAGGTAACAACTAACAAGTACAAGTTTATAAAGGTCGGAATCGACCGGCGCCCACAATTAAAAAACAAAGGGGAACCTGGTAAAGCATTCAAAACCAATAGCGCTGCTTGGAATAGGAATGGGATTCCCAACAAAACCACGCCGGATTCATGCAACTTGCAAATTCCACCTCATCATTCATCACTGTGCACCAACCCAATGTACCACCTGACCACCATGAATATTTCTACAGAGATGAGCTTTCTTAACAATATTTCTTCTATTTTTGTCCAAAATTCGTTAATGATTTTTCTGGAATATATGATTATCATGCTCCTGCTCCCACATGAACTATGTTTGATTTAGGTTGCCATTTATCAGTCTGATTTTATTTGGCTTGAACTTTCAATTTGGTGATCATAGTAAAGACAGAGTACTGTTGGCAAACGGTTCAAGTTCAAGCCGCGATTCTGTGGAACGATTCTCTTACCCCATCATAAGAAAGTAAGATTCAAATCTTTTTTTATTACAAAATACATGAAGAATTAAATCAGCCGTTTGATAAAGTTCTTATAACTAAAACATGAGCACAAATTAAACAAGAATCAATGAACAAACTCATCAATTCGACAGAAACAAGAACATTAATTGTCATTCTCATCATCGAAGCTCCAGAGATCACCAACCATGCTTTCCTGTGCAGCAGGATTTACAGGGGCTATGGACTCCCCATCCAGATAGGGAATCTGATAGAATTTCATGTAGTTCTCATACGCCATTAGCTCCTCAGAAAGCTTTTGAACTTCATTCTCCTCAGGGATCCCTTGTATTGATTTCTCTTTCTCTTTCTCATTGTGATTGCAACAACCCAGTAACCCTGTTGAAGAGTAAGTCCCCTCCGAACCCGACCCAGAATTTTCTTCCCCAGAATATACAACTGGGTCTGTAGTAGTGTTCACAACAAACCCATTTGAATTTGCGGGAAATGTTATAGTCTGGTTCAGATCATATCCCATATGAAATGGATGATCAGCAGGGTTGGAATTGGAATTACTCAGATAAGTTTGATGGGGGTTGTAGTGCTCTTGGTCATCTTCATTAGGGAAATTAACCTTGGCTTTCTTGCCACGGATTTTGCGAGCCTCCCTGTCATAAGCTCTGGCTGCTTCTTCAGCTGTGTTGAAGGTACCAAGCCAGACTCGAACCCCTTTTCTCGGGTCGCGAATCTCAGCGGCCCATTTTCCCCACGGGCGCTGCCTTATGCCTCTGTAGAGGTTCTTCCTCTGCCGCTTGGCTGGCTTCTGTTCTTGCACAACCCCTGTTTTATGTAAAACATAAGCCTAAGTAAGTAAAGTGACTAAGCATCTAATCGAAATGTCCATCTTTTAAGACATACGTCAGAAATAAAGAAGAGGATGCACACCTGAAGTGGGAAGGGGTGTTTTTTTGGTGGGAGGTGAGTCCTTGTGACTAGATGGGGTGAGATCCGAGTTGAAGAAATTGTCCGGCCATAGCTCGGGGGAGACGCGGCGGCCGCGGTTGCGAGGGATGAAGTCAGCGATTATAGCACCGCCACACATGTTGAGGTTTAAGAGATTGACTTGGAGAATTTGTGAGAGGTTTTGTTGAAAGAGGGTGGGATGTTTGAGACTTGGAAAGGGTTTTAGAATGATGTGTAGGAATGAAGAGGGAGGGAGGGGGGCTTTTGTACGAGGAGAATTGATACTGCTTCTATGGATATGTCAAAATGTGGAACCTTCGGTGGGATTTACCTAACCATTTATAACATTGTTACCCTATTCTTCTTATTGGCTCACTATTTTTGGTCACCGGTTTGGACCTTGCGTGGCTGCCAAGGATATCAATCATAGGATAGACCGTGATGTAAAATGACCGTTTACTCTGTCACACAGCTCCGAGTGAGAGCTACCCCCATGCGTTACATTTAAATAATAGATTGATAGATACAGTAAATCATAGATGGTTGTATGACAATATCTCAACGTCAGGCAGTGTGGTAATTTGATCTACGAATCAAATAAACTTGCTAGCCTTCTCTTGCTACACAAGTCATCAAGAGATTAAGGAATTAAGAACACTAAGAAACCCGCCGTTAAGGTAGTAAAGCACATCGTACTTGATTAATAACTCCAAGTGGAATAATAAAATAGCAATTATTGGGGATTAATAAACACTTTGATCAATTTGCTCACCTATGTTTACTGAGTTTTCAAAGAAGTTGGTAGATAATTTTAAGTTTAGTAAAACCGATACTACTAGTTGTTTTGAACCCAGTAAATTAAGCACATTGTATGATAAGTGATTGGAATAGTCCATGTTGGTTGTCTCGCGCGTTATCAAAGAGGTGGCATGGGATAGAAATACGTCGGTAGCTAGTTCTACTGTCAATTTTTGTAACATGCATGCTTGTGATGGTCTAGTCCAATTTGGCATTGCCATCTTCCGAGTCCAAATTGCTACAGTGGGAAATGTTTACTCTGTATAATGGTAAATAAAAAAGGCAGTTAGGTTCTGAGAATACTTGCTGATGATTTTGGATAAATTTAAGTGAACTACAATGACTTGTAAAAGTTCAAAAATAAAAAGATCAACTAAATTTTATTTGACTAATTCGACTGTTCAGCACTTCAGCTAGAAGTCTTAATAAAGTCTATTACAAAGTAAAACACCGATATTTTTGGCACTGAAAGATTATAGATTGAAACCAGATAAAAAATAAGAACAAACAATTTTAAAAATAATATAGAAGTTAAATATATCTAAAAATATAGTCGGCTCGATTTAATGCGTTAGGCTCTATACTCCACTTTCATATGGATTGATACGTTTTGGGAAGTAAATTTTCCGCCATCCTAATCCACACAAGCATTTCTTTTCAGTCGAACCGTTTTTTTCGGGGCGGAACGTACACGGTGGTGCGCCTTTTTGGTGCCCGACGACCCCTACATATTACAGATCTGAAACTAGGAGATGGAGATGCTTCACTAGAACTCAAAGGAAGCTTCAGGCTGCAGGTCCATTCACGTTTAAAAAACTTAGCGTACCCTTCTTTTTCCATCATTGTTGCCACCACGTCAATGCTATAAACACCCGCAGCACTCTCCAAGTTAAACTGGGAGAGATCACTAGCCGAAAACCTCATCGACTGCCGCCCTTGAAGAACCGTATGCAGGATGGTCGTATTCTGGGGGCGTTGTCTGAAGGGTGGCCGGGAACTCTTAGCAAACTCCTCCTTGGCATACTTGGTAACCACTTCGATGTTCTTGTATTCATTGGTAAAATATTTATTGGGGTTTCTGATGGCCAGGTCGAGTGCAAGGTTGTAGTTGAGAGAGTCGTTGAGTTTGAATTGGGTCAGAGAGGCATTGGTGACTGTGACGGCAGAGCTGGGAGGACGGACGAAGGGGACCAAGACGAACATGATGAGAGATACGAGAACGCCTACACCCAAAAGAGCAAGGAGGAAGGTCATGATGATCACTTTGTGCTCAGGTTTCATGGTTGAAATAGGTTTCATCACCTTCATGTTTGAAATAGCTTTCAACACTTTCATGGTTGAATCTAATAAAGGAATGACCAAAGATATAGAGATGAGGTATATGCATGAACTGAACTATGTGCTCCGATCCTCTTTATAGTGGTAGCTATGCTAGGGTAAATCGTTATGGAATCTAAGACGCCTCAAAAAGGGAGTCAGATCCTCTCCTAACTTGGTCAAACCTAACTTTTGCCTAACCCACTATATTACCCGTTCGATCTGATCTATGGATGAGATCAAAAGCAACTAATTTCAGTTGTGTGGAACTATGGCCCTCCCCAAGCTTGGTTCTCTCTTGGGGATCGTGATCAGCCTTATTGCACATATCCACATGCAAATCTACACCACCACCCTCCGCCGGAGCAGCCACCATTGACGGAGAAGAACGATGAAACAAATCTTGACCCGGGGCCAGAGACTGACTAATCTCAGAAGAACCAATAGAGGACTTGAGAAATATAACAGAAACATGCTTGCCGTCAACAACCCGTGAACAATAAGATACGTCGTCGAGCGGAGGAAAATCAAATCCAGATGGAGAAAAGGCTGGGTTTTTTGGGAGGGGGTTTTGTGGGTTTGGAATTGGATTTTTGACTGTTGGTGAAGGGGCTGGAAGGCAATTGGGAATTGGGAATTTTGGAGACGATGGGTTTGGTCTTAACCGAATACGGGAAGGCTTTACTTGAAGACAAATGGGGGAGGGCCATGAGTGAAGACAAGCTTAGGACTTCACAGAGGGGAGTCGGGAGGAAGGCTGGGGGAGGGCCACAGTTCCACACAACTGAAATTAGTTGCTTTTGATCTCATCCATTGATCAGATCGAACGGGTAATATAGTGGGTTAGGCAAAAGTTAGGCTTGACCAAGTTAGGAGAGGATCTGAGTCCCTCAAAAAGGCCAATAAGAAATATTGAAACGACGGAAACCAAATCAAATCCTTGTTTACTCGATCAATATGGAAAGTAAATATTAACAAGAATATGCATGAGATTTAAACTTGATTTGGAAAAAATTTCCATATGTGGCTGTTATATATATTAATTACACGTTTTTCTTCACTATGAAGTATGAACGAGGTCGACAGCCAATTAGCCAAATATTGTAGCTGGAAAACGCAATTATATGTCGTGGCCTGCATGGATATGCATATTTCTGTAGTGTTTTTTGTTTTTTTTTTTTATATATATTTTTTATCATTATATAAAAAAAAATTATATAAGAAATGGAGTTTGGTGGAACAAGTTATTTAGGACGTCAATCTCATTTTTATTCTTAGAATAGTTTTTATTTTCCCATTTTTATTCACACAACACTGCTTTTCAAATACTAGATGGACGATACCACTCACGATGGTGTTCCTCTCGTTGTCTCGTTAAATTTTTTGCCACATAACAAAAACCGTGTAGGACAAAGAAAAGGAAAAGAGTACCTACATATCACACCACATTTGGATACACAACATGTAAGCAGCTAGATTTTTCCAAATGTATTTGTGAAGCTATGAAAGTGTTTATTGCCTAAAATATCGTACGATAGAGATTAGTGACTAACCCACACAATCCTTGAGAAATCGGTAACAAAAAAAAAAAAAAATTAAATAATTGGGACAGACCCAAGGAACAAAGTCTTAGCACTAGGCTTATATATCTGAGACACTTTGTTGGCCTAGAAATTACCAGTAGCATTAGTGCAATGCAATAGCTAGTGAACAACATTGAGAAGTAGGACATAATAAGCACCCACGTCTACAAGATCTTAATGCCAGCATATACATATTGAGGAGAATCTTTCTTCACCAACGTGCAGTGCAATCTTTTTTTTTTTTTGTGAACCCAAGTGTCAAAGTAGATAGAAGTCATATAAACAATACCTAGCTATATAAGGACCTGGTAGTAACTCGATCTTAAGTTTCAAGCCAGCAATCGTTAACAATCCTTCACCTCGTGGTGTGTGTGCACATTGTTTATACAATTGCAATGGCTCTCACTCGCTTCCTCTTCCCCACCTGTCTGGTTTTACTTTCGTTGCTACTCATCGACGTCTCTGCTGATTACGGCTATGGCCCAAAACCACCACAGGTTGAGCAACCGAAACCTCCACAGGTCCAAAAACCAGAACCTCCACAGGTCGAGAAACCGAAACCACCATAGATTGAGAAACCAAAACTAGATCAGTTGTATGGAGAGCTCCTACCTGGCAACCTCTTCGGCATTCAAGGGATTGTTTTATGTAACTCAGGCCTTAAACCTTTCCCAATTCAAGGTAATGTATATATCTCTATCTTCATATTATTTGTGTATATAATTATATATTATAGTCACAGTTCAAAAATATTACTTGGAACTTCAAGCAACCGACACTCTGGTGCTTCAGATTTCACAATTTCCCTCGCTTCCATACTTCGATCATCTTCATATTCCGTTGATCACCTTGATTATCTATATCTTTAAAAGTAGAGTCCAAGAATAGTTCCTTTTGTTTTGCTCAGTGTTTTGTTGGAAATGCATATACAGGAGCTGTGGCAAGGATTACATGCCTGGGCGAGGACGAAAATGGGTATGAGACTGCACCTTTCTCCATCTTAACTGGTGCAACTGATGCGGAGGGTTACTTCTTTGTAACATTGTCTCCTTCAAAGCTTCAAGGCAATTACAACAAGAAGTGGAAGCTCACCGAGTGCAAGGCATTCCTTGACAATTCTCCATTGGAGAGCTGCAAAGTCCCCACTGATGTCAACCATGGTATTAGTGGTGCTCCGCTTGCTTCTTATCGCACGCTCGATGCCAAGAACATGAAGTTGTTTTCTGTTGGACCCTTCTACTACGCCCCAGAACCTAAACCAGCCCCTAGTGGCTATTAGTTATGTTCTGTATTTACTATGGAAAAAATTCACCATTGGTACCCAAACTTACCTCGCTATATAAGAAAGGTACCCGAACTTGAAAAACGATCACCATAGTACCCAAAGTTTGAAATCCTATTATAGAGGTACCTAGCGCGTTTTGACCGGCTGGCTACCCGGTTTTGGATGACGTGGCAGTTCCCAAAAAGATTCCGAGGGGCAAATCTGTAATCTCCGCCTAACAAACTACGAGTGGAGGTACCTAAACTCTCACAACCATATTATGGAGGTACCTGATTTCTAGAAAAAGGAATATTCTTAATTAAAGGGGAATATCCCTTTCTTTTTTTTTTTCTTTTTCTTTCTTTCTTTTCTGCTCTCTCTCCTCCCCCTCTCTCTCCCCGATCGGCCGACCCGAGCTCTCCCCTCCTCCATCTACCTCAGCCGTCCGGCCGAACTGGACCGCCGCACCGGTCACGTTCGGACCGGCTCGGCCTCCCCTTTCTTTCTGTAGCGGCGGCGTGGTCCCAATCGCCGCCGTTGGGCTAGGTTTTTCGGGAGAGGGGTCGACTGTGTCGACCCGAAATCTTCACCTCCGGCCACCGATCGGCCAAATTCAAGGGGGGAAAAGGGAAACTTCATCCTGCTCGACAACTCCATGGAAGGAGTTAGCCCGAATCCACCTCGGTAAGTAGAAATTCAAATTCGAATTTCTAGGGTTTTTGGGGTGAAATTGGAAAGTGTGATTTTGATGTTTTTGATGAATTTTGAAGTTAAATTCGTGTTTAGGAGGTGGTAAGGAGTTGATTAAGTATAATTTAGTGTGGAATTGGTCGATTTTTGGAGGAATTGGAAATTTGAAATTTCTGGGCCGCCGTACCGGCCGCCGTTTGAGGCGGCTGGGGCTGTGTTTGGCGTCGGGGATGGTTGTGGCCATTGGAATAGAGGCTTGTTCCATGGGGCTGCAGGGTTGTTGGGACTAGGGAGATCAAGAAAGAGGCTGCTTGGGCAATTTCAAATGCTACTTCTGGTGGCACTCATGAGCAAATTAAGTGAGGGATTCACACATCTTTTTTGTTATTGTTGTTTTGTTGACCCTTTTAGTTCCTACTTCCTAGTAGTAGCAGCCTATTAATTCTTTTCGTTCTTGTGATGTCAGGGTCTTGGTGACTGAAGGCTGTATAAAACCATTGAGTGATCTCCTCGTATGCCCTGATCCAAGGATAGTGACTGTCTGCTTAGAAGGGTTAGAGAACATTTTCAAGGTGGGCGAAGCTGAAAAGAGTGTGGGCAACAGTGGAACCAACCTGTATGCACAGTTGATTGATGAGGCTGATGGTCTGGAAAAGATTGAAAATCTGCAGACTCACGACAACAACGAGATCTATGAAAAGGCTGTTAAAATTCTTGAGACATACTGGTTGGAAGATGAAGATGAGACATTACCAGCTGGGGATGCTACTCAGCCAGGCTTCAACTTTGGAGGGAATGGGCCCCAAGTTCCAGCTGGTGGATTCAATTTTAGCTGAAGGTAAGCAACCCACATCTGAATTTTGCTTGTTTTGGCAAGAAATTGGTTTCTTTTTATTTACTTTTTAAAATTTTATTTCCATACATGCAGGAACTTTCATTCTGATGGAGGAGCAGAAGTTTTCCTGATATGGGTTATGTTGGGGTCAAGTTCAGGTCGAGTCGGGGTGGTCGGGGCATCTCTTGTGTCTGGTTTCAGTTTGGTCTGGTGTCCATTGTGGTCAGAGGTGCCAAGGGGGGGTCGGGTCTGTTTACTCTAATATGAGTCTATGACCAAATAAGAAGAGATGGGTTGGTTTGATTGTGGCATGGCGTTCAGTCGGCAGTGATGATTATCACTGCATCCTAACGTGAAAGACTATGGAAGTGTTGGTAGTGCCTCGTTGTTGCATGTGCAGGGCCCCTAAACGAATATGCTAGTGAGGGTAGTTTCTCAAATGCAGCATCGAGTTCAATCTTTTTATTACGAGTCGTAGTCTGTACTGAGTTTTTTTTTTTTTTTTTCCAGTCGGGATTTGTTTTGCCTTGTCGAGTGAATATAGATTTGTTAAACTCAGTTGCTGGTGTATTACAAGGAGAAAGGTTTAGCTGTATTTTAGTAATTACCTTGTGAAATATTTCAGCCAAGTTAAAGTCACCTTTTTAATATTTCTTGGTAGGGTTTTGGCCACTGTGGTGGCGGAGCTGCCGGCGGCGGCGCGGCGGCGCCACTGTTCCGGCAGCGAGAGGAAGAAGATGAACAGTGATATGTAAAATGGTGAAAAGTAAAATGATAAAAAGGAACAGTAAAAGATAAATAGTAAAAGTAAAATGATAAACAGTAAAACAATTGAATAGTAATTGAGAGGGTTATAATGGACATTTGCCCCTCGGAATCTTTTTGGGAACTGCCACGTCATCCAAAACCGGGTAGCCAGCCGGTCAAAACGCGCTAGGTACCTCTATAATAGGATTTCAAACTTTGGGTACTATGGTGATCGTTTTTCAAGTTCGGGTACCTTTCTTATATAGCGAGGTAAGTTTGGGTACCAATGGTGAATTTTTTCCATTTACTATCTACTTATTCAATTGAACGGGGGAGGGGAAGGAAATTGAATCTTCATGGTTGTTAATTGGTTAATTAATTATGCTTATTGGTGGTTATTTGTAATAAGCTCTGCTCTGTTAGAGCTTCGAGTTCCCTTGTTTTTCAGATTTTTTTGCTAATAGATAATTTTTTCCTCTAACACCTCTCTTACAATTGTAGTAAACCTAAGTTTATTTGTCCTCTAACGAACACCGAAGCAATTTTGAAGTCTTCATAACAACATTTGGATTCAAGATTGTACGTACGTGCTCTATTTGTGTTCTTTTCCTTCCACATCCTGACGTCCCTCAAAGTAAAATGTTACAAATTTTGGTGATGCAAAGTCTAAACGAGCATATATACTTCAGACCTAGCTAGCTTCAATTTTTTTTTTTGGACAATTCATATCAACAGCTTCCTTGTTCAAAAAGTAATTTGGGTACGTGGTGAGTACAACCCTGTGATACACAAAGGAATGGTGGATATCAAGGCCATCAATATTCAAACAAATTAGCAGAACGCATGAATTGATGAAGAAGGGCGTGAGACCTGCAAAGCAACTGAATTCCATTCCTCAATCTCAGTGCAACGGCCAGATTTCGCTTCAACCGCTTGGAATTGGCTTGTCATCATCCCACCAACAAGGCTTCAGTCTTCTTGATCTGAACAAGGGTTTCAGTCAAAGCCAAGCTTTTCGCCGCCTTTGCCTTGAGACGGTAGCACTCTGCTCTGGACCCAATCACTTGTCCTAATATAGATGCTACAATGGTAAACGCCATAGCTGACTTGGGGATCAACACAGACTTTCGAAGTAGGGCTAAGAATGGAACAGCTGCATGCACAGCAGTAAACCAAGAAGGAGAGAATTTCTCGGTGTGCTCTCTCCATATCCCTAAAGGAACATTGGCTGTCATTCCCAGTGCTCCAATCACAAGCACTTTTGCAGGCAGCGGTTGTGGGCGGAGGTTCTTTGCAAAAGCACTTTTCGCCAGAGCTGCTCGAGCTGCAACTATTGCTGGTGGGCACTTAACTTTCATGCCTGGAGGGAGCTGCAAAGCCTTTGCAACAAATGGAATGACACCGCTAACGGCACGGTATGACTTTGCAATCGGACAGTTTCCACTTTGCAGCCACTCGTTACTCGACGCCTCGTGATTAGGATTTCCTCTCTTTGAAGAAGAGCCATTGGACTTCTTTTGCATTTTCTTCCACTTCTCATGGAATGCTTGATGCTTCAAAACTAAAGGGTCCTCCATGTCCAAAGGATGAGAGGCTGATAGTAGCTGCCTTTGCAGCTAATGGATTAAACATGGATGGGGCTGGTTGATGCTCAACTTTCTCAGAGAGGAGGACTACTCCATCGCTCCCATGGAAGAGCTTAAATGCCATGTCAAAATTGGGACCATCTTCAAGAATTGGACCTTTGCTGGCTGCACGTACCGGCATCGGGAAAGCCATGGATGAGATCGAGGAGAACGAAAAATTGGTGGGATCGTTAATGTTCCTAAAAAACGGACACCTAAGAATGTGTACCGGAGAAGGCATAATCAAGTCCTCATTCGCACCTTTGAAAACGCACTCCATTTCTAATGTAGAGAAAATTAATGATAGGCGCATATTTATGCGACTATTTAGTATTTAATTTAATCCCTATATTTAGTTTATTGTTATTAATTGAGTATTTTAATTATGTTTATTTGTTTTATAGGTATTTGGAGAAAATAAAGAAAAAGGAATAAAAAGGAGCTTTCCTGGTGGCATAAGGAATGAATTGATGGGCTAAACAAGGAATCCATATATTTGATGGATAGGGAGCTCATGGACTTTAATTAAAGGGCTGACCACGTTTTGGGTTTAGGGTTAATTAAGCCTAGCTAGCTAGGTTAATTCGGCAGCACAAGGGATATAAAAGGAGAAGAAAAGGAAGACGTGGAGGAGGATGCTAGAGACGGAAAAAGGAGAAAACAAAATAGAGAAGGCTGCCGACTTCTTCATCATTCATCAATCTAGTTTGTATCAACTTTCATATGGATTATTTGTGCTTTATTTCATACTCTATGAGTAACTAAATATCTTTGTTAAGGGGTGATTCAAAGCCCCGTACATGAAGTCTAGATAATTTATACACTTTGACCTAATTTTGTTGTGTTCTTGGATGAGGTTTCTTTGTTAGATTTCCATTGATGATTGCTAGCTTGTATGCTTTGAAGGCCTGCTTAGTATGCATGTTTAGGGATCTAAATCTATGAGAATTGGATGCCTGTTGATTGTGTTTGATCTTCCTCCAATTCTCTGTAGTAGAAACCGAGGTTATCGGTTATAAGAAACCCTGAGTCTAGCAAGACACGCCCTTAGTGTACTTGTGAAGCTTTGTAGATTCTCAAACCTTTTCTAAATCATAATGCTTCTCTCTTAGTAAATCCGAGTCCGTGACTTCCGGGTTCTTTGAGAGATAGTCACCGGTGATAAGCGAACCTTCACCTGTGTAATCATAAGGATTAGGTAATAGGTGTATTCTAAGCGAACTTGAATTCACTTGAGAACTTTCATCCATGGCATAACATTGTTAGGTCGAGCATTTATTGTCTAGATGGAGTGACGGTGGTGGAGAATTCCCTCTTAACTCTTTAATCCATTTGATTTTCGTCACTTTCACAAATCTGTTTTTTCTGCACTTTACTGTTTTGTCAAATTTTGTTAGCATAGCAAAACAACTCCGTTTAATCTGAAAATTTACGTGGTAGTCCACCACTGTGTCTAGTTAGTCCAGTAATTATTTCATAATTTTAGGTCGAGTCTAACTTAGGTAGATAAATTCGTTAGTGTCTACAGGTCTAAGCTGCCAGGAAACTGGTTTTTAGTGTTTTCTTGTGTCTTAATACTTAGTTTCATCAATCCTCTGCGGGAAATGACCCCTGTTTGCCACACTACTACATTGATAAACATTGCATAAGGATAGGGTATTTTTGTGGGTGTGTAAACACCTATCAATTAACCTTGAGAGAGAGGAGAGGAGAGGTGAGGAGGAGGACGACGGAGCAGAGAGGGACTTTGTTTTTGGGAAGGACGGGGTTATATATTCAGTTTAGGGAATCCAAGTCTTAGTAGGAAACGGAGAAACTCGGAAACGTGAATATTCATTTGAAATAATGTCCATTTAGTTCAATTTTGACTCCTCATTATCCATTCCAATGAACACCCTAATTTCTTACCCTATTAAATATAAGATAATAACTGCTATTGCCAATTTCAACAAATCTTTTCAACCCTAGTACAATTTTAATATTTTTCTTCCCTTTTTGCCCTCACTCCTTATACACTCATATAAAGAGAAAGTGGAAGATAGAGAAAATTTGCCGGAATGTCACCAAACTCCGGCGGCGTCCAACGGTCGGTCGCAGGATTCCAGTCCCCGGACTCCGGTCGCCGAATTCCAGTCACCTAATTTTTCCGCCGGAATATTTATTTAATATTCTCCAGTCGCCGGATTCCAGTCACCGGACTCAGGTTACTAACCCTAGTAAGCAATTTGCATATTCCAGATTTCCAGTAATCAAGTTACTGACCCCAGTACTCAGGTTACTGACCCCTAGTAAGCAATTTGCAGATTCCAGATTTCCTGTAGTCAAGTTACTGACCCCCAGTAAGCAATTTACAGATTCCAGATTTCCAGTATAGTAAAACCCCTCTAAAGTGATACTCTTGGGACCCGGGTTCAAATATCACTTTAGAGAGGTTATCACATAAGAGGAGTTTACATTTTTTTTGCTCCAAAATGATTAAAATTGTGTTTTTAGCCACTAAATACATATACATATTTCTTTGTCTATATTCAACTCACCAAAATTTCAATAGTTTCTTGGATTTCCAAAAGATTTACTAACATTCATGTATGTCAACACTTTCACCCCAAGAAATTACTTATAAATTAAATAACATTCTCTAAATTTATCAACACTTTCGGCTCCGAAGCAATCTCCCCATGTTACAATGACAGACAAGATTCGTAAAGTATATAAAAAAATATGTATTTAATCGAAAATATCACTTTATGCGAAAGTTGGGACCGAGATTTAGCACTATGATTTTCTGAAAAAATATTAATTATCACGATAGAGGGGTTATTAAATTTTAACACTAGTCCCGACTTGGGATCGAGACTTTTTATCAGTTTAGAGAAGTTATCACTTTATAGGAGTTTTACTGTAATCAAGTTACTGACTCTCAGTAATCAGGTTACTGACCCCCAGTAAGACGAATACTGACTCCCAGTAAGATGATTACTTAACCCCAGTATGCAACTTTGCTGGACAAATGTAGAACTCCCCTGATGGCAAACTTTCTTTACAGGTACAAGAAAGGTGAGGAAGTGAGGATCGTCTGCGTTTGTCATGAAAACTTTCTAACTCCTGCCGAGTTTGTCAAGCACGCCGGTGGTGGTGATGTGCCACATCCTTTGAAACATATAGTGGTCAATCCTACTCCCATTTTGTAATAGTGTGCATGTCTGCCATTAAAACCGAATGCGAGGTTGTGAGGAAGGGAGAAGAGGCCCAAGCAATTGTTTACCGTTTCTTTCTTTTTACCCGAGGTCTTTCAATGGACTGGTGGGCACTTGTATTGTATTTGATACTGATACATGAAACCCCTGTTGGAAATTAAGCTGATTGCCTGATTTTGATCAAGTAACGGGTTGTTTCTAAGTTTTCTATGTTTTGCTTTGCCCTTTATTTATACAATCTAGTGGTAACCATGATCATGTGGGAAGATCCACCATGTCGAATTCTAGAGGTTGAGGACAATAGACTAACCAACCTTAGGCTGGTTGAAGAGAACTAGAGAAGTGCAAACACATCAAGGACGTCAAAAGCAGATAGCAATCAGGTTCGTGGAAAGTGAGAGGCACTCTGGCAATAGGCTAGCTGCTATAACAATGTTCGAGAATTATACTTGGCAAGAGTAACACCGACGTTTTCTGATCTATGGAAATCAAATCAGAATCAACATTGTTACATTTGTCCAGTAGAATCCATTGGCTGAAGCAAGTTGTTATGCGGTACCGGAGTCTTTTGGCTCGGCTGCCGGAGACTCCCAGGCCGATTTCAGCTCGGGTTCATCGGCGGCGACGTCAAGGGAGATGAAGGTGGGTGCGGCGGAGTCTTCCGAAGTGGTGCGGAGAGAGGAGATGGTGATCTCGTTGCGGAAAACAGAGTAGGGTTCGAGGTGATCGGACGGCGGCGGCGGAGAGTGGATAGGCAGAGAGAGAGGGGGTAGGGTTTCATATAGAGAGAGAGAGAGAGAGAGAGAGAGAGATCAGATCGGGAATTTAGATGGAGAAAAGATGTGGTTGTTGTTAAGGATAAGCTAAGAGGTAAAATTGTATTCTTCACAAGATTCATTGATCTGAGTTATAAACATTGAAATTGACAATTTTTCTCTTATTTTTGTGCAAATGGTCATTTTCTCTATTCATTTTCATTAACAAAGGGAATAAAAGTTTTTTTTTCCATAACTCAAAAAGAATAAAAGTTAAATTCTACTCTCCGTGGAGATAAAATTTTACAAATTATCTTCTGGATCACAGAATGAACCCAATTCCTAGTAGGAAAGCTAACAAATCCAAATCTTTATAGGAGACCTAAATGGATTGGAAACAGAACTCGCATGGGAGCGTATATAAAAACCTAGCCTCTCTCTTTATACTAATCCTCAACAAACACACTTTTGATTTCTGAATCGAAACTCCTGACCTACGTACCCGAACTCT
Organism: Potentilla sterilis; assembly: GCA_963682095.1. Lineage (NCBI taxonomy): Eukaryota > Viridiplantae > Streptophyta > Magnoliopsida > Rosales > Rosaceae > Potentilla > Potentilla sterilis. The sequence continues at coordinate 9,175,071 of OY821757.1, forward strand.
GCAACCATGGTTCTCGAGGCGACTATGATATGCATCGACAATTCTGAATGGATGCGAAACGGTGATTACTCTCCGTCCCGACTCGAAGCTCAGGCCGATGCTGTGAATCTCATCTGTGGTGTCAAAACTGGGGCCAACCCGGAAAACACAGTTGGGGTGTTGACAATGGCAGGCAAAGGGGTTCGTGTGCTGGCCACACCCACCTCTGATCTCGGCAAGATTTTGACATGCACGCACGGCCTCGAGATAGGCGGTGAGATAAACATAGCAGCTGCAATCCAGGTAGCGCAGTTGGCTCTTAAACATCGCCAAAACAAAAACCAACAACAAAGGATTGTGGTTTTTGCTGGAAGTCCGGTCAAGAATGACAAGGAGGCGTTGGAAATAATTGGGAGGAATCTGAAAAAGAACAGTGTTGCTCTTGACATTGTCAATTTTGGGGAAGAAGACGATGAAAAGTCGGAGAAGCTGAAGGCCCTTGTTTCGGCTGTTGCTAATGGCACTAGTCACGCAGTCCATATCCCTCCTGGTCCCAAAGCCCTTTCTGATGATCTTCTAAGTTCAGCTATATTAACCAGTGACGAACGAGGAGGAGCTGGCTTTGCAGATGCAGGTATTGGTGGTTCTTCTGGCCTTGACTTTGGAGTAGATCCCAATGTAGATCCCGAGCTTGCTCTCGCCCTTAGAATGTCAATGGATGAGGAAAGGGCAAGACAAGAAGCTGCTGCTGCCAGAAGAGCTGAGGAAGAAGCTGCTACACAAGGGAAAAAAGAGGAACCGCCATCCAAATCGGAGGATGTGGCCATGACTGAAAGCGTTGATGTTGAAACGGCTGATGAGAATGCCTTCCTAGTGCAGGCTCTTGCGATGTCAATGGGAGATGCTGAGATGTCTGAGGCAACTGGTGTGGATCAGGACTTGGCTCTGGCTCTTCAACTGTCCAGGCAGGAAAGCGCAGGAGGGGCATCATCATCCGAGGCAGCTGATGTGAGCAAGGTGTTCGAGGATCAGTCTTTTCTTTCCTCTATCCTGGAATCTCTTCCAGGAGTCGACCCCAATGATCCGGCTGTGAAAGAGTTTCTCGCATCTCTAATTAATCCGTCTGACAAGAATGAACAAGATCCATCTAATGACCAGGACAAATGAAGTGCAACGGAATTGCTTCTTCAAAACCATAAATCTTTTTAGAGGAAGTGTCCTATTTATCACAAGAAGCTCCTAATCGTCTCTTAGATTGTAGTATTGCTTGAGATTTTTCTCTAACCTCTAGTTCTCAGAATATCCATTAGTTTCTTCTTTTCCTAATGAATCAGTAATTTTTTTGTGCTTGAATCATTGGTATCTCTTCTATATATAAGAGAGTAATCACAATATATTGTAGATGCGAAAATCAATATCACCTCTCTAAAATTTTGGCGTTCTTAGAGTCTGCTCACATTGTATAGAAGTCCAAATGTAGAAGTTTCGATCCGATATTCTGATTTTGCAAGAAATGATGGGGAGGTCATGTTTTGCATGCAGAAAAGGTCACCCAATGATTTACATACTTGAAGAGAATTTGATTTCTTACACACTCAAAACCCACCCTCAAGAAGATGCAGTGTATCAAAAACGACATGGAAACATCTTATTCATCTCTGCAGTTTCGAAGACTTTCTTCAATTATTTGATTCCAACAAGCTCTACATGCATGTCGTGCAACCAACTAAATATGTTTATAAGTTTCATGTATCCCTTATAAAAACGCTATGGGGATGCTCTTAATTCTATTATCCAGTACTCGTACATGTTTTCTCAGCATTACAACTTCAACAACTACTTTGACAATGGCTTTGAACCATTTCATCTCATATGCTAGCTTAATCTTGGCAGTCATGGTGGTTACGGCTTCTGCAAAACCCGAGTATGAGAAACCCAAACTAGAAAAGGAGAACTTACTATCGACCATTGTGGGCATTCAAGGCCTTGTTTACTGCAAATCAGGCCCTAAAGTCACTCCACTTGAAGGTATTTACCGGCTCTATTTTTGGGTATTCTAAACTGGTTATTATGTATAGTAGTGTTGGGCAATTTCTTTTGCAGCCTAATCCTCATAATTCAAATTTTCTACCAGGATCGGTGGCCAGGATAACATGTGAGGCTGTAGATGACTATGGGTTTGAAACTGCACCAATCACCATTTTGAGTGATGCAACTGATGCAAAGGGTTACTTCCTTGCAACAATATCTCCTTTTGAGATTCAAAACAAGAAGAAGAAGCTGACACAGTGCAAAGCTTTTCTTGAACTCTCTCCACTAGATTCTTGCAATGTTCTCACAGATGCAAACAATGGAATCAGTGGGGCTCTACTCACTTCATATCACCTCCTCCATGAGAAGAACATGAAGTTATTTACTGTAGGGCCTTTCATTTTCACATCAGAATCTAAACCAGTCAATAATGGTTACTAGACACAGAAAATTAATTGTAACATTCAGTTTCTAAAGGTCGCAGCCCTTGAACAAAATACTAAGATTGATTTGTTCTAGTTAAAAGCTGAAGGATGAAGATCCCTTCATATAGGAAAAGGCTGTAACACAGACAAGAATGTTATCAATGTCAATGCTCATGCTCATGTTAGTTTTCTTTCTTTAGTAATCAAAGTGACAATTTCAGTCACTACCAACTCAATTATCCAGTAATTTATCATGCGATGGAAGATTATTTTGAAACTAATTATATAAGCAGGTAACCATGTACAAATCTATCACTTTGCATTCAGTTTCAATACATAGTGCATACAATTCACTGTACTGAAAAGAGCTGAAGAAGGGGCATGTATCAACTTTACCTCATCAAACTACCATTTCAGCTTCTCTAACATTTGAGGGAATCCCTACATCCAACCGCATAGTTGGCCTGAATTCATCAGGCACAGCAGCTCCCGCCTGAACACACATTTCAACCACTGCAGGGGCTTGTCCATAGAAGCTCCTCAGCTCTCGTTGCAACGGAGGTCCATTCACATCCGGCACATGCCACACATATCTTGGTGGTATCAAGTCATTGAGCACCGCAGCCTGCCATCCGTGCTGCCCATTTCGCTGTTGATGCTTGAAGGCACCACAGTTCTGAGCTTTGTGCCCACTTGGACCTACATGAATCTCAGGGCAATACCCACAAACCCTCACCAAATACATCTTCATTAGCTTCTTGGCTCCCTTCCTCATATGTTCCCATGCTTGTAGTGTTTCCTCAGCGAGCAACATCTTCTCCTCCTCATCACATGGCGCCACAATCTCCGAATCATCTATCTCAGCTAACACCGTTCCCCTGGGACCTTCAGGGTCCGGTAGCTCACTCTCATCAGCATCAACAAACTCACTTTTCGCAATGCGGATGATTGCCTTTCTCCTCCTCTTAGTAGGATACTCCGGGATATCAACCCCGGCCTGAATGCAAAGCTCAACTAGAGCTGGAATTCTCGGAATCGCGAATCTCTCCTCATGAGGAATTCTCCTCCCGAGTCGATCAAACAAGTGGAAAGCCTCAACAGGCAAGAAAATATCATCCACAGTTGCATTCATTATCCAATCATGAACCCCCTTTCGGATACTAGCATCAGACCCTTTACATGACTTGAAAGGATGCCCAACCGGTCCAACATGAATCTCATTACAAAACCTGTAACCAAAACTAAACTTTACATTGATACATAGTTAACTATTAACAAATTTCGAGCTTCGAAATTAAAACTGACCTGCAGGCGTGTACAGGCACCACCTTAAGAAGCTTCTTGAGGTTGTTGATGAGTGTGATTCTGGCATTGTACACGTCATAAGAAACTGGTATGAGGGACTTGACGAGCAGACCGTTCTTGGGAGGTGGGACTGGCTTTTTGGGCTTGCCTTTACTCTGCTTAAGCCTCTCCCTAGCCGCACGCCTCAAATCTACTATGGGCACCGGGTAGGGTTTCTTCTCTCTTTTGGAATAGTACCGAGGGAGGTCCGAGTTTTGAGGAGGATTCTCACACCTCACCACGGAGACTCTTCTGGGCTTCAATTGAAGCTCGAGTATATTCTTCTGCAAAAACTATAGATTCAATTTACGGAGGAATTGGTTAGTTGATTAGTAAGGAAAAATTGAGGGATACCTGGAATTGAAAAGAAGGGAGGGGAGTCAAGAGGTGGGGATTCAGAAATTCTGATTTTGATGAAATCTGAAGGGTCCCAAGTTTGGAAGGGAAGTCCATTTCTTCAACGCAGACCAGAGCGAAGCTATATTGCCACTCACTAAACTAGGTGTGTGGAGAGTGAAGAAGATGATTGATGGTGGTGGAAAAGGAGGATAGAAGAGTGAGTGTGTTTTGGGCGGAGAATTTGTAGAGAAAAAGGCCCAACTGGTGAAAAATGACCCACAACTTTTATTATTTTCTTGAAATCGATGGGCACACCTACACATTATGGATCTGTATGCCGATGCGGGTAGTATGTGTACTAGGCGGACTCTGAGGAGAAATTAAGAGCACCTATAAGAGTAGATGATCGAGGTTACTGTACTTCTTTTAATGGTGGAGGAGTATAGAGCTTTGACCATTGTTAGTGAACACTTGCGCGTTTGGAGATGCTCATCTTTCTTGCCTTGATAACGAGTACATTCAGGGTCACCGATTCCCATGTTATCTGCAATGTTCGCTCATCCAATCATCCAATCATAATTTTTTGCCTTAGAACTTGTTTAACAACCATCCATATTTTGCCTCATCTTTTCATTTAATCTGCATACGAGGATTTCAGCATAATGTGTAGAACGCATCACGAACAACACGAGTAAACAGAACATATACTACTTAACAGAAGTGAAAGGAATAGAAACAAGCTACTCTGCAGCCGGGGATATAAATGAGTAAAGACTAGACAATTGAAAAAGAATATGTATAGATTCGTACAATCTTGTGTGTAATTTTATCACTGTCCTCTTCTCCTCACTCGCAATTTCCTTTACAAAGTGTATATACTAAGCCTACGTATCCACTCCTTTCCTATATACAGTGCCCTTTAACTCGGAGTTTGCTCGTCATATGATGTCCGCTTACTCCGCTAAGAGTGTCCAAAAAATAGATGAAAACTGAAATTTTTATTATGCGTGCTGGAATTTCTGTTTTCTCAAGGCAAAACTTCATACCCATGCCTGCAACAGCTGGGCGGATTGAGCTATACTGGCTTTATGAATGGCTTAGCATTCAAGTAATCGGGGCTTATCCATTAAGCTGGGCCAGCTGCAACCCATAGACCATCCCAGAACACCTAGAATTATATCAATGCTTGAGCAAGCGTTAGCCTGAGGAAAAGAAAATCCATGTCAGACAAAAATTTACAGAGTGAAAACACTAATGCGTGCGGAGGCAGATGTCAGAAACACTACCAAACTTTCCAGGCTTCCTTCAACATGAAATAACATGACCGCCATTCCCCTTTCCCCGTCGATCTCAGCCTGGTTAGGATGATAAAAGAGTTATAGAATAACATTTGAATGCATCAGTATACATAAGTATATCTACAGGCTCCAACCACTCACCACACAAGAACAAATAGTAATGCCTGCAGCTGCCATTGCTGTTGTCACCTTAGCAATCATCCCTGAATATTATTGTTTTAAACAAAGTTCAGTGATATGGAAGAAAATTTATATATCCATTAGGCATTAAATGAAACCAATGACAAGGATACTGCACACATTCTTATTAGATAAACCAACATAGAGAGGAAAGTTAACCTTTTCGATCGATGGAAACCACGGAAAACCAAAGGATGGAGTGCCCTTCAACATTATGCCAAGCGGTAATCTTGCTGGCTTGCCAACTTTCTAAACTGGGCAAAGCTTCCTTGAACATAGGAATATTAGCTTGCAACAATCTGGCAACACCATTTCCTTGTGACAACAACTCCCCCTCAGCCTTCAAACTCACATTTCGAGCTTGTTTGTTATGTTTCCCGTTCACCTTCGGAACAGAAACCCCAGCATTTCCATTGATAATTTGGAATGGATCTTTGGGACTTCGTTCCGGCAATGTCAACCCCACGACATTCACCAGCATTTTCTCCCACAAAGGTCTCTGTCTTTTGGAGGTACTGGGGAGTTCTTCCGCTTCACTCTCTTCTTCCGAATCAGCAACGAAGTCATTTACTTTATCTGCTGTTATTTCATCAGCAGATATCGCAGCTTGCTCCCTTAAGAACTGCAGACAAAAAGAATATTTCTTACAGCAAGGCAAAGTGTAGCAGGAAAAATAAAAAAATAAAACCATAGTCAAACCAAAGCCTACTTTCATAATTTTGTGTCGGGCACTGCGTGTTTTTGCATGTTGCAACCACTGCTTATGCCTCTGAAAAGCTGATTTTCCGGTCAGTGACTGGAAGAAAGAAAAACAAGCATAAGGTAATGGAATATTGATCATGCAAAAAAAAGAAAAATACTAATTCCTTGATAACTATAGAAATAGCAAGATTTCCTACCTAATGCACTAGCCAGAACCTAAAATTTCAATTCTGCCAAAGGATTAATACCTAGAGCTAATCTATACACACAATTTACAGAAGCGTGAATTCCATTCAAAATTCAGAATGGCCAACAGTTCTTAAACTTGAGTAGGAAAAGACTAGCATGCCGATGGAAAAACAAATTCAAGATAGTATGGCTACAGAGACTAGAATTATGCAAATTTTTAATTTCAATATATGCTAATACATAAATAAACAAAAATCGTATATGTTTCAGAAATGCAAAGATAGAATGAAGGTTGACAGGTACTGACATTGTAAGTGATTATCTCCACAACTTCCGCATTTGCAAGTACATGCATAGGAGAAACAAGATTACCATTGACCTGCATACAAAATAAATCATCACTGTTTTGATTCCTTATAATTAACAGTAAGTATATTTTCTTTTATACGAATGTAAAATTTGCCAAATGCGAGCAGAGTACCTTTGCAGCTACCATTTTGTTGCCAATTTCAGTGTGTATCATATAGGCATAATCAATAACAGTTGCTCCTTTGGGAAGATTTTTTATCTGTACATAATAAATCCCAATTTCGTAAAGTATTCTCATATTTGAAGAGTTATGCTACTCCAATCCAAATAAATTAAATAACCATATCGTTCAGGAAACAATCAAATTTATTTATTTACCTCTCCCCTTGGAGTAAACACAAACACACGACTGCCTAATAGATCTCTAGTGATAGTTTCTACAAATTCCCTGGAGCTCATGTTGCCAACAAACTCCTCTTGCCATTCTCTAATCGCGTTGAGCCAGCCAATCTGTTGGGAAAGAAAAAAATACAGAAGTTGTCCATGAGAATAATATCAAAGAATGGGATAAAAGGATTTACAAAGAACTCCCCACAAGAACACAAACAATCCAATCATAGAGCACCAATGAATATATGTGCATACTCTGAGAGCAATGTTTGCATTGTTAAGGCAGACAGTCTTCCCTCTTGAACTTCTACCACTAGGGATAGTGCGTCCGACTAAACCAGAAACAAATCCTCTCCCACTATAATGGGAAGCAATACCTCTTTGGGCTATCAGGTCCATCTCTTCTGTTCTTATCTGCCCCCAAAAGAAAACCACCAATGTAAATGACAGCTTACCAAGTAACTTAACTTGCACAAAAGAGAAGGAAAATTTCCAACTTATTATCAACTGTTTTGGTACTCTGAGTTTGGGTTGATTATAGTCTTCATATACCAAAGATAACCAAGAATAAAATATCTCATTATACCTGCACTTCAAGCCGCAACATGCTCTCATACAAGAAAGGAATTACAGTTGTCTGGAGACTCTGATAGCCATTTGGTTTGGGGGTGGCAATATAGTCTTTCATCTATCAGAAAAGATAACCAAATTATGTAAATTTCACCAGCTAACTTCTGATAATGATTCAAGTGTATCTTCTAAGAGTAATTGAAGACGTAAACTCACAGTTCGAGGAATAGGGGTCCAGAATCCATGAACCAGCCCAAGAACATGGTAGCAAATCTGCAGAGAATTGATGACAAGAAATCTTGATGAGGTATTAAATAAGCAGGAAAGAGTTCATATCTCTTGGCAGGAGCAAAGAAATACCTGCTGTGGGGTGCACAGAGGCCCTGCGCCAAGGCATGGCTTTGGTTTGATAACTATTCGAAGCTGGTAATAATGAATAGAAGCTATAAGTCAATGAAGAAATATAAATTATCATGAAGTGCCCACATTTTTATTATCAAGGCAGTCAAAGACAAATAGCAGAACAAACCTGTGCAATTTGATTAACCTCATTGATTGAACCTTTTGATTTGAGAACAGATTTATAGATACTGCAAGTAAACATCAAGCATGGTCAGCCTCAAAAGTCCTTGAAGTAGTAACTGACAATCATAAAAATAAAAATAAAAACAAATACTAATAACAGTATTTACTAATATATGAAGCATATCTGAAGACTTTTCTAGATATTGGCTTGGCACACTAAGCACGACAGCAACATCTCACAACAAGGACTATAAGAGTGACAGATCATATTCTGAACCATTTGAAAACCCCAGAAGAACGTTTTGAATAATGTCCTTTCATTTACTATGCCAGATAACATCAGTCTTAAAAAACATATCACTCAGAATAAAGCATGAATATGCTTAGACACCAAAGCAGGACAAAATACGAGTGAGAAGATGGTAGTAGATTTATAATCTCACCTGTATGGTTCCTTGCATACAGCACGAACTTCAGTTTTCACAGTCATAAGTTCCAAGAACTGGTCGTCCTCAATCTTCTTCACCAAAATTTTGTTGGCCTAGCACAAGAACTAAGGTTTGATGAGCAAACATCACTAATGACATAATCCTAGAAAGCTAAACTTGTGATTTTCTGTAACATGTGCTAATAGTATTCAATAGCCTTTTTAATCATGATGTTAACCTTGTTGAAAGAATGATCGCATTACCTCTACAAGTTCTTTCTCATGCTCTTTGTAGAGGTCTGCCACTTTTCTCCTGATCTTTGCATAATCTTCTGGATTTGTGTACATGAAGGAAAGGTTTTCAAGTTCCAACTGCAACACAGTACAATACGCTTAGAATATAAGCTTATAGATTCTCTTAGAAATTGGTACTTTCAAGTGAACTGGCAAAAACATGAAATAAGTATTGGAAAACTTCTGGGCAACTAGGCAATCATAGGAAGAAAGAAAGAATCCTCAGATCACTTGATTCGAAGATCATGGTCAACTCATTATGGGACATCTCAAATTCCCATTCATCATAACCTTCAAAGTATACCCACTTTATGTAAAGAACGTAACTTGAAGTCACATATCTATGATATCTTAAAATATAGAAGGCAGAGATATATTTATTTTTTTTACCTACACTATATCTTAAGGATGAAGCGTGAATTCATAGCTGTATGACATTCCAACATTCAATATTAGAATATAGTGATCAGAATTCAGTTATTTAAGTGAAAACCTACAATAGTCTATATACAAGGGTGACATAAGGTACAACTGTTGGGAAGGACCTGGCTGGATTTCTACCAGTGGAAAACTGAAAGATTGACAATTAAAAAGCATAAATGCAGAACATCACTTGAGAAAAAGAAAGAAAAAGAAATAACATTATACTGTACCTTGATTTGGTACATCCCAAGCAACTTTGCTAGAGGAGCAAAGACCTGCAATGTCTCCCTTGCAATGCTGGACTGGATCCCAGAAACATTAAAGTAAGATAACGCTATCAGCTAATGAGTAATAACTAATAACCACTGGATCTTAGACAAACAACAAATCACCTGCTTATGTGGAGGCATGTGTGAAAGAGTGCGCATGTTATGTAACCTGTCAGCTAACTTGACAATGATAACCCGGACCTGAAACGTCCCTATTTAGTTTCCAAATGGCATTACGTAATAAAACACAGAACTCCAAATCTTATAACGAGTAAAAACTACCTCCTCTGTCATGGCTAGAAGCATCTGCCGTAGGTCATCTGCTTTTACATCTTGTACGGAATCGTGGTCACCCTTACATTTCAACTTTCCCAACTTTGACACCTAGACACAAAGCAGAAGAACAATGAAATGCTGCTTCCACAAATTAATTGGCAGGTTTGTGAAACATAATAGGAGCTATGAAGAGAGATGTCTCAAATAAATTATATAAAATAATAATAAATTTGTTAAAAAATAATAATAATAATAAAATTAGCAGTACCAACAAAACAACAATAGATACAAAAAGGCACCTTGGTCTCTCCTTCTACTATATGGCGAACAGTAGCACCAAACTCCTCCTCTATCCTTTCAAATGTAACTACATTAGTATCTTCGACTGTATCATGTAGTAAACCAGAAGCAATGGACTCCCAATCCAATTCCTAGAACAAATAAAAGACAAATTCGATTATAGACTGAAATAAAGATATATAAAGATTGATTATATCAAACTTTGCAGAACTCACTAGTTCCCCTAGAATACGTGCAACTTCAACGGGATGAATGATGAAGGGCTCTCCGCTGCGTCTTTTTTGACCATCATGGGCCTCAAAAGCCAGCTATACATTCAAAAACTACAGTTACATATAATTATCAATCGATATAAGGGCTTTGCAAGACTTACTCACTAAAATTCCAAGCTAGTAATATATTTGACCTTAAGAGCATTATGGACAAGTTCTAGTTCTTCAGGTGGGAGGTATGAGATAGTTGGCTTAAGATCCTGAAATAATCAGATTACAGAAGATGTATCAAAGTTTGCAGGACAGTTTCAAGTACTTTCCTTGATTCTTAGTTACATAATAACCAATGTATACCTCCCACAATCCTTCAGGAGAAACGTTATTAAAGGTATCTGAGGACAAGGAAGAAGAACAGCGCAGCTGCCACCTTTTGCCAGCAACATGAACTAATCCTGATTTACAAAGTTGTCCAAGAAGTAGAAAGTCTGAAGCCTCAGTAGAATGGCAACCTCCTATATTCGAGGATTCACATCTCTGCACATAACACAAGTGAACAAGTCCCATGGTCAATAATTATGCAAGTTAATTATGTGAGCAACTGATCGATAATTCCTTAAATTTACAAGATCACAAGGTATAGTCTGGCATCAGATACTTGAATAGAAACCTAACAAGCACCTCTTCCCAAGAACAATTCACATGCTCCTGCTCCTACAACTCTTTACATATAGAAATGCAATTCGTGTTCCCCAAACTTCACAAAATCATAATAAGAGAAAATATCCGCTTCATGATAATAGTCTTGTTATGGTTTCTCTATAGGCATGCTGCACCTTAGAGACATGAATCACATGCTCTAGTTGAATGCAGCAAATGGCTCCATTTTCGACATACTAAGTTACGAAAAGGTAAAATTGCCCTCACAGTTCATATGCAGAAAAGATTACAAAAGAAACAAAATACGTGAACTCAGAATCCTATCACTAGCATATAGTGAATCCAAATTGCAAAAGAACTTACATAATTCACCCGGTTTCTTCTCCCATTTCGTCCATACGACAGCCAAGAACACTGCGGAGGGTGAGCTGTGCTAGCAAGGAACCCCGTCAAGGCTCTCGGAGCTTTCCACGCACACGAGAACATGCTACAGTCATACTTTCCACTCCCTTCCCCTTTCGACAGCTTACACACGTTCACGCATTCTAAAGAAACTACACAAATATCAACCATTCCAAAAAAAATCAAACTCCGAAACAAACAACCACACTCAAATGGCCTAATATTACAATTAATAGCCTAATCCTACATTTAATTGCCTAATGCTACATTCCAAAAGCTCAGAAAACACTAGAGCACACACAATTCTCCTATCTCTCTCTAATTCTTCGCAAATCAAATGAAAGAAATAACTCAAATAAGCAGTACTGTGCTAAGTTCACTAGGGTTTCATCTAAGCAAGTCGAAAATCCACAATTAAAACAGTGTCCTACATTTTCTAAAGCAAAAGAAAAACGGACACACCTGACATAGAAGGAGCGGAAGCCATTTGTGAAGGAAGAGAGCAATCTCATTGAATCGAGCTGAGCATTAAACCACACACCACACGCGAAACGCAGATAACAAACTAGAGAGCTAACTGTTTGCAACCAACCAAAACATACCGGAAGCGCGGTTTCCGATAACGACGACGAAGACGAAGACGGGGACGGCGATGGAGTAGAGGTGAGAATAATCGGAGAGGAAGAGGGAGTGTGGAAATTACGCGGTGTCCGTTAAACGTTAATGAGCGACGGACTGAAAAACTAAGGGGAAAAAATTGGCAGCAGATAATTTAGAGATAGAGAGAGAGGGATATCGAGCTTTGCCGAGGCCACACAAATGCCGTTTTGATAAAGATATTTTTTCTTTTTTTGGATTCGTTGAGGGACAGTGTTATGGTGTGGAGGGAATAGATTTACGACTGTTGAGCCATCATGACCACATGATGACACGTCGGAGGAAAAAAAGTCTGTTTTTGTATAAAGAGTATTCACTTTTTTTTTTTTTTTTTGGTATTGAGGGTGAGGTCCTTTGACTTTCCTGGGTTTACCATTCTTGCCCCCTAGAGAATTTAGAACGGAATTTGTTTTGGATCATGATATCCCCTATTTTACATCAGTTTAACAGCACCACAAAATCCCATTACAGGTATTACAGTATAAATGGTGACAGTGACACATTGTATCATTTGTATGTATAGAAGCTCTTGAATGCGAGTTCAATTATCTCATATTTATAGAAATTTTGCATTCATTTTTGTTGTTAAGTTCGTAAATTTTAAAGATAAAGTTATGTACACAATTCGCATTTTAAATAAGTGTGTCATATGTATGTCCTCTTCATATTTTGAAAGAGGGACTGTAGTGCAATAATATCTTACAAGCTAGAGTCGCTTTCCTAGGGAACGAACGGACGAACTCATTTAACCTAACTTAATGTATTTACAGTGTTTAGGCCACAAGGGAGAATTAAGTGGCATAATGGATGCAGTTTAAGTGAATTAACAGTATACTATTAATGGAAAAAACTTGGCAGACTCATGCTGGTCAGCTCTAACAGACACAAGTCAATCAAAACTTGACGTGTGTCATTTTCCATTTCATTTGCTAACGGGAGAGAGACGGAGAGATCAACCTATTTTTCCGGTCCCTATATTCCCCCAACCCATGTCTCTCAAATTCAAGACTCAATCCTCTGCTCCGAAATCCATATACTTCAAGTTGGAATCTGCTGCGGTGGTCATGACTATGTTTTTATGATGGCATCTCTCTTACATCTCAGATGTCTCATTCATGATTTATCATTATTGACATGTTCGCTCTTTGATCCATAGTAGTCAACATAGAAAAAAGGAAGTGGTTAGGTCGAGTCTCGAGCAATACTAGGTGAAGTTTATAACAGAATAGCTGAGTATAGCAAATTCCATGGCTACTCAGCTGGGATTTGTCCCTCAGTAGGAGTTGGAGGATACTTCAGTGAGGTGGGTATGAAAATTTGATGAGGAAACATGGGTTATCAGTTGATAAGATTCTTGATACTCTCATGCTCAAATAGTTCGTGTAAATGGAAGGTTCATTGATAGAGAGTCAATGGGGGAAGATCTTTCGTGGGCTATTAGAGGTGGACGTGGAGCTAGTTCTACTGTCATTCTTTCTTGTTTCTTGCAGAATGAAATTGGTTCAAGCCCCAGATGTTGTCACAGTTTTTAGAGTTGAGAGAACTTCGGAGCAAGTTCCACCGACATTGTTCATGATCAATGTCAGTATGTAGAGGATACAATAGATGATGATCTTTTCATTAGGGTGGTTGTGATGCCTGTAAATAGAAAAAATCTGAAGACAATGAAAGCTAAATCTCCGTCCCTCTCTCCGTTAGCAAATGAAATAGAAAATGACACATATCATGTTTTTATTGTCTTGTGTCAGCTAGAGTTGACCAGCCCAGGTCTGCTAAGGGCATTTCCAACCGTGGGTTCTAAACCCTATATTATAGGGGTCCTAAACTTTTCAGCCTCTCCAACGGTGAAAAACAAGGGTCCTATACCCTATAAATTTAGGGTGGCGTCTCATTCCCCGTCTCATTTTGAGACTTCATTTGAGACGGGTCCTAAATATTTGGGTTGGGGCCCGTGTAGCAGAGGCGAGGCAGAAGACAGAGAGGCGGGAGGGATAGAGAGTGGACGCCAGACGCGGAAGTCAACAAGAAACATTTTGGCTGGAAGACGCGCGACGCTCTGGGTGAGTGAGCAGACAACGACCTGCAACGTGGCCTGCAGCACGTGGCTCGGCAGAGAGGGCAACGGCTCTTTGCAACCCCAACGGTCAAGAAATTCAACGGCCATAATTCAATATTCTTCCAATCCAACGGCCTCAATTCATCTCAGAATTAATTTTGTTATTTATTTTTCTAAATTAATTTTGATCTGACGGTTCAAGATATAGGTTTTAAATTAATCAACGGTTCTAATTTAAACTAACTTTAATTTTATATAAAACGGTAATAAAACTAACGAAAAAAATATTTTTAAAATTTTCTGCCCGTTGCTACAGTATATCTACATTTCTTTTATAAATACCAACCCAAAATTTCATTCATTCCACACCATTTCTTACATTCTTTCAAGCATTATCTCCTCCCCATCATTTTTATTCATCTAGCAAAATTTGATTTTTCTTTTTTGCATCATGGGTCCAAAGAGAGGGGCACAAAAACCACAGGCACCACGAGTAGAAAATTTTAGTGAGGAGGAAGATAAGGCTTTGTGCATGGCCGTGGTGAGTATTGGTGAAGACGCCGCCATTGGTACTAATCAGTCGAGCAGAACCTTGTGGGATCATATATATGAGTATTTTGAAGGTATCAAGCCACCCAATGCACCGAAGCGAACCCCTTCAAGTATTGAATCTCGATGGAAGAAGATCAATCCCGCATGCATGAGATGGCGTCAAGCAATAAACCAAGCCATCTCGAATCATATGAGTGGCGAAAATGATATTGATGATGTAAGTATTTTTATTCGTCATAGTTAAAATATAGTATTAAGTAATTATTTCAAGTCGCTTAAAATATAGTTAAAATAAATTAACCACTACTATGTTTATTAAAATTGTTTGTAGATAACCAAGTCAAATTACTTCGATGATTCCCATGGAGAGCATTTTGCATTTTTGCATTGTTGGGATATCTTGAAGGAAACACCAAAATTTTCAAATCTGCCATAAATAGAAGGGGATAGTACAAATTATGAGAGGCCTATCAACTTGGATGATAACGATTTGCCAAGCGATGGAGCAACTCCAAGCGTGCCATCTAGAGCTAGGCAAGATCGTCCAATGGGACAAAAAGCGGCAAAGGCGGTAAAAAAAAAAAGTAATCAAGAGCTTTCAATGAGTATTCATGATCAAATGAAAATGTTTGCCGATCAAAATGATAGAGATTATGCACGAAGGGAACACCTTTACCAAGAGGCTATGGCGGCTCAACAAAGGGAGGAAGATGCTAGCACAATGGCGGTGGATCCTAATATATATTCACCTTGTAAAAGAGGGTATTGGGAGAGAAAGCAAAAAATGATACTTGAGCGAGAGGAAGTAGAGGCACAAAATTCATCTAGACGGTCATTCCGTACCCCTCAAGCGTCTACACCTCCTCATGGCGGATCAAGTTCTTTCCCATATTGTAGGCTCAATCAAACGGAGTGGTATCCTAACAATAATGAAGCGTGAGGGTACTGTTTCTGCACAAACCCGTAGGCCTGGTAGAGACTGGTGAATCTAGATGTGATCTCCTCCTGCGAACCTGCTAACTAAGGGGAATACCGGGCGGGCCGGTCTTCTCTTCTCTGATGCCTAAGTTAGTACAGTTGGGATGAATAGATAACTTAAGCACGTATGATAAGCAGTTGGAGAGATCAGTTACCTATTAAAGAGGGTAGTTGAGGCCCTTATATAGGTGGTCGGGCGAGGTCTGGTCTTACTCTTCTGTTCGGGACTGGTTTCCTTCTGTTCGTACACCACTGGTGGCCTGTTCGGCAGGCTGGCGTCCTCGGTTCCCGGGCCCCTGGTCGCAAGGTAGACTGCTGGGCCTCGGGTTCGGGTGCTGGTGATCCTGCTTCGGGCCTCACTCCGGCCCCGGACTTGCTGGCTGCGGGTCTGTGGGCCTATGTAGCCCCTATGTGGCTACTGTCAACAAGTCCCCCAAGTTCCCGGTCAAGTGCAATCTTGAATGGGGACTTAATATGTCTCGCTCTTGTCACCAGACCCGCAGGGTTACCTGACCCAACGGTGCCCAGTCCCCCAAGTCCGCATTGAAGATTGAGCGTGACCGGGCGTTCGGGCAGAGAGGGCGTGGTGATGTGAGTACCTATTAATGATGACGTGCAACAGTTATGAGTATGTTTGCAATACTGATGGTATTGTGCTCAAGTGTTGTCGTGCCATGAGTATGGAACGGGGTGAAACCCGGACGAGTGCATGAGATGACAATGTGGCGTTGAAATCCGCCATGGGATGACAATGTGGCGTTGAAATCCGTCATGCGATGAATATGGAGCGGGGTGAAACCCGGGCGAGTGCATGGGATGACAATGTGAGGACTCGACCGGTGGACTGCCATGTTAGAACGAGTCCCCTAATTTCCCAAGGTAAAATTGCTGCCAACGGTGGGGCAGGCCGGGAGTAGCCCGGTGGCTCGGCCCAGCTTGTGTTGGAATAAGCGTGGGGTAACGGGCCTGCGGGGAGATTTGTTCTGTGTTAAAGAAACAATCTGCTCGGTGGGGTGGCGTGGAGATAACAAGTCTCGCCTTGGATCTCCATATTTATCACAGTTCAGTGTGATGCAGGGTTTTTTGCCCGCTGGAAAAGTTTGCATGTGTTAGATGTAAACTCTCCCGGGTTTATAAAGCCCATGTGTTTGAAGCCTTGAGTTGTTGCTGGCTTGTCCTTGCCCGCAGGGGCGAAGGAAAGTGGCGAAACCGGTGGAATGCCTTGGAGCCAGTTGAATGGTACCTAACCGGTGAGATGTCATGGAGCCGGTTGAATGCTACCTAACCGGTGAGATGCCATGGAGCCGGTTGAATGTTACCTAACCGGTGAGATGGCGTGGAGCCGGTTGAATGCTACCTAACTAGTGAGATGTCATGGAGCCTGGGGAAGTGGGGGGCCTTGACGCCTCGGTTCCTGCCCCTGGTCCTTTAACTGCCGCTTGTAGGCGGGACAAGTGGCTGACATGCATTTAAGGAGGAAGCTCATCGGTCCAATCAGTTATGATGGCGTGGGAAGGTTATCGATGTTGGGACACGTGTCAGTAGGGAGCGATCTGAGATGGAGAGCCTGGATGCGCAGGCGTTTGAGTTGTCCTGATTGAGTGTTTTGGGGGGATTACAGGGGTACCTAGGGCATCAGACCCGTCTATAAAAAGTCCTCCTTTGTCTTCATTATTTCTGTTTTTGCTCTTGGCCCAGAGAGAAGAAGAGAAGGTTGGAGAGGAATTCGGGGAAAGTTCTGTGGAGGTACCTCGCGATATCCGTGCTTCAAGTGTTCTGGTTCTTTGCCTACCATTGCTCGGTGTTTTCGTAGGACTGACTTTCCTCGGTTGTGCATAGTAATCGGTAAGTCTTGCTTTCTTTGCTTCGTGTTTTTTCTTTTTGGTTGGCGTTTTGTGGCGACGGGGGGGGGGGGGGGGGGGGGGGGGGTGGGTTCTGTTGCCGACTGTGAGTCGTTTTGAGTGGGGCGTCAACGGCAAACATGGGGAGCAGCCGCAGAGGGCGCTGTTCTAGCTTGTTGCTGACCAGCGGTGGGGTTTTGTTTTCTTCCCCCTAGGTTAAATAGCTTCTGCGAGCTCTGATGGGACTTCCGAGCCGGCCGACAGGCGTCCTGTGGTGGACGATGAGGAAATGTTGGAGGATTGACTTGGTTCGGATTCCCCGGAGTCCGAAGCCGCTGACCGCTCCGGGGGCGGGGTCTCGTCTTCCGGGTCTCTGGGTTCTGAGGGCATCCCGCACGGGGTGCGCTTTCCTGGTACTCCACCCGTGAGCTACACTATCGGGAGCGGGAAAGAGGCTGTAGTGTGTGATGAACCGGAAGATACTATGAGCCCTGCAGAGATTGCCAACTTCCGGGAGACGTGGAGTATCCCTGATGAGGTGACGTTACGGCCGCTGAATCCCGGAGAATCTGCCTGTAACCCGGAGGCGGGTTGGGTTGCTGTTCACGCAGACCAATTTCGTCACGGGTTCTCCCTCCCGCTGCCAGACTTCGTGCAGTACATGCTTAGCGCTCTGCAGGTGTCTCCCACGCAGCTTCCCGGGAACCAGTGGAGGCAGCTGATGAGCCTTGGCTGTCTGTACGAGCTGTCTGGGATGAGCATGCCAAAGGTGAACGAGTTCCGGGCACTGTACAGACTGTCCTTCTTGAAGAAGAAAGGGTGTCGGGGTTGTCTGACTTTTAGCGCCCGACACTTCCAGCCTATCATCACCCACCTGCCTTCCTGGGTGAACAATAATTGGAGGAAGAAGGTGGTGATGGCAGGTGGGAAGTGGCAGAAAAGGAGGAGGATGTACCGGGTTCCTGGTGCCTTCCAGCCCCCTGGCGACCAATCGTTCGTACTGTCCGAGTTGGAGCGGGAAAGGATTATGACGATACTCGGGTGCTAGGACGATCTTGAGCGAAGCTCCTACAACTTCATACGGCGGGAGGTGTTGGAGTACTGCTGTCTCGGGCGGGATCCCGGTGCGTAGCAGGGTTTTAGTGGTGACGTTTCTGCTGACCCAGTTGATACTAACCCTTTGTTTGTTCTGCATGTGCATCTTCCCGGACGGTCGTCAAGCCCGGTAATACAATATCCATGGACGGTGAAGACCTTGTCTCGAGGTTGAAGGAGAAAGGAGAGGTCGTTTCACGGACCTCGGTGGATGAGGAGTATGGTCGGCTTACCGTTCATGCCGAACCGAGGGCCTTGGACGCTGAGGACGACGCCTATACCCTAAGGCGTGCGAAGACTCACCCCGCCGCGTCCAAGGCGGGTCCCGGAAAGGGCAAGACCACTGGTGGACCACCAAAGGTTCCTGGTGGGACGAACAGGATTCCAAACCGGCCGGGATCGGTCCCGCTTGTCACCAGGGTCTCTCGGACAGGCACACAATCTTCTTCACCGGACGGCCAGGGTGAGAAGAAGCGGAGGATCATGGATGTCCCTCCCTCCGCGCTGGTGACGCTGACTGGCCGGTCGTCTGGTGAGAACTTGGCGAAACGGCTCAAGCTGGTCAGCGGTGCGACGAGTTCCGCTGGGGACAAGGCCACCGCTGTCTCAAATTCTGCCGGTCAGCAGAGTAGCCCCGCTCCTATGGAGGAACAGAGGGGAGGTCCGGAGAGTCCCTTCGTCCGGAAGCTGGCGACAGATGTGGTTGGCTTGGTCTGGATAGGCCCGGGGCCGTTGGAGCCTTGTCAGGGGAGAGCCGCCAGAAGAGCAAGGAGTCGGTCCTCCGGGTAAGAATTGCTTGGTGCCACGGCACCGCTCATAAGTTTCGTTATTTTTGTTGTTTGCTTAGCCGGCTCCCTGTTGTTCTGTAGCTATTGTACAATCTGTACCGGCCGGACCCGAGTGAGGAGCTGTCGGAGCTGAAGAGGCAGGTGGCCGCTCTGACGGGAGCCCGTGAGCGCCTGGAAGTTGAGAAGTCCAGGCTTGAGCGGGAGAAGGTCAGACTGGAGGAGAGGGCCAAGAAACAGGTGGCCAAGCTAGAAGACCAGGTCCGGAGCCTCGAGGAGGAGAGGGCCGAGCTGGAGGCCAGAGTGGATTAGCTCCAGGTGGGAGCTACCGCTGTGCGTGCCGCCGCTGCCGCTGCGGCCGAAGAAGAAGATCCGGAGCTTTTTCAGCAGGTTATCCAGAAATATCACGATAGTGATCAGTTTCTGGCACTCCTGGAAAAGGCTAGGGATTCGGGTATCGCCGATGCCTACGTGGAGTGGGAAGAGAAGGGGTACCTGGATACCTCGTGAATACCAAAGGAGGGGGCCGACGACGATGCTGATGGGCAGCTGGCGGAAGAGGAGCAGCCGGAAGGGGAAGGCGGGCTTCGACCATCTGCACCTGCTAGAGAGGATGCGGTGGCTCCATCTGGGAAAGCTGGTGGGATGCCCGCTGAGGAGGGAGGCGCGGCTCCTTAAGATTTTTGTTTGCTGTCTCTTTTTTGTAAATCCGCTGGAACGGTTTTTTTATTATTATTGTTTTGGATATATATTTTTGTACCGGTGGAATGCCTTGGATTTCTCTCAAAATAGTTGGTATACATATCTTATAATGTTACGTTGGTTGAACCGTTGGTATGTCAAACTGACTGCTTGAAATTTCTAACACCTAACCCTTCACCGGGTCCGGGCGTGCTTACCAGCCCTGGTTCTGGTCCCGATCGGGATCTGCCCTTCTTTCTCCTATATACCGTTGAAGCTGACCGCTGCTAACCAAACCCTCCACCGCTGTCTTGAGGGTGAGGCAATTGTTCGTCCGATGGGTAGCTTCATCGTGGTAGGAGTAGTATTTGCTTGTTCGCGCCGGGGTGAGTTTCCCTTTTGGGTACCTGCTCCTTGGCGGTGGGGGAATGATGTTCCCGTTCTCATGTAAGATGTCCTCGTATGAAGAGGTTAGAGTGGTGAAGACCTCTTGACGTTCTGCTGGCATGATCGCCAGGGGGCGTTCTTGTCGGTACTGCGCCGACCTGTGCTCGCCCTGGGGTTTGTCAGGATAGGGTTTCTGCTGCGGTTGGTTCCACCAATTTCTGCCGAGTCTGCTTGGTTGGGCGCCTCGGTTCTCGCTCCGCTGGCTGGCCTTGTTTTCTCGACCGACCGGGGGGTGTTTCTCCCGCTTTCTCTTCAACAGGTGTTGCCCGTACGTTTCATGGTCCGCCTGAGCATGCCTGATGGCCATCGCCATTAGCTTGTCATACCCCTGCGGGAGTTCCACCCGTACGGCGTAGGAAAATTTTCCTGGCCGAAGCCCCGGTTTGAACGCCATCTCGGCGATGCCCTTGTCGAGGTTCCGAACCCCGGCCGTGGCCGTTTGCCAGCAGTTGACAAACGTCCTCAGCTCCTCGTCAGGTGCCTGTCTGTAGTTGAAGAGGATGGTTGATGTCCGGGCTCCTTCGACCCGGAGGATGAAGCGGCCTACGAACCGGTCTGCCAGTTGCTCAAATGCCTCAATGGAGTTTGTCGGGAGCTCATAGAACCAGCTGAGCGCCTCTCCAGACAGGGTTTCTTGGAATATGTTACAGCACACTGCATCGGAATAGCCCTTGGCGCACGTTTGGGACCGGAAACTATCCAAATGTTGGTATGGGCAGCCGGATCCTGAGTACGTGAGCTTTAGGGATTTCTGGTTACCAGACCTCCCTGATTCCAGAACCCGGTGCGAGAAGGGGCACATGCGTTCGTTGAATCGCGCGCCTTCCATCGGCCGCGCCGCCCTTCTCTTGTTGGTCTCCATTTGGGCCTTTTCCGACACAGAGTCGGTAAGTACATGTAATGTCCGTGCGGTCGGGGTCACGATTTCATCCTCAAATGAAGCGTGCGACTGCGGGGGTACTGGCGTGCTCATTGGCAAAATCGTCCCACCCGGGGACTCCGCCCTCCTGCGGTCGCTAGGCCTTCCTCCCGACGACTGTCTCGCCTCAAGGCGCTGAGGTTGGCCTGGCGCGGGTGTACGTGCCCTTGCCACAGCGGCGTTGCGCTGTTGTCCTCTTTCCAGGGCAGCCACCAGGGCAGCGTTTACCGTTTCCATTTCCTCATATCGAGCATTGGATTTCGCTCTATCCCAGTCGCTCTTCGCGCGCAGGCGATCGACTTCTGCCCTCATCGCCCGTATCTCCCCCGCCATATCGTGCCGGTCGGGGCTGTACGTGGTGTCTCGGTCGCTGTCACCGAGCAGACTCTCCTCCTTGTCACTCGGACCGTCTGAGAATGTCAGCGAAAAGCCCCGGTGCGCCGGTTGGTCGCCTTCCGCCGGGCCTTTCCCGCATGCGCTATCATTGTATGTCCCCGGCGTGCTGTTAGGCCTCCCATAGCTGTCGTCTTCCTAGTTGCCCTGGTCACTGCGCTGCTCCCGTACAGCGACCGGGGTGGAGATGAGCACTTGCTCTGGTGCAACCCGCTGATCGTTCGTTGTATTTCTTTCCTGCCCAACTTCTGAGCTTTCTGCCATTTGGTGATGCCTACGTGACTTTTATACAAGTTTCCCACAGACGGAGCCAATTGTTTCGGCACAAACCCGTAGGCCTGGTAGAGACTGGTGAATCTAGATGTGATCTCCTCCTGCGAACCTGCTAACTAAGGAGAATACCGGGCGGGCCGGTCTTCTCCTCTCTGATGCCTAAGTTAGTATAGTTGGGATGAATAGATAACTTAAGCACCTATGATAAGCAGTTGGAGAGATCAGTTACCTATTAAAGAGGGTAGTTGAGGCACTTATATAGGTGGTCGGGTGTGAGGTCTGGTCTTACTCTTCGATGTGAGACTGGTTTCCTTCTGTTCGTACACCTCTGGTGGCCTGTTCGGCAGGCTGGCGTCCCCAGTTCCCGGGCCCCTGGTCGCAAGGTAGACTGCTGGGCCTCGGGTCCGGGTGCTGGTGATCCTGCTCCGGGCCTCAGTCCGGCCCCGGACGTGCTGGCTGCGGGTCTGTGGGCCTATGTAGCCCCTCTGTGGCTACTGTCAACAAGTACAAAATCTCATTTATGATGTATTCTAGTTTAATTAATTATGTTTTAAATTAAGAGCTTTATGTATTCTAGTTTAATTAGTTATGTTTTAAATTAATGATGTACTCTATTTTAATTAATTATGTATACAATTATTGACACATGATAATAGTTTTTTTTTTTTTTGTAAATAAACGAGTAAATTAAATTAAAGAGGGGAGGACAATGCCCAGTACAACCAAAGCAAAAAACAAACCAACAACAAACAACAAACTAACAACAAACCAAAAGAAAGACAAGCAAACCTAAAGGAAAGCAACAAACAAACGAAGAAACTTGTTGAGACATGATAACACACAATTTAGCCATTGTTGCACTCTCGCCACTGTTTCAAAGCCCAACCGTGTTCCACTAAATCCGATCTTAGTGAAGCAGATATCACTCGGCATCGAATCTTGTTGCAACGGGCAAGTACAAATGCATGCCTTTGTTGGAGATCACGCTCCACCTCATGATCATAACTCTTTTTATCATATATAGCAGCTCTTCTTGGACAAGTCGGGATGTCGTCTAAGTCAAATTCATATTGCTCATCTTCGTCGCGCTCATCTTCTACTATCATGTTGTGCAAAATAATGCACGTCATCATGATGTATTGTAGGCTCTCCCTACTCCATAAACGAGTTGGACCCCTCACAATTGCAAAACGCGCTTGGAGAATACCAAATGCTCTCTCCACGTCTTTCCTGAACGCCTCTTGCATCCTTGTAAAGTGTCTTGTCGCTGGAGTGGTATGATTTTTTATGGCTTTGACAAGAGTTGCCCAATTAGGGTAGATATCGTCCACCAGATAATAACCTTGATGGCACGTACTGTTGCCCACTTTGAACTCCACCTGAGGAGCTTCACCTCTGCATACCTCATCGAACAATGGCGACCTTCCCAGAACATTGAGATCGTTGAGGGAACCTGGAAGTCCGAAAAATGCATGTCAAATCCAAGTATCATACGAAGCCACCGCCTCTAAGATAATTGTAGGTTTTCCCTTGTGACCTTGAAATTGCCCGGCATAGGCAGTTGGGCAGTTTTTCTACTGCCAATGCATACAGTCAATACTACCCAACATGCCCGGAAATCCGCGATCTGCAGCTTTGTTTGTCAATCTTTGTAGATCTGCCGCAGTTGGTTTGCGAAGATATTCTTTGTGGTACACAGCCCATATAGCTCTTGTAAAATGATCCAACACTTCAAGAGCAGTAGATTCAGCAATATTAAGGAACTCATCGGTCAAGTCAGCTGGTAGACCGTACGTGAGCATCCTCATAGCGCATGTTAGTTTCTGTTCGGTGGAAAGGCTGAGTCTGCCGGTGGCATCCATAGTCTGTACAAAGTACGGGTCGTGGTTGGCCACGCTACGCATCATCTTGTCAAAGAGATGAGGTCGCATACGGTAGCGCCTTCGAAAGCTGTCGTCGTTAAACCTACACGGTTCAGTGAAATATAGAGATTTCAAGCGCTGATCCATGAGTTCCCGATCCCTTTATATGTACTCCCACCCTTCCGAAGAACCGCCCCATTGTGAGGCTTCATCTTCTTCCATCATCTCCACTTGGTGGGCTGCCGCATACATCAAGAGGGCTTGTTGTTGCCGTCTCGGAACATCTTCTACTTCCTCCTTCTTCAGTAATTTCCACAACTTATTCATGGCGGAAAACAAAACTCAAAGTATGAAACAATAACTTAGAAACCACAATTTTTTTGTGGGAGGAGGAGTGTTTGTGAATTGGTGAGATATGATGGAGTGAACGACTCCGTTTTATAGAAAATGAACATGATTTCGGAAGATAGAAATTGACACGTGGCAGATAACGAAATCTCAACAACGAATTAAACATCGACAAGTGTCTACCAAAATCTCGTCCGATTTGTGATGAGCTATAATATTTATATATAATTTAATTTCAAATCATATCCACCGACACATGTCGATCGTACACGTGTCCGATTGTGAATAATGCATACGGGTCCAAAATTCAATTTTTTTTTTCAAATGAGTATTATATTTATTTATCATGTACAATAGTAGTTTATAAATATAAATTATTATTAATTACAACACAAAATAAAGAAAAATCAAATATATAAATATAAGACCCTATTATAAGACCTTACCATTGGAAATAGTTTAAGTCTTATATGAATAGTGTTCAAATGAAGTCTTATAATAGGTATAAGACCTAATTATAAGACTTCATGGTTGGAGATGTCCTAAGTTCCTTTTAATATTAATTAGACCGAAAGAAGGTATTGTCGTGGGAAAGAAGACTAGAAGAGGCCAGGGTCATTGAACAAGAACAAGGAATTGATCGAAAAGGCCGGGTCGCCATTTGCATTGGGAAGCAGAATATACTGCCACCTTGATAAAGACGTACATTTAGACATAATCTATCTGCTGTACGTCTTTCTTGTTTGTTCTGATACGGTATATATATTTCATCTCGTTAGTTTTCTTCTTGAAATTTTTACAAATGGTTAATTGATATTGGAGTAGAAAGAAAACAGAACGCTAACATAAGAACCAGGTAAAGACTTCAGTCGAGGACAGATAGATTAATAAGAAAGCTATGTGGGAGGATCAAATTTCACAAGGTTCTACTTCGATTCGTTCTGGTCATCGATCCGGTTGAAACCAGGCACCCAGTTTTTGATTAAAAGCAAATGCTTATTTCAATCATCTATATACATATCTAGTACCGACTGTACGTATGCATGAAAGGCGCGCACGCAGCACTTCACACATTTTATAAAAAAAAAAAAAAATTATAAAGACACTGAATTGTGATCGAGTAGTTCTTCGCAGCTTGATGCAATCTGCTGGCTTCGCCTCTTAGCTAGTCTTATGGAATGCTATCAAATGATGGAGATATTTGCATCACCATCAAATTCTCCCCTTTGAGATAAGATATAATCTGACACATATATAGATCGATCGAGAAACCAAAAATCAGCAAAATTTCTCCTTCAAAAATATTACAGACTACTTACTAATAATGTTGATGATGACTAGTTAATTACCTCGCTCATGCATGGTCTCATATCTGGACTAGACATTGTGCACTGAAAGGCGGTGCACATGACTTTAAACATTTCATGCATGTCTACATCTTCCCAATCTTCATCTAACAGTTCGTGGAACGCTCGTTTCATCACCTTCGGACGAGCCTACATTTACATATGTTTGACTAACAGCGATAAACTAACTACAAATCAAACATGTAAGTTTAATTTAGTAAGTTAATGACTAACCCACTCGATCAAAGTTTTTTCGTCCTGTAGCGCAGACCTTCTGCAGAAGAGCCTCAACAGCAAGACTCCATAGGATAGGACGTCGGATTTCACAAGGGCGATTGCGTCGCGGTCCAAGTAATCCCGAAGTGAACATCTTCATTAATGATTAAAAGCATATGTAAATGTAATGCTCGATGAATTACATTTTAGTACAGGTAACTGAGGTAAGTATTAACACAACAGATATATACATGAGTTCACGAAGCTATACTTTTGGTTTTGGTTAGTGATTGGCTTTGTTTGCTTAAGATGAAGCCATTTAGCTCGCCCAAAACCAGAGATCTATAACAAATTAAGCAGACTGATCAATAACGTACGCTCAACGTGCGTAATGAATTCAACGAAATACTGTAATTTCTTGTCAGCTAATTTCACCATCGGGCGTAAGTCATTTCTCAGAAAAATGTTGGTGATGAGCAAATTGCCATGGATTATGGGACCCTGAGGACATTCTTCATGCATATATCGAAGTCCTCGAGCAATATCTGTAGCTATCTTCAATTTTTCTTGAAATGTTAATTTTAAGTTCCCCACTGAACCTGCATATAGTTTTAGGAAAATGATAAACATCCCAATCCTTCACAAACTTAACATTGATGAACTTGACCGAGAAAATTAGTATTTTACCATAGAGATTTGTGTGTAGAGGCCCTCTTACTGTAAATGGAAATACCAGGACAGTAGTAATTTCGCCATCGTAAAAAGCAGTCAGCCCAAGTATATTTTTGTGGTGCATGGACAAGGCAGCTTTCTTTTCTCTTTCAAGCATAGTACGCCACTCTCCGGTGTATCGCTTTACCGTCACCTTGGTACCATTAACAGGTTGCAATCCCTCGTACGCTAAGCAATCGCCATTCTCATAGGCCGGAATTCTAGTCCTGAACCCCTGTGTCAGCGCGTCCACCATTTCCCAGCTCAGTTTTATTGGTAGCCCTAGCATAAAATCAGCCTCGGAGAATTCTCTCCACGAACCATTACTATGGCTTTGAAGAGAGGAAGGACCTTTTGAGAGTGCCTGTATTATTGAAGCCTTCTGATAAGTTTCTTCATCCTGATCAAACATCATTGTTTGGATATTCGATCGACCTCACTGATATCGGT
The DNA here is from genome assembly GCA_963682095.1 of Potentilla sterilis. Taxonomy (NCBI): domain Eukaryota; kingdom Viridiplantae; phylum Streptophyta; class Magnoliopsida; order Rosales; family Rosaceae; genus Potentilla; species Potentilla sterilis. The sequence continues at coordinate 9,202,222 of OY821757.1, forward strand.
GATTCTGTGTTGGAAAAATTAACATCTGGAGCAAGAGGACTAGCTAGTTTTCATACCATATATGTTAGATAAATAGGACTTCCCACATAGCTACAATCCAGCTAATACTGAGGACGTTGATAACTAATTAATATTCCTTGTTCACACCGATGGGTGCTAGCTAGAGTGGTTGATCTTACTTAATTAGCTTAATCGATGAAGATAATATCTCTTACCTAAGGGATAACGTACTATTAGCAATTTAGAATAATCCGGATATACAAGGGCTATCTTGCTGGTACAAGCCAACAAGAGGATGCTAAAAAACCAAGAGCAATTAAAATGCTTCCCTAATACTTTTTTTTTCTTTTTTTTCCCATTTTTTCTCCTATTAGATCTCTAATCTTTTGTTCTTATTTATGGGATGTGTTCACTACTCCAGAACAGGTTCGAAGCGACGACTTTTTGTTGTTGCTTCAGCAAAAAAGTCGTCGCTTCGACACCGAAGAGATAAAGAGGTCGTCGCTCGAGGTCGTCGCTCGATTTTCGTCGTTTCGACTTCGAGGCGACCACTTTTGCTACAAAAGTCGTCGCTTGGATATTTCAAGCGACGACTTCAAAGTTTGCCGCCACATACTGAGCGACGAAGTTTGCGTCGTCTCCTCACATTCAAGGCGACGAATTTTGGGTCGTCGCTTCCAATTCTAGGAGACGAAGTTTGGGTGGTCGCTTACAATTTGAGGGGACGAAGTTTGATTCAAAAGTCGTCGCTAGAGTGTATGGGATGATAAATTTCATGCGACGAATATCAATGTTCGTCGCTTCATGTCTCCATTTTCGTTTTAAAAAAATTTCCCGCCGATTTCGTTTAATTTTGTTTTTGTCCAGTTGGCGGGGAGGCGGTGGAGGAGGCGCTCTGCCGTAGAGGTGGAGACGCTCTGTCGTAGAGGTGGAGACGCTCTGCCGTCGCTGTGGGAGGAGGGAGGAGCGGTGAGGTCGGCGTCGATCCGGTGAGGAGGCGCTCTGCCGTCGCTGCGGGAGGAGGGAGGAGCGGTGGGAATGAGGTCTGCAGTAGTGGCCGGCGCGGTGGGAGGAGCTCCGGAGGAGAAGGCGAGGTCGGCTTCGATCCCGGTTGGATGGAGAAGGCGAGGTCGGCCGGCGTCGAAGACTTGGATCGCGACGGCGAGGTCGTCGTCGAAGACTTGGATGGCGACGGCGAGGAGGAGAGGGAGGGAGGCGGTAGAGGAGGCGACGGCAGAGGAGGAGAGGGAGTGAAGAGGAAGGAGGAGAGGGGGAAGAGATTTATATAAAAGGGGAGTGAATTTTGACCGTTAGATCTGGAAAATCTGACGGTTCATAGGGTCGATCCGCGCAATGTGTTTTAATTGGTTCTCAGCATGTGGCGCGGATTCTACACTGAAGCGACGAAAGAAGACAAAATCCGTCGCTTCAATAATATTTAAAAGTAAAGCGACGAAATAATATAAAATCCGTTGCTTCAATAATATTTAAAAGATTATAAAATTTTTATTGATTTATACTGAAGCGACGAAGTAATGCAAAATCCGTCGCTTCAATAATATTTAAAAGATTATAAAATTTTTATGAGATTATACTCAAGTGTACAACTTTTCGAAGCAACTATATAAAAGAAGTAAAATTTTGAAAAACACTGTGAAATAACATTTGATCGTTATGATGAAATACAGTTATGGTAAAAAAATCACTTAAATCCGACAAAGTTAGAGCCCCGATCGATGCGGTCAACCTTATTTAAAACATATAAAACTACCGTTTTGAAGGCCTAAATGAACTCGAAAGCCCGAAAAATCCCACACATCGTGGCAAAACTACGAGTTTGACTCCTGGCGTCGTTTCCTTTCTGAAAATGTATTACAATCGTCAATCGGATACCAAATGCCAAATCTACAACTCTCCAAACTGCAATTTTAACCCTGGTTCTACCACTAATCGCCATATTTGCAGCAAACTCGACTTTTCTTTTACATGGCTGATTACGTCTCATCTATTTGAGAGTTTCATGTTTGGAAGAGTCGACGAAACAAGGTCATCTAAAGGTACGTAATAGCGTTTTCGTGTGATAAGTTTTATGAAAATATGGTTGACCAGATTTTAAAACATGAAGCGACGACTATTGCTCAAAACTTGTCGCTTCGTATAACAAGTCAGCGACGAATATTGACGAAAGTTATAAATTCCGTCGCTTGAATTTTACGTCGGCGACGAACTTTGAATTTTCGTCGCTACAGTTTACAAAACATTATTGGGAAGCGACAACAAACCAATATTCGTCGCTTCAATAAGATGTGAGCGACGACTATTGATCAAAAGTCGTCGCTCTCGTTTTCTGAAGCGACAAATCCAATATTGGTCGCTTCAATGTGTTGAGGCGACGAACTTTGATTTTCCCGTTTCAATATTGGTCGCTTCAGACCTGATTTCCAGTAGTGGTTTTTTAAAACCAAGACATCACTAAGGGTCTAAGACAAATGTGAATTTTTGAATTTTTGTTCGTTATCACATGTTTAAGCTCCATAATATAACGTCCAAGATCAGTGTATATATATATGCAGCTACAACTCGTCCTGTATACTATTAGTGAAGGGCATTGCATTGTCAAGAAAATTCACCGATTTCTATACATGATTTAACCATATGTAAATCATCTAAATGTGTAGTCAATATTCAATGATAATAACCATACCCCGAATGCGATGACTTGAAGCACGTATGCATAGAATGCTATACACAGAGACGAGAGAGCTAGAGAGCATCATATGTTATACACAGAGACGAGAGAGCTAGAGAGCGAGAGTGATCAAAATTTAATTAGTTAACACAATAGATGTGTACGTTCTTTACGTATTTTTTTTCTTTGTTTACATTAAGTAGATCGAAATCTTGTACAAAGGGGAGGACCAATCGAATTACTTATTTGCAAGCTGGTGCTGCCGGTTTAATTGTGCCTATAGTGGTAACCTTTGCGTTGTAACATTCCGATGCAATGCCTGTGTTTTTGGCGGTAGCGGCGCCTCCGAAGGCAATGTCGATGTTGTTAAGCTCAACTCCGTCACAAGGGTTTGTAGCGCTGCATGCTAGTGACACGGCAACGTTGTGCGACGATGTGCCCTTTATGTTTCTGAAGTGAATATCACGGAGCTTGTATAGGGATTGCTTTCCGGAGTTAGGGTTATTCTGTTAACAGACGAAACATCATCATCAGATCAAAACTAGAGAATAATGATTTTGAAGAAACTAGAATTGAATTGCTGAATCAATTACCCGATCTTTCTTGCTTCCATAGCTTTGATCGATGACGATTGGGGCTTTCACATGGTCCAAGATGAGGTTATCGAATATAATTCCGCTTGCTTCTCCTCCGTATTCGTTGGCCCAAGTTTTGATTCTGGCGCCGTTGGTTGTGTTCAACAATTTGCAGTTGGTCACATTGACACCAACCACGGGTTGTTCGTTCTTGTACTTTCCAAGACTTCCAACACTGCGATCAAATAATCTTCCATATATAAGAACACGTACTGTATATATACAAAGTAAATGCACGCATGCATGCAGTATTAAGATTAATTAGTTAGGCAGGTACGTACCTGATGCCATGGCCAGGGCCGCAGGTAACATTGTTGACGGTGATTTGGCGGGTGCCTTGGCCGATGGAAACGCAGTCGTCTCCGGTTGCAATGATGCTGTTGATCACTTTGACGTTGTCGGAATCACTGATGTGGCAGCCGTCGGTGTTAGGGCTATCGCCAGGAGCAGTGATGTGCACATGGTCGAGGGTAACGCTGCTGGAGTCGGTGACGTGGTAATGGAAGTACTTACTGTTCAAGGATGTAATCCCCTCGATAAGTGCATTCTTAACCTTTATGAATTTCAAGTTCTGCATCCACAACAAACCAGCATATCGTCAAACCTCTAAATCTAACGCAAATTGGTTATGGATAGAGCTAGCTAGGGCAGTGAATCGTACGGATGGGGCATGGGGGCAGTCATCCTTATTGCAGCCCTTTCCGTTCCATGTTTTCTCTCCTTGACCATTGACAACTCCGTCACCGGTGACAATCAAACCGTCGATATTTTCGAACTGGATCCATTCAGGAGAGGGATAATCGCTCAGATCGGTGGTGGCTTTAACTTCTCCCTGAATTTCCACCACGATTGGCTCCTTGGAGCTGGTGCAAGGGCCTTGGAACACCACAGGTCCACTCAAAAATGTTCCTTTTGGAATAAGAACCTTTGTTGGACCCTTGTACTCTCCTCTGCATGCGGCCACCCACGTCCTAATGAATGCCTGCATTTCATTACCACGAATTCGTCTTTTCATTGTCACGTACATAAAATGTGCAGAGACTAACGAACATTTAGATTGATCATGTAAATTTTGAAATGCAATGCTACTATTGTCTTTAGAAAACCAACCATCCCAGTATCATTGTTGCCATCGGGATTCGGTCCGTCATCTTTCCCATCATCGCCACCAACGGGGTCTTGTGGTTTAGTTGGATCTCCACCGCCGGGAAGCTCTGTCATTTTGCGTCCTTTGTCGCCGGATTCGGGCTTAGCACCGAAGGCTGTGACATCGAATACTTTTCTGTTCGTAGTATCAGTGAGGCTCCGACGGGCTGCACCAGATTTAAAAAGATGTCCACGGGATGCAGCATCGGACGCGCAAGCGAGAGAAACTAAACCTACAAGTATAATAACACCTAATCTCCTAGGCGATTGCAATCCCATAGACATCTTCCTGTGTACTAGATTTTTATTATTGTTTTTTACTTTTTTTAGAATTGCAAGATAAGAGTACATCTGATAGCCATTTTAAAAGAGGAGCTAAGCATTTGTACGCCCTCCCCCTCTGTATCTATTTTTAGAGGCGCTGACTAAAAATTTGAATATTCAAACAGTGAGACTATGTTTAGTACGTGATGTTCTCAAATTAGACATGCATTTCTCTCAAGATAGTAAACAGTTGAAGACCAAGCTATTTGTTTGGGGTTGTTTTCTATTTGATTGTTATGGCAAAACAAATAAAACAAACGCCATTTCATGGTGCTCTACACTGTTTATTAACCATACAATGTGAAATGTAACTGTTACGGTCTCCATAACCTATCATTTTCCTGCTCCACAAAATAGTCAATCATAATATTTCCAGCACAAATGCATGGAAAGAAAAGGCCACATACAAAATACACACACATATGGCATATTAGATATTTGACAAACTTCACTTCAAACATATTGATATCAATTTGTTATCACGGTGGGAGGATGAGTGTAAGAGCATGTTTAGCAGACTCTTTATTATAACTTTTTAGCTATTTTAGAGAGCTTATTTAGTTTTTTACGAAAAATAGTAATTATATCAAACTCTCTATTATAACTTTATGATAACTTTTAGCTATCTAACTAGCCAAATTTGGAGAGCATAGCTAAAAGTTAAAACATTTAAATTTAACACATTCCTTATATGTAAATATATATAATTTATATATGCATTTAAACCACTTTTTATTCATTTAATAAGTATTTTAAATTAAAATCAAGCTAAAGTATAGAGAACTGATGCAAACTGTTGTAGGAAAATAGGAATTGGTCTACTCATTTCATTGATAATCCCCTATATATAGGGTGAGTATTACAACGGTAATAGGAAATACATTAATGACAATAATGACTACATAATTATCTATCGTCCGTTACATTGACGAAGGCACATAATACGTTTTTCCTTCAACATTCCCCCTTGTGCCGAGTCAGAGGTAAAATGGTGCATGTGGTGTTGCCTCATTAAAAACCTTGCCAAGTAACAAAAACCCAATGGGAGAAAATAAAACTTTGGTCGAAGGACAAAAAGAGCGCAACGCACCTATTACATTTGAAAACAACATGTATGTGCTAGACTCCCCCTGATGTCTGCACCTCCCCCTGATTTTTACATTAATCATGGGTTTCTCCCTGATTCTTTCATTTGATCAAGGGAGCTTCAGTCTTATTAGCATACTTATGCATTTTCACATGTTTTTCCAAATGTGACTTTGAGTAATGATTTAGTAACTAAATCTTGCCACATCGTCCTCAGATCCAACTTGATTTACTTTGATCTTGAGGATAAGGTTGTTCATGAACTGAATACATAGGTTCATATTGAACATCAGGTTCACTCTTGGTATGACCTTTATATAACAAAATAGTCATAACTTCGTCTAGAGTATGAGTGAACCATTAAGAGATTTGAAATTGATCTGTAATAACAGATTTTCTTATCTCACCTTTAATGCGTTTTTCTTTACGCATAGTTAGCTATGACGTGGATAATTTCTTTATCATGTCACATTCTATGTAGAGATTGAATAAGCCCAAATCTTTCATATCTTTAATGAAAGAACGATTTGCGTTTTGTAGGCGCAGAGCTAAACATAGCTTTACAAATTTACATCGAATGAGAGGTCGAGTCTTACATATTATATTTAAGTACAATCATGCGTCATTGCACTTGTATAGGAATTTCATTTCCCAATACTTCTTCGTCATCTTCCTTTAGATGAAAAACGGATCTATTGTTAGAGTAAAGACTTCGAATGATCATGGGAATATATGTAGGCCTCAGTTTATTCTTTAGAGTGCCTAAGCCGATTGATGGATGATCACCATCATTACAGTCCTTGAGTTCCATTTCAAGACTGTGTATTCCCAAAATCTTTTTCATTCTCAACTTAGGATTTGCAATACACTGAGTTTCTCTTATTTCATTTAGAGTTCATATATATCCATAATGAAAACGCAAGGGCATAATTCATCAATCCCTTTCCAATCAAGTAGTCACTTTAGTGAACGTTTCAATTTCTTTTGCAAACGTACTCATGTGATCTAGAGTCACTTGATTTGGGTGGATGAAGTCCGTTTAGGATCCTCATGTATATCTCTTAATTTAGATCCCCATAGAGATATATGTTTTGATCACTTTTCGTAAGCTGCATGTTCAGTTTTTCGGAAACTACCTAACTGACAAGGTAGTGGAGTGCAATGACATCCATTACGAGAGATTATCTCATCGTAGTCCATTACGAGAGAATATCTCCTCGTAGTCGATTCCAGTGCGTTTTTAAGAGACCTTGCGCCATAAGGTGAGTCTGCATACTCTTATTCTCATTACGCATTCTAATAAAGATATATTTTATAGGGTTTATATTTGCGGTGTCGGCGTCACCTGCCCAAAAGACCTATCTTTGTGTTTATACTGGATCGCTTCTTTCCATTAGGCCAGTTTACTAAGTTGACATTTTTCAACGAAGTATGGTTCGATAGTAGACTCATTATTCCACGTCCTCATGTACACTAGTGTAATGTGTTTGTAGAGATCTCTATACTTTAAAGATTGGTTCTAACATTTGAGGCGTCCCCCAATGATAACCACAATCCATAAATATTCTCATGAGACGGATTTGAGTATCACTGATCAATAGATCAGGTTGTGCCAAACTTGTTTTCTTCCTTTACACAAGTATGTATCGAACCTAAGGTGGCCTCCCCCTCTTCCTTGGAGAGCCACGGCCTGTGACACCATTTATGCCGCTTATGGCATCACCATGCCACCATCCATAGTGGCAGTGCAATACCCAATTCCTCTTGGGTGGTACCATGTCCTTTTGATAAAACACAATCCTTGCAGGCATATTTGCAGCAGGTTTATATGATCTCGTCACTTTAATGTATAAGATATCTACACACCTTACTTTGTGTGATTTTTGGGGATCGAGATGAGACACAGTGGGGACAAACCACGACAATTCCTGTCGTTCCACTTGAACATGCTTGTTCTTATCTCCCCCTAACGACGGGAAGACTGTCTCATCAAAGTGACACACCGCAAATCTAGCGGTGAGGAGATCGCCTGTCAAGGTTTCGACATAGCGGACTATAGCTGGAAGTTCATTTCCAGCATAAATATTTATTCATCTCAAGTAACCCATCATTGTGCGCTGTGGCGGCGCAATTTTTGGCACATAAAACATTGAATGGAGCTCAAGGATTGTAGATCCGTGGCAATCCAAAAGAGCTCAAGGATTACAAGTTCGTTTGAAATCCTTTAAAATCCTCACACATAGTCACTAGCTATGGTGTAAATTGGTTCAATGATGTGGTCATAGATGAATAAGTAACGCTGCATGCAAAAATTGCATAACCCAAAACGGAAGTATTGGTGTGCTTTACCAATATTAAGACTATTACTGTAGTCATTTTCCGTGAGACCAATTGGGTTTTTATATAGGAATATGATGTCCATTACAAATCTCATATAATAAGCCATAAAATCATCACACCTACGGAAATTAACCCGGCCTAGGTGCTTTGACTTTCTAGCATAAGCAGCATAAATTCTAATTGTGGATGGTGTCATGACACGTGACCAGCGTGTCGACACATCAACCAACACCATAAAATATTCAAGGTGTCCGCAAGTTGGTTGAATCAATCCACTGAATCCTCTTTGGATTCAATATAAGAATATAATGAGAATACATGTTTCATTTGCATATGATGGTGTCAATCATAATTTTACGAGTAGGCTTTGAATGATGTACTTTTATTCATAAAATCACGATGGATGTCAGAAGCATAATAGGGTATAAGTGCATGTACTTTGTGCATCAATCATAATGCCACTTTAGGGGGGCGGTGGAATCTAGGGTTTGAACATACGTCTTCAACCCTACATGGATTGTATTGAAATAATATTTGAGGATAAAATGTTCTTTGATCGTCTTCAGTTTCTTGTGTGAACCATATTCTTCTGGTGTTTGCTTCTATTCATCCAAAATATGGGTGTCCATAGTAATTTCTTTAATGTTCGGATCATCAGATCAAAGCCAATGTATGTCAGATTTCCAAAAATATCATTTTCTTTTGACGTTGGGTTCAATTAGCGGTTACATATAACCCACTAAGTTGACATATAAACTTCTCTAATACTTATTTACATCCGCAGTAATTAGAGGTAATGCAAAGGACCTTAGATGAAATTCTCATCTATGTCTTATTACATGAACATCGTGGCAGAAATTTCTTTAAAATGTGGAATAAATTCAATTTTCTTTTATCGCATAAATTGTCAATTTGACATATGCTCAATATATACATCGAAACGTAACTCAAGTTCCTTAGAGTAACTCGATGAAGATTATAATAAAAGGTATTGTAATCCCAATTAGGCAGGTGTATTATGAATCCCAAAGGAAACGATATATTGATCCTTATCACTTTCTTTGATAGACTAATCATTATCATATACTATTGATATAGTACTACTGTTCTTCAGTACTATTATTTTAGGGATTACATTGTGCGTTTCTTTGCACACGGTTCTTTGTTTCATGCCTATATTATGATATGTTGCTTTACTTTATGCAATACTTTGCAAAGTTAGATGCAGAAAATTGAATCATGTATATTATGAATAAAATTTGAATAATCTCAATTCATTGAGAGAAAATTTAAAAGTTAACATGCCAACGATGACATTCAATCTTGTCCAATTAGAGATAGAAACTTTAAGACTAAAAGTCTAATTTAGGCGTAATAGCCTTTTATAAGGATATCTTGTAAATTTAAAAGTAGACTAATCAAAGTCTATCTTGGATGGCGTCAAATCCTTTTTGGCTCTTTTAATGGCTGCAATGATGAGATGTGTCATTTGACATATTCTTCCCATATGGTATGTCTTTAGTTGTAAATTCATTTTCGATGTTCTTGTTGGATATTGAAGATACTTTTCCAAAAAATTCACGTACTCGTATGATTCTTCATATTTATTGAAAGTCGTAGCTAATTCTTTGCTAGCTTATAATGTACGTATCAATGGTTCATTGAATTACAACAATGGCAGAGTGCTTCACTGCACATGACATATCCCCTATGTCATCTTTTAAAAAATTACATTGTTTCCACTTACTTTTGGATGATTATATGATTTTTACGTCCATGGTAATTACCCTTTGTTTTAGGGTCGTTGTATTACTTTGCCCAATTTGTTCAAGAATATATATATATATATATATATATATTTTTCTAAGACCTTACATCGTCATTGCCTTTTGATTTAGGGTTGTTGCATTATTTTACAAAATGTGTTCCAGGAAGTTTATTTTTCTCATACCTTACATTGTCATTGCCCTTTAGTTTAGGGTTGTTGCATTACTTTGCATAATTTGTTTCAGGGAATTTCTTTTCAGACCTTACGTTGTCATTCAAGATATTGAAATTATATATTTAGCTATTTACATAAAGCAGTTCGTATAAATATACCATGCTCAAGCCTTTGTTGGCTCAATAGGGGAATTTGGTACTCAAGTTCTTCAGAGCCCAATGTGTCAAAGTCAAACTGTGATGGTTAAACCATCTGTAAAATATAGGAAGAATAAAATATATTAGTTTCGCGGTCTATGACATTCACGACAACTAAAATAAACCAATATACTTTATGGAAACCCGATGCTTTGTGAAATTTAGTTATCACAATAAAATTTTTGTTTCTCCATTTTTCATTGCATGTGAAGTTTAATGAAATTCCATTATCGTTGCTTTCTACACAATAAATAAGATATCCATGTTGAAAAATTTTCAATAAATAAAAATTGGATTTCAAGACCGAAATTTACAATGGTCATATTTTTCTTGCTTCATGAAAATACTTTTCCACATTATAGGTTTGTCACTTTTTCTTTATATTACGAAGCTCATGAAATTACATTATCAGAGCAGTGTTCAAAATAAATAATATGTTAAATAAAACAATTATTTAACACTAATAAAATGAACATATAACGCTTCATGTTTCACATTTATATAAAATACTAATGCAATCAATTTTAATAGAGCATTATATCATATAAATAACTGAAACAAAATATAATGAAAGCAGAGCGTCAATATAAATATTACGTGTGAGTTTGCCAAATAAACTGCATAAGAAGCGATTGCTTTATCTCCGTCTCCAAGTAGTCGTCACATATTGATCGCCGTATCGTAATTGTTATGCCACATAAAAACAAATAATATTCATATGATTAGTCACTTTAATCATATATATTTCACATTTATCATATAAATTAAATAATTTCATATGATTTTCACATTTAAACAATATCCATATGAATAGTCACACAGTAAATGTAAATTACTATACGGTAATTTCAAAAATTACCTTTAAATTTTTACTCCCTAAAAAAAAAATCCCTTTTTTTTCTGGGTTGGATCAGCAGATCCGGGTCAGGCCCAACAAAACCGGGTCAAGGCCAGGCCCAAAGAACCGGGTCGGATCAGGCCCAAATCCTTCCTGCCGACGAAGCTTTGTCTGCAAAAGAGAGGAGAAGAGCCGCGCTGGTTTCGAACGACATCGAGGGCGGTGGGCCGGAGTTGTCAGCCAAGGTTAGATCGGAGGGGTTCGCGTCGTCGTCCGAGGTTGCTGGGTCGACGGTAGAGGTCCGAGCGGGAGGTTGCGGCGGCCCCGGTTCGTGCCCAATCGGAGTAGGATGGGCTGAATCGAGTCGAGTCGACGTCGATGGCTAGGAGAAAAACACCAGCCGGTGGCGAGGATCGAAATCGGGAGAGGGAGGCGTCGATCTGGACTCGCCGGCTGTGGGGTGGCGGAGGAAACCAGGCCGGAGAAAAGGGGTGCCCAGAGCAAGTTTCTGGGTGTCCTGAGTATCTGGACCCTCTGCCGACAAAGATGTCGTCGGCAGAACAAGGTTTCTGAGGATATTCCGGCGAAGTGTTGCCGGCAGAAAAGAATTTTAGGGTTTTGGGTTTTTTTTTCAGAGACAAAACCTAGGGTTTTTTTTTCTTTGGCTAAAGCAAAGTGCTGATAACGTGTTGTAGGAAAATGAGAATTGGTCTACTCATTTCATTGATAATCCCCTATATATAGGGTGAGTATTACAACGGTAATAGGAAATACATTAATGACAATAATGACTACATAATTATCTATCGTCCGTTACATTGACGAAGGCACATAATACGTTTTTCCTTCAACACAAACGTATTTCTAATAGCAATTTTAGCAATACTAGCCATTTTTTTTGTCAAATTTTAACCAAAATAGCTAAAATTTCATTTTGGCTAGCCAACATAACTTTTTAGCTATTTTAGCTAAAATTTAACTAAAATATGGCTAGTATTGTTGAAAATGCTCTAAACTCATAACTATTTATTTAGTCTCGGTTGATATATACGATGTCGAATCTGTAATTTCTTAATTTATTCCATAACACCTACATCTATAACCCTAAATGTTTTGTTCTCATAACAATCTAAAACAAACACACACACGTATAGTGTGATATTCATGCATAAGCAGATCATCCAAAACATATCAATGCAAGTCGGTTGCTTACTCTTAATCTCCCGGATCTGACTCGACCAATTATATCTATATTAACTCATTAATACGCACAATAACATGATTTGAAAATTTGACGATCAAAATATATACAGTGATCGATATGTCAAACTATCGAAAGAACAGTGCTATAGCTCTTCATGGTTAGCACATTGGTCGATGTCGACTAATTAGTTCAAAGACGAAGGACCAGTACATGCGATGCAAATTAAGATAAAACAGAATAAGGAACCCGGTTCTGTGACAAAAGACCTCTCAACAACTACACTGGGATATATAATATTCAAAGGTAAGGCTGTGAAAGTTTATAGATTAGATCTTATCCGAGTAGTCAATTTCTTCGAGTCCTAGCTGGTGTTAGAATATTTCTGGGGGACCAAAAGGGCAAACTGTGATTCATAAAAATACGATAAAGAAAAGTGGATATTATAGTTTGTTATGGCCTATAGGAGAAAACCAGAAACCAGTCGGGGTTTGATGGTTTACAGTTCACAGTATGAATGAACGCTACCATGGCTCTTGGAATTGGATAGTCACCCCGATTGAATAGAACAATGGGCTCCAAGGGAAAGTCATCATTCGAATGTCTAGATTGTGTTTGAATATACACGGAAATACAGTGTGCTATATCAATGGTACATTTCCACTTAAATCCGAATTTTATATCTAATTTGAGTATGTGCGGAAATATGGTCGTGTTATATCATTATATCTTTCCGAATTCTATATCTAGTGCTTCATCAAATACTTAATTGCATCACTCAATATTACTTATTAGCCGTATTACTTAGAGCATCTTCAGCAATACTAATTATTTTTAGTCAATTTTTAGTTAAAAAGTTATTTTAGCTAGTAATTTTAGAAATACATTTGTATAAATGCTCTCTATTTTAACTAATTTTATATTTATTTTATTTTTTAAATAAATAAAAAATAGATTATAAGCATTTATAAATTACATACATTTACTTAATATGAATGTATTAAATATACATATTTTAGCTTTTAGTTATCTCGCTCCTAAATTTGAAAAAAAATAGTTAAAAATTAAGTTATAGTTATAATAGAGAGTCTAGTGCAGCTGTTATTTTTCACAAAAAAAACTAAACATACTCTCTAAAATAACTAAAAAATTATAATAAATGGTTTGCTGAAAATATTCTTAGTCCGGCTAACTCATTATATCGTCAGTACTTTCTCAGTGTGGTCATTGAATTTCTTTATTTTAATATTTACAAAAATAGAGCAAATTTATAAGTCCAATTAAGTTTGAGCCTTATTGACCCAATAATAATAATAATTGAGCCTAGTGTAATTAAAAATTATTGGATTGAAGATCGACAATCATAAACCCAGATATTTTGGATTTTCTTTTGATTTTGGTTTTGAAGAAGGGAAAATAAAAAAGAAGAAAAATAATAAGACAACACATAAGGGCATTTGAGAACGTTGGAAAATGGTAAACAATTATTTTGAATGAAATAGACTAATTGGTAGAAAATTAATATCACAAAGAGTGATCGGTTGAAATAAAAAATACGAGAACTAAATTTTTGAGACATTTAGATTAGTAATTTATTCTTTTAATATGTATAAAAATGGAGCGAACTTAAAAGAATACTACCGTCGACGGCTTTCAAAATGGTCCCAAATTAGGTCGTTCTCTAATACTGCCAGGTGTCTTCAAATTAGCAGAGGAAAATATCCCCTTTGAATTCATTATTCACGTCTCTGAAAGGTAAGGCAAAATCCAAAACACGTCACTCTCGTCCTCCACTATATATAAACCCGTGCCTTCTCTTATGCTACCAAGTCCCCCGCTTCAGACCGTTTCACATTTTCACGCACAAACTTCGTTATTCTAGAGCACACTAGAAACAAAAGAAAACGAAGGAGAAGAAGAGCGAGCTTGCGATTCGACCATGGCGCCTAAGCTTACCCGAATACCGAGCATGCGAGAGCGCGTGGAGGACACTCTCTCCGCTCACCGCAACGAAATCGTTGCGCTCCTCTCCAGGTTAGCTCGCTCGCTCTACTAAATTTTTTTGTTACAGTTGAAAAATCTGAGAGGCTACCTGAGTTGAGATGCGGTTAGGTTACTGAGTTTTATTTTTTAATTTTTTTTGGTTTCTGAAGGTATGTGGCTCAAGGAAAAGGGATACTGCAACCGCATGACCTGATCGATGAGCTTGAGAAGCTGATCACCGATGACGAAGCCAGGCTGGCGCTCACCGAAGGTCCTTTTGGTGAAGTTCTCAAGTCAGCACAGGTTTGTTCTAAAATTTTTAATTCAGATTAAGTTTTTGAGCTTTGAATCGGTATTACTGATGATCATTTTCAATTGATGTACTGATTATACGTCTACTTGAAGTTAGTGAAGAAGTTGATCATTCTGAAATTATGAATTGATGATTGATTTCCACGTTCTGCTTATCTATTTGTTTATGATCAGTCTGGAATTGACCATAGAATCGGTTTGCTTAGCTAAATTTGAACCGACTCCTCCTCTGTAGTAATCGAGGCTAAAATTAGAAAGATTATTTGTGTTTTCCTCTGGTTACGAATTCGTCATCCGATTGATCTTTTGGAATTCAGAAGAGGAACTATAATATTGCAGTTATCGAGTGGTCCAACTTTGTCTGCTGTTTGTTCAAACTGTAGAGAACTATAGATGAATTGCATGAAGATATTATCAGATATACTTGTTCTATTTTTGGTAATTTTAGAATTTTGTTGGGGACTGCGAGTGTATGTCGTTTGTGTTCTATCCTTGTATGAATGTATCCTCAGGTCAGCTTTGCATGAATTAACAGAGATTCTGGTGTTATTCTGGTGTCAGGAAGCCATTATTCATCCTCCATTTGTGGCTCTAGCAGTTCGTCCGAGACCAGGTGTATGGGAATTTGTTCGTGTTAACATAAATGAGCTCACTGTGGAACAATTGACTGTTTCTGAATACCTTGGCTTTAAAGAAGAGCTTGTAGATGGGAGGTAAGTGATTTTCCCTTATGTGAACTATATCCATGTTCTTGTCACAAGTTACAGCTTCTCTAATTTTTTTTTTTCCTGTTTGATATATTAGGTCTAATGACAGATATGTACTTGAGCTCGACTTCGAACCATTCAATGCTAATTTTCCTCGTCCCACCCGGTCATCATCCATTGGGAATGGCGTGCAATTCCTCAACCGCCACCTTTCTTCAATGTTGTTCCGTAACAAAGACTGTTTGGAGCCATTACTGGATTTCCTTAGAGCGCACACATATAAGGGGCATGTAAGTTGTTTTTTCACATGAGAATCAAAATTTGAGTCTCTTTACTAGGGACAAGTAGTTTACTTTTTCTGAATTTTACATGATATCTATTTTGAATATGACTTTTGGAAAGTAAAATTATCATATCTATTATTTGCTCATTTTTCTTCAATTTGTATGCTTTATACTACCTGTTATGAGTTTTGCATTAATAATAGATGTCTTATAACTTACCTTGGACCTAAAATGTCTAATAAAAGACTGATAAAATTATTTTGTGTTTTTTGTGAGAGGACTTCATTGATATTGTTAATTAATGAAAAAACATATTTGCAGGCGCTGATGTTGAATGATCGGATACAGAGCGTATCCAAGCTTCAGTCAACTTTGGTTAAGGCTGAGGATAAACTTTCCAAACTTCCATCTGAGACACCCTATTCTGAGTTCGAATATGTGTAAGCTTATTTGCAAAGTGACAAAAACCACACAATCACGCACATTTCTTTATGCAACTGCCACACCTAACTTGATATCTTATGTGTTTCTTCTTTTATTTAGATTACAAGGATTAGGTTTTGAGCGAGGTTGGGGAGACACTGCAGAACACGTGTTGGAGATGATGCATCTTCTCTTAGATATCCTACAGGCTCCTGATCCTTCTACCTTGGAGACATTTCTTGGGAGAGTACCTATGGTTTTTAATGTTGTCATTTTGTCTCCTCATGGATACTTTGGGCAAGCAAATGTCTTAGGCTTACCAGACACTGGTGGGCAGGTATTACTTCTCATTTTTCCTTTTAAATAAGTTAGCGGTATGATAACAATTTGTATTCATATTGTATATCGGTTTATCCTTGTTATTTTTGCTTCCTCTTTGTACTCTTATTCAGGTTTGCTATAATGTTCTATGTATGACCATTAAGATCTCAGTCGTCAATGTAATTGTTAGAATAAGAACTACTTTTATGATTTTATATGCAGGTTGTCTATATACTGGATCAAGTGCGTGCCCTTGAGAATGAAATGAATAATAGAATTAAGAGGCAAGGATTAAATTTCACTCCAAGAATCCTTATTGTAAGTATCTTTTAACTTAATGCAAGAATGTAGGTGTTAGGTAATATCTGTAAAATTAATGGATGTTTTTTCTGCACGTCCTAGGTAACTAGGCTAATACCTGATGCCAAAGGAACTACGTGCAACCAGCGGCTAGAAAGAGTCACTGGAACAGAGCACAGCCACATTTTGCGAGTTCCTTTTAGATCAGAGAATGGAATTCTTCGTAAATGGATCTCAAGGTTTGATGTATGGCCTTATTTGGAGACCTTTGCTGAGGTAAACATGTACACACTCTGGTTCGTCTACCATTACAACTTGAGCTTTTGAATTTATGCTTCACCTCCAACAGTATATGTGGGATGGTTCTTTCATTTTGATACTAAATGATGTGGACTTGATTTCCAAAGGGTAGGAAGGGCATCTTATATTTTCAATAAGATGCCGTACTTTTTCGTCATCATCTTTTAACTTTCTAGTAAATCTGCCCAACTTATTCTACTTGCGAAGTAAGTCGATGATTTTACTTGTAGATCTGCATAACTATCATAGCAAATTAATCCTTGTCATTTCACTGCAGCCACTGGCACTAGCCATTTCTTTTCTATCAACACTTCCTTTATCATGATGATAGCACATGACTTTGTTTAATAGTTCTGTACTTAGCATCATGTAGAATGATATTATCTTCTATTTTCAATTTATTCATGCGTTTTCAATGTTTTGCATGTTACCAGGATGTTGCGGGTGAGATTACTGCCGAGTTACAGGGGTATCCAGATTTTATTATTGGAAATTACAGTGATGGAAATCTCGTTGCCTCTTTGTTGGCTTATAAAATGGGAGTTACGCAGGTTTGATATTTCTTATCAGCTGCAAAGTTCATCATATTATCCTACAAGAATGTTCTCTAACTATTTTAGTTTTGACATTTGCAGTGCACCATTGCGCATGCTTTGGAGAAAACAAAATATCCAGATTCAGATATCTACTGGAAAAAATTTGATGAGAAATATCACTTCTCATGTCAATTCACAGCTGACCTTATAGCCATGAACAATGCAGATTTTATAATCACCAGCACCTACCAAGAGATTGCGGGAACGTAAGTTTTTTCCGGTTGTCATCCGTTTTTTGGGTGGGGTGTGATGTAATGTTGATGTTCTTTTTTTTTCTTTGCTGAAACAGTACATTGCTTGCCTCATTGTTGGTTCTGTTCAGCCTTGTTTAGTTTGGTGTATTGGCCATGCTAAGTACACTAGTCTATGTGCATGTGTTTGTGTGTGTTTCCTTCTTTTTTTTTTACGTATTTATTACAAGGAAAATTGCTATTCAGTCTCGCATATTAATTGGGCACCAAATCCACCAATAGTGCTTATGGAATTTGGAATGCATCTACTTCTCCAAATTAATCTTCTTTTTTCTTGTTGTATTGATGTTGATATTCATGGTTGCTTATCCATTCTTTCAGGAAGAATACTGTTGGACAATATGAGAGTCATAGCTCTTTCACTCTTCCCGGACTGTACCGTGTTGTTCATGGCATTAATGTTTTTGATCCAAAGTTCAATATCGTGTCTCCTGGAGCGGATATGACCATTTATTTCCCTTATTTTGAGAAGGAAAAGAGACTTACATCCCTCCATGGTTCCATTGAGAAGTTACTGTATGATCCTGAGCAGAATGATGAGCACATGTGAGTTCCTTCTTAAAGTTGTAAATGTGGGAATGCAAGTAATTTGTGGCAGTCACTTGATTATATAATTTATTTATTTTTTCATTGGTCCAGTGGTCTTCTGAAGGATTCATCAAAGCCCATCTTATTTACTATGGCAAGGATGGACCATGTGAAAAACATAACTGGGTTGGTTGAGGCCTATGGTAAGAATGCCAAACTAAGGGAACTGGTAAACCTTGTCTTTGTGGCTGGTTATAATGATGTGAAGAAGTCAAATGATAGAGAAGAGATTGTAGAGATTGAAAAGATGCATCATCTCATCAAGGAGTACAACTTGAATGGTCAACTTCGATGGATATCTTCCCAAACTAATCGAGCACGTAATGGTGAGCTATATCGTTATGTTGCAGATACTGGAGGTGCTTTTGTTCAGGTATATGGCCCTGTCAATTTTCCTTCATCTATAACCACAGGGGCAATCTAATTTACTTTGATTAATTTGTAATTGCAGCCTGCACTTTATGAAGCTTTTGGACTCACAGTTGTGGAGGCCCTGACTTGTGGCCTTCCGACATTTGCCACAATCCATGGTGGTCCTGCGGAGATTATTGAGCATGGTATATCCGGATTTCATATCGATCCTTATCACTCTGAACAGATGGCCGTAATTATGGCCGATTTCTTTCAACGTAGCAAGGAGGATCCTAGCTGCTGGAAGAAAATATCAGATGGAGGCCTGAAAAGAATTTATGAACGGTCGGTAACTTTTTGTAGTTATGTATATACTTCTCAACTTTTTGTTACTTGCAGTTGAGCGAAACCTCTGTCACTCTGTAGGTACACATGGAAGATTTATTCTGAAAGGCTAATGACATTGGCTGGTGTTTACGGTTTCTGGAAGTATGTGTCAAAGCTTGAAAGGCTTGAGACCAGGCGATATCTCGAGATGTTCTACATTCTGAAGTTCCGTGATTTGGTGAGTAGTACAAGATGTAGTCATATTGGAGAGTTTAGGACATAAATTCTGTCAAATATGTTACCGCTTTGTGCTCGAGCACTACAGTTTCATCTTTCTCATATCATAATGCATGCATTGTTTCAGGTTAAAACTGTTCCTCGGGCAATAGATGATCCGCATTAAGGCACTAAAGCTACAATTGCCCAACTGTTGGGCCTCCAGTAACTCGATGACTTCCACAAGGCAACAGTTGTACAAATGAAATAAAGTTACTCCTGTGTGTGATGTAAAACACCATCCAAGCTCTTCTGAAGCGCTTTTGATATTTCACGGTCCAGTAAATTTGTAATGAAACTCTTCATATATGCCAAAGAAAAAACTGTTCGACAATATTCTCCAGAATAGGAAATCCTTCCTTGGATTCTAGGATTACTAGGCTAGTGGTCCAAGCCTCCAAGGGTTGTGATGTCTCTTGGTCCCTTCTAGTTCCCTCTACTTCTAAACTCGAACTGTATCCCCACCACACTAGGATTGAGATTGGAAACTATGAGAGGCCTAGAGCATGTGACTATCTCCCCCGGTCAGATATGAAAGACGGAAGACCAGGCCTAGCCACATTTTTCTGGCGCCAAAACAAACCATTCTGACACTACTGACAAGCCTGCGTACAGACATATGCAGCTTTTTTGACTATTATGATACGATTACAGAGTTAGATCACAACCCAACAGCTATCACATGCCACATTGCCACCACAAAATCTTTCTTTTCTCTTGATATCTCTCCCTTCTATGTCTTTTTTCCGCGCTCTTTTCAACGGTCAAATACTCGTTAACCACCAACGGTATATTATTTAATCCCACATTATCTTTTAGCACACAAACTTACTCTTCATAACAATGTTTTTCTTGTTAATTCACAACTATAATTCCTAGTTATACGTTCTTGAAGTATTTGCCTTTCGAGGGTTTAGGCTAAATATTCCTAGTCTATGTCAGAAGTTGGAACATCTACAATGTAGTGGAACGACGCTTCGGTCTAGGAGATCCATTTGGTGTGAAACACACTGGGACTGTTAAACAATCTGTTCTTGCCTTTGTGAATTAAACAGTGGAGGACCAACAAGCATCCATTAGAATAGTTGGGGTAAGATCCCCAATGGCCATTCATAGAGCCCATCAACTTTTACACAATGATAAACACCGTTACAGGCACGAAGCTTTCTCTCGCGCCAAGGATCTTAAGCCCTAAACTATTAATAATCATATTAACCCTAATACAATATTGAAGCAAGGCCATCATCTTCATCATCTAGACCTTGACCACTGTGCTTCGTAGTTCGGGGCCTGGCTGGACCCTCTTGGTCTCGGCCCTATCACCACGTGCACTTTTGCATCCAAAAACTAAAAAGCAGCGCTTAATAATATTCAAACCAAAACACCTAACAAACTTGGAGAATCATCATCTGGGTTTCTCTCTAGAGCTGGCCGAATGAGTGAGCAAGATAGGCTAGTGCTCCTACAAGGGGTGCGTTAATGTAAGTGGCCGGCTCCGACTGCTCGTAATCGGACCGGTCATCGGGAAACCTGTCGTTCTGGTCCGGCCCACCAATCACAGCACCCACTAAAATGTTAGGATTTGGAGACTGGGACTTCATCACACTGAAGCCTGAGGAGCACTGGATCTTGGCCGGGTGAGAGGCAATGCAGGGTAGTGATGATCCCCTGTGGTGGATCCTCTGTGGGTACCTCGGGCCATACCCTACCATGAAAGACATCTTCATGGGGTTGTCCCCTAGTAGATAGTCCACCTGATAAATAGAATAAAAATGTCAAGAGAACTGAACAAATTAATTAAGAGAATAATGGTCTTAATTAGTTAATGAGTTGTGTGACCTGTCTTTTGGCCATGGCTTTGAGTTTCTTTGGGGTGACAATGGTGCCACCACAGTTAACCACCTGACGGGAAGAGGTTAAGTACTTGGCATAGGTCAAGATCATGAAGGAAGTAGAGGTCACATATTGCATGTTGCTATCGTTCATTTTGAACAAAAGACCACCTGCATACAAAAACCAAGACTGTTAACTCGCCGTTACAAGCAAAAGGACCACTGGAATATCACATCAAATTGAGTTCTCTGGGGGACCTGGGGTGTATTGGGTTGATGAAGAGCCTGGTAGGATGGAGCAGATGAAATTATCAGAATGTCCTTTGTATTCATGGAGGGCTGGTAGCTTCTGGACTAGGAATGCCTGTAAAAATGTCACAATTTCATATCAGAGACTGGTAAAAATGAAGGAATGGGCATGAAAGAGTCAAATTTTTGAGAAATTTGGACCTTGGAGAGAAGAATTCTTGCTCCAACATGCTTGTTATCCCATCCAAATGTGTTATCGAACTGCGCGGCACCGAGAATCTGGCCATTAGTTTGAATGTAGCCCAGGTAGGTTGGGTTCTTGGTAGCCTTGTGTAGCCAAGCAGCTCCCCATAACAATTCATCCTACCATTATTGAAACAGAACAAAGATATTAGCTTTAGTCACTGTTTATAGAAACAACTATGATTGATTACTTGAAAAGTGAGCCTTACCTGATAACCAGAGTAGTCACAGTAGAATGGGCATACATATTTCTTCAATCCATTGCTGTAAGCTCCCCTGTGCTTGTCAGCAAACTCAAACACCTAGTAGACCCAGAAGCAAAAACAGTGAGAAATCAAATGGCCTGTTTGTGTATTAAATTTACAATTTTGGTTTTGGTTCTTAGTCACTGCTTACCCTCATAGCCCTCCTGACCAAAAGCTTGGAATAAACGGGATCACTTCTCCTGAAGACCAATGAAGCAGCTGCAAGAGCCGCAGCAGTTTCTCCTGCTACTTCAGACCCAGGGGTATTTGCGTCAATCTTGTAAACACTCCTTGGGGTGTCCATGTCCTCTGGTCTCTCCCAACAAGCATGGTCACTGTTAGCATCTCCAACCTGCCAACCAAAACCCCCATAATCAACCTCAACATTCAAATATACTCATTTCTATGAACAATGCAGAGCAAAAGGCTCGAAATACAAACCTGGACATAGATGGTGCCTGGGTGGGCTGTTGCTTTGAGAAGGTAATCAGTGGCCCAACGAATGGCTTCTTTAGCATTCTGCAACTCACCCTTCATCAACCCACCAAACTCAATCACACTCCAAGAAAGCATGGTGGTGGTGAAAGCCATGGGGAACCCAAACTTGACATTGTCCCCTGCATCATAGTACCCTCCAACCAAATCAACCTGCATTGCACAAATCACAAACAAAATAAGCAAAATCCCACTTCAAATTCCAAAACCCAAAAACTGAAAGTATTAAAATGTAGGGTTTTGCTTACATGCATGGCTGCGCCATCAGAAAGACCAGAGTCTCTCCTCCAATTAAGCCTCTGGTTAGGAGGGAGTTTCCCAGACCTCTGCCCCTCAAAGAAGAGGATGGACTTGGTGAGGGCATCTCTGTAATTGTGACTGGCGAAGCGGGGGTGGTGGCGGTGGCGCTGGACTGGGTTGTGGTAGTGGCCAGTGGCATTACAAAGAAGCAGAGTGGAGAAAAGGCAAGAAAGTAGAAGGCCAAGTGTGAGAGAGAAACCAAAGGAAGCCATTTTGGGTGCCCCAAAGTAAATGGAAAACCCAACCAACCAACTAACAACTACCAAAGCTTTAAGCCAAAGAGTGGTGAGGAGGAAGGCGGAGACCTGTCACTGTATTTATATACCGTAAAGCTGCTACTGCTACAGCCTCTGAACCTCTTTAACATGCTTTCTCATGTAAAGAAGTATTAATTTAACCTCACATCCTCCAATCAAGGCTTGCCTTTTGTTATCTGATTTTGAATTATGTTCACAATGAGACATTTGTAACACTGTTTTTGGTTTCTTGTGCATTGTCACTTTTGATGTATAGTGTTGAATCTCTTTCTTTGTTTGTAGTGAGTAAGAATGAAAATTCTGAGTTTACCCTAGCCCCTATTTGCAGAAGCCCCTCACATGGTTACTTGCATTCCTATTACATTTTTAGTAGTTATATCAGAAAAAACTATTCTGACATGTTTGCTCATTGCAATGACTAGTATCTTTGCTTCGTTTAGCTAAAATGAAACCTCTCATTACATTTTCCCCCATTAGACTTGTTGGTTTAAGCTTTGTTACTGAGCTTCTGGAGGAGCTGTTGCCCATAATCTGAGACAGATATACGGAAAAACTGAGGTCAGTCACGGAAAGGTGATGAAACAAATAAAGATGGGGGTTCAAAACTTCAAATACATGAAGGGTAAATTTGCTGTCGGAGAAAAGTGGTGATTGAACACCATAAACGTGGCTTTGCTTCTAAAAATCTTTGAGTTCAGTGATCGAGTCACAATAAGACGGTCAACAAAGACCCATGCAAAACTAGGTGCTCAGGAGTGGAGAGCACTTGAATCTCAGGCCAGAAAGGAATGGAGCACTTGGATCAAGAAGTATGGATAAGCCAATTTATTTCCCGGTTCTAATATGAATCCCCCCATTCACATAATACCAGAAAAACCCTATCACTTCAAATCATGCACACAAAAAATTATGGTTCGTTCTGTACTAGTAGATCTAGTTCCATTTCCATCTTGTATTGGTATGCACCGAATCACCGAATACTGCCTTAACCATTGGAGTTGAATTAGCATTTCTTGCAAGAAAAACCATGGCAAGTGGTGGAGCGTCAGGTAGGAACTTGTTAACCCGAGTTCAATTCATATAGTTGTCAAAGTAGTCGGGCACTATACTAAAATGCATAGTTAAAACATTTCACATATTATGAAGGAGGAAATAGAAAATAGTAATTAGACGGAATTGGAGCGTATAGTCACATATAGCCAAGTGAGACAACTATTTCGGACAAGAAAATTCTCGGCATACCAAAACTCATGCTCTTACATATAATGCAAGTTGAAATTATAGTCGTATACCTCACCTTTATAGCATTATTTAGTGGGAACTTGAGAAAAACTTTGCTTTGGAATACAATATAGGAGCAAAGAGGACCCAAAGCATGTTACTTAAGAAACTAGTCATTGAGTTTATACAATAGAAAGGGTTAGGAATGAAAAGTAGCACCCGATAACAGGGATCGACGGGAGGGACTGAGGGAGTTGTGCATTATTAAGCCCAATGGATAAAAGAGGGGAAGAAGTTGTGCATTATTAATGGAACAAGACGATGGATTATAATCATTTCCTGGGTTGAAGTTGTGCTAAGAAAGCGATGGCCCTTCAATGTTTGACACTAGACCATGTTTGTGAAAATGGCCTATTCGGATCATCATGTGCTTCTCTGAGTAAGTGGTGCCCAGCTCCCACATGCAAGGATAGCAAAGAAAGCTTTTATTCATGTTCTTCTTCAAGAGGCCTCTCTGTAAAAGAGGGGAACTAGTTTATAAAGCAGGACAATGACACCCTGCATTTGCTTCTCTGCATTATTATTCGAACAAATTTATTCCAATGGAGGGATGTGTTTTAGAAGCTTATTCTAGTCTTACTGTACAGAACATTGATCTTCTGCATTACATTAATAATGCAATTCATGTGCTATAGTCCCTATATGTGCATGAGTATAAACATAAGTTTAAGGCTTCATAACGTTCGTGGCTAAAGTAGAGCATGTGGTAACCCTTCTCATCATCGCAGCCCCCTTCCAAACTTTTTGGTGTCAAATTCTGATGTCCCCGTATGCTCTTTCTCAGTTTCTTTCATTATTCCGGTTTGCATGATTGTCATGAACACTTTCGCATCCAATGTGCTACCAAAACTCTCAACAAATATAGATTGCATTTCAATCTTTACCTACGTACGGGATAAAAATCGGACCCTAAAAATTCGATAGGATAAATCATAATCTTACGCAGGCACGGAACCAGGATTAAAAATCGAGGGGGCTAAATTTTCTTTATACTTGACAAGAAAATTAATCTTAAAAATTTATCAAAGAAATTTCGTATCATTTTGAGAAGGATTCTCCCTCGAATGTAAGCCTAATCCTCTTTTTCCAGCCATTAAAAGAAAAATTACCTTGAATAAGGTTGAGAAAATGAGAGTATAGGTGATTTTGAGGACCTGAGAGAAGAGAAGTGAAGTAGAGAACACTGAATACGGCACATGACCACACTTCGATCACTAATTACTACTTGTCGTTTATTATCAATTAATAATAAACCAATACTTATTGTCTTTTTTGTTTAACTGAAATTAAGATAAGATTGACTTAAATTTATTTTTTCAAAAGTGCTACTGAACTACTGATATATATATATATATACCTGCTATTTTTTTCTTAAAAATTGAGAGGAGCTGCCGCACACCCAGCCCCTCCCTGGGTCCAGATCTTAGCATTTTCATTTAAAAAATATACTTGAAACCCTATTGGTATAAGATCACAAACTAGCTCTAATAATATTGTAACTAATTATTATTCTCATAAATTATTCAAGAATATGGTACTTCTTCATCATGTTTGTACCGGAAATTAAGAGTATCCCCGCCGGCACTAAGTTAAACCGGCAAAGTACGGAATTCCCGTAGAATTGAGCCACTCAAGTCCTTGTATAAACTTCCCAACCGTGAACTGACCCGCCTCCGTGGAGCTATTAATGACCCGATAACCCGGCCACGTCACCCTGGCGCTCGTGCCCGACCCGTTACCCCGGTTCAGATACTCCCCATAGTACAACGTGCTCAATGCAAACGTGCCATTCCACTCCAACCACCCGGCGGGGTCCACCGTGTCGTCGATGTTCGACCTCATAAAAACCGTCCGGGAGTACTCCTTCCAGGGACGGCCGAGATAGGTCTTGAACGTTGACTTGACCGGAATGAGGTCTGACGCGGCGGTGACCTTGCAGTTGAGGATGGAGATACCGGTGTTCTGGTTGGGGTCCTCGCGGCCCTGGGCGGTGAAGATGTTCTTCTGGCCGTCGTTGGGCTTGCGGGCGTAGAGGTTGCAGTTCTGGAAGACGACGGCGGCGTTGCCGAAGATGAAGTCGACTGTGCCGTAGATGTCGCACTCGCGGTAGAACTGGCGGAGGGAGTGGACGTAGAGAGTGTCTTGGTAGCCGACGAAGCTGCATTGGTAGAAGGCGGAGAAGTCGGAGCCTGAGCGTAGGGCTACGGCTTGGTGCTTGCTTGGTCCGGCTGAGTTCTCGAACGTTATGCCTTTGGCGATGAACCCTCCTCCCACCACGGCTGCAATTTAGTTCACAAAAATAGAAGATGGACGATTAGTTGGGCTTCATCACAAAACCAATGGGCCAATAGTAACAAATATGAGCCCATTTATATCACAATTGACTGAAGTTTCAAAACTCAACTTTCGAGTTTAGGGTTTCACGAAGCTGTGATTCATATGCATATGCGGCATATTACCAACTTGAGTTATTGTGCAAACTTCTCCTGTACCAACCTGAGTTATTGTGCAACTTGAGTTCCAAATACATTTACGAGTTTTATGAGACAAAGACTAGGATCTTTATAACGAGCTCAGGCTGTTGCTTATACGAACAACGATCCTGTGACAACTGACTAATGTGTAGGAGATCATGCATGTGAGCCTTCGTTTAAAGAAGTGTTTTGTCAAAGACCACGAGATTGGATTAGCTGCAAGTGCAGGCCAATGGGAGAAACAAACAAACAAAACCAGAGATATGAGGATTAAAAACAAAGATTCTGCATTATGTTCAGCTATTCTAAATTTAATAAAGAGTAGGTATGACTGTCTTGCGTTGAAATCTGGAAATGATTAATTGTTTCTACTCTTAATAGTAGTTTAGCACTAAGAATTTAAACCCGATCGAGGAGAGTTTATTTCTTCAGGCACAAGAATTCCCGTGTGTTTTTCGCTATGGGGCACCTATGTTTTTCAGACCAAACCTTAGTTTTTGTCAGATGGACAGATTAAGCATGGTGATGCTGATGCTGTCTTTTTTTTTCTTCTTCTTCTTTTTTGCCAGGAAGAAAATGAATAGTACGCAGAACAAATCATTACCACCGAAAATATGTAGTTAGAGGAGACGTAGTCAAGTGAAGAACATGTATGATTGAACCTAAAAAGGATTGAAAGGGCCGGAATGGGACCGATATTCCCCATCATTTTATCTACATGATGAGAGGACATCATGAACTCAAGTAACCAAGCCAGTTTTATGAGCTTTTCCACACACCAAAAAAATAAATAAACAAGTTTTATGAGACCCACCTAGCTAGCATGTGAAAGTGCCAATTCTGATTTCAATTTTGTTAAGCTAAAATTGTAATTCTACAATTTATTGTAAGATCTTAAGATACTCTTCTATCTTATCTATTTAAACATATTAAGATATTTTCTGATATCTTATATCCGTTTGTTCTCATCGATGAAAACAGTAGAATTAGAGATTCATAGACAACATTTGACATAATCATATTATGTTGTATAATGTTTTAAAAAAATATAACTAGAGGCTAGATCGAATAGATTTGCGGGTGGAGATTTTGCTTCGAATTAGTAAGTGTCACCGACACACAACTTCCTCCACAATCTAAGGGTGATTAGTTAATTAATCCATGCACAAAGGATCAATCGACATATATAAGCCCCCCTGTGTGCCATGATTTCGGCAAATGCTTTATATATGAATTATGGACCATCGAATCCACATTTTGTTGCCAATTTTCTTTTTAGTTGTGGGGCAAAAATTCGATTCGACATCTATGCTAGAACACGTACCGCCAACTTAAAACACAATGTAATCTTATTATGAGATCTCTAACAGGCAATCTATGAAGCTAATTAATCAAAGCACAAGTTGACTTGTTTATATTGAACGTATTCAACTTATGGTTATCATTACGATTGCCGGTATTCCTATATATAGACACAATATAGATCGTAAACGGACCTACAATTATACTCGATGCATTATACAAGTATCCAATATCACATGCACTGTGGGACAACCCTAACCCTCACGAGCTTCGAAAGGTTTGAAGTGGCCATTCATGATGTTCTACTTTCTTTTATTTTTGGTAAGACCAGCCGAAGATAGAGAAGCAAGTAATTTAATAAATGTATGTAGATACAATTGAGAAGATATTAAACTCACCGACGGTGGCCGATCGGAAAGTAGTCCAGCCGTCGACGACATTCCTACTAGCTTTCACCACCGTCTTTCCAATCCCATCTCCCAGAAACATAATATTCGTCTTCTTGCTCACAACCTCTACATTCTCAAAGTACGCACCTGCTTTGATGTATATGACAAACCTACATGTATTACATCCAACAAACATTCCACCTCAAATCACAGTAATATGTACTTGTTCACAGTATACGTATCGTAATTTGGTAAATAAATTTGGCTAGGAGTTTACCTGGTAGTGCTTGAATTTGGAGCCGCAGCCACTGCGTCGGTGATGGTGGTGAAGTTTCCGCTACTGTCTTTCGCCACCACTAGATTATACTTGGTCGTATTCGCCGAACTAGTCTGCAACAGTTTCCGAGCTTTGGATCCGACCCATGTAGGGAACCCGTGTTTCATGGGTCCGTACTCGTCAGTGTCACGTTCAACCACTCCCGGAATCTTCTTGAGCATCACTAGGGCATTGCTAAAGTGCTTGCAGGTAGTATTCAATCTGCTCTCCAGTTCAGCCTTCACAGCTCTCGCCGTACCACTGCTGGAACCAAACCCTTCGAGACACGTGTACTGGTTCGTCATTGCCGCGCTGAGCAGAGTCCTCAAGTGGTTGTAGTGCTTGGCCGCCGGCGACTTCTTGGAGCTGAGTTCAGACATGGTGACCTTGAGCTGGTCAATGGTGTTGTCGAAGAGCTCGAGACAGTCGTCGAGAGCTTGCTGCTGACCGGCGGCGAGCCTGTTCTTGGTGTGCTTCTTGATGCCGGTGCAGTTGGAGTTGGAGGCCATGACCTCGTATATGGTGTTGTTGACGGTGGAGGATATGATTTCCGGGACCGATTTCGATCTCAGGTTCGGGAATGAGGCCAGGGTCGAGACGCAGAGGTCTTTGTAGAGTGTGTTTTGGCATGCTGAGTGGGCTACTTGGTTGTGCTTGTGGACAAGGATGGTAAATTCTCTTGTGGGTTTGGGGCTACTTGTGAAGTGGTTTTCAGAGAAGAATATGATGAGGATCAAGGCTGAAGTTGGAAGCAAGGAGAGCAAGAGCTTTGTTCTCCTTCTCAGACTATACATGGTTGTTTGTGAGACAGGGAAATGTGGGAGGACAAGAGATGTGGGTAGTGAGCTTATCTAGGATGGTTGTTGATGAGTGTACAAATGAGCAGTAAATAATTTAGTTAATTTCTGGTTTACGTTTTAGTTATAAAGTAAATATTAGATTTTGTTTTAGTTATGTACGTGAATTTTAGGTTTGATTCGACTTGAGTGTGATTAAATTTCCGGTACGTACGGTTGAGAAGGACTTAAAGAGAGGTCTCTGTTAGAACTGTAAAAAATAAAAATAGCAGGGTGCCCAAACTCTAAAGAGAGAGACTGGATGGTAGAGATAGTTACTGGACCTGGTTGTATTAAAGGCTATTCCTTCATATCTTCATGATTGAGCAGGTTTTGGTTTGAAGATACAAGCCAATGTATATATCGGCTCTGCTGCCCTGCTACATCGGTTATGTGTAGCATTCATGCTCTCGATCTGTCTCTCTACGCTGTTTTCCTTCAATGATTTAATTTGATAATGAACCATCAAAACATTACAATCTATTCTATGAGGTTTTGTATATCAGTTTGTTTTATTTGGACCAATACAATACAGATGCTTCGGCCGACATATCATGTTTGATCACACAACAAGGATTGCACACAGCAAGAAGCATAGCATATAGTTGAAGATTCTCAGCTATAACATGCATGTGTCTTGCTCTATCTGTTCTATATATAACAAGTGTTTCGAGTCCAGCGGAAATCTCTAATTTATCATTCACCCTTATTTAAAAGCTTTTCAGTTTACATTATGGTCCAAATAAATATGCATGCTCTGTGTTGATCATATATAGTTCATTCAGTATGATAAGCTTCAATGTACTCCAATTATTCAGACGTCGTTACTTCACTTACTTGTATATATACATGACAGCAGCAGCAATAGAGTTCGATCTGTATATTGAAGCCAAGAGCAAGGCGAGCCTCAACGCTCTTTAAAATTGCATGTGCACATTGATTGTGTCCTGACTTAATAGAATCGATCAGAACGTACCATGTGATCTCCATCAATAGGCCTTATGATCAAGACCTAATTCAAACATGCATGCAGTAGCAGATATGAATAGCATCAGTATGGATATTATTGATGTATAAAGAAGAGGAAGATGGAGTTACCAATTAACTGAAAGACGAATTTCAAACTTGAAGTAGCAGATGCATGCATGTAAGAGCATCCGCACCCATAAAATGAGTTTGCTCAAGCAAATCGTGGGCCCAGAAGCAAAATTTACTTCAAGCAAATGAAATTCATATTTTACTCAACCAAATCAATTTTTCACACACCCATTCACAATTTACTTGAGCAATTCAATTTTGTCTTGTTGTGAAATGATTAAAAAAAATTTACTATTTTTTGGGTTTCTTTCCGTTCTGATCAAATAGTAGCCGTTGCATATGAATTCTGACCGTTTGATCAAAATTTCTGATTCAAATAGAAGGCCCAGATCTATTAAGCCTTCAGTATTACACGTGTCAGCCTTTAATTGGCCCAGTCAGTATTACACGTGCCCAGCAGCCCCGATTACTGTTCATCGTCTTCTCTCTCGACGCCGAACCTTCCCAGCCATCGTTCTCCGCCGTCCGGCGACGCCAGCCGTCGTGCCACCCACCGAAATGACGAGCTCGACCCCCTCTTTCGTTTGAACCAAGACCCAAGTGGAGCCGCTCGACGTGGGAGGTGCAGCAAAGCTTAGGAGCGACCGCCACCTTCGAGGGCGGCAATCGGCGTCATCTCTGACGAAGCCTAGCTCGAGGCAGCCTCCTTCCAGTCGTCCTTGTTCCTCTTCCAGGAGCCGTAATAAAAAAAAAAAAAAAAAAAAAGGCCCTGACATCACCCACCTGCTGTGGGCTACGCCATTCGATCGAGCAAAGGGTCGAGCAAAATTTGCTCGAGTGGTTGATGGAGCAAAACTGAAGGGTTGACTGGGCGAGCAGATGGAGGAGAGAAAGCCGCCGGTGCGAGCTCGATTCTGAGTTGCTCGAGCAAATCTGGTCGGGTCCCACCTCTTGCTCGAGTAGATGGAGGCGAAGTGCTTGGCGGTGTGGATGCTCTAATATAATATTTCGGAGCAAATGAAGAAGAATAGTACGTGAAATTAATTATTGGGAAGTAAGAAGGCCATACCGTTTAAGTTATAGAACATATAACAAAATACTAAATTCAAACAACTTTAATTTATTGCAAGTTTACAATAATGGAACAGATAAAAGAAATAGTTGGAAGATGAGATCGGGAAATAAAGAGGGGTAAAAAATAGGAAGCAGATTCCATGTACCAACGTGCACTTACACCAATAGTGTGTAAGTCATTTATACTGTCATTTTTTTAGCTCCGTTAGTGTCCCTCAATTACCGTCTCAATGTCTGGGTATTATGGACGCCGTTTTCATGACATTTTCTCTTGTGATTTCTAAAACCCTAACTCTTAGGTATTGTGAACAATCTTAAGCTAACTCCTAAAACCCATGCTTGCCAACTTCTATAATGCGTACTATATCAAACTTCTATAAGTCAGATATACATTTAACTCTTGCAATTAAGTCAGATATACATTTAACTCTTACAAATCAGGTATACGTTTACCCAACTCCTACATGTCAATGTGTACTTTACCCGAGTCTATGGCTTAGTTTGGTATTGAGGTGAAAAAACTCAAATATGGAAAAACTGTGTTTTAAATAAGTAATATGTCACCTGCTTTTTAAAATCGTGGTTTTTTCAACTAAATTTTATAAATAAGCACCTTATAAAAAAAACTTATCAAACACATAATCAACTCATAATGATAATTATAAGTGATTATTTACTCCAAAACTCAATATCAAACTAAGCCAATAAGTCAGTTTTTATAATTAGCATTAATGTAATGGTCCAACAAACCTCTCTGTCATGTAATATATAGAAACCATTATATATATATACAAACTAATTTCTTATCAAAGAATTTACCTAAGTGATAGAAGATTTATCAAAGATATGCAAAAATCACAATTAGGAAAATGAGCAAGATCGACATGATTCTGGCCAAGTATAAAATATTTTCATCTTAGAATCAAACTATGTTTCATGTATAATTATAAGTTTAAATCATTTTGTCATTTAGATTGAAGTTGCAAACGTAAACAATGGTAGTGATATTTCTAGCTTGTACTCATGACCGAAAACGTAATTGTCTCTAGCTTGTCAATTTGTAATGCTATTTTGTAAAGGGCATATTCATTTTCTAGTCCTATTGGAATCACGATCGAAGACCAAAAGATGGACATACAAAAAATGAGTTGCAGACGTTCCTTAATTGAGGACTAGCTAGCTTTAAGCTAAGGCGCTATACGTACTCACAGGGAGTCACAGCACTCGACAAACCTCGATGCAAAATGGTAACCGTTGCAGTCACTGCTGCTTGTGTTTGTACTATATATGTAGATTACAAATTAAAAACCCCTGCACCAGGGGCGGACCCAGCCATGGGCTTGAGCCCAAGTAGTTTTTAAGAGAAGGGAATTTATTTTTTTTATTAGAAGAAGTCACAGAACCGCCCCCTTTTCTTTTCTTCTCAATTCCCCCCTCCCCCCAAAACCACCTACTTTCTTTTCTTCTCAATTCCCCCCCCCCCCCCCCCCTCCCTCTCAATTTTCATTTCTGGGAACGGCCACACCACGGCGCCCCGCAGCTTGGAGCCCCTGCAGCCCTTCCCGGCTCCCGAGTCTCGTTCCCGGCGCCCCTGCACCCCGCTCCTGCTGGACTGCCACAGTGTCGCGGTGCCGCCCCTGCTGGGGTAAACAATTCTTCCCCTTCCTTGAGTTCCTTCCTTTCTTTCTTATTTGATAAATTAAACCCCCCAAAGTTAGGGTTTTTGGAGATTCATATTTAGTAATTGTTAGAATTTGTGAGAATTTAGTTTTCTATGGTCTAGACCCTTTAAATTATTTGATAAATTAAACCCCCAAAAGTTAGTTAGGGTTTTTGGAGATTCATATTTAGTAATCAAAAAGCATATTTAGTAATTGTTAGAATTTGTGAGAATTTAGTTTTCTATGGTCTAGACCCTTTAAATTATTTGATAAATTAAACCCCCAAAAGTTAGTTAGGGTTTTGGAGATTCATATTTAGTAATCAAAAAGCATATTTAGTAATTGTTAGAATTTGTAAGAATTTAGTTTTCTATGATCTAGACCTTTTAAATTAATTGATAGTGAGAATAGAACTATATATATATATTGAGAGTGGTAAATTATACATATTGTCATCACTCAAATTTTAGAAGAAGAGAGTGAAGTTGAAACCAACATTAGTTTGGTTTGGTTGTTCTATATATATTGAGAGTGGCAAATTAGTTGTTTGGTTGTTCTTTCTGTTTAGAAGAAGAGAGTGAAGTTGAAACCAGCATTAGTTTAACTTATCTAAACATGTGTTTTCGTCTATAATTCATTATAGGTGTATTGAATATCATGACGAATAACCGGAATCCCAAGCGTTATAAGAATTTGTTTTCATCGTTTAAGAGTGGCACTTCTTCGAGTGTTAGTGAGAATGATTATCATGAGATTGAAAGTGGTAATATCAAAGGCGTGAGGTCATCCTCCCATTGGGTTCCGAACCTCAAAAAAAAAAATTCAATTTTTCTTCTTCTTAAATCTAACCCAAGGTATAATTTAATCCTTGTTCCGCCCCTGCCCTGCACATTATTTAGCTATATATATATATTCCTTCAAATTAGTTTAAACTAATGACAAGTTAAAGAAAAGCATGCATCAAATTTTTGAAATTAAAATGAATTTCATAGATGAACATTGCCTAACGTAGAGAGAAAAAGTAGAAGGGCTCCTTAGTTTCAAGGTTTTTGGCTATCTACGTTTAGGATTGAGTACTGCCGTCCAGAAACTACGTGCTGATCTGCATGAAACTAATAAATCTTGTCGAACTAACTCAACTAAGCTTACTCAAACAACTAATCCAAATTTCCTAGCTAATTAATCTCATCACCCTTCTATCTCTGTATATATGAGCAAAAAAATAGCTTGTAAACACTATAATAGCAAAGCCGATATGGATTCACAACCATTCTTTGTGTTCAAACCATTAACTTTCATTCTTCATCTTATAATTCCCATCCTTTTGGCTACAGAGGCATGTTGGGCAACTGATCAAGTCTCGAAAGAAATCATTTGCGAATACACCCCAAACCCTTCATATTGCAAGTCCATTCTCCCCAACCAAACCACCAATGTGTATGACTACGGCCGTTATGCGGTCCGGAAATCATTATCACAATCCCATAAATTGCTTAACTTGGTGAACAAGTATCTCCAAAACAACTCGACTCTCTCCAAAACCGTAATCCTTGCCCTTGAAGATTGCAAGCTTCTTGCAGAACTCAACGTAGATTTCCTTGTAAGCTCCTTAGAAACCCTGAACGACACTAACCAAACACTTCCCAGCTCGAAAGCAGAGGACGTCCATACCTGGCTCAGTGCCGTCCTCACAAACCAGCAAACATGCTTGGATGGCGTACAAGCAACTTCTTCTTCATCATCTAGGAGGAGTATGAAGAATGAAATTTTGCTCTCCGAAAACACAAACCTGTATAGTGTTTCTCTAGCTCTGTTCACCAAGGGATGGGTGCTTGAAAAGGAGGAAGATGAGGAGGACGAAGCAAAAATATGGAAGAAACAGCTGCTTCAAAATATTGGTATTGTGCCGGTGAGGGAGATTGTCACTGTGAGTCAGGACGGAAGAGGGGATTTCACCACAATAAACGACGCTGTTGCTGCAGCTCCGATCAACACCAAAGGTTTAAATGGTTACTTCTTAATTTATATCAAGGCAGGAGTTTATGAAGAGTATGTGAGGATTGCACATCAAAAAAACTATCTGATGATGATTGGTGAGGGCATCAACCAGACTATTATAACAGGCAGTCGGAGTGTTGCAGATGGCTGGACAACTTTCAATTCAGCAACATTTGGTAAGTAATTAACTCTAATCCATAATTCAATCATGGTAAAGTACGCATCTTTTGTTTTAACTTTCAGTGTTGGTTGTGCATGCTCTAATTTAATTTACTTTGTTTCTCTAAGTGAAAATCATATGCAAGAGGCATAAAATTAATGCCATGTATAATTAACTTCTGGTTATTCAATATTGCAGCCGTATCTGCATCATGGTTTGTAGCAGTGAACATAACCTTCCGCAACACTGCCGGAGCAATCAAACACCAAGCCGTCGCCGTTCGAAACAGTGGGGATCTATCCGCATTCTACAAATGCAGCTTCGAGGGGTACCAAGACACCTTGTACACACATTCTCAAAGACAATTCTACAGAAATTGCAACGTCTACGGAACAGTGGACTTCATATTTGGAAACGCAGCAGCTATTTTACAAAAATGTAACATATACCCCCGGCTCCCGATGCACGGCCAGTTCAACACAATCACTGCTCAGGGTCGAGCCGACCCGAATCAAAACACAGGCACCATATTCCACAAGTGTACCGTCAGAGCGTCCGATGACTTAGCTTCCGACAAGGGGAGAACCAGGACTTACCTAGGGAGGCCATGGAGGGAGTATTCGAGAACGGTGCACCTGAAATCCTTCATGGATCGTTGCATAGATAGGAAAGGTTGGAGGAAATGGAGTGGAGATTTTGCTCTAAGCACATTGTATTATGCCGAGTATAAATGTCGGGGCCCCGGGTCGAAAACCGGTAGAAGAGTTACATGGCCAGGTTACCATATATTGAGAAACATGAAGGAAGCTAAAAATTTTACAGTGACCAAGTTCTTGCTTGGGAAGAAGTGGCTGCCTCAAACTGGAGTCCCATTTACCAGTGGGTTGTGATTTAGCACATATATTTGGGGAATCCAGAAGAAAAATAATAATCTTGATTGGATATATGTATATATTTGTGTTCTTTTTTGTTTTTTGAAAACTATATATATGTATATATGCATGTATATATTTGTTATCTTTGAATCTCTAGCTTATAATCTACCTAGGGTTTCATGCGAAAGTTTAACTAAGTAATTGATGTTTAACACTAAAAGTCTAAAAAAGTTTGGTTCAGTTGACATCGAGTTTATTTCTTACGTAAATTGTTGACCGTAATTGTATATATATGTACCACTAGCTAGAGTTGCATGTACGTTTAGTAACCAATTCTCGGATTTCATGACTTCGATGGCGAATTGGGAACCGAATAGCTAGAACACAAGCACTGCACATGTGACTAGTACGTATGCCAAACGTCACGCAAGTTGCTAGTAGTTCAACTCGTCACACTTCCATCGATAAGCTTTATTTGAGCTTAATTGACTTTCATCATAAATTCATAATGTATGATCAAGATCTATTACAATTTGAGGAATGCTAGCTTTTTACAAGTCCCATACGCCTAAAGATATGCATAACGTATTAATTAGGCATTCTATTATCCCCGTCCCACTAGTAGTTAGGCATAAAATTGTTTAAAAACAAATAATCAGATAAATAATCCTTGACCATAAAGAAAAATAAATGATCAGAAAAGTTCGAAGCTAAATAATCAGAGGATGATTAAGGAAACTTAATTAGGTGGTGTATACCTAATGAGTGGATATATAAGCATCATCAATTCGTTGGGCAATCGAACGAACAGAGCTGACAACTAAATCAAGACACGTCTTTGTGCATATATAAGTTGTATTTGTGTACGTACATTCCACATGCATTAAGCATTTCTCTCACGACTACAAATTTTACAAACTCGATTCGTCGACAAAGAAGAAGTAATGAAAGACGGTACGTAGTTTATTTTTAGGAGTACATTGTCAATAAAACCAGCTCGCTGCCTTACATAGCCTACCTGTCGTCTACGACTACGATTCAAACCAAAAAAACCAAAACCCTAACGTCTAGATCGAATACACGCGTTCATTTGAATTCAAACTTCGACACCAGATTGACTTAGCTAGTCGATCAATTAGACATGCATATTAATCAATCTGAATTATCTTATCCATTGTCTTCTAACGACTAGCTAGCTAGATATCTCTATAATCAATTTCCGGATTTGTTTAATTAGGGCATATAAAATGCATTCTCGTCGTTTTTTTCTTTGCATTCAGAATAAATTCTTGTCCTAATTGGCTAGTCTCTGGAATATAGTTAGGTATAAGATCAGTAGTACTAAGTACTAACTATATAGTTTAATATGATCAATATTAGACTTCAGAATACAAAAATCAGTATTAGATTGTAGTTTGAGGAAGCTTCATTCCATTTCCAGGGCTAGTCTAATCTGCTGCATGTTTCCGGATTAAACGCAAGGCTTAACTGGGCAATGTTGGAAGCTCTGGATCGAGTAGTAGTGATTGACTTGGTCGATCGATGGTTTAGATAAACCCAACTTGTAGGTGGAGTAGGGTAAGAAATGAAGCTAGATCTGGACAGGTAGACATTGCCATTGACCGGTCCCTGCGTCAACCGTCGTCTTCGATATCAGCTAGCTAAGCTTCACTTGGTTACATAATTCTATGTCGGAGAACTACTATAGCTAGAATGACGAATCCACGCGGTTTAAGTATTTTGTGTTCTTAGTCAAACGCAGAACCCAGAATTACGTTTAGATGCATGTGTGTATCTATCTATCTTCTCCATCATAAGGTGACTCTTCCTGTTTGGAAGAGGTTGTTTTTGGGTTCTAAAAGTTTGGTTCTACGGAGTAAATTATCATGCATGTTATGTTTCCCAACTCAACTATGGTATTGTACAAATTCCAATTATAGATAGATGTTTGCTTATATAATTGACATTGTAATGTCTACCAAGATGGCTTAGACAAAAACATACGTAGAATGTAGAGTTTAATTACAGGTTTGCTATAGTGTGTTGGATACAAACATGTATATATATGCATGATTCTAATCACACCTTGGTCAAAACTCATAAGAACGTACCAAAGAAAACTATATCTGATAAGAATAATCCACCGTCACCATCCCAATCGAAAGCGATAGAACTTCATTCACATAAGTTCATCTTTTCTTTTCTTCTAGAAATATTAATTTCTTATGCAATAATGTTCTGGGTTAGTTGATAATAATTCATCCTCTTTTCAAAAACTAAGTTGAAACAACGTCGTCACCCACTATAAGAATAATATCAAATTAGATACTGTATACAGAAATGAGACAAAATTTTGAAGAACGTTCTTTACAATTACAAGGCCGATCGATTATACAAATTAGAGCCTGGAGATTAGGATATATTACCTGCAATTGCATATCTCATTAATCCGGTTGGCTCCTACCCTACAGTTGACGAACACTTCTACTTATCCTACCCAAAACCCAATCACCGATTTCCAATAAATATAGATATTCTACGTTCTTGTTGCTCTGAATTTGAAACTTGAAATAAGAATATTAGACAAGCAGAGAAATGCCTAACATCCAAGTCCAAGATCGACGCGTATTGTATAGTCTCCAAATTGAAGTTGACCTCACAAAGTCACATACACAGACAAAAACCCACAAGAATTTTAATTGAATTCTCTAACACCAACTACCTTATTTTTAATCTCGATTCCTCTCCCTCCCGACCCTATATAAAGGACTCGAACCCTCATGTAGCTAATCCACTACTACACAATTAATATTACATCACATTTCATAGGTCTAGCTACTCCAAACCCTCATGGCTACTTCTAAATCCCTAGTTACAGCTTCATTTCTCGTACTTCTTTCTCTCTTTGCCTCCCTATCTCTTGCTGCTGACACCACCACTCCAACTACTCCTGTATCTACAGGGACAATATGCAAGGGTACCCCGGACCCTTCTTACTGTAAATCAGTGCTTTCCAACCAAACATCCTCGACTGTTTATGATTACGGACGATTTTCCGTCCGGAAATCCCTGTCACAAGCCCGGAAGTTTCTAAGCTTAATCGAGAAGTACCTTAGACAACGGTCCTCTTTGTCTGTCCCCGCCGTCCGAGCCCTCGAGGACTGCCGGCTCCTCGCCGGGTTCAACATGGACTTCTTGCAAAGCTCATTTCAAACCGTCAACAAAACCAGCAGGCTTCTTTCTACTCTCAAAGCCGACGATGTCCAGACCTTCATGAGTGCTATTATAACAAACCAACAGACGTGCTTAGACGGCATACAATCCGTGGCTTCGTCTTGGGGACTGAAAAACGGGCTCGCTGTCCCTCTTCGCAACGACACCAAGCTCTACAGTGTCTCCCTTGCGCTCTTCACCAAGGGTTGGGTGCCCAAGAACAAGAAAGGGAGTGGTGGGAGGACCGGGAGGAAGAGCCGGTTCAAAAACGGACGGTTGCCGATGAGAATGTCGAAAAAAGCCCGTGCCGTTTATGAGGCGGCTAGCCGGAGGAAGTTGGATGAGGATGATGGTGTGTTGGTGAGTGACGTGGTGACGGTGAGTCAGGATGGTAGTGGCGACTATACTACTATTACCGACGCCATTGCCGCGGCACCTAATAATTCTGCCGCGGCCAATGGCTACTTCATGATCTATGTGACGGCCGGTGTTTACGAAGAGTATGTGTCTATTGCAAAGAACAAGAGGTATTTGATGATGGTTGGAGATGGGATCAACCAGACGATTCTCACCGGTAATCGGAGCGTTGTTGATGGATGGACAACTTTCAACTCTGCAACATTTGGTAAGTCCTTAAAATCAAGTTACTAATTAAATTAAGTTGTATAGTAACTTATCATTTTGGTGAACAAATTTAAAATAAATCAAGTTGTTTTTTTCTTTCTTTTGAAAGGAAACCAAGTTGTTTTATTCTAAAGAGCACAAGTAAGTCAAAAGGTATATAAAATTGGTTATGCTTAATGCATGTCTAACAGTCTCTTGTATGTGTGTCTATTGCAGCTGTAGTTGCACCCGGATTTGTAGCCGTGAACATGACATTCCGCAACACCGCAGGAGCCATCAAGCACCAAGCAGTCGCAGTCCGAAACGGAGCAGATCTATCCACATTCTACAGTTGCAGATTCGAGGCGTACCAAGACACCTTATACACACATTCCCTAAGGCAATTCTACCGAGAATGTGATATCTACGGAACAGTGGATTTCATCTTCGGAAATGCAGCAGTTGTTTTACAAAACTGCAACATATACCCTCGGCTTCCCATGAGCGGCCAGTTCAATGCCATCACCGCTCAGGGACGAACCGACCCGAATCAGAACACCGGCACTTCGATCCACAATTGCACTATCCGAGCCTCCGATGACTTGGCTTCTGCCAATGGAACTACCCAGACTTATCTTGGCAGGCCTTGGAAGGAATATTCTAGAACTGTTTACATGCAGTCTAATATTGATAGTGTGGTTAACTCAGCTGGGTGGAGAGCTTGGGATGGAGAGTTTGCTCTTAGCACATTGTATTATGCTGAATACAATAACACAGGAGCTGGATCGAACACCACAAATAGGGTTACATGGGCTGGATACCATGTGATTACCAACACCAGTGATGCCTCTAACTTTACTCTGTCGAATTTCTTGCTCGGAGATGACTGGTTGCCTCAAACAGGAGTGCCTTACACCGGTGGCTTACTTTGAGAGTTAAGATCTTGAATTTAGCTAGCTAATTAATTTGTTCCTTCGTTTTTCATTTTCTAATTTACCATTGTTTTAAGTGAAGTAATTAATAAGTATGTAATACCCGATTAAGCTTTCAACGAGTAGAAGCTTAGTTGCTGGTTATACAATATTGTTATTCAATCCCGAAATGTCAATACCATTAAACTATATATAGATTCTGAATCAAGAACAGTGTAGCAGCTTCTATTATTACTCTTTGTAATTTTATAATCTTGACTGATGACCAGGCTGAATTAATTAAAGGCTTATGATTTGAATTAAACTTTAGGAGGATATCTCTGTCTTCTGTATCTCTTTCTGAGAGAAATATATAAAGAAAAATTGGCCAAGACTTCTAGTACGTACGTCGAATTGCTGCCAGCTATATATATAGCATCCAGATTGCAATGCAAGATTGAATATCAAAATAATATATTAACTTCATATATATATGTATAAACCGGAGTTCATAGTTCCCTTTGTGAAATGCCTTTTGGGTTTCATTCAATCATTCATTTGTATATATCATGCATGCAAGTTCATCTTTGCAAAGCTTCAAAGGTTGGAGTTTGAACACGTACTGTCAATATTCAACAGCAAGCCGTACGTCTTAAACTTGAATTTAACTAGTCTTCTTAACCTAACAATGTTTGGTGTAGATGACTGCTACTAGATCGCTAACTGTACCTAAACTTTGGTTTACACGCATAACGCATTGGAGATCATTTTAGTCGCTAGAGGCATCTGTTTTGCCGAATATATACAGTAGTAGTAATCATACTTGTCCTACGCATTCTCGTACGTACGTGAAATTAATCACCTCGGAATTCCTGCATCGATCTTAATTGAATACACTTCGCTTAGCCTTTGTTTAAACAAAATCAAGAACATGTAATCACGATAATCACTTTAGTACGTTATACACTTGATCGCATCAGCTAGATGATGTAACTTTGTGATGACATCGACCGTTTGTTCAAGTTCAGCATGGTAGTACTATTACTTCTTTCTTGTTCTTCTTCTCTAATTTTCCGAGAAATGAATATGAAGTTTTATTCACATGAAATACAATTACATAATATATAGATACGAGAGTGAATACTAACAATCCAAAACATAATATAAAACTCAAGAAACAATAACGCAATCAACACTAACTAATTGCGTTGCGTGTAACTTTGACATGAGAACATACTTCTAACTAGAAATTGGAAAAATGTGGAAACAAGTCTTCACTTCAACTCAAACCTAATCTAAAGGAGGTGTCCTCAACAACTTGCTTGGATACATTTTTCTATAAACATGCATATATGGTCGACAAACAATTCATGTTGAAAGTTATTATTTGGAACTTGAAACATCATGTGTACATATAAATTGATATCCCTTTGATATTAATCAGGTATAACGCACTAAAGCTACATGCAATTAGGATAAGAAATTATGAATACTTGATACCATTGATTGCTTGGTGATTAAGGATCTAATCCTCACTTTGGAGTTCCAAGGCCTTGATGATGGACAAGACATTATCGCACATCTCTAAAAACACTTTGTTCTTGTCAGCAATCATCTGGGGCTGACTGCCGAGGGCGCCTTCACAGTAATTCGAATCGGCAATGGCAACCTTCACCCAGGTCACGATTTCTTTGTACTTCTTCTCCGACAGCGCGGCTACCGAGTCGTCGAGCTGCTCATTCGCGTCGGAGTAACTTTCTATACAATCTGTAACCCCCTGCTGAACCTCCGGTTCTAGACCACTGGCGTTTTTGATCATCAACGTCCTCAGGTGGGAGCCGACGTCGGCGGCATTCGCCGCGGCCAGCCTGAGGGCAATGAAGGCCAGGCCGGTGAGGTCGGCTCCATTGCTGTTAGGGTCTTTCTTCAGGGTGTTGATGCACATATTCTGGTTAGCTGCATGATGGCATGCTTCTTCTAGAACGTTTTTCCCTAGGGCAACATGTTGGAGCAGGCACAGGGTTGAGAGGAAGAAGAATGATGTGATTGGCTTCATTGTTGTTCTTGTTTTTGATTAATGGTGACTTGGTCGATTTCAATTGTTGTGATGATGGAGCAGTGTTAATATATACGAGAAGTAAGAACGAGAGTTGGATGAGAGGTGGTGAATTTTCATCAATGGAGAACCTCTCGATGTTGCGATTTCTAAGGAACGACCAAACGTGTACGTTTTGTACGTTCCTCCATGCAAGTTATAGTATAAAAGTTTCTTATATTTACATGTCAACTTTAATTATTGTAATATATTATGAAGGTAAAATAGCTACGTACTCGTTTATAAAATCAGGAGTTATAGACCGAAACTATGTGGTTCATTTTTGTTGTCAAGATGAGATCAAGTTTTATGCTTGAGGTTGGAAGACATATTTATTTGGTCTAAGTATAAGTTTACTTGTCTCAATGAACACAATTAAGTTCGTTTTAATATATATATATATATAACGGAAATACAAAAGAGAACGAAATAAAATTAATTTTTTTTAAGTAAAAGATGATAATGATTCAGAAATCAAAGTAATTAAAGACTAGAATGACTGCTATATAAGAGCCATTATACTTGGCAGGTACATGGCATCTCACTTCATTTTTGAGACTAAAGACACGAGGAGACTAATTACACACAGAGTT
Source organism: Potentilla sterilis (assembly GCA_963682095.1). Classification (NCBI taxonomy): domain Eukaryota; kingdom Viridiplantae; phylum Streptophyta; class Magnoliopsida; order Rosales; family Rosaceae; genus Potentilla; species Potentilla sterilis. Next base: position 9,246,079 of record OY821757.1, read on the forward strand.
AACACGCGTACGTAGTGAAAACTTTAACCGACAATGCGAAAATTAATTTATACACCAGAGTAGATAACATTAAGACATGTCGAGAACACTGGTGATTGTTAAGTCATTCATACACCAGTATCAGAAAACAAACAAACCAAAAAATGTGCACACTGTACAGGCACCATTGTGTACCATGACATGTCCCAAGAACAAAAAAAAAATTCTAGCTGAACAAAACAAAAGAAACCGCCACTCTCTAAGTTGGGTTTGATCAGTCTGCAAGTAGCGCCGCCCACACCCAAAAGGATCAGATCGATCAACCTTACGCTGATCTATATGCTCCAAATCCTCTTTAACGATGCAACCTGATCTCCAGAACCTTTCACCCCATGACTTTTCGGCCATCCAAAATTCCTTACCCTCTCATCCATCGCCATCCCCGCTACATCCAACGGCGTCCTCCCACACTCCTCCACTGTAAACCTCACCGACGGCGACCCCATTTTGTCTTCACCCTCATCACGATCGCTTCCCGAACCGCCCGGTTCTTCACTCACCGTGATCACAACTTCGTGCTGAGTCTCCGGTGTCGGAGACGGAACATCCGGCCGAGCATGACATCTACAAAGCGGACAGTTCAAGTTTGACTTGAACCAAGTGTCTATGCACTCTATATGAAACGCGTGCTTACAGTTTGGCAACACTCGTCCCCGTTCTCCGTCCTCAAACTCCGACAGGCACACCGGGCAGTCCAGCAGCGGGTCGTGAGTTGACGTGTCGTAAACAAAACTCGGCAGCGTCTTGAGAATTGAGATATCCAAGCCCTTCTGAGAAACGTTGCTAGAGAATATTCCTATCGCGGGCGGGATGATATTCTGAGAGAAGACGCGTCTCCGGCGACGGTGGCGGCGGCGGCGGGGATGTTCGCGGTGGCAGCAGAGGTGGACGTAGCCGTGGAAGCAGACGACGACGAAGACAACGAAGAAGAGAATGGTGACTGAGCAGAGCATGATCTTGCCATTGAGGGCATAGTTGGCGGCTTTTTGATCGTCGTCCATGTAGAAGCTTAGGTTTAGGAGAAGGAGGGAGAGGTGGAAATGGTGGTGGGATTTTGGGAAATGGGGAAAGGTAGGTGAGGATTTAAATTGATTTTCTTAAATCAGCAGAGGAAAATGGAGAGGAAGGTTCGTGTCTGAGGTGGTGAGTTGTTGGGGGGGGGGCTCTGGTACTGTTTTTATGAGCATCGGCAATTGGGAATGGCGGGGTTTCTTATAGTATTATTCCTCATCTCTGCTCATCAGGGCGGTCTGTTTATATGGGGAGGACCCGTGGATTACAATATTGTGTCATGGAAATTCGTAAACAAAAAAAGAAACATTTTCCCCGGTAGGAAATACATCTCATTTCTTTGAAGAGTTTTTACCCAAATACAACCGTTACAGTCAGCCGTAAAATAGAAACTTAATTCTTTTCTTCTCTCGTATTTAGTAACTGTAAAACTTGAAAATTCATACGTTTTATTACATAATCATAATGAGTAGCGCTCTATAACAAACGGATTATTTTTGAAAAATTTCAGTATTCTTCTACAGCTATGTCCGTCTATGCTTCCACTGCGTCTATATCCGCCAACGTAAATTATCTAAATTTTTTCAGTTTGTGATAATAATTATATGCATATTTACATCACTCATATATATTTGGTAATACTAATGAGTTTCCACTGGGGCTGGTGGTTCAAATTTTTATTTTCATGAACCGACCAAGAGTCCTAGACTCGTGCTATGATAAAATGCTACGTAAGAGTTATATTAGATTTAGTTCACTTCCAAAATTATATTTTGGATTATATGATAATTAGTTCAATATTGTATTGTTTAGTAATCTGTCATGACACAATTAGATTATGACCCAAAGAGGAAAACATTAAAGATTTTATGTCATCCAAATTAAAACAATTGAATTTTGGTCAATTATGGAATGTATGTAGTTTCTATAGTCAATAATATAAAGATCCTTTAAAATTGAAATGGCAAGGTTACATCAGCCAAAGATATATTTTATGCAACTCTATCTGCTTCATCAAACGGGCAAGGAAAACAAACTGAATAAAGGTAGCTACTTGGTAAGAGGCGCATTCTGTCACTATGTGCCTAAACTTTTTCCAGACTTTATCAGTAGAAGTGTGGAACACACACAAAATATCAGAGATACATGTAAGACTCTACTAGTAGTAGCTGAGAAAATGGCACCAGGAAGCAGACAATATATCCAGCTTCAATAATACATGAACAACCTGTTCCATTTTGGAATGCTATTGTAGTCTTTCATGAGTTACTGAGCTCATTTTTAGAAGAAACGAAACAGATGTTCACTTTCAGCAGTATATATTCTTATTGATCACCAATTCACAATATGGGATGCAGTAGTACTAGTAGACCTTGAGGTATACAAGAGGAACAGTTGCGCATGATCTAACTTGGGTCCTATATATTCTACTATATATGCTGCTAATCCGGAATATAACTATTACTATATATATATATATATATATATATATATATATAGCTTCTCGGCTACGGACGTCTGCACGCACTGTTCACGGTGCGGACGTCCGCACCTGAAAAAAATCTTATATATATATAACTGTACAATATAAGGTGCATTGAGAATTGATGGCAACAAGAGCATAGAGCTAGATCACACAAAGAAAGAAGGTACTCTTGTTGGCTAGTTCCATGATCAACTTGATTGTTGGATCCAATATTATCTGCTTTTAAACTTTGCAAGCACTTGGTTTTGTAACCCATGTTGTTCACTTCAAACTGTGGGTAGTATCACAACTGGAGTATATAGTACAACTATTAAGATAGTAACGGTGTTACATATCGTCCTAGACAGAAATGATTATGTTGATTTACGTATTTGAGTAATAGGAGAAGGGCATCAAATCTAGGGGTGGAGAAAACAACTGCAAAGCTGCTTCATTCTGATAGCCTGGAGTCATGGATGGTCTGGTTTACTTAGGTTGAATAGAATGAACCTACATTTGGTCTTAATTTTCTGAAACTCGTTACAATTGAGCTGAACGTAATATACAGGTAACATTTTCAATTTACGTCATGTAACAGCAAATTTGAACTAAACTGGGTTCCAACTAGGGTTGGAAACGGGCCGGACCAAATTTTTTGTGAACCCGACCTAAAGCCCGAAATATCAGTTTCGGGCCGGTTCGGGCTTTCAGAACCTCAGAGACTGACCAAAGTCTGTTCGGGCCGGTTCGGGCTTTTTTCGGGTCCAAAAACAGAGGCGAGGCGAGCCTGGGATGGATGAGACGAGGCGAGGCGGGCTGGGCGCCGCGAGGCCGAGACAGGGCTGGGCGCCTGGGCTGATGGTGATTGATGGTGATTGAAATGGTGAGCAGAGGAATAAATAGCCCAAGGACTCGATGCGGCTGAGGAACAGGCTCAAGAGGAATCGATGTTTTCTAGGTTTTTTTTTTAAATAAAAAATAAAAAATTAATTGTGGACTAATCTGAGCATGACACATGGCAAACACATATATGGATCGGGCGGGATTCGGGCTTTCGGTCCACGAAAAAACAGGGCCCGAGTCCGTTCGGACCTACATTCGGTTCGGGCTTTTTCGGGTTCGGGCTTTCGGAAATCAAAACCCGGCCCGTTTTGGGCTTTTTTCGGGCCGGACTTTCGGTCCCTCGGGCCAAAACGCCCAGCTCTAGTTCGCACTCGTGCCAAATAATATGTTGCTACAGTTGAACTCTCAGACCCTTCTGCTTGGCATATTTGCCAGCATTATAAAGGTACGCACAGAAGGACATTTCCCAAAAACAGAACTGTGATGGCAACTAAACGGAGCTGTTGCACACATTAGATTGAGTTGGGCCTAAATGTACTGACCCAACTTCTGCCCATCAGACTCACGGAAAGTTGGAACTAAAATCGGCCCAACATAATGGAGGCAGTCACCATTGTAGGCAAGTGGTAAGTGGTAGTAAGTGGTAACAGAGTGTCTGATTAAGAGAAGATGTTAATCGACCTCTACTCTTTCCGGCCACCTTAATGCAGTTCAGTCACCGTATCTGCTTGTGTAATCTGTGCAAACAAAATAGCATGTGAGATATTTAAATGTTGATAGCGCTAGTAAAATGGTTAAGTTATTACCGTCATTGAAATTTTAGATATAATCGACTCTTATAAATAGAATTAAAAAACATACATACGATTGGTGATTCTGATCTAAACGTCCTTTTTTGTTTTGACAAATACCTAAACTCATAACTTTAAATGATGATTGCGCTAGTAAAAGATTAAGTTATTAGCGTCACTGAAATTTTGGATGTAACCGACTCTCATAAGGAGATCCAAAAGACATACGTATGGTTTGTGTGTTTGAGCTAAATTTTTAACCATAAATGACGACAGTGTTTGTAAAAAAGTTATTAAGTGTCATTCAAATTTTGTACTCTTATCATTAGATCTAAAAGACATATGTACGGTTTGTATTTTTACCTTAACTCCTAACTGTAAATGACGATAACACTAGTCAAACGATGAAGTTATTAACATCATTAAAATTTTATATATATAATTAGATTCAAAAGACATACACTTTAACTCATGACCTAAACTCCTAACTGTGAATTCTGTCCATTTCTGAGAAATCATGTGGAGGCATTGAATTTCAGTTGGTCACTTTTGAAACACCATTGATTAGGGATTCAGGGTGTGGATTTAAGTGTCAATGAACCCATTCAATCCTGCTCCCCAGAAAATGATAATGGTCTTCATCGGCAAGTATTCAATGCTTTCATTCGATCGGGTCTCGATCAACTAACACCAACCAACCAAATCAATGTAGTGTCTAAATTGGTGTCAGCCTCTACAACGTACTTGATGGGTGGGTGGGTGCCTCTTAAATTTGATCTTCATGCAAAGAGTTTAATGAACATGGTCTTTTTGTTTGTGATGAGGATTGGCTTCCGGCCTGCAGATGAAATTGGAAATTTTGATGCCATGTTTGGCATATTGCTATTGGAATTAGAGGAAAGAAACAAAGGCTTTATGCTCTTAACCTTAAGAATTGGAATTCAAATCCATTACACATTATTTCACTATAAATAGAAAAATGAATAACAATCGAAGAGATTAACGTTTAGACATGTTTCTATATTTCAATTTGAGACATCACCACACTACTCACACTTTGATATTCAATTTTTTATCTATATTTTTATCAAGATAACTTCAATTAGCAATCGGATTACTTCGAACTAGACAATCAAACAACTCTAATTGATGAATTTCACACACTAAAATCTAATATATAAATTGAAAAATGGCATTTATAATACTCAATCATTTGAGACATAGAGAGACACTGATCGTGTTGAATAAATGACTTGCGCACTCCGCTCCCTATAAATTTTAGTTAAACAACCATTATTATGAAAATGACCTCAAATTTTCCTGGGGATAAAACAAAGACCAACGCAGAAACCAAAGCCAAATCCTCCCACTCCTCCTATATACAAATCATACAAAGCTCTCTGCTCCAAACCACACTTTGACACCAAAACCTCAACTGAGTTCATCAGCGATGGACAAGATCGAACACAGTATGGTTCCCACAAACGGCATCAACATGCACGTAGCCTCAATCGGGTCTGGCCCACCAATCCTCTTCCTCCACGGCTTCCCGGAGCTCTGGTACTCGTGGCGCCACCAGCTCCTCTCCCTGTCCTCGTTGGGATACCGCTGCATAGCCCCGGACCTCCGCGGCTTCGGTGACACCGACGCGCCGCCGAACGCGTCGTCGTACACGGCCATGCACATAGTGGGAGACCTGATCGGGCTGCTTGACCATCTGGGTATTGAGCAAGTATTCCTGGTGGCGCATGACTGGGGTGCTGTGATTGCTTGGTGGTTCTGTTTGTTTAGGCCTGATAGGGTTAAGTGCTTGGTCAACATGAGCGTCGCTTTCAATCCCAGAAACCCCAAGAGGAAGCCTGTTGATGGGTTGAAGGCCTTGTTTGGGGATGATTACTACATTTGCAGGTTTCAGGTAAATTCTGAGGTTTTTGTTTGGTTTCTAAACTCGAGATTGATTGGCTCTGGTTTTCTAGTGACTTTGGATTTGTGTGTTTGTTCTATTTTTAGAAGTTCTGTTATTTGAGCTTCTTCTTCGTCTGTTTATCTGATTAGGGTCTGAACTCAAAAATCAGTAAAGCTCTGCGATTGAATGTATTGTTAGCTGAATATGATCCTCACATTGGTTACTCTATGATGAAATCTGACTTGATGCATGCTATAACAGAATGAAGGTGTTTATATATATAGTTTCTGGCATGGCAAGTGTAGTATCTAAAATAGTAATGAGCTGCCTGGCTATTTGGATTTCGGAATGAAGTCCCTGTATTCGTTTGGGTAGGTACAATGTCAATATGTCATCAATGTTATATTTAGTCTGCACAACAACCTCCTTTAGTACAGTACGGGTCAGTTTTCTGTAGTTCAAAGGCGAACCCGAGTAATTTGACCATTTGCTTGTCACCATCTACCCAATTTTATGTGAGATTTGGTCACAAACTTCTGTATTTCGAAGTGTTCAATGGATTAGCTTATTGCTTCCTTGCAGACTTAAATTAAGCATTCTTGTTCTTTGAACCTGATTCTTTGGTACAAAACTGACAAGCTAGTTAAGGTCTGCATGTTATCGACTTTTTATTGGGGAAGTCCTTTGGCCAGAGATAAATGCATATATAATCTTACTTGCCTGGATCAGAAATGTTTAGTGTAGATCAATTGTATGATCAAGTGTTCAGTTATCATGATGTTCTGCTAACTTTACAAGCCATTGTCACTGAGCATTCTATTGCTGCATGACTAATAAGATTATCGATGTTGTGCCACAGGAACCTGGAGAGGCTGAAGCATATTTTGGTGGTCTTGATACTGCCTCGGTAATGAAAATGTTTCTTACCGGTCGCAGTCCAAAACCTCCTAAAATATCTAAAGAACATGGATTTGCAAGTTGGAAACCTGTAGAACCCATGCCCGGTTGGCTCTCAGAAGAAGACGTTAACTATTTTGCCAGCAAATTCAGCAAGACTGGATTTACGGGTGGATTGAACTACTATCGAGCTTTGGACTTGTACGTTACTACATTTTTGCTTCGTTTTGATTATTCAAATTCACACAAAACCTGAAATGCTTGAAACAAAACCCTTTGACACCATTGAACTTCTGTGTTTATGGTTGCAGAACCTGGGAGCTTACAGCAGCGTGGACTGGGGTACAAATCAAAGTACCAGTTAAGTTCATTGTGGGCGATCTGGACATCACCTATCATATCCCTGGAATCAAAGAATATATTCATAATGGTGGCTTCAAGAGCCAGGTGCCATTTTTGCAAGAAGTTGTTGTAGTTGAAGGAGCAGCTCACTTTATTAACCAAGAGAAAGCAGAAGAATGCAGTGCTCATATATACGACTTCATCAAGAAATTCTGATTTTCACATTTCGAGATTACTAGCTGCACTTTGTGTCATAAATTTGTGTATCAAACTTGTAAGAGTCCTGAACTTAGAGCTGTTGTGGTTCTTGTCCTATGCTGTAATAACCTCAGAACTTGTTCCATCTTTTCACTGTCTGGACATAATAAACCTCACTTCCTGTCAGATAATTTCTTTGAACAAATTCTGGCATTAGATACAGGCTCTTTCCTCACAGTAATGGACCGTCCTAAATCCCTATAAGAGGACACATGAACTGAAACAAGCCACAATCAAATGAGGCAAACATCAATTCGGCCAGCCACCGTAAGACTTCAAAGAGCAACATAATCTCTAATTGGACTAATTCTTTGAACACTAATAACTGTAATAAGCCAAAGATATAAAGAGATTTGAAGTTTCATTAGCTGAAAGACTCTTCACTGTCAACGAATTAAGCTAGATTTGAAGTTTCATTAGCCGGAAGACTCTCCATTGTCAAGTTAACTAAGCAAACAGCATTCGGCGTATTCTGTGATTTTAACTTCCAATGAACAAATCTGATTAACTTTATTGTCTTTTGTTTCGTGTCATTAGCAGAAATCCATTTGGAGGTGGAAAGACTTGTTGGGGAAATTACTGTATTGATTTCTTTGGAGCATGGATTCACTGGAATGGTGTGGAAATTACAATGGGGTCTACACGCCGCTTGCAGACGCGGTGGCGCCGCTTTAACGTGTTTAAGGAAAGGCCGGGGAAATTGTCTGGGAGTTTACCACCTTGGTTCTCCGCCTATATAAACCAATGGGTTCACTCCAAAGTTCATCACACTTTGTAACAAAAAAGAAAAGCATCACACTCCACACCCACCTCTCTCTTAAAATTTAGTCCTTCATTTCTTGAACATGACCCAAATTTGGTCTTCCTCTTCTATTGCCCCAATGAAACTTCATCATCATGCTATGCCATTGCTATCAGATCTTTCCTAAGGTCCTTATTTTGTCTTCATTTTTCCCACTTATGATGGCTACTTCTTCTTATAGACCTACTCCATGTCTGTGATCTATACATCGCAAGTAAGCTGCAACAATCTGGTCCGGTGTTAATGTGTTATGGCTGTTCAAACCTCTTCAACTACTTTGCCCACTCGGGTCTGGGAATTTGATGTGTTCTTGAGTTTTCGGGGTCCAGATACCCGCAACAACTTCACAGACCATTTGTACAATGCTTTGGGTCGGCGTGGAATCAAGACTTTTAAAGATGACAGAGAACTTGAGAGGGGAAAAACCATTTCATCCGAACTGTCGAGGGCAATCGAACAATCCAGGTTCTTGATTGTCATACTCTCACCAAACTATGCTGATTCCACATGGTGTTTAGATGAGCTAGCCAAGATTGTTGAATGCGCAAATCAGAAGAAGAGTGCTGGACAGACAATTTTGCCCGTCTTCTATCATGTGGAACCATCCCATGTCCGAAAGCAAATACAAAGCTTCCAAGGCGCCTTTGCAAGGCATGAACGGAGTTTCGAGGACAACACAGAAAAGGTCCGGACATGGAGGAATGCTTTCTTTCAGATAGCCAATATCGCCGGATGGGAAGTAGACAGGTAAGTGACATCTTCTTAATCCTTCTCCATATTAGCCAGTTTAATACTAAATAGTTTCAAACTTGTCTTTGTGGTAGTATCTGGTAGATTTGATCAAGACATTGTATTAGGTGTATCTGAGTTTCAAATTCTCTTAATGCTGGTGTATGATAAATACTAAATGCTTCTTTTATTGACCCCGTAGAAGAGCACGTTTATCGGTTTATGTTTTGTAAAAGTTAAAGAATTCTCGACATTGACGCCCATATTTGCACATCATTTGGGGACTGCACAATTACTTTATGCCCACGACTCTTCCTTCCATGTAGTAATGGTTCTTATGGCTCATTGTTTTTATTTTTGTTGTCTTGTAAGGACTTCCACTGATTCGAAATGAATTTTATATGCTTTGTGTTTTTAATTTATGCAGGCCTGAGGCGCAAGTTATCAAAGAGATAATTGAAACAGTTTCCCGTGAACTGGATTGCCCGAGGTCTAGTACTGTCCTCCCAAGCACAGACTTAGTGGGGATGGATTGTTGTGTAACAGCAGTGGTTTCTGACTTTGGTTTACAGTTGGATGATGTTCGAGCATTGGGAATTTGGGGGTTGCCAGGGGTAGGTAAGACAACTGTTGCCGAATTCCTTTTCGAAAGGCTTAGTGATCAATTTACAGCTAGAAGTTTCATTTCTGTTGGTAGTGAAACATCTAGAAACCACTTACTTGATTTACAGGAAAAACTATATGCTAAGTTGTTTGGTAGCCAACTACATATGGAGTGTGTAAAAATGGGAGTTGATAGGTTAAGGAATAGATCACGTAATACAAAGGTGCTGATCGTTCTTGATGGTGTGAATGCTTTTGATCAAATTGAAAATTTAGTTGGAAATGGTGGTGGAAAGTTATGTGATTGGTTTGGTCCAGGTAGTAGAATTATCATTACCACAAGAAACAAAAGCTTGCTGACAAAATATGAGGCAAAAATTTATGAGGTTCCAAAACTTACTTTCGATGATTCTCTTCTTCTCTTTTGTCGAAAAGCTTTCAAGAAAGACCATTTGTTGGATGATTTTGCTGATTTATCCTACAAGTTTGTAGAATATGCTGATGGTATTCCTCTAGCTCTTGAACGTTTCGGTGGGTTTCTATTTGATAGAAACTTAGTTCAGTGGTCTGATTTTTTCGATAGTTTGAAAGAAAATCCCAATGAAAAACTTCATGACACCCTAAAACTAAGTTTCGATGGATTAGAGGTGAAAGAGAAGAAGATGTTTTTGGAGATTGCATGTTTCTTCAGGGGACAAGATGCAGAGCGAGTGCAAAAGATATTTGAAAGTTGCAAGTACCATCCAAAAATCAGAATAGAAGTCCTCATTGAAAACTCTCTAGTAACTATTGAAGACGGAAAATTATGGATGCATGGTCTATTACAAGAAATGGGCAGGGAAATTGTTCGTGGAGAACACCAAGACGAGCCATGGAAACGCAACAGGTTGTGGGATCATAAGGATTCGCTTCTTGTAATTTCATGTTATAAGGTAAGAGAGTTCATAGACTCCCTAATGATTAAAAATCTTTTGTTTCAGAATTCCTATATATATTAACTAAGCATATTATACCCTTATTCCAATTACTTCTTACTATAAGTTTTTTTTTTGTCAGAGTTCAATATCTTAACTTTATAATTGGGTAACCCAGCTGTTGGATATATAATCAAACACTTATATGTTTATTTCAGGGATTTAGATCCTCTCCTAACCTTTTTTTTTACCTTATCTTCCTGACCTTCATCTAATGGCTCACAATGTATTGCATCATTAGATAAAGTTTGCAATGAAAGGCTAAAGAGATTGTGAGTCATTAGATGAAGGAAAAAAAGTTAGAAGAGGATCCGGATCCTTATTTCAGCAGTACATTCTTTTATGCATTAGAGGGTCTTTTCAAAGTTTGTCCATGTGCCTGACCTCTTTTTGGTTACTAGGGGACAGAGGCTGTTCAAGGATTATTTCTGGTCCCACCTCATAAAAAAATGGTGCACTTGACTGCTGATCCGTTCTCAAAGATGAACAAGGTTAAACTGATGAAAATTCGCAATGTGAAGTTTTCGGGATGCATCGAATTCTCTCTTTCGAATGAGTTGCGGGTCTTAGAATGGCATGAATGTCCTTTAAAATTTTTGCCATCAAGTTTTGAACCTGAGGACATTGTTGAAATAGTCATGCCTGGAAGCCGAATAGAGCAACTATGGAAGGAGATTGGGAGGGTATGAATGTTAAATTAGTAGAATCCTGTTTAATCTTATATGATTGTGCACATTTCTTATCAATTAAATTTCCTTGTGAGGTTACAAACACTAATGATTCATTGGATTTACATAAACGTGTGCATGTTTTTTCTTTGTTTGTCTACAGCCTTTGCAGAAGTTGGTGTTCATCGATCTTAGTGATTGTGAATACCTGACCAAGACCCCTGACTTCAGTACAGTCCCAAAGCTTGAGAGGCTAATCCTTAAAGGTTGCAAGAAATTGTCTGCAGTTCATCCATCAATTGGAGATCTCCATATGCTTACTTTGTTGAATTTGAATGGTTGTGAATGGCTGACTACTCTCCCCGACATCAGCAACTTGAGATCTCTTAAAAAGCTCATTCTTTCAGGATGCTCCAGACTCAAGAACTTTCCAGATATTGGTGAAAACATGGGACAGTTATCAGAACTGCATTTGGACGGTACAGCTTTAAAAGTGATACCAGGATCAATTAAGCATTTGACTGGTCTTGTTTTGCTCAATTTCAGAGATTGCAAGAACCTTGTGAATCTGCCAGATGTCCTTTGTACTTTGACATCACTTCAAAGTCTCAACCTTGCAGGCTGCTTGAGAATTGACGAGTTACCAGAAAAGTTTGGGAGGCTTAAATTGTTGAAGGAGCTTGATGTAAGCAGAACTGGTATAAGACGAGTATTAGCTTCCTCCGGCACTCTACTTCCACAAAACCTTAGGCAGCTATCTTTTTGTGGATGTAGAGATCTGTCGGGTAACTCAATGCTCTCTCGTATCCAGTCTTGGTTGTTGCGGTTGCCGGTGGAATCTTCCATAGGTTTGCAGTTGCCTGCTTCACTCTCGGGTTTGAGTTCCTTGGTTAAATTAGATCTACGCGATTGTGGCCTCTCTGAAGGAGCAATCCCTGATGATCTTGGTGGCTGCATACCCTTACTGCAACATTTGGATTTGAGTGGAAACAATTTTGTGAGCATACCTGAAACCTTGTCTCAGCTTCCTCAGCTTAAAAAACTTGAATTCAATAATTGTAGCAAGCTAAAGTCATTGCCAAAACTCTCTTCAAGTATACGGCATGTATACGCACGTGATTGTTCGGGATTGCGAGGAACATATTCAAGTCAATCCCCATTTTGGACTAGGAATGCTGCAGGATTGAGTATGATAGATTTCGGGAGACATCAAGAATCTAACGTTCAGATCACGCAGCTGAAGCCCCTTGAGCAGCTACAGCCTCTTAAGCAGTTCTATCAAAAAATTTACGAGGTACCTCTCATTTATAACTCTACAAGAATTTGGTAAGAAATACTTAGATTGTGTTTCGTTTTTTAATCTATCATTTCTGTATACGTCACAGGACTCAATGTATGAGGGCAGGAGTTTCCAATTCGAATTTCCTCTTGAGAAATCTCTTCCTAGAGCTTGGTTGAGCCCTTCTTGTTCTGGGTCGTCTATAAAAGTCCCATTACTTCCGAATTGGAACAGTCGCAAAGTTGTTGGGTTTGCTCTTTACTTTGACTATTGTCCGGTTGTGGAGGACTCTGACTTCAATTGCAAATATTTTTGTGAATTCCACACAGATGAAGGTCCTGTTGGAGGCCCCTCCATAGTCAATGAAATCTGTTGTCATCTAAACCGTTCGGCAGCATCCTATGGACATTTTCTCTTTCAACCAGGTGCCTGGTTCAAAGAAAATGTACTGAGTGAAGAAGGAATAACCTTCTTCCAAGCTTCAATTAAAACTAATAGGCCTGGGGTGGAAGTAAAGTCGTGTGAAGCGCGCCTTATATATGATGAAGATGTGGTTGAATTGGTTAGGAAATTGGTTCATTCTCAGTGTTCTGGTGATGACCCTCCAGGTTGCATATCAGAGCATTTGAGAAGTAATCCACTCTGGGGTTTTCCAACTTCGAGTCTGGTACCAGAAGAAGAAACTACCTCTTTGGAGCTAACGACGTTTCAGATCGAACCATACAATTCAACTGATATTGAAGGTCAGTTGGAAAGAAACCAAGAGGCGTTACTGGAGGTACTCCTATCTTGATGTTTACCTTAGCTTACTGAATTTTATATAGAATAGATATCATGTCCTCAGTTACCGAATTCTTTACAATTGTCTTGGTTACAGGGATATTATCCACGTTACAATCAAAATGGTTTTGTTATGTCTCTCAGAACAACTGTCTTGCGGCATAGTTATCAAAGCATTGGGATGGAACTAAGAGCTGTTTCGAATCCTTCAAATGTATCGAGAGTTTATGATTTCAACACCAGGTTACGACTCATTCCTCGTGATATTTCCACTTGCTTCCGAGGTTGTGATTGTCTTGACACCCGGATACGAGATTGCGAAACTCTTACCAGGTTACAAGATTGTAAATTCCACAGCAGGTTACGAGGCTGCAGTCTTCACACCCAATTACAACTTGTTCCCTGTGATGTATCCGCTCGTTTCAGAGGTCGTGATCATTTTCACAGCTGGTTACGGGACTGTGGTTTTCAAATCCGGTTAGAAGGTGCTCTTTGTTATTTGCATACTCGTTTCCAATGTCTGCTGAATAGGATAACATTGGGCACCAATAAAATTGAACTTGTCAGGTCAGATCAAAATAAATTCCTCATTCTCGACAAGTGGCTGCTTGTACGGTTTCAATAATGTTTTCGACACCAGCTGATGAAATTGACACTTGTGGGATCATGAAACATTCATATTTGATCAGGTTTGTTCCAAACCATGAGATATGTGTTTCAAGGGGATCCTCCTCCTATAGTGTGTTGCTATGGTTCGTAGATGGATGACCTGAGTAGGCTAATTTAAGTCTCTGGATTGCAACTCCACTGAAAAGGTAATTCCACTTATCAGAACTTTTCTTTGGTTATGTATCCATTGATGTTTGTTAGAATATTTAATGATTAATCGCAACTGCAAACTTTCATCCTTTGGAAAACGTTGCATTTCCATATTATGATTTCTGAAATATACTGCATGAAATAATTATCTCAACTGTACGTGCAGTCACCAAATCTTCTGAAATTAACATTCCTCATTTTTCAACCGTGCATAGGCTCTTGCGTCTATTAGCCTGGTGGGGATTGCTCTCTGGGTCAAGACTTGCTAAGAGTTTACGGGTGAAGTTTCATGAATTAGGATCGGACTACTGTGCTATCCTTGTGAAGATTCTTCTTGATGGGTGTGACGACTCTCATCCTTCGGGCAGTATTGTAAAGAGCTTTAACATTCAGATCATGATTTTGACAAGTGAGATTTGGCATGTCCATTGAAACTGCTGCTACTGCTAATGTTCTAGCCAAATGCTGTGACTAGAACATGGATGATCTCTGTGCGGTGACTAGATTAAGAAGAATCAGGAGTAGCTCTTTGTTTAATTTTCTTCTTGTTTTAGGTCTCTGGGTACAGTCTATACCAATGACCTGTTTGTCATACTTCGGAGTTTGGATGGCCATAACATAAGTTGGTCCTCTTGTATGCGAAATTGCAAACCCGTAAGTTTCAATCGGACATGTATTCGAGAAAAATGTTTACATGACATAATCATTCGAGTTTGTTTGTTGGAACCTCCAAAATTTCTCAGTAAGAGAGCACTAGTTATGCAAAAGGTAATATTAGAGTACCTCTGCAGTTAAACAGCTTCCAGCAGCTCCAATGTGCCTTGAACCACTAGATTGAAGTGATTGAACTTAGCAATAAGTAGATCAATCACTTATTGGAGAAATGAATTGGTTTCCTGGAATATCATGTCAACAACCACAGGGTTTATATATGCAGTTATCTTAGGTCGGATCTTGCAACTTGAAGAACATGTAGTGTTGTATTGGAATGGGTCGGCAGTTGACATTCATTTTGCACCATTTGAGTTAAACCTTTTCAGTTGCTCCCCATGACATTCTAATAAGTAGATCAGCCAATTCACTTCTTGGAAGGAGTTGTATCCAGTAGGCACATAGTCGAGAGATATCATATATTCTTCCCGACTTCATTTTGTTTCTCATTTTCCGAAGGTTCATTTTGTTTCTCATTTTCTGAGTATTATAAGTCTGAACTGCACATTTTGGCATGCCGCCCTCAAGCACACAGTATTTATTTACAATGTTATGTGAACGGAGTTAAGTTTGTCACATGGCACGATATCAGAAATTAACGACTGTTCATAGAGTTGTTCGACACATAGAACTATCTAATGATTGAACATGTTTCTTGTTGTTGATTAAGTTCAGGAAAAACAATAGCTAAATGAGGAAAGACAATGAGCAAGTTAAAGACATTACTTCATAATTTAAGTTCGAATGTAATTGAAACAATTTATCGTTTTACTCTTCCAAGATTGTATTGTCAAAAAAGCTATGGAGCATGACAACTTCCATTTGAAATTTCAAATTCAAACAATCATGATTCAACTGTTACCCAAACATAGGAATTTGAAATCTTGGGATTTCAATTACCCAGATTTCAAATTCATAAGATTTCAAATCCAAATTCAAATCCAAATTCATTTTCCAAACGGGGCCTAAGGGCCTGTTTGGATATATGGATTTAGATATGTGGATTTGGATTTCGGCGGCCCAAATCCAAATCAGCCCATTTGGGAAAAATATTTCATTGTGGATTTGAATTTGACGAAATCAGTGAGTTGATTTCATCCGACATAATTCGCGGATTTGAAATAACTAGGGTACCCTAGTTATTTCAAATCTCAACTTCTCTGGATTTCACACACAGCGGAGCTCGCTCTCTACCCGCTTGTCTTCTCTTCGAATCGCAGTGCTTGGGCTTCAGTTTTTCTGAGATTTGGCGAAGGTGGTCCGTTTTTCTTCTCTCAATTTGTCTTCTGCATAGATTAATTTGCCTCCTACATAGGTCGGCTTACTGTTCGTCTGAGATTTTAGAACATTGTTTTTCTGGTTTCTTCACCCAGTATATGTGCAATAGGTAGCAACTTGATTTGGTATTTACATGTGCATATTTGTGCTTTCTGATTCATAAACCATTATATATGTCAGCTTTTTGGAATCTGGTTAGCTTCTCATATATACTGAACAAATGGGTAGATTGTATGATTGTATCATGGGTACTTGAAAACTTTGAGCTGTATAGTTTTCTGGGTTTATAACTATTGTATGATTGCTACTGTTCTTTTTATTTAAGTAATTAGACTCCCTAAAGGACATTCTAGAACTGATTTCAAGTCATTTGGATTTAAATTGAATATTTGGTGAATTTTCTAAGTTGTCCTTGCTCTGCTCAGTTATGCAGAAAAATGATATTTTTCTGTCAGATCGCGTTTAATTTTTGCTTCACTTCCCGAACTCGGTTTTGCTCAAAATTTTGATATGTTGCTCCTTGTTGTGTCTACTTGAAATCTGGAAAATTTCTGGTCCATCTCATTCCAAATGAATTCTTGGTAAATTATCCCTGTCGAGCTGAGCTGTTCACACTTAAAATCTCCAGTTCAATTCTGTCTCTGTGTAGTACTTTCAATTTGGTTGACATATATTCTTTGTTTCACTCATAGTTTCCAAGTTTGAATCAAACCTCTCTATTGATTTTTCAATATTCAATTTTTCAATATTCAATTGTTATGCTACTTACCATTCCTTACATCACGTTTCTTCCAAACTTTGTGATTGTGTTTCACTTTCAGACCTTGTTACTGACTTCATTTGAGACATTGTTAAGTCAAATATAAGTATGTTTTAATCTTTCAGTGATCATATATACATATAACAGGGCCATATATTTTTCTTGTAGCATTATGGATAATGAGGTAAGAGACTTGATGGTACCAAGAGATCATGAAAGGAATAGGGATAAGTTACGGAAGAAAAAGATAATGAATATAGTTGTATTGGTTATTGGATTCCTTATGATGGTCATGGGTGCTCATAGGCGTAGTAGAAGGTTTATGACAAAACAGCCTTCAAGAAGTGAAGTTGAGGATAAAATATATAGAAGGATGCTTTGGATGAGAGTTTTAGAACATGAGTCTACATGTTATGAACAATTGCGTATGAAACCTGCTGCATTTGAGAAGTTTTGTGCACTCTTACGGGATAGAGGGGGTTTGCTTGTTTCTATGCATTAATTTCCTAGGGTTCAATAATTTCACGATCTACAATTTTATTTTGTTTTGTTTTGCTGGATGGTCCTGCATGAATTCATATGCTCCATTCCTTAGCCAAAATGATGCTGCTCTCCTATTTGTGAATGTAATATCCAATTAAAGACCTATGATTAGAAGTCGTTGCTTAGGGATCTTTTTACCATGGAAGCTTGAAGCTTGAGTAGCTAGCTCGAGTTGTTGGCATTCAACTCTCTTCTTTGATAGGTGATTGAGTTGTTAATGGTATCTTACTGTTTCTTACTCTCTTCTGTAAAGTTGAATTGCTTGTAAAGTATAGTTTATCTTCTTATTGTTACTGATTCATTGCCTCTGTATCAATTTATCAAGAGCTTATTCAGTGTACTCCTTCATAAAGTTTAATTTTTGCATCTTATTTCGTCATTGTTTCCGGTCAATAGTTAGTAAGCAAGCCATTGAAACTATAGCATAATATTTTTGCTTTCTAGTCATTAGGATTGCAATGCTGACGTGGTTTTAGCACTTTCTGTTTTTACTTTTTTGTTGTTTAGTATTGATGAAGGTTAGAACTCATGAGCTGCACTCTGCATAAAATGAAAAATCTTAACTAACGATTAATCATGTCTTTTGTTATTGATTATTTCAGGAAAAACAATAGCTAAATGAGGGTGGAAATTGAAGAATGGAAATGAGCAAGTTAAAGACATTATTATTTCATAATTTAAGTTTGAATGTAATTAAAACAATTTATCATTTTACTTTCATATTGCCAACAAAACTTCACAGAGACAACTTCCATTTGAAATCTCTAATTCAACGCCTCACGATTCAATTACTAGCCAAACAGATGAATTTGAAATTCTAGAATTTCAATTGCTAAGATTTCAAAATACATATGATTTCAAATCCAAATTCAAATCCAAATTCCATTTCTAAACAGGGCCTAAAGGTATTTAATGGTAAATGCAAAAAATCAGAAGACTCAACTCGCCAATAAATAAACTTCAACATGATCAAAATAAACAAAATTCTCAACATTTACTCCAAACATCTAAAAATCCTTGATTTCCAAACTAGAAAGTCATAGAAGATAATTGGAACATAGATAAGTCCTATAAAATCAGTTCCAGCAACAACAAAAAGTGACAAACAATAGATATATGAAATATCCATTTGCATTGCTTAAACACGGAAACCACGGCTGTTTCTCTTTCCTCTGGCCTTCTCAAACTTCCTGCCCTTTGATCGCACATATGGCTTGGTGTGGCTGTGTGGGACACCAGGTGCTGGACCGAAATGCTTCACAGCTTCACGTGCATTCTTTGGTCCTCTGAGGAGCATCTGCAGACAATCCAATGTTTGCAATTAGCCTCAAAAACTTGTAAGAGAATAGAAACAGAAACAACCTACAAAAATTGCATAATAGAACTCAAGGAGAGATTTAACAAGGCAATCTTAAACTCAAATGAGAGTTAGCAAACAGGAAACAGATGTAGGTCGTAACCAGGCCCTCAAATCAGTAAATTATCAGAGAGAGCAGACATGCGGACCCTTTTATCCAATTTCTGTGCACATCACCATGCTTCCTTCCTTTGAATCATCCAGAGCATCGGCTTATTGTGCACAGATAGATGTAAACAGTAACACATAACACAGTCAATTGAAAAGGAAGCCAATTGCCATTTGCAGAACAAGTTTCATTACCAGCACATTAACTTAGTATGAAATGTCAAATTCCAAAAGCAAAACAAACAGGACAACACAGTGAACTAAACAGCAATCCAATTTACAACAAGTTTCTGCAAAATAAACTACTTCTAAACCTCTCCCTCTAACAAACACATCACAACCGAGTTCAATTCCCTCCCAATTCAATCATACAATAGCCAATATCAGTCATGACTCAGCTTCTTAGCTACAAGTTTCACTTTCGTTCATTAAAATTTGTCAACAAGGCAACAAAGCACAAAGAACATATGCATTATAATCAGACAACTACAAAACAAAGATCAAAATCGACAGTAAACGCGAGCTTGTGATAGAGCATAATTACCGTGTTCTGGCCAAGTGGAGCTCTGAGAGCGAGCTGGTCGAATGTCAAGCACTCTCCACCAGCCTTCTCAATGCGAGCCCTAGCCCTCTCGGTGAACCTGAGAGCAGTGACCTTAAGAGCAGGCACTTCAGCGACGCGAACGTCGTCGGTAACAGTCCCGACGAGCACAGCGATCTTGTTCTCATGGCCCTGCATATACCGAATCAATCGGGACAGCGAGAGCGGAGCCTTGTTGACCTTGCTCATACAAAGCCTGTGACGAATCACCTTGCTGAAATGACTCTTGGTCCTCCTGTGGATGAAATCATAGAGCTGCAACCACACAGATCCAGAAAATTAAAACACTATAAAAAGATCAAAAGTTAAAGCCATAAACGACGTCGTTGTGGAAGGCGAAGCGTACCTTGACTGTGAGCTTGAGGTAGATATCCTCAGACCTGGGCGAGGTGCGCTTGGTGTTCTTGCTCTTGCCGCCGGCGACCAAATCGATACCCTGCGATGAGTAAACAAGAGGTGAGAAGGAGGTTAGAGAAAGAGAGAGGAAGGAAAAATGGAGGAGGAGGAGGAGTTAGGGTTTGGAGGGAGACGATACCATAGCGACTGCGGCTTGAAGCTCCTTTCTTCACTTGCGGGAGAGAGAAGTGTTTCCTAGGGTTTATTGAGGAGGCGAGAGCGGGGCTTTATAAACAAGTGCCGAGTTGGCGGGGTCTTGGGCTTCTGTACGGTTTTGGGCTCTCTTTCTCTTAACGCTTTTGGGCCTTTTTTCTTTGCATTGGATAGCCATGCCCGATCCAAATTTATGACGTCTTTCTATTTAAATGCAATAATGTACTTAAGGAAAAAAATGAAATAAAATAGATCGACACAGGAGAGATCAGATTGATTGCCCAAAAAGGAGGAGGAGTGAGATGAAATAGAGTGGATCTGACCATAAAATTAAGATTAGATGGCCTAAATGCTGCATGAGGCAATATGAGGAGACAAATATGAGCAGAGGATCTGAATCCAATAGAACGGTTTTTCTACGCCGGTTTTGAGCTTAATACTAATTGGCAAGGCCATCTTCAACCCATAGTGCTATTTGTAGCCCCGGAGCTATATTGTAGTATACTAAATCGGTACTATTCATCGATGTGGCAACAATCGTCTTCAACCTTAGTGTGTTACAATAGAGCCCTTTAATATATTTTTAATTTTATTTTTTGTATTTTTTTAATTTCTATATTATCATATAACAACAAATTTACTTACAATCAAATTAAATGATAAATTTAAATAAATGAATTATGAAATAGTAAAACATAAATTCGTATTTCATGATAAATTAAAATTACTTGAAAACATAATTAATTTAAATTACATCAAATATAATTAAATGGCTATAAAATATTAGTACTCATGATCACTTGGTGGATCGGTTGACATCCCCGGATAATAGTCATTTGAGGTTGCCATCTCCAGGTAATAGTCATTTTTGTTATAATTTGCATTTTTAATTATACTCTTTTTATCTACAATTTAGTTAAAATTAATTTTATTTAAAATTATTATTATTTGTCACTGTGTTAATTCAAGAGACAAGTTCATTCATAATTATATCAGTAGTGTTGTTGTGTATTTATAGAGTTATTATACTGAAAAGAAAAATACAAATTTAGTCCAAGATTATTATTGTTGCATATTATTTCACAATAAAAAAAAAACTCCAGTTTTTTTCATATAACAAAAAATACAAATTTAATTCAATAATTTTGTTTTGAGTATCAATGGAATTATTTTCTAAAATAAAAATAAAATTTTAATTCAAAATTTTGTCACATGACAAACATAAGTTAAATTTATGTTGGGACCCACGTGTGCTAGTATACTATAATAGTGTGCCAGAAATAGCACAACGGTACTACAAATAGCTCTTTAGTGCTACATGTAGCAAATTTTTGTAGCACACTAGCACAATAGTCCATGAATTGGCGACCAAATGTGCTAGATTGTGGGAATTGTGACACACTAGCCCATAAGTTGGAGATGACCTAAATGCTTCTCTGCCCCTCGAGCTTAAATAATTCATGTGTTTGTTTCGTTGTGATGGTAAGTGACATTCATATTCTGATATTCATATAAATGATATAAAAGTTAGGATTCCTCAATGGCCATTATTGTTTCTAACACGTGAGTTTAATTACAACAATTACAACTATTAAGTGTCCCGTAGCAGTTTGTTCGCAAAAGTTGGTAAATTTCTTGTAGCCTGGTGTTTTAGTCAACTTGGGAAATCATGCCAGTGTTACCAATAAAGTGTTTTAGTATATGGCAAGGTCTCCTCTCTGTTTTGCTTCATTTCTTCTATACAAAGTTGTGATCTTGGTTTCTCCATCTCTCCAACGAGATCTTATCATGTTGGTATTGTGACTTGGATATTGAGAAGCAAATGACTCAGCTAAAAAAAATTTCCGAAGGTTAAATTTGTTCTTCAACTAGCGTGTTACTTTATTTTTAAGCTTCGCTCATGTACTTATATGCAAAAAGAAAATGAAAAAGGAGAAAAGTAGTTTTGAAAGAGAAACGAGAACACTTAAAAACCGTTTTCACATTTTCATTTTCATTTCTATGTTTTGTATTGTATTTTCAGATATGAAATCCATGAGAATCTAACATGATCCAACCAACTCAAGCCAACCAATATCTCTATTCTCTAATGTACATATACGGGTCGGACTAAATGATTAAGTCACCAACCTATGTATGAAGCCTAGTATTCATGATACATTACATGTATAATTAGCCATAAAAAGAAATACATGGATGCTGGTCATGTTACTCATTTTTTAAAAAAGTTTAGAAAATACTGTTTGTTGTGACATTCGCTTATAAAGACGACAATTAAATGATTATTGACATACAAGACCGAATATGAATAAGTGTTTGTGATTGCATATATGTGTCAATTGACAACAAAATTTTGTTATAGACTCTATCTACTTCAAATAACTAGACGTGTCACATACAACTCATAATGTCGTGAAAAAAAAAAAAAAAAACAGATACCAGAGATATACTGTACTCAAAGATAAATGTTGTACATTTCACTAACACTGTAATCTCATTTTCGATTTCATCTTAGTTAGTACAAAACCTATTCAGAGCTTAACAGATTTTTCTCCGAGAAATTACTTAGTTTCCTAATTTGGTTGTTCCCAGTTGTAATAGGCTTCATGAAATATGGAAAAGAAATAAATTTGCCAGCTAAACCACCATAGCCCGTCGACTTCAGACAAAACTCCGTTCTCACCGCGCAGTCGAACTTCCATATCACCAATTTACTGAAACACCCCCAATAGTACTGAAGATCCACGTCACTCCTCACACAACTGCCACACTATCTCAGTGGGCATTTTCGTCAAACAACTCCTCCTCCACCTCACCCAGCTGTCCAAATAACTACCCCTCCCTCCCTCTCTCTCTCTCTCTCTCTCTCTTCTCCCACATTCCTCCTAAATCCCCTCCGCCCGATATGGCCTACACTCCCACGATGGCCTCCACCAAATCCCGCCGCAAAATCGCCCCGGCGGCGGCCACCGACAACGGCAACGACTCCGCTGAGAAGCTCGACCAGCTCCTCCTCTCCTCCGCCATCTCCAACGGCGAGGACGTGGGCCCCTTCGTCCGTAAAGCCTTCGCCTCCGGCAAGCCCGAGACCCTCCTCCTCCACCTCCGCCACTTCTCCCGCTCCAAAGAGTCCGAAATCGAAGAGGTCTGCCGCGCTCACTACCAGGACTTCATCCAAGCCGTCGACGACCTCCGATCTCTTCTCTCCGACGTCGACTCCCTCAAGTCCTCCCTCTCCGAATCCAACGCCAAGCTACAGTCCGTCGGCATCCCCCTGCTGACGTCACTCGACGCATTCGTCGAGGCGCGGAACGTGTGCCGCAACGTCAACCTGGCGCTCCGGTCGGTCCGTGACCTCATCCGGCTGATGGAGCTCTGCTCCCGATCCAACTACCACCTCTCCGGTGGCAACTTGTACATGGCGCTCAAGTGTGTGGACACAATCGAGTGCGACTTCCTCGACAAAACGCCGTCGTCGACGATGAAGAAGATGCTGGAGAAGAAGATTCCAGAGATTCGGTGGTTCATAGAGCGCAAGGTGATGAAGGACTTGAACGACTGGCTGGTGGAGATCCGAGTTATATGCCGGAATCTAGGTCAACACGCGATTGGTCAAGCTTCGTCGGCGAGGCAGAGGGAGGAGGATCTGAGAATCAAGCAGCGGCAAGCTGAGGAGCAGAGCCGGCTGAGCCTAAGAGACTGTGTTTATGCTTTGGAGGAGGAAGATGAAGATCCGGTGGGAGATGATAGTGGCAATGGCGAAGGGGTTGATTTGACTCCATTGTATAGGGCCTATCATATACACCAGACTCTGGGAGTTGAGGACAGGTTCAAGCAGTACTACTTTGAAAACCGAAAGCTGCAGCTCACTTCAGATTTTCAGGTATCTTCAATGACTCCATTTCTTGAGTCTCATCAGACTTTTTTCGCGCAAATCGCTGGGTTTTTCATTGTGGAGGATAGAGTTGTGAGGACTGGAGGTGGATTGATATCGAAAATGGAGGTGGAGAATCTGTGGGAAACTGCTGTGAGTAAAATGTGTTCGGTTTTAGAGGATCAGTTTTCTAGGATGCAGACTGCTAATCATTTGTTGCTTATTAAGGACTATGTGAGCTTGTTAGGTGTGACGTTACGGCGGTATGGATATTTGGTTGATCCTTTGCTTGATGTGTTGAGCAAGCATAGGGATAAGTACCATGAGTTGCTCTTATCGGATTGTAGGAAGCAGATTACGGAAGCGCTTTCTGCGGATAAGTTTGAGCCGATGTTGATGAAGAAAGAGTATGAGTATTCCATGAACGTGCTTTCGTTTCAGATACAGACTTCTGATATCGCGCCGGCTTTTCCTTTTGTTGCACCCTTTAGCTCCACGGTGCCTGATTGTTGCCGCATTGTGAGGTCTTTTATTGAGGATTCTGTGAGTTTCATGTCTTATGGCGGGCAGCTTGATTTCTTTGAGGTTGTGAAGAAGTATTTGGATAGGCTATTAAGTGAGGATTTAGATGGTGCTCTTGTGAAGCTTATCAATACGTCTATCAGTGCAGTCTCCCAGGCAATGCAGGTGGCTGCTAATATGGCCGTCATGGAGAGAGCTTGTGATTTCTTCTTCCGACATGCTGCTCAGCTCTCTGGCATTCCTCTGCGAATGGTGGAGAGGGGTAGGAGGCAGTTTCCGCTCTCCAAAGCCCGTGATGCTGCAGAAGACACTCTCTGGGTTGCTTAAACAAAAAGTTGACGGTTTCATGACGCTGATGGACAGTGTGAACTGGATGGCTGATGAGACTCTGCAGAATGGGAATGAGTACGTGAATGAGGTGATCATATATTTGGAAACTCTGGTTTCCACTGCACAGCAGATATTGCCACCAAAGGTTCTTAAACGAGTTATAAAAGATGTCCTTTCTCACATATCGGAGAAGATAGTTGGGGCTTTACTTGGGGACACAGTTAAGAGGTTTACTGTAAATGCAATTATGAGCATTGATGTGGACATTCAGATATTGGAATCATTTGCAGATAATCAAGCACCTTTACTATCAGAGGAGGATGCAAATCAGTTGAAATTGGCACTTGCTGAGTCGAGGCAGTTAGTTAATTTACTCTTAAGCAACAATCCAGAGACTTTTCTCAATCCTGTAATCCGGGAGAGGAGTTACAATAACTTGGATTATAGAAAAGTAGTGATTATTTCAGAAAAATTAAAAGATTCTTCGGAGCGGCGATTTGGAACCTTTGGAAGCCGGGGAAGCAAGCAGAACCCCAAGAAGAAATCTCTCGATTCATTGATTAAAAGACTGAAGGATGTGAGTTAATCTGTTATACAGATGTATGTATGATCATTGCCCACAAATGCCTATGTTAATTGTGATAGGAATTACTACATAGCTTGTTACTTTTCACTTTGTTTCTCCCCCTATGCCGATTCTTGCCTGCTGAATATGTTGATTTTGATAGAAAATTCTTTTTGTGTATCTGTTTCATAGTTCCTGATTTGTTATTGTATTGATGATGTCTCTGAGCCTTATAAGCATTTTCCATTTATTCTTTGAATTTCATTTACCAAAATAAACTGCTTGCAACCGTTCACTAAGTTTGTCTTGAAAGAGAAGGGAAATTTAATTTGACATGTCAACATGTGAGAACTGAGAAGTCAACAGAGGGCTAGCTTGCTTTCTTATAATGAATGCCTTTAGTCTCTCGATATTGTTTCTGTTGTATGATTCCTTGTTGAACTGTATTGCTTGCCTTTGTTACATGATTCTGTTTCTTTTTATGCATTTGAGATGAAATTCATGGTTATTGATATTGAATCGTCTGTCTTATGTCAAAATTTTGTTCCTGGTACATATTGCAGATGGCATAGAACCTATGGACTTGTGTTTTCACCTTTAGAAGATCCTGCAAAGGGTGATAACCTTTAATTTACCTAAGGAAAACTAATTGGCATGCAGCCGTCTTGTAAGTTTCAAGAGTTGTTATTTAATCTTTGTTTCCAGAAATAGGTGATTATTTTTACCTGACAGATTTACTTATTTAGGACCGGGATGAATATATATTTCCCCGAATGTTATGAAGGTTTTTACCAATTGGTCTTCATTTATGCTTTTATGCCCCTGAATTCCTCTGCTAGTAACTGAAACAAGTTTGTTGATGCTATTCTTTATCTAAGAGTTGCATGTTAGTTTTGGAGGGGTGTTCGCAGTTCACTGGTGTAAAGACCATCACTGTCGTGTGATATTCAAGTTAGGGAATTTTAAGTTTTTAAAGTGTTTTACAAATTAGCACTTTTCCTACGGGCTCTCCTAATGTTACCATATTGTCTGTATTTGGTATATTCACACCCAGCACTGATTGAATAATATTGAATTTTCATGAATAATACATTTCATGATTACTGGTCAAAATAGGTGTGCTCGTTCTGGATAGAGATTCACCAATCTCTGGCAACGCCAACTATGAATTACAATTTATGGATAGATTTTCATTCTTTTTCTTTTTATGCTCAACATACTTTTCCTTGTGCACAGATTTACTGTTAGAACTTCATACAATACTGAAACACCCATTGAAAACCTTAATTCGGTTCAGCCGAGACAGTGTACTAGTGGGAATTTTTGTTCATCCTTACATCCAAAGTTCTCCATTTCCAATTTTCCTTTCCACAACATCGTTATATATATATATATATATATATATATATATATATATATATATATATATATATATATATATCACTATCTAATTGTGTGAAGCCTTCACAAATCACTATCTGCTGACAACCATGCATGCGTCTCCAAAGATGTTAACCTTGCGATCCTTATGGCTGCCTATACTGTATTACTATTGTTTTTAACTTTTTAGTGGTGACGTACTTTTTAATGCATTATGCGATCGATTAACCATGAATTTGAGCCCAGCAGTCTAAAATGTCCAATCAAATTGAACGTGGCACCTTCTGGACTGGATGAGAAGAGATAAATTTCAATGCAATTAAAATTATTAATGGGAATGTGACAAAATGTCCCCTTCAATCAAGTTGCCTGAGACGCCTTTGATCAATACATATTTTGCCTCCATTTTCTACCTATCCCAAACACCACCTAGAAATTCAAGAGTAGAAATGGGTTGCTTCCCTCGGCGAAACACCACATCTTCATTGATGGTGTTTCCCATGCTCTTCATTCTTTCATCGTTTGCCTCTTGCGAAGTTGGCAAGCCATCAGTCTATGAAGTACTTCAACAATATGATTTCCCAATTGGTATTCTTCCCATAGGTGTAACAGACTACGAGTTGAACACAGAAACCGGCCATTTCTCGGCCTATTTGAGCGGAACTTGCAGCTTTTCCGTTGAAGGTTCATACAAGCTCGAGTACAAGTCCACCATAACTGGAGTTTTGTCCAAAGGCAGGCTAAAAGATTTGAAGGGCGTCAGTGTCAAGGTGCTCTTCTTCTGGTTCAGCATTGTCGAAGTGGTTGGCGATGACCTGCAGTTCTCTGTGGGGATTGCTTCGGCAAATTTTCCAGTCAGCAACTTTGAGGAGCGTCCTCAGTGTGGGTGTGGATTGGATTGTAACCATTGAGCACTAGCCTGCCTTCATGTCCAGTCGGTACTTGCTGACTGCAATGAGTGCTTTGCTGATAAGCGTTACCTAGCTTTCTGTATATTACTATGTAATGCAGTCTGTTATGTAGGAACTTGTGGGACTTTAGTCCCACATTGAAGAAGTAGAAAGGGTTTTTGTATTTATAAGCACTAACTCATTTAGTCTATTAAATGGGTGAAGTGTGAGAGAATGGGCTTGTGAGTTTTTTTATTGGATTTTCAATAGAATTGCTCATAAATTAAATATATATTTAAATAGTCAAAAGATGGGCCTTGGAATATTTAAATATATAATATATATATATATATTTAAATATTTAGATATTTATCCTTACAAGGAGAAAACGAATCCAAAGAAAAGAACATATGCAGATGTTTCAAACAATTGGAAATGACTAAGGTTGCCATAGCTTCATCTGAAGCACCTAATTGGAAGGAAGCTATCCAAAGTGAAGTAGAATCCATTATGCAAAATAATACATGGAAATTGGTTGATTTACCTCTAGGTCATAAACCAATTGGGCATAAATGGATATTTAAAAGAAAATTAAGACCATATGGTACTATCGAAAAATACAAAGCTCGTATTGTAGCTAAGGGTTATCGTCAAAAGGAAGGTATAGATTTATTTGATACATATTCACCAGTAACTAGAATTACGTCTATTCGAACGTTAATTGCTATAGCAGCTGTTCACAATTTGGAAATACACCAAATGGATGTGAAAACTGCATTTCTAAATGGTGAATTAGATGAAGAAATCTACATGGAACAACCCGAAGGGTTTGTTGTTAAAGGTCAAGAAAGGAAAGTTTGCAAATTGGTTAAGTCTCTTTATGGTCTTAAACAAGCTCCAAAACACTGGCATGAGAAATTTGATAATACATTATTATCAAATGGATTCAAAATAAATGAATGTGACAAATGTGTCTACATAAAGGAATGCAAAGAGGCATATGTTATTGTATGTTTCTATGTCGATGATATGCTTATAATGGGAACTAGTAAGGATGTAATTAATCAAACCAAGAAAATGTTACATTCAAATTTCGATATGAAAGATATGGAATTGCTTATATAATTCTTGGTATTCGAGTTCAAAGGAATTCGGATGGTTACACACTTACACAATCTCATTATGTAGAAAAGGTCCTTAGGAAATTTAGACATTATAATGAAAAACCGGTCGTTACACCATTTGATCCCTCTACTCACCTTAAGAAGAATCAAGGTGATAGTGTGTCTCAATTGGAATATACCCAAGTTCTTGGAAGCTTGATGTACATAATGAATTGTACAAGACCAGATTTGGCATATAGTTTGAGTCGACTTAGTAGATACTCACACAATCCAGGTAGTGATCATTGGATTGCTTTGTTAAGAGTTATGAGGTATTTAAAGCATACAATAAATTATGGATTGCATTATTCCAAATATCCTCCCGTATTAGAAGGATTTTGTGATGCAAATTGGATTTCATGTAATTCAGAGAGTAAGTCCACAAGTGGTTATGTATTTACACTTGGTGGAGCAGTTGTGTCATGGAAATCATCAAAACAAACTGTGAATACACGTTCAACGATGGAAGCGGAATTTGTAGCTTTGGATAAAGCCGCCGAAGAAGCCGAATGGCTCAAAGGCTTCCTAGAAGGTATTCCATTGTGGCCAAAGCCTGTAACGGTCATTTACATACATTGTGATAATATGGCTGCTCTTACAAGAGCAAAGAATGACATCTACAATGGCAAGTCAAGGCATATAAGGCGACGTCACAAGACAATACGAGATTTGCTCAAAAATGGAATTATTTCCATTGACTATGTAAAATCAAAGGAAAATATAGCAGATCCTTTGACTAAAGGCCTTAATAGAGAGCAAGTTATATTTACATCGAGGGGAATGGGCTTAAAGCCTATACAATGAGTCACCACTTGGCGGAAACCTAACCTAGCAACATTGGAGATCCCATGGTCTAGGTTCAATAGGCAAACTAGTTAGGGAAGACTCAAGAAGCATAAACACACATATATGCTTATTCCTATGGTGACACAAAGTGTGTTTTCCGTTGATGATTACAGGATGAATATTAATATTCTTAATAATGCTAATAGCTTTTCTCAAAGTGGGATAGTACGGACTATTCTTAATTAGCCTTACCTATATGAGATTGATGTCGGGTCGCATCTATGAGAACCGAAATGGCTACGTTCTCTAGAAATTTCATGAAGTAAGGAGTTGTTCAGGACCAAAATTAACACAACTGTAAGAATTGAAATGTGTTCTAGTATGACATGTGTGATACATATTGTCTTGATTTACTACACAACGTGAATAGTTCAAGACTTTTGTTCACTACTTCACAAAGTGAATCCGATAAGTACTCACTACGATAGGTTCAAGTCCAAAAGACACCTTTTCCGATGCATGTCATATCTAAGTTCTCCGAAAACGCGATAAGTTCCTAATTATCTTATTTTCTATTCAAATGTGGGGTATTATTAAAGTTTGAATAGAAAATGTGGGGTATTGTAGGAACTTGTGGGACTTTAGTCCCACATTGAAGAAGTAGAAAGAGTTTTTGCATTTATAAGAACTAACCCATTTAGTCTATTAAATGGGTGAAGTGTGAGAGAATGGGCTTGTGGGCATTTCTATTGGATTTTCAATGGAATTGCACATAAATTAAATATATATTTAAATAGTCAAAAGATGGGCCTTGGGCTTTGTTAATTAAATTCAAAAATATTTTATTTTATTTTTGAAAATTGAAATTGATATTATTTGAGGAACAGTTACAACTGTTCGGAACAGTTACAACTGTTCGGTCAGATATATCTTTTCCATTTGACTATTATATATACGTAGTTGGTCTTTGTTGTTAAGACATAACAGATTCTCCTTCTTCTTCCTCTTCTTCTTCTGTTCTTCAGAGAAACACAAAGTAAATTCGCCAGAAACAAGACTTGTTTAGATTGTTGAATCCTCTAGATAGACGTCTGAAACTACAGCACAAGTGGGGACGAATTTCTGTCTAAGGACACTGCTAAGCAGGCCTCAATTTGATCAAGTCAGTAAATTTCTAATTCAATTTCGTTGTTGATTTTAGTTTGTTTGATTGTTGTTAGTAGAATTGATAGTATTTAATTATATAAAAAACAGTTTGTATACCCTATACTGATTGGTTCTAACATGTTATTACCTGTCCAAGGATTTGCCTAATTACAGCATGTTATATAATCTTTCATTTTGCTCCCCCAAGAATTAGATGACAACAGATATAGTAAAGTTTTTAGATCATTTTTCGACTTGAGCAAATACTAGAAGAGTAGTCTTGAGCTAGCGATATGAGTCTAAATTTTATATTGAATCAAAAATCACTGCTCTATCGAGCAATTTTTATGTTTGGGAGTTTCTATATGTTATGATCCTATCATACAATATGTATACATTTAAGGGAAAATAACAATTTGCACATAAATGAGTTAAAAATTGACCATTACAATGTTTATTGCCCAGATCAATAAATCTTGGCAAAAATACTTAATTACCCTATATTAAATTCTAATATCCTCACCTCTCTCTCTCTCTCTCTCTCTCTCTCTCTCTCTCTCTCTCTCTCTCTCTCTCTCTCTCTCTCTCCAAGTGCTGCTACAATTCTGAGCTTTGCGATCGATGTAGGATCTCAGCCCCTCCCCCACCTCCGATCTCAGTTACCCCCCAAATTCCCATGAAGAATCTGAACCCGAATCCAAACTCAAACCCTTCTCTGACTTCTCCTCCTTCAGCCTCCCCAACTTCGACGACCTCCTCCTCTTCAACCCCTCTGACTCAACCTCTCCTCCTTCCCCTCTCCCTTCCCGCTGCGTGGCACCACCACCGCCACCCCCGCCGACTCTAACAACTCCAACTTCGGCGCCGTCTATTTGAGATTGTGAGGAGGGAGGAGTCTGTGACACGTGGACAGAGGGTGAGATCGAGGCATGTGAGAGACGGGTAGCGGGTGAGGATTGTGGGGAGGTGATCGGAGCAGAGAGGGGTGAGGGTGCGGCGGTGTTTGGATTCTAGGGAGTAGAAGGACTTGCAGACTAGAGAGAAGCAAGTCATTGGTACGCTGTATTTGGTGGAAAACTCCTCGAGCTGGTGCAACCAATTTTAGAAGGGAGGTGGCTACCGCCTGAGATGGTTGATTACTAGTACTTGTTTGGTGGCTGACCTGACCCCCAGTAATCAGATTATTGTAACCTGATTACTGGGGGTCAGTAACTTGATTACTGGAAATCTGGAATCTGTAAATTGATTACTGGGGATCAGTAAATTGATTATTGGGGGTCAGTAACTTGATTACTGGAAATCTGTAATCTGCAAATTGCTTAGTAGGGGTCAGTAACCATAATCCAATAACCTGATTATAAAAAAAATAAAAAAATTTCGGAGAAAAAAATGTGGTGACCGGAATCCGACGGCTCCGGTGACCGGCCATGGGAGGCCAGCAGAGTTGGGTGACATTTCGGCAAAATTTCTTCATCTTCAAAAATCTGTTAGATAAGACAGAAGGACAAAAAAGGAAGAAAACAAATAAAATTGTACTAGGGTTGAAAAAGATTTGTTCAAATGGGCAATAGAGTTGTAACCTTATGTTCAATAGGGGAGAAAAATAAGATGGTCATTGGAATGGGTAATGAGGGGGTCAAATTAGCACTAAATGAACATTTTCTATACATTTAATCGTATAAAAGGGAATATGTTTTTTCTACTTTCATATTCCTCTATATATATAGAAAGTAAGTGATCTACACACATATACCTAAATACTGAACGGGAGCAGGTCAAATTTATACATCTCCACCGTTCAGTATTTAGGTATATGCGTGTATATTATCTCTACAAATTTTAAGCTCATTTTGTGATCATTAAGGTATCAAAACGATAAAAAATCAATGAACAAATTGAATATGTTCAGTATGAACCATTCGTGTTAATCACGATTAGGAATGTTTAAACGATTATCAAATTTGATGAAACTTTGCAGAAGTGATCTACACACATATACCTAAATACTGAACGGTGGAGATGTAGAAATTTGACCGGAAAGTGGGTCAAATAAGGAACGCGCTCTTTAATTTCAGAACGAAGCCCCACTCTGAATAGAGACTGTATATATATATATATATATATATATATATATATATATATATATATATATCCCTAACACTGCATAGAAACAACCCAACAGGGCAACAGTCAAGGCTTAAGCAAACCAAGAAGTTCTTCTTCTAACTAGTACAGAGATCCTCTTTCTCTTGAACCTGCTTTTAACTTCTTGTTCCCTCTCATTCACTAATGAAACAAACGACTTAAGTAGTCGTGTAAATTGAGAGCTCTCAATTAATGTCGGAATCTACATGCTGGTAGTACTGTCGAACCATGTGAAGAACATGAAGAATAAGAGCAAGAAAGCAAGCAATGCCGCAGAGGGTATGATTGCAGAAGAGGGTGAAAACGTGGCATTCAAGGAGACATGGAAGATGTTGTTTGGGAATAAATAGTAATGAGCAATTGAGCATCAACTTGCAAGGCTGATAAGTTGAAGGTCATTCATCTCTTTCTGATTTTATAGAAGAGGTAAGAACAATTAACTGCCTACCTTGCTTGATTTCTGCTATAAAAATTTTCAATTTGGAGCACATAAAAGAGTAGACAGTAATGAGTGAGAGAGTCAAGCGGTTGTGCATAGAGAAAACCCTGCCTAGAGCCGCATAGTTGCCCGCCTATCCCTTCATAATTTCCGCCTAGCCCCTGCTTAGGGTTTTTTTAATGTCCGCCTAGCGTCCGCCTAATGTCTACCTAGCCCGCCTAGAGTCTGCCTAATGACCGCCTAGCGTTCGCCTAACCCGCTTAGTGTCCGCCTAGCTCTCTTAACATTTATCAATTTTTGACTTGAATGTATCTTGACGTAGAGATTAGAGAGTAGTCTTGAGCTAGTGATGAGTATAAATTTTCTGATTAATCAAATCATCAAATGCCACTCCCCTATCATGCAATTCATATGTTTGACTGTTTGAGAGTTTGTTTTTATCCTATCATGCAATATGTATGCAGTCGATTGTATAAATGAAATATGCTTCTTCTATCTTTCAAATTCCTCTATACAGTATATGATTATATATCCCAGCTAACATTAGGGTGTGCTTAGAAACAAGTCAGCAACAACCTAACAGTCAAGCATTCAGCAAACCAAGAAGTTCTGCTTTCAAGTTCCAACTAGCACAGAGAAACATTTCCAATTAAACCCCATCTCTGTAATGGCAGCAGTACTATCCTTCATACTCTTCCTTCTGGTCTCCTTCTCCATCTCAACCCCATCTGCTTCTGTCAAGGACGAGTTGACCGCTTACGAAGCTCTCGAAGAGTACGACTTCCCAGTTGGCATTCTTCCCAAAGGCGTGCTAAGATACGAGCTAGACAATTCCACAGGTAAATTCTCAGTCTACTTAAATGGCTCTTGTAGCTTTTCAATTGATTCATATCAGCTGAAGTACAAGTCCACCATAACCGGTGTGATAAGATGACCAACGACAAGATCTCGAGCTTGAGTGGGATCAAGGTTAAGGTGCTGTTCTTGTGGTTGAGGATTGTCACAGTTGTTCGAGACGACGATGAGATCGAGTTCTCTGTTGGCGTCGCCTCCGCGGACTTTACCGTCAGTAATTTTGTGGAGAGTCCGACGTGTGGATGTGGATTTGATTGTGTCAATGTGAATGAAAGGAAGATCAAGTTTGATGATCAGTCATTGGTCTCCTCTGCTTAAGATAGGTTTCAAATTATGTTGGATCCGACTGTAATTTGAGAAGCAGTGTAGGCATTGTAACAGCTTTTCATGAGTACGTGAAATGGGAATTGTTAACTTCAGTAGAATGTTGCTACTTGCTAGTGTTTCTTTTTGAATCTAAAACTGACCAAGTCTATAAGCTTGGAAGGTGAGGCTTCACAATGAAGGTCCGTAGGGGCTTCAACTGTTGTAAAGTATTTTCACAAACAGGAGGAGTAAGAAATTGCATACACATTCAAATAGCTATAGTTGTAGAGTGTAATCACTTAGTCTTTTGCCAAGAAAAGAAATTACATTTTCAATTTCAAGCATAACACAAAGTTAACCAGTAGTTGAGAACAATAATTGTCCAATTCGATCAATTCTAGAAAATAAAAGATTTTAAGTTGAGTGAATAACATCATCGACTGCGATTTTTACTTTAACTAAAATATAATGAAACATATAATTTGCTATATATTGTAGTTCTCTAATGGAACAACTTTGATTTCGCAAAATGTTACCCGACTCTGTAAAGTTATTGTGATTTCTTGGATTGTAAGGTATATATTTTGTTTATAAGAAACTTCTTCAATATGGACAAATATTGCGTCACAGCGGGTAAGAAATCACTGATTTTTACCCTCTAAAAGGAAACTTACTAGTTTGGTAAACCTTGAAATCTGGGTTGAACACAAACGTGGTCTGCCACGGTGAAACCACGTCGTCTTCTACTTACTTCCCCAAAACGTCGCCGTATCAATAACTAACATCGTTCTCTCCCTCGCTGTCAGTCAATTCCAACCGACTCTCCTACTATTATTTCCCGGAAAATCCCCAAAAAAAAAAAAAAAAATAGTTGCCAACAGATTTCTCCGTCGACGAAAACGATGACTCTCCCGGCCATTCTCGCCGTCCTCGTCCTCCTCTCACCGTTCTCCATAGCCTCCGCCGATGACGACACCCCGTCAGTCTACGACGTCATGCAGGACTACAACTTCCCGATGGGGATTCTCCCCATAGGCGTCACCGGCTACGACCTCGACCGGAGAACCGGCAAGTTCGCCGCTTACTTCGACGGCGCGTGCAGCTTCTCGCTGGAAGGCTCGTACCAGCTCAAGTACAAGTCCACCATCACCGGCACTATCTCCAAGAACAGGCTGAAGGACCTGACCGGGGTCAGCGTCAAGGTGTTGTTCTTGTGGCTCAATATTGTTGAGGTGTCCCGGAGCGGTGATGACCTGGACTTCTCGGTGGGGATTGCTTCGGCGTCGTTTCCGATTGATAATTTCTACGAGTGTCCGCAGTGCGGGTGTGGATTGAATTGCAGCCCTGCGCCGCCGCAAGTAAGGAAGATTAAGATTAAGTCTCTTGTTTCTTCTATTTGAATAAGAAATTGGATTTGTAGGAGATATTTTACTGTGCAATTCACTGTTTGATTACATTTTGAGATTTTGATAAGTGTTTAGCTCTTATGCTTTTTACAATAATTGTTTGTTTGCATTGGTAATTTTGCTTTTTAAAGAAAATTGATTGTGAATTTAAAGAGTGATTACAGGATAGAGTGATTTATGCTTCAATGAGTGTGAGAGCAGTTGCTGTTGTATAGGTTGAATTGAGGACATAGTTGCAATGTGTATCAATTAAGCAGAAGGGAGTTGCAGAGAGAGGTTGAGATGTGTTTATAGTGATACGTAGTATACGATGATTTGAGGGCCATAGTTGCAATGTGTATCGATTAAGCGGAAGGGAGTGCAGAGAGGATGAGCTGTGTTTATAGTGATATGTAGCAGTGGGAGCTAAAAGACCACATAATCTTGCTTTCTGCGAGTGTAGTATTGTAATTGCTGGTCATATAGGTTCAGGAGGTAAGTTTTCTTGTAGCTGAATCATGGTGCCTACTTGTACTGATGGATTGTAGGAATGCCTGTTCATTGTCGTGATGTTCTATCTACAGATAGATGAAAATGTTTGAGTTAGGAGCTGATGGAAGGGATCGTCATATATTGCTTTGTTCATTTGAAGTTTGAGGCGTTGTAGGGGTTTTAATGTTTAGACTAGCTACTTAGAGTTTATAATGACGATATAGGCTTTGGATATCAAACAGTGTGTGACAGCACTGATCTTACTGCTCTCTTAACAGTGTGGGCTTAGAAAAATTTCCCAAGATGTAAGGAGCCTTTACGAACTATATGTCCTATTACAGATGGGTTGAGTAACGTACACCAAGAGGGTGTCTGCGCTATGTTATAGACTTAATAGTTAGATTTGAAGACGATACTCTTAAGTAGAAAGTAACGTTTGATGAGTAAAATCTGTAGTATATCGAGTAATTGGGTTGAGTAATGCACACTGAGAGTTCAGAGGGTTCTGCCATGTTATAGACTTAAAATTTAGATTTGAAGATGATATTCATGAGTTGAAAGGGAAGTGTAATAAGTAACTCTGTAGTGTATCGAGTAATTGGTGAATACTGACAGAAAGTAACAGGATCATATTGAGTAATTGGCCAATGAAGTGAAGGTATTTTGATGTGCAGTTCCTTGTTTCTTTGGAATAACAGAATAAAGGTTTGCTGGAAGATATCTTACTCTTTAGTCTCCATCCACCGTGCCATTGAACCTGTAGGAAATTGATGGCACTGGAGCCTTTATAATTTCCAAGTGGGAGGGAATGAGAACCTCTCCAGTGTCCTTCTTTTATTTTTATTTTAGTTTTCTTTTAGCATAAGCTATTAGATTATTAGAATTTGTGTTTATATGTGATAGTATTGTTATACAGAAGTTCTAATCTTTATCCAAGAATGTGATCCCCTGTTAAAATGCCAAAATGAGTGATGGTGGGAGAATTGAAACAACCTGGAAAGGTTTGCAGTCTCTTACTCATTTGATGTGGAAGAATGACTAACCCTCATCTGGACACACCAGAAGATATAAATCTGCACTGATTATCTCGGGTTTATCATGAATTGTGGCTATGATTAGTATTTACAAACCATGGATGCTGTCAACCGTTCTCTTAACATGCTTAATCTTTTTGCTTCCTGCATGATCAATAAGCCTTATTTTCGGCACACAGCATTTTATGTGACGAGCCAGGAGCTGAAACTCCTCACGGGACGAAGCTATTTGGTCACATATTTGTATTGTGAGTAATGTTATGGTTTAGATGTCACTGTTGGGGATAGTTTCTCTCGTGGCAGCTCACATTGTTTCTCCATTAGATTCCTAAAGAGTAAACAGTGAATACAAAAGTTCAAAATGGGAGCCGAAAGTAGTTGTGCAATTTTATACTATATATCATTGCTTTGCTATGCATCCGTTGTTTTATTCCACTAGCAGTTCTCCAACTATGGCTGGCATTGTCGCATAGCCTTGCTTGTTCTGCTTCTTCTTCATCTGGAAGCAAAACATATACAAAGCAAACAAATCGGGGTCAACCCAGATGAACCAGTAAATGAATCATCACGTCAACATCCATGTTGACGATGCTCGAGCTTGGCGTGGCCCTTCAGAGCTAGAATTGGACAAGTTTTAGTCTTGCATGACTAGGTCTTCGGCAATTCACCGCATCTGGCTTAAGCTTGCATCACAGGTTTTGGTCCTACCCAGAAATTTTAATTCTCATCTTTGGATGAGAATGGAGTTGGCAAACAAAGTGATCAGACAGATTGATCGGTACCTACATTTTCCCTAATTAAATTAGGTTACAAACTCGTATCTATATATTATAGTCTATAGGCCTAACGCTAATAAATTTTATTATCTTGGACTGGTTTATGGCTACCAAATGGTAAGTGATATTCTTCTGTCCCCAGTAATTCAACAGTAGCAATCAGTCCTTCTGCATCATATCATTGCACTGAATTCGTATTTTATAGTTCGGACCTTGCCAACTTGGGAGCTACATCCATGTTCCTTGTTCAAATTTTAAATTACCGTCTTTCTCGACTGGTCGGATTACTTTAACAAATATGTTTAGAATTACTTTAACAAATACCGATTTTATAAATAATTCTACGAATATTTTGTCTTTAGAATCATATACTACTAAAAATATGTTTAGAATCATATATTACTAAAATTATTTCATTAAAGTTTGGTTATTGATCAAATGGTTCAGAAGTAAAAAGTGCGAAACTCATAGCATTATAGTGACAGTCGGTCACGAGTCATGACCATTGTAATTGCTTTACAGGTCCCAATTAAACCATGTTTATGCAAATAACTAACTTGATTATGCTTTGATACTTCAATTACGTGCACGCACCATATTAATAGCTGATCCAATCGTAATACAAATTCACCAGAATTAGTTTGATTGACCTTCCCATTTGAGGAGATTGTTCCTTCAAAATTTCAGACATCTAAATGTAGACACCTTTTCTTCGAGTTGAAAGAGGGTCATAAAATGTAGACATCTAAATCTATACGAGGAACCATTTGTATCACATATGGATATGCTCAAAGAAAAAGAGGCATATAATTTTCCTGTCACATTCACCGCCCAGTTCACGTAATCGGCCATTCAAACAGATTCATTCTGAGAATAAAGTTTCATTTTTATTGCAAAAATTAAATCGAAAACGTTACATTTAAAAACCCTAAACTGAGAGGAGAGGAGAGGACGAGGAGAACAAGCTTTTACAACATTACATATAAAATCTGGCCAGGTCCGCCGACAGCCCATTCCTCATTTTCTCGTGCTTCCGACGAGAAAAATTATACCTCCTAGTTTCATTTCAAATTCTCAAAACGAGAATCAGTGCTTCTTCAACAGCGCGTTACGAAGCTCGGCCGCGTCGATCTCCTCGGCGCGGTTCTCGGGCCCGTAAACGCCGGTCTTGGGGTTGGGGACCCACGAGACCTTGAAGACGGACCCCACCTTGTTGTCACCTGATTTGTTCCCTAGGTTTACGCTTCTAGCTACAGAAGCGGCAGCACCCTCTCCTCTAACCGCCGCAAGTCCTGGTGACCCCGCCGCGTATCCCCGTCTGCAAGATTAAACCAACACAAAACATCATTAGCCAAATAATAACAAATTAAAATCACGATTAATATCTTTCCTGTTTTAGATCTCGGAAAATGAACATCTCTGTACCTAGCGATTGTGTTGGAGACGAGAGCGGAGAGAACCTTAGCGTTGGAGAAAGAACGAGCCATTGTTTCCTTAATTTTCTCGGGTTGGTAATCGGAAATGAAGAAAACTCAAAGAGATACCGGAGCCGGAGAAACGCTACTGCGGAGAGTTGGGATTTGAGATTACAACTTCCACAGCAGCGAAGACAAAGGCAGAGGGATCTCTTTGTGTGTGGCTCTCTCTTTCTCTCTGTGATGGAAATGCGAAGATGGTTTCAGGTTGAGAGGAGGGGAGGGGTTTATAAAGGAGTGAGAGAGAGAGAACGGGCAAGTGGGTCTGTGTACGGCCGGTAACTTGGCGCCACGTGGAAGGAGGAGAGAGGGGACGGTTCCGTTTCTTTTTACGGAAGGGACGTTTTAATCCGACGGTTGACATTGGAGGGACTTTTCTTTAAACTGAGTCAACGTCGAGCGCGTGTGGAGGAGGAAAAGTCGGCGGGAGTGCGGTGGGAAAGTTCTTTTGGATAATAGCCGTTGATGGGGAGGGAAGATCACATCGGAGGCGTCCACGTGGCGGGGTTTCTTGGTTAGGTTCTGGAAGGTGGTGAAGGCAAATTGGGCTCGTGAAGTTTGATGGAAGGTCCGGCCAAGTCAAGGGTCATCGGTCATTCATGGGGTATGTATCACTTTCTCTCTCGGCAATTTAAAGTTGTGCACTCAGGAAATAGAAAAATAAAAAATAATTCGACACGTATTTTCCTTATCGAAGCCATTATTAGATTTTAGGGTTTTTTACCCAAAACTACAATTTTGAGTACATAATTACCAATAGCAAGGTTCACTTTTTAAATTACCATTAGCAAGGTTCCATCCAAAACTAACAGAATCAGTTAAGTCTTAAATTACACAATTACCCTCATTAAGCCTAATGCTACTGATCCTCAGAACTCAACCTAATACTACTGACCCTCAGTGAACCTAATGCTACTGATCCTCAGAACTCAACCTAATATACTGACCCTCAGTAGCTCCGCCGTCCTCTGCCGTCCTCCGCCGCACTTCAATAATACTGAGCCTCAGTAGCTCCGCCGTCCTCCGCCGCACTTCAATAATACTGAGCCTCAGTATCTCCGCCGTCCTCCGCCGTCCTCCGCCGCACTTCAATAATACTGAGCCTCAGTATCTCCTACTCAAAACCCTAATTCTCCCAAAAAAAATTCCACATCCCTCACTCCTCCACAAACCGGCCTCCACCGATCCAATTCCAACCACCAAATCCCAATCTCACCACACCACACCAAATCAAACAACAAACACCACACCAAATCAAAACAACAAACACCAAATCAAAAAAAAAAAAACAAAAAACAGAGAGAGACAGAGAGAGAGAAGGCGGCGGAGGAGGAGATCGGCCGGCCCAGCCCCGATCACGAAGTCGTCACACCGCCAAGGCCATGCTCCGCCGGCCTCCCAGCCTCGCCGCGCCTCCGCCCTCGCGCCTCGCGCGCTAGCTGACTCGGGCCTCCGACTTGCCTCGCGTCTCCACCTCGGCGCCTCGCACCTCGAGCCTCACACCTCCTCGCGCCTGGATCTGCTCCGCCGACCTCCCAGTCTCGCCGCGCCTCCGCCCTCGCGCCTCGCCCCTCCGGCTTGCCTCGCGTCTCCGGCCTGCCTCGCGCCTGGATCTGCTCCGGCCTCGTGCCTCGCACCCTCGCTGCCTTGGGCCTCCGGCTTCGCTCCTCCGCCTCGCGCCTCCGCTCTGGAGCTTCTCTACCTCGCACCTCCGCTCCTGCCTCGCCCTCGCGCCTCGATTCCTCGCCTTCACCGGCCTCGGCGCTCGCTGCCTCGCGCCTTCGCCGGCCTCACCCCTCTCTCCGGCCTCCTCCCTCTCTCCGATTCCCACCTGCATCTCTCCGTCGGGTCGGTGGCTCCAGATCGGGAAGGAAAGGTCGGGTCGGTGGCTCCAGATCGGGAAGGAGAGTTTGGGGTGTGGGTGGGTGGTTTTTTTTTTTTTTAAATATATATAGTGGCATATGTTGTAATTTTACAATTTTCAGGGGTAATTTTGTCATTTTATATTAGACGGATTAATAGTCTGTTAGTGTTAATTCCTGCTAATGGTAAACAAAAATCTGACCTTGTTATTGGTAATTATGTACCTAAAATTGTAGTTTTGGGTAATTATTTATAGATTTTATTATGATTCAGTGGACAACGGAACCGACGTAAACTCGAATGCGGAGGACCTCAGGTGCAGCCACACAGCCTGTCACAGCAGAAAGACAGGACGATCATGTTCATGCAATTTGAGGCAACTCATGAGCTTATGATCATATGGACGTTACAAAATTTCTTCGTCAACTTACTAATTCCAATTATCAACAGGATAAAACGTTAAGGACACTATTAATTCCGCGTAATTTGAAAACTATTATAAATTATTAAATATTCACACTGTGGTCAAAAATATGTTTCAATACTCGGAAGTTCTAATATATAAATGTATTGTTACTAACATGTAAATTTATAAAATATATAGTAAGCACCGCCAAAAAGAACATGAATGATAGAAATCTAGCTAAACGTGCATGCAGTTGCAAGTTGCACTTTCCAGCTGCTCTCTGCTGCTACAGTGCTTTATGAAACCACGGCGCTCCGCTTCAGGCCAGCAGTTTTGAGTGACTGTAAAATGTAGATATTTTCGTTCTTGTCAGTGAAGATATTTTCTTATACAAAAATGGTCCTACGGTACTCAATTATACTGATACGTACACTTCCCTCTCTACTGTGAAGTCGACACAAAACAACAAATACGACTGTTGTTTTAATGCATAGCAGCCTCTCTCTCTCTCTCTCTCCTGGCATTGGTTCTCGTCGCCGGTCGCCCTACCACTTCTGGCTTAATCGTCATCCAAAGACTAGGACCGGAGTAGTCCACTGGTTCCAGATGACACACGCCCTCCTGTTTTCTTTGGCCTCTGTTAGCGCCCCTTTTCCTGATGTCTTTGTAGAAAGAAACCACTAGTAGTCAAAAAGGGTGAAGGAGAGTTGGAGCTGGTGAATCATGAATTGTTGGCTTTTCCAGATACTGTGATAATTTGTGATTATCACTCGAACTTCTAGATCCTTCAAGAATTTGCATTACAAGCCTTCAAAAAGCTCAGACACTCGATCATGGACCAAGTCAATAATATATGGGTCATACATATACTTATCCTATAGTTGTTGTTTCCATAAGCTTCTTCTTGATCAAAATTTAGATATCATAAACTTTGAAAGTGTCTTGTAGTTAATAATGAATTAATGGTCGGTGCCTCTTAATTAAACATACACTTGTATTTTCGATTAGTTCAAAGTTCTTATTTAAATGATAAAGAGAATTTTCGATCATAAGTCACAATTATCATAAGTAGGAGTCTTGATAATATAAAAAAGTATTATTTTTAGAATCTTTAATTTACGAATCATCTTATAAACATACTACATATAATTCATGAACAATTCGTTAAGTTTAGATATGATTAAGCTTAGTAAACGTTAAGTGAGTATCCTGCCTTATGTTGTGGTTGATGTAACACAACAACATCGATCATGTAATAAAATTATGTGATAAGTTAGACATTATGACACATCGATTGTTACATGAGCTATGATGCATATATATAACATCAAATAAGGTGATCCATGAGGATTACTGAAGTCTGCAAAATAATGTCATGAAAAAAGACCTTGTGATATAGTGTTTTTGGTATAACCCAATTTAGTGTATATAATTATATGCGACTCTAGGTTGAGCACAAGG
The DNA here is from genome assembly GCA_963682095.1 of Potentilla sterilis. Taxonomy (NCBI): domain Eukaryota; kingdom Viridiplantae; phylum Streptophyta; class Magnoliopsida; order Rosales; family Rosaceae; genus Potentilla; species Potentilla sterilis. The sequence goes on from OY821757.1 coordinate 9,289,485, forward strand.
GTTGGGGTCAAAAGAATGAATGGAGCCATTTGCTGCAGAGAGAGGTGAGAGGTCGTGTTTGCAAATTTTGGACACCCCTAACCCTTACTAAAAATAATAATTGTGGCTGCTGGCTAGCTAGTGGAGGGAGCAAAGGAACCTGATCGAGCATCCCACATCTCATCCTTTCAAAGTTTTCTCTGTTTCTTTTATATTTTTCAGTAAGAAAAAATTTGAACCAGGAATATATATAATTGGACCATCACACAGGGTCGAAGAGGACTGCTTATGCCTTCACGTATGAACTCTGATATTTAACCACATAAATAGTTTTCCTTGTGATATAACACGGAATTGCACATACTTTTTTAGCTTTGATTTATCAGATGAAAAAGATTGTGATGTAGGATAAGAATGGGGTAAATTTAGACAGAAAACTGTAAAGGTAAGGAAGCGGCGAATAATCAAGAAGATTGATGTGAAAAATAGGTAATTCTCGTATAGTGAGGTTGTTAGCAGCTGGAATATTTAAGAAAATGATCTTTTGGACTTTTCGGGTCACGAAAATGCAGATTCTTATTTATGAATCAGTTTGGAGCAGATTTTGGCCAGAACATCCGTTTGAGGCTCATAATACATTTCTCGATAAGATTTAAGCCAGAAAATATCGCCTTAATGATCCGATTCGGCATTTAGTATTTTTAGGCTAGTTTTATTTTCTTTCTAAAACTCTTTTATTTAGGTTATTTGTTTTTTTTTAATTTGAATTCTTTTAGGTTTCAATGTTAGACTATGACTTAAATTTTGTTTAGGTCATTGATGCCTATATAAACATCATCTTTCTTTGTATTAGGGTCTTTGATATTAATAAACTTTGAGTTTACTCAATTTCTCTGGTGGATTCCAGATTTTCTCGTGGATTCGAGAATTCTAGTCTTGTGGATTCAAGGCTGCCGTTGGTGGATTCCAATGGGATAGTTCCGCTGCATCAAGTGGTATAAGAGCAGGTGTCCCCTGTCTCTTTTATCTACTATGATTATCTATGGGTGACAAAACAACGTGCTATAACACTCTCGTTAGCAAAACAGATCTAGATGGTACTAGTATGGCTGCTGTGACTGATGAGATGATTGTTCAGCTAGAAGAAATTCGTGGGTTGTTGGAAGAAAGTATAAACCACAACCGCAACAGAGTTGGGGGAAGAGAGACGAATAGACAAAATCATGTTGCTAATCAGAATTTTAAGACCACAACGGATTTTCCTTATTTTTCCGGTCACATGCACGTGGAGGGATTTCTAAATTGGTTGGATGAGGTTGAAAATTTATTTGAGATCATGAAGGTTCCAGATCACAAGCAGGTCAAGAAAGTTGCCTCTCAGCTCAAGAGCACTGCTGCTATTTGGTGGGATGAACTACAAAAGTCAGGAAGCTGCAAGGTAAGAAGCCTGTTAGAACATGGAGGAAGATGAAGGGCCTTCTTAGAGAAAAATTTATGCCTAGGGATTTTCCGATCAAGAAGTATATTTCTAAGGGGGAAGAGAAGAAGATAAAGTTGGAAGGGTTTGTTTTGCCCATTGAAAATAATTGTTTTATTGAAGAAATGGCAGAAAATATTCCAATGAAGGAAACCTACCAAGAAATTGTCCATGAGTTTTCAACAGAATTTCCACAAGAAGTTATCCACGTAGAGGATAAAGGAGAAATTACTCTTATGGATGTGGCTATCAGCGTGGAAGAAAAATTACAGCCTCAAAATAATTATTCAGAACCAGTGGTCATTCGAGAATGCAATTTGGAGAGCCAAGAAGAATCTATTAAGGTTGCATATAACAAACTCATCTTTGGCGTCAGGTTCATGGTTGTGTCATCAAAGTTTGCAGAAGATTATGTCAATAAACCACATGTTCAATTGTGTAATTTATTATTGGGTTTATTGTCATCATATTTTTGTTCTTTATTTAAGAGGAACTCGAGGTCGAGTTCTTTCGTAGTGGAGGAGACTGATGTAGGACAAGAATGAGGCAAATTTAGACAGAAAACTGTAAAGGTAAGGAAGCGGCGAATAATCAAGAAGATTGATGTGAAGATAGGTAATTCTCGTATAGTGAGGTTGTTAGCAGCTGGAATATTTAAGAAGATGATCTTTTGGACTTTTCGGGTCACGAAAATGCAGATTCTGATTTGTGAATCAGTTTGGAGCAGATTTTGGCCAGAACATCCGTTTGAGGCGCATAATACCTTTCTGGAATGGGAACGATGATATCTACAAGACTCACTATAGTAAGCCCGATCAGATTTAAGCCAGAAAATATCACCTTAATGATCCGATTCGGCATTTAGTATTTTTAGGCTAGTTTTATTTTCTTTCTAAAACTCTTTTTGTTTCTGCCTAAACCCGGGGGTCTAGTAGATACTTGATGAATCCACCTCTATCTCCTGCAATCCTGCTCACTAAGGAGAATACCGGGCGGGCCGGCCTTCACCTCTCCGATGCCTAAGTTAGTATAGTTGGAATGTATATAACTAAGGCACGTATGTAAGCGGGGAGAGAGACGAGTTACCCCATAAAGAAGGTAGTTGGGGCCCATATATAGGTGGTTGGGGGTAAGGACTGGCCTTACTCTTCAATGTGGGACTGATTCCCTTCTGCTTATACTTTCTGAAGCCCTCTTAGGCAGGCTGGCGCCCCCGGTCCCTGGGTTCCTGGAGGCAGGATAGAGTGCCAGGCCCCGAGGCCGGGTGCTGATGATCCGGTCCCGACCCTTGGGCCGGGCCCTGGTGCGCTTGCCGCGGGTCTGTGGGCCTGCTGTAGCCTCTCTGCGGCTACTGTCAACAAGTCCCCCAAGTTCCCGGTCAAGTGCAATCTTGAATGGGGACTTAAATCTGTCTTGCTCTTGTCCCGCAGACCCGCGGGGTTACCAATCTACCGGTGCCCAGTCCCCCAAGTCCGCGTTGAAGATTGGGCGTGACCGAGGTGAGTACCTGTTACCGATGGGAAGCAATAGTTTATAAGCACTCTTGCAATATAAGCAGCAATATGACTAAGTGTGGTGTTATGAGCATGGAGCCAAGATGATAATGATGATGTCATGATGCCATGATGCCATGCAACAGACGTGTGCATGGAATGATAATGAGGCGATGAAATCCGCCATGCAAGAGATTTATGCACGGGATGATAATGAGGCGTTGAAATCCGCCATGCAAGGAATGTGCACGGAATTTCGGCCGGACACTCTGCCCTATCGGTACGAAGCGGAGCTTCACTAGGCTTCAACTGGCCGATCTGCCGAAACGGGATTCACTGAGCCTCTATCGGGCTATCTGCCGAAACGGGACTTCACTGAGCCTCTACCGGGCTATCTGCCGAAACGGGATTCACTGAGCCTCTACCGGGCTATCTGCCGAAACGGGATTCACTGAGCCTCTACCGGGCTATCTGCCGAAACGGGATTCACTGAGCCTCTACCGGGCTATCGTTTCCCATTGCTAGGCTGCAGGGAGATTACCCTGGTGTTGCGGCCTGTTTGAAGCACCGGTGAACACTTGCTAGTTCTTCTCCGCTTATATTGAATAAGCGTTGAGGTAAAGGGGTGGCATTGAGGTGACAAAGCTCACCATGTAGCCCCATGTTTGATCGCCTTTCAATGCGATGCAGGGTTTTTATCCTGCTGGACAAGCGTGCATGGGTTAGATGCAGACTCGCCCGGGTGTATAAAGCCCGCCGGTCGAATATTTTCGACCGGTGTCAGCCATGGTATTGGGCGGAACTCGACGGTTGGCAGACATCATGCCATCTCCGGACGAGTCCCCCAGTGAAGTGCCATGGGCCAGGTGCATTATGTTCCTGGTAGGGGGGCGGCGTTGAGGTGACAAAGCTCGCCCTGCGTCCCCCTGTTGCCGCAGCTAGTGCGATGCAGGGTTTTTATCCTGCTGGACAAGCGTACATGGGTTAGATGTAAACTCACCCGGGTGTATAAAGCCCAAGCCGGTCGAATGTTCTCATGACCGGGGTCAGCCATGGTATTGGGCGGAACTCGACGGTTGGCGGACATCATGCCATCTCCGGACGAGTCCCCCAGTGAAGTGCCATGGTGCCGGGTGGAGCCTATTCCCGGAATGTGTTCTGGAGCCGGTTGAATGCGTCGAAACCGGTGAGCGGAACTCGACCGGGCGTCCTGCCATATCGAGACGAGTTCCCCCAAAAGAGATGCGACTGGACAGACCTCGACCGTTGTCCGGACGCCATTGCATATCCGGACGAGGTCTCCAGTAATATACGATGAAGAAGCCATGCAGCCGGTTGAATGATCATAACCGCGAACTGCCATGGTGCCGGGCGGAGCTCGACAAGGCGGCCAGCCGTATTGAGCCGAGGCTTCATACCCGGATGGGTGCTCTCCAAGCGGTTGGATGATCATAACCGCAAGAGAGGTCTTCGAGAAATGCAGCGAAGATTGTGGTGCAAGCGTGGAATCTGGGGAAGTGGGATAGCCTGACTCCTTGATTCCCGTTCCTACCTTCCTGCCGTCAGGGTGTGGGACAAATGACTGACATGCATTTAAGGAGGAAGTCCATCAATCCCGTCAGCTTATGATGGCGTGGGGAGGTTACCAACGCTGGGACACGTGCCACTGCGGGGCGGTCTTGAGATGGAGGGCCTGGATTCGCAGGCTTTTGAGTTGCTCTGATTACTTGTTTTGGAGGGATTTCGATTGCCTAGAGTATTGGTCCCCTCTATAAAAAGGCTTGTTCTTCTCTTCTTTCTGCTGTTGCTTCTTACTTTAGAGAGACTGAGATAAAATGAGAAATCTGGCGACCACTCTGAGCCTTTCTTGCCTCACGAGATCTGTTTTCTTTGAACGCTCCCTACCATTGCGCGCTGCTTTCCGCGGGCCGATTGTCCTCGGTTGAGCATACTAATTGGTAAGTTTGATTTCTTTGCCCCATCGTTATTCTTGTTTCTGGGTTTGTTGTTTTGCCTTGGGGGGGGAGGGATCTCTGCCGTTGACGGAACTGCTTTGCGGCGAACTTGGGGAGAGGCCGCAGAAGGCGTTGTTGTACCTGTTGCTGACAAGCGCTAGGGTTTTGTGTTCTTCCCCTAGGTTAAGATGACGTCTTCAGGTTCTGACCGGGTTTCCGAAACGGCTGTCAGAGGCCCCCTCATGGATGATGCGCAGAGGCTGGACGACTGGCTGAGTTCGGAATCTCCGGAGACCGAAGTTGCTGACTGCTCCGGGAGCAGGGTTTCTACTCCGTCCTCGGCTTCGTCTTCCGGGGCTGAATCTTCTGAGACCGAAATACCGCACGGGGTGCGATTTGCAGATGCTCCGGTTGTGAGCTACACCATGGGGAAAGGGAAGCATGCTGTAGTGTGCGATGAACCGGAGGAGAGCATGACCCCGGAAGAGATTGAGGAATTGCGGGAAGCGTGGGATATCCCGGATACTATTCTGCTGCGGCCCTTGAACCCTGGAGAGTCAGCCTGCAACCCGGAAAAAGGATGGGTTGCTGCACATCCGGACCAGTTCCGGCATGGACTGTCGTTCCCGCTGCCAGACTACGTGCAGTACATGCTCAGTGCGCTGCGAGTGTCACCCGCTCAGCTTCCTGGGCTCCAGTGGAGACGACTACTGAGCCTCGACTACTTGTACGAGTTCTCTGGGATGAACATTCCCACGGTGAACGAGTTCCGGGCCCTGTACAAGCTGTCGTACTCCCGGAAGCAGAGGTCCCGTGGTTGCCTGTCCTTCAACAGCCGGAAGCCTCCACCGATCGTCACCAATGTGCCTTCATGGGTGGACAACAGCTGGAGGAAGAAAGTGGTGATGGTGGGCGGGAAGTGGCAGGCGAGGAATAGAATGTACTGTGTTCCTGGCGCCTTCCAACCCATTGGTGACCAGTCGTATGAACTATCGGACCTGGAGTGCGAGAGGATTTCGACCATAGCCGGGTGCTGGGACGATCTGGAACGGAGTTCGTACAACTTCATCCGGCGAGAAGTGCTGGAACACTGCCAGTTTGGGCGGGGTCCCGGTGCGTAGGAAGCGGTTGAGTGGTGATACTTTGTGTTAACTTCTGCAATATACTAACCGTTTGCTTTCCTTGCAGGTGCATCTTCTCGGGCGACTATCAAGCCCGAAACCACTCTCTCTATGGACGGGGAAGACCTCCTCAACCAGTTGATGGAGAAGGCCGAGATCGTCTCGCGGACGTCAGTGGAGGACGGGTCCGGTCGGCTTGTGACCCATGCGGAGCGGAGGGCCATGGATGTTGATGAGGACGCCTATGTCCTGAAGCGGGTGAAGACCCATCACTCGACAGGCCTGCTGGCGCCTGGAAAGGGCAAGAGCACCGGGGGGGCCTTAAAGATTCCCGGTGGAGCAAACAGGATCCCCAACCGCCCGGTGGCTGCGACGCACGTGGCTCGCGCTGTTGGCGCAAGCGCACGATCTTCTTCTCCGGAGGGCCGGGGAGAAAAACGGAAGGTTAGAGACGTTCCTTCCTCCGCGCTGGTGACACTGACCGGCGAGTCGGTACGGGAGAATCTGGCGAAACGGTTCAGGAATACCAGCGGCGCGCAGACCATCGCTGCCGGGGAGAATGCCGCTGCTGCTGCTCGGCAGAGTAGTCCAGCGCCTGCAGATGCATCAAGGGGAAGCCCGAGTGGTGCAATCGCGCAGCAGGTGGCGGCGGACCTGGCCGGGCTTGGTCTGGATAGGCCCGGGGTTGCTGGAGTCCTGGCGGGCGGGAAACGTCCAAAATGCTAGGAATCCGTCCTCCGGGTAAGTACCGCATGGTACCACTATACTGCTTGACTAACCTTGCCTTGCTGTTTGACCAACTCTTCGGTGTTGCACAGTTGCTGTACAGTCTGTACGAACCGGACGCGAGCGAGGGGCTGTCGGAGCTGCAGAGACAGATAACTGCTCTATCCGAATCCCGGCAGCGCCTGGAGGTGGAGAAGTCTCGCTTGGCCCGGGAGAAGGCCAGATCGGAGGAGAAGGCCAAGAGGCTGGAGGAGCAGAACCGGATCCTGGATAAGGAGAGGGCCGAGCTCAAAGAGCAGAACCTGATCCTGGAGGGGGAGAGGGCCGCACTGGAGTCCAAGGTGGACGAGCTCCAAGTGGGAGCTGCTGCTCTGCACGCAGGCTCTGCTGCTCCGGCCGGGGAAGATGACCCGGAACTCTTCGAGCGGGTCGCTCTCAAATACCGGGAGAGCGATCAGTTCCTGGAGTTTCTGGTGAAGGCCAGGGAGGAAGGCATCTCGGATGCGTACACGGAATGGGCGGGGAAGGGATGGTTAGATACTTCCCTGATGTCGACTACTGCTGAAGGAGATATTCATGAGCAGTCGGACATCCATCAGGAGGCGGTGGAGGAGCGGCCGGGTGAAGTGATTCGCTCGGACTTGGACTCTTTTACCACTGGTGCCGAGTCTGCCCGGGCTGAAGACCATACCGGAACTGATGTCGACGACGAGGGTACCGCAGGAGAGGCTGGCGGATTGCCTGCCGAAGGCGCAGTCGTAGGTCCTTAGGATTTTCTTGCCCTTTTCCTTGTAATGTTTCCGGATCGGTTACTGCTTGTATACTTGCCTGAATATGAATATAATGGAACTGGCAGAGCCGGTGAAATTTTCTCAAAAGTAGTTTGCATATATACTTGTTTTTACAACGGTTAGACCGTGAACTATGCCAAACTAACCGCTCAGACTAGCGGGTTTTACCAAGACTGGTCATTCTCTCGGTCGGGGTCTGTTCCTCTTCTCCCCACGTACCGCTGGAGCTGGACGTTATCAATCAAAACCTGCACCGCTTGCCTGAGGGCGTGGCACTTGCTCGTTCGATGAGTAGCCTCATCATGGTAGGAGCAGTACTTGCCCGTCTGCGCCGTTGTAAGTTTCCCCTTTGGGAACCTTCTCGGGGGCGGTGGAGGAATGACACTCCCGTTCTCAAGTAGGATATCCTCGTAGGATGTGGTGAGAGCGGTGAAGACTTCTTGGTTGATCGGGGGTGCTGGCATGATTGCCAGGGGGCGCTCTTGGCGGAACGGCGCTGGCTTGTGCTCATTCTGAGGCTTATCAGAATAGGACCTCTGCTGCCGCTGTGGCCAGTTTCTGTTATTGGCGTTCCGGCTGGGCCGAGCGGTGCGGTTATCGGTCCGCTGATTGGGCTTGGCTTCCTGGGCGGGTGGGGGGTTCTCTTCCCGGGGATGGTCCTCCTGCTCCTCATCTCGGTTCCTCTTCAGGAGGTGGTGCCCATAGGTCTCATGATCGGCCTGAGCATGCCGGATGACCATAGCCATCAACTCGTCGTACCCCTGCGGGAGTTCTACCCGGACGGCGTAGGAAAATTTGCCCGCTCGGAGCCCTTGCTTAAATGCCATCTCGGCGATGCCCTTGTCCAAGTTCCGAACTCCGGCCGTAGCCGTCTGCCAGCGGTTGACAAAGGTTCTCAGCTCCTCTCCGGGGGCTTGCCTGCAATTGAAGAGGATGGTCGACGTCCGGGCTCCCTCGACTCGGAGGATAAAGCGGCTCACAAACCGGTCGGCCAACTGCTCGAACGCTTCAATCGAGTTTGCCGGAAGCTCGTAAAACCAGCTGAGTGCTTCTCCGGACAGGGTCTCCTGGAAGATGTTGCAGCAAACTGCATCGGAGTATCCCTTGGCGCAGGTTTGGGACCGGAAGCTGTCCAGATGCTGGTATGGGCAGCCGGATCCTGAGTAGGTGAGCTTGAGGGACTTCTGGTTGCCAGACCTTCCCGACTCTATGACCCGGTGCGAAAAGGGGCCCATACGTTCATTAAACCGAGCGCCCTCCATTGGCCGCGCAGCCCTTCTCTCGTTAGCCTCCATCTGGGCTTTCAAGCTTGACATGGTGTCGGCCATCACCTGCAGCGCTCGCGCGGTTGGCGTCTCAGCTCCATCTACTGACGAGGCGTCGGGCTGGCGGGAGGTCGTCGCGCTCTTTGGCGGGATGGCGCCTGATGGCGACTTCTGCTGCACAGGGCCACCGGACCGACCGCCCGAAGATTGCCCTCCATCGGTGTGCTGAGGTGGAACTGGCGGGATTGCCGCCTGTGCCTCGGCCATGGCGCCACTGCGCTGCTGCCCCCTCTCCAGGGCGGCCACCAGTGCAGTATTCACTGCCTCCATCTCCTCGTACCGAGCGTTGGACCTAGCTCTGTCCCTATCGCTCTCCTCTTTCAGACGACTGACCTCTGCGGCCATCGCCCGTAGCTCTCCCGCCATACCGCTATGGCCGGGGCTGTAAGTGGTGTCCCGGCTCGGGCTCTCCAGGCTCTCGGATCTATCGCCTGAATCATCCGAGAACGTCAAGGCGAAGCCCCGCCGCTCTGGACTGTCTTCCTCCTCTGCCAGGCCTTTACCTCGCGGGCTGTCGCGATAGGGATCCGGCACGCCGGATGCTCCCCCGTAACTTCCTACCTCCTGACCGTCGCTTCGGTCGAGGCGCGGCTCCCTCACAATGGCTGGGGTGGAGGTGAGCGCCTGGACTACTGCAGGGTTTCCCTCCTCGGTGGTTCCTTTCTCTTGATTCATCTCCGATCTCTTTCTCAACGGTGTTGCTTACGCGACTTCTCGTTCAAGATTCCCACAGACGGCGCCAATTGTTTCTGCCTAAACCCGGGGGTCTAGTAGATACTTGATGAATCCACCTCTATCTCCTGCAATCCTGCTCACTAAGGAGAATACCGGGCGGGCCGGCCTTCACCTCTCCGATGCCTAAGTTAGTATAGTTGGAATGTATATAACTAAGGCACGTATGTAAGCGGGGAGAGAGACGAGTTACCCCATAAAGAAGGTAGTTGGGGCCCATATATAGGTGGTTGGGGGTAAGGACTGGCCTTACTCTTCGATGTGGGACTGATTCCCTTCTGCTTATACTTTCTGAAGCCCTCTTAGGCAGGCTGGCGCCCCCGGTCCCTGGGTTCCTGGAGGCAGGATAGAGTGCCAGGCCCCGAGGCCCGGTGCTGATGATCCGGTTCCGACCCTTGGGCCGGGCCCTGGTGTGCTTGCCGCGGGTCTGTGGGCCTGCTGTAGCCTCTCTGCGGCTACTGTCAACACTTTTATTTAGGTTATTTGTTTTTTTTTTTAATTTGGATTCTTTTAGGTTTCAATGTTAGACTATGACTTTAATTTTGTTTAGGTCATTGATGCCTATATAAACACCATCTTTCTTTGTATTAGGGTCTTTGATATTAATAAACTTTGAGTTCACTCAATTTCTCTGGTGGATTCCAGATTTTCTCGTGGATTCGAGAATTCTAGTCTTGTGGATTCAAGGTTGCCGTTGGTGGACTCCAACGGGATAGTTCCGCTGCATCAGATTGACCTAGAAAACTTATGGTTTGCAATGGCTTTGGTTTGATTGTGATTTCATTTGAGGGGCAGTTCGGCTTCGCCACATAAATAGTCAATATCGAAAGAGATGCTTGCTATGCCCATTGCTATGTCCAAAAACGAAAGAAAAAAAAAAAGAAGCCAAATAGATCATGTTTTTGTGGGTGGTAATGCATTCAAAATATTTATCATCCGGTCAGATAATACTTGCTCTGAAATTGCTAGGAATTGCTATAACAAGTTATGGCTACTTACGGTGACAAGTCTCAATAAAATAATAATTTTGATAAACAAAACATATGGTTTACAAATTAATGTGTCATGAGATGAAATATCACAATTTTATTTAGTTCGCATAATCAAAAATTTAAAAAATCGCAAAAATAAGATCTGAGTGTCATGGAGAATTAGAAAATGTAGAGGACATTTTATTTCGTAATGTGGCCAAATTGAATCTCAAGGCATTTTTCACTATCAGAGATTAAAATTTGAAGAGTGTTTAAAACGAAGCGCGAAGAATTAGGTTCTTCCGACCGTCAAGATGTGCAAAAGTAGTGGAAAAACTTTCCTAATTTGGGTCAGGCCTTGTGTTGTGGGTATTGCATAACACTAAGAAGCCCAGCCCATCTTAACCTCTCAATTTGGTTAGGGCACACCCTCCTAGCCTAAAGCCAAAAGGGCCCCTGGTGCAGTGGGAGCTTGATTCAAAGCCTCAGCTAAAAACCCGAAATAAAAAAGATTGGGAGAGAAAAAAAGCGAGAGAAGCGATGGGAGAGAACAACAGCGGCAGCGAAGTTCCGGCGAACCAGACGATCTACATCAACAACCTGAACGAGAAAATCAAACTGGACGAATTGAAGAAGACGCTGCACGCCATGTTCTCGCAGTTCGGGAAGGTTCTGGATGTGCTGGCCTTCAAGACGCTCAAGCACAAAGGCCAAGCTTGGGTCGTCTTTGAGGACGTCTCTTCTGCCACCAATGCCATTCGCCAAATGCAGAGCTTCCCCTTTTACGACAAGCCCATGGTAATTCTTAATCTCAATTGACTTGTTTCACACTAGGTGCTGTAATTTTAGGTTATTGAAGTAAGGAATTTACATTTGTTAGCTTGCGCAAATCGGTTAATTTTTGGTGTAGTAAATAAAGAGATATGTATTAACTTAGTTTGTTCTCAAATTGCAATGATGTAACTTCAATGCAGCTATTGGGATTGGGATGGGTTGGTTCAGCGCAATTCATATGACTATTATAACTTGCTGGTTATATTACTCATACTTAGTTTGTAATTGTTGTTGTGTCATGTTGTCTGATGATGCAGGTCATGTGTTCTGTACTGTTTTCTTATTAATTCGCATGATAGTTGTATATGATACAATGAGTTATGATCAGTATTGATTATTTGATTTTATTTTTTTTGTTGATGTCGATTAATGCAGAAAATACAATATGCCAAGACGAAATCAGATATCATAGCAAAGGCTGATGGTACTTTTGTTCCACGCGAAAGACGAAAGAGGCATGAGGAGAAGGGTAAGGCATTCTGATCTTCTCTCCCTCTTGTAATTGTGTGCTTATTTCGGGCTAATACTGTCCGAAAAGCTTGTAGTTTAGGTCTCACTTATGTGTTGGGTTTGTTGTTCTGTTGTGTCTATCATTCTCTTCTCTTGCTACACTGTAATGACGATGAGTTTAGGAATATTATGATACTCAATACCAATAGACTTAACAATCAAGTATGTTAAACTTCCACAAACTGTGTCTTGCCCCTATAAATGATATTGGGGATTTGGAATAATATTATTATCTATTCATTAGACTAACCAACTAACCGTGTCGCGATTTTTTTTTTCTTTTTTTTCTTAGTATCATATGTTGCAATTTCCATACCCTGCATTTGTCCTCTGTCTCTCTCTTGTTTGCCTGTATGCATCATTTGATTATTTATAATATGATGTAATGTTTAGTGAAGCAAATTCTATATTCTGTATGGTGGATATATGGCTTTTAATTAACTTAAACTTCGTTTTTCTGCAGGGAAAAAACGGAAAGAGCAGCAGGATGCTAACCAAGCTGGAATGGGTCTCAATCCTGCTTATCCCGGTGCCTATGGTGGAGCACCTCCGGTAAGAATCACGTCTTCTGTTTAAGGAGATATCGCTTCTTTCAGTTTATCTTTCCATATATCCTAATGATTAGGTTTGAATATCTATATCCGCCTTTTGGTCTTATTTGAGCTGAAATTATTTCAGTTGATTGTGAAGGAATTTAATATTAGAAGTGCAGTGGATAAGTATTGGGTAGTTTACATGTTTGTAGAACAATACACAAATCATTACAATGAATACACAAAGTACCCCCAAATGGTTAATCTAGTTGAAATTTGGTTTGGTTCACTGATAAAGGGTCATCTGATAAGACAAAAAACACAATGATGGAATTGTGAAAAATTACTGTTCAACTATTACAACTTGAGCCTTTGTCGTCTTATTGGGTTTGAAAATTGTATTACCCCTTTAAGTAGGTGTCTAGTCTTGGGCATGCTCTGTGGAGAAGTTTCTCCTTGCTTGAAAGTAATGAAACTTTTCCCATCTTTAAACTCATTAAGTGTGGTAGCTGTTGTTGAATTGTTATCACAATACACTTCTAGGAGTTACATTTTAAGCATCTTCTCATATGTAATTCTTAACTCTTTGACTCTCTTTCCAACCTGCAGCTCTCCCAAATACCATATCCTGGTGGTGTGAAATCTATGGTGCCCGAGGCCCCTGCTCCGCCAAATAACATTCTCTTTGTTCAGAATCTTCCTCACGAGGCAACTTCCGTGATGCTGCAAATGCTCTTCTGTCAATACCCTGGTTTTAAGGAGGTTAGAATGGTGGAAGCTAAGCCAGGTATTGCGTTTGTGGAGTACGAAAATGAGATGCAATCATCAATGGCAATGCAGAACCTCCAGGCTTTTAAGGTGACAGCGCAGAATTCGATGTTGATTACATATGCAAAGAAGTAGACGGTAGGAGTTAGGTCTTTGCTACTCGGATGGAGGAAAACGGCAGTCATGGATCCTCTTGTTAAACTGGTTTAGTGATGATGCTTCAGTGTATTAATATTAACTGGATATATTACAAAAGGGATATGATTTTAGGGCGGCCCTTTGAACATTTCGAGTTTCCTTCAAGTTGGATTCTGTTCAGTGTAATTGTAGCTGGTAGCTTGTATCTGAAAACAGGTTTACTTGTTTCTTCCTGTTAATCCATGAATGAGAACAGTCTTGCCCAATAAGACGTGCGTACAACTTGATTGTATTTGTATGTTTTTGGTGCACATCACGTCAGTTTTCTTGTTCTTTCTCAATTTTTTACTAGGAAAGATTCAACCATGATGGATTTTGATTAGAGCAATAGCTTTTCATCTTCTTTCGCAATTGCAAATGTGGTACCAAGGTTAATAGAACATGGGTCTATTAAATTTATGTAGGGTACTAAAACTGAACGGTGATAATCCGAAAATTATTGTATGTGAAGCCAATTTTGCATTTTGTTTTGATTTGCTTGGTAATCAAGATTTTAATTATTTTTTATTCGGAAAAAAGAGAGCTGGTAGCTGCTTATAGTGGAAGCTCTTTTAAAAGAGAAAAAACTTGCTGTGAACTCTTTAGGGGAAAAGAAATTAAAAAGGCCAGTGGTCGACTCCCGCCCGCTTGTCCCTCCCTATTCTTTAGAATCATCCATCAAAATGGCGAACAAGCTCAAAGTCGAACAACTCCGAGACCAATTGGCCCAGCGCGGCCTCAGCACCGCCGGAACCAAGCCCGTCCTGGTCCAACCACCTCTCCCTCTCTCCAATTTCTCTAACATCTCACTATCTCCGCCACTGATTCTCACTCTCCCTACAGCTTTCGAGGTTCGAGTCCTCTCTTCTCCAAGACAGCAACCAAACCACAGACGCTTCCGACGGTTCCGTCACTAGAAAGAGGGGAAGGAGCTCCAACGAAGACGCTGACTCAGCCCCAGCTCTCAAAGGAATTCTGGCTACTTGTTCCAAGAAGGATCTGCTCCAGAGTCTCTGTGAATATTCGGAGAAGGATTCCGTTGACATTGCCGGAAGTAGAGGTATGGGATTTTGATCAGTTTGTGTAATTTGGGAGATGTATAATGCTTAATGTTAGGGTGGTTTTGTACTGAAAGAAGAAGGGAATGAGATTAAGGAGAAGATGGTTACTGCTACCAAGAAAGGTGCGGCTGTGTTGGACCAGTGGCTGCCGGATCACATAAAGACACATTATCATGTTTTGCATTTGGTTAGTTATTTACTGTTTGATATTTAGACTTAATGAATCTATTGCGGTTTGTGGTTAGTGAATGATGAGTCGTGTTTGTGGTACGGGGTGTTGATGTGTATGATGCCATGCTTAACCAGACCAATGTTGGCGGTAACAATAACAAGTTCTATGTGCTTCAACTTCTTGGTGAGTTTGTTTTTATTCCTTTTCGCATTTCGGATTCATGTAAAACTTGAAATATTTTCTGATTCTATATTATTAGATTGTTGTGATTCCAAGTAATTGCAATACAAATGAGGTTGGGGTGGTTGATGAAGCACGATAAATCATGTTCACGGAGTTATATACAAACTATAGTTGATTTTTAACTGAAGTTGTTTCTACAATTTTTAACTCTAAGCTGTATAACAATCAAAATGACAGTTGAACTATCATCTGCTCCAATGAGTCACTGGTTATTATATATATTTATCTTTCAATAACATGCAGAATCCGATGACGGTGGTAGTTTCATGGTTTACTATAGATGGGGGAGAGTAGGTGTCAAGGGTCAAAACAAGTTACTAGGCCCTTTCACATCCCGAGACTGTGCAATTGCGGAATTCGAAAATAAATTCTCTGAGAAAACCAAGAATGATTGGTCCGAGCGTAAAACATTCCAGTCATTCCCAAACTGCTATGTATGGTTAGAAATGGATTACAGCGAAAAGGAAGGCCAATCAGCTGTAAGTACCGAATTTTTTCTTTTTTTCTTTTTCATAATTTTCTGAATACTGGAGATACTTTTTGTGCTCTAGAGCTACACTTATGGCAATTTACTGAAGACTTTGAGCTGTGTTCCTGTTCATTTTATGTTTTTCTCTGATTAAAGACTGCTATAGTTCATTGTCTCAGTGAATAAGAAAGTCGGGGTAAAGGGTGGGGTGGGGTACAGTAAATTAATCTGCTTGCTTCATAATAGCACTCACTTTGATGAACAGGTAGCAGAAAAGAATGCTTCAGCTTTAGTAGCTCAACCTACGGAAACAAAACTTGATCCCCGTATTGCAAAGTTCGTATCTCTTATCTGCAACATTGCCATGATGAAGCAGTATATGATGGAAATAGGTAAGTACTGTCATAAGGTATCGGTGTTGGACAATCTAAAACTTGTTTATATCCTATAATAATTTACATCCTTATAATTTTATTTTGACACCTTCATTTGATCTGTAAAGTCTATCCAGTTGACTGTTCTGTGTCTTGATTCCGCAGGATACAATGCCGATAAGTTGCCACTGGGGAAGCTGAGCAAATCAACAATTCTAAAGGTACACTTTTGGCTTATGAACAGAAGTCTCTCCTGTTGATCTTCAATTTTGGAGTATGCTAATTATCTGGTAGTTCAAGAATAATTGGGTTTCAATTATCTAGTCACCTGCCTACTGAAAAAGCATATGTCTATGTCCTAAAACGTCCATCAATCTGGACCTTTTTAAACTTAACACAAAACAAATTAGAACTTTATTGTTACTGTGTTATTCAAGCGTCATGAATGATTGACTTGTGCCTTACCTTTTTTTAGCTAGCTTCTTCATGAGAAGTGCAATAATATGCTTTCTCTTTAATTATATCCAGGGTTATAATATCTTGAAGAGTATTGCTGATGTGATTGGTCAGTCTAATAGAAGAACACTTGAAAAATTAAGTGGGTAAGTACTCTCTCTCTCTCTCTCTCTCTCTCTCTCTCTCTCTCTCTCTCTCTTAAAATGATTGATTAATGTTCTTAAAAATTGTAAACACTGGCAGATGAGATGTCGCATATACCACTCTTGTTGTATTGGGTTTATTGTTTTCAAAGATGTAAAACTATTTTAAAAAATGTGGAATTCCAATTTTTGATAGATAACCTCTTGCAGAGAGTTCTACACTGTCATTCCTCATGATTTTGGATTTAAAAAGATGAGTAAGTGCTCTCTCACTCTCTCTCTCAGAGTTGATTGAGTATATGACATACCCAGAATACGAGTAACTCTTCATTTTACTTTATGAAGTTTTGGACATCTGAATAATGCAGGCAACTTTGTGATTGATACTCCTCAGAAGTTGAAGCAAAAGTTGGAAATGGTAATCCTTTTTAACATTTTCTCTTATACGTTGCTATAGTTCTTGCAACTTCCACTCTTCTAGAATTTGATATTTAACGTTATTGTCCTTGGACACTGCTCTTGTAGCTTATCAGCGGTTTGCTATTTGTTTATGACAATAATTTGGTTGCCTTTGATGATAAAAAAAAAAAAAAAAAAAAAACATGTTTAACAACTTCCAACTACTTGAAGGTTGAAGCACTTGGAGAAATTGAAGTTGCAACAAAATTGCTGAACGATGATACTGGGACACAGGTATTTCCTTGTTTTATTGTTATTCTTATATAATTCTGAGATATCTATATGGGCATGATGCTAATGTAACCAACTCTTTTATTTTTTCTGAGATTTCATAAGGTAACCAACTCTTGTGTGTATCATTATTATTGTAGGAAGATCCCTTGTATTCTAATTACCAGAGCCTCCGCTGTGAGCTGACACCGCTAAGCACTGATTCAGATGAATTTGATATGGTATGTATAAGTTATAAATAAAGGGTCTAAAGGTTTCGTTATAATGCAAAATTTGATTATTGACTGCTCAATTTGCTCCATAGTTCTATCTTTTGACTTTGTTTCATTGTTTTTTCTCTGTGACTGATCTCAGGTTTCAAAGTATTTGCATAATACCCATGCAAAAACTCATTCAGATTATACTATTGATATCGTTCAGATATTTCGTGCATCAAGAGAGGGTGAAGCTGAACGTTATCAAAAGGTTAGAATAGGATGCTCTATAGATTGCAGTTTGGAAACTTAGCAACTATAATCCTGTTGATCTTGAATGCCCCAAAAGTTTAGCATTTGAGACACAGTCTAATTACAATTTTACTTCTACGAGCAGTTTTTTAGTGGGAAAAATAGAATGCTTCTATGGCATGGTTCTCGTCTGACAAATTGGGCTGGCATTTTATCTCAAGGTGATCCTTGTTTATCTATTTATTATAAGTGTCTACTTAACATTTGGTGTCTGTCAGCTTTTGTGGTCTCACATGCTTGAGTAGTTTATAAATAACTGTATAACAATTAAGTTAAATGTGTGTGTCATGGCTTCCCAGGTTTGCGCATAGCTCCACCTGAAGCTCCCGTAACTGGCTACATGTTTGGGAAAGGGATTTACTTTGCCGATATGTTCTCCAAAAGTGCAAATTATTGCTATGCTAACAAGTCTTCTACAGCTGGTGTGCTACTGCTTTGTGAGGTTGGATTTCAAGTTTCAGCCGTTAACAAACAAAACTTTCAAATTAAAAGTACCTGAACAGCATCAATTACTGAATTATCCAGCTGTCGATTTATGTGTAAATAAGATAACAAACTGTGTAGCAAGATATGATTCACTTTTTTGGATGTTGATGTGTTCTAATCAAATTCTTCAACTGTGTTTGCTTTAGGTTGCACTGGGTGACATGGCTGAGCTTTTAACTGCCAAATATGATGCTGACAAGTTACCAGCAGGGAAGCTAAGGTTGTTTTTTCTAGTTAATCAGACACTAAAATACCGTTGATGAAACTCTCTTCTGGTCACATTATTTTGGCTATCTCCAATTTCACAAAGCTAAGTCATGCATAGCATTAAGCCATTGGCTAAGACTGACCGTCATTATGGATGCTTGTGAAACCTAATTTTGCAGCACAAAAGGAGTTGGTGGAACTGAACCAGATCTTTCCGAAGCTGAGTTACTAGAGGATGGTGTTATGGTTCCCCTAGGAAAGCCCAAACAAAAATCGCCCCACAAGGTAGAACACATCATTTCTAAGCATTCTGTTGGCTGTCAATATGATTTGGACTCTTAAAGGGGCAGCTTCTTTTTTAGTGTTCTTCAATATCTTATTTCATCTATGTTCTTCTCGCAGGGTTCATTACTGTACAATGAATACATAGTTTACAATGTCGACCAGATACGGATGCGCTATGTTGTTCAAGTGAATTTCAATTTCAAGAGATAGACTCTAGATGCTTCTGTTACTTCTTGCTAGCTCGCTTCTATTTTTGTTCTACGCAGAGCATCAACGGTTAATGCTGTCATCATGTATATTAGGTCCAGTTTGGGATTGATTCTCAAGCTGCTTTTGGGGTCAAAAGTGATTCTGGGCCTAATTTTAAGTGTTTGGTAACAACCCATAAAACTGATTTTAGAAGAATTGATTCTCTTAAAAGTGGATTTTGGAGAAGCAAGGTAAGAGATGTTTTTGCAGGAATCAGTTATATTTGTAACAAATTGTAATATTTATTTTTTCTTAGATTGTGATATATTAATATAATTAAATAATAATCAATCATTTACTATGGTGTTAAGAAATCTTATGTAATATTGTGGATTAACTTTATAATTATATACAAAAGAAACAATTATTTATTTTAATATCAATTTATAACAATGCCTATTTTTGTCATTATACCATCCAAAACAATTTTTATTTATAACTCACCAAACACACGAAATTGTTTTTTGGTTCTCACAGCACTTTTAAAAACAGTTTACCAAACACCTCAGCTGATTCTACTCACAGCAGATTCAAAAGCAATTCTGCTCACAGCAAATTCAAAAGCAATTCTGCTCACAGCACAACAATCCCAAATTGGGCCTTAGTTTTCTTTCTTTGGCAGGGGAAAGGAAGAGGTACGGTATAGAAGATGATATAGTGAGCAAACAATGTACTTATCTGTGGTAATCAACTTATATTCGGCAAAATCCAATGTGCTTATAAATTATTATGGTTTTCCAGGAAAAATCAATTACAAAAAAAAAAAGCAAAAACAACTGAAAATTTGAATTGTACGCAACAAGAAAGCCATACCCGCAAGTACCTTTTGTATTGTTGTTGTTCTTTTCTAGTGTTTGAAGCAAACTGAAGTCAAACATAACCATCAAGTATGTAAGAAATTTTAAGTTGTGGGATGCAATAGCATGATTGAGAATACGCCTAAACCCTGCAAATCTTACATGAATGAATTATGAGTGTTTGACCAAACAAAGCATTTACGACTACAAAGTACACACCCTTTTCAAGTGCTGTGCTCACACGCCAGTATTTATGTTCCTCCTAGACTTGGCTAAGATTTCATAATGACCTCACCCAGAATCTATGTGTGTTCTTCTTCTCCCTCAACTCAGTTTTGTGACCTAAGGGTGACTCCTATTTCCCATTTCCTTCACTCATAGTAAAACCATTTTTCCACAAAGATTAAATTCTTGGGTTTCAACTAAGGAGGACCAAATCAGACATTATTAAGTTGATGAGTTGATGGTCAAAGTAAGCTGCTGAAGCAAAGCTTGGTTTACCCTGGTTAGGTTCCTTGAGAAAATTAGCTATGGCTTTAAGTTTGGGGTCTGGTAATCCCAGGAGGAAGAGTGAAAGATGAGAAAGCATGATGACTATGGGGAAATTGATTGAGTTTCAAGCAGTACTAGTTGTGCTGTCACCACATGAGATCTATGAATCTTACTTTCAACTTTATGTCAGTTTGGTTTACCACTTTACCCTACAACATTGAAATGAAGGAGAACATAGCAATGGTACTAGCCACAAGGTTCAACATGCACACTCCTTTTATTAAGTACCGTCGAAGATTGATAGTAAGTTAGTAACCCTCAACTTCTGCGAATAGGTTATAGATCTAGTTCTTGCAAGTTTCATGTCATATCTATTCTAGCTGGGTGATGTTAGAGCTTCAACACCTCGATGACGTTTTACTCTACCTCACTTGACTCTTTTGGGTTTTAGAAATTTCATTGACATTCTTACTTCGGTGAAAATATGGAACTTGAAAAAACCAGGTGAAATTTAAACCAAGTGAAATAACCTAACCACACGAGCTGTTATTCATACTTGTCTTGACCAACTCGATGTGCAGAGCCAAGCTAGTTTCCAAAGCCAAGTGCACGCCTGCTGCACAAGCAAGTCTGCACAATAGTTTTCGTTCTCCATAGCCTAGTGAGCTAATGCTTACACATAGTTACTCTGCTCCCACATACATTACCATAATTCACAATAAGTACCTATGACATAATCTTGGTGATGATAATTGAATCGAAGACCAGGAGGAGGGCATGAGTTTCTTGATCGAGAGTCCTTAATATTTATGACAGCACCATAAATTCTGGGGGAAAAAAAGCCGATGCCTATGATGTTCATATAGATATGTAGGGTGAATCATGAAGAACTCGAAACATAAATACCACACTCAAAAACTTGTGCCCAACACGCAAAGCCCTACGTGCACTCTTGCATTATTCCATCTCTACCTTCCCATGCTTGCATTGCACTCACTATATACAACGTATCACATATATCCAATCCCACATCGAATAATTTTCATAGATTGTTTTCTTCTCTGAAGTATTTAAAGATTCACCCAATTAAGACCCCACCCAATAGAACATCATGGCCGTAGATTCTTGATCCAGGGATGAACAGCATTGCACTCAACACTGATCTAGTTTAGAGGGTAGTGTTTGTCTCTTCTTTTTGTGCATTGAATCCTTTGAAGAAACAAATTGAGCTGGCCGGCTTTTGTGATAATAAGGCAGACATGACTTCTTTTTGAGTCTTCTCAGAAATATATGTATCACTTGTTTGGATTTTTTCACGTACAACATGATCATATTCATGATGGCATGGCATGGCCTTTGGACGAGACCCTTAAATTTACTCCTCTGCTTCATCCCACCATGACATCTAATTAACACACACTCAGAGAGACTCTCTCTCTCTCTCACTCTCTCTTCTTCGACCTCTCTCTGTTTGCACTATAAATACGAGGGCTTCTTACTTCTTCCAACTCACAAACTCGACCATTCTTTCTCTCTGTTTCTTGAAGTGTTTTGAAGCCATGCAAGGCTGTACAGGGTGAGGGTTCCTCGTTGGAGAAGCAGGGCACGTGCAAACTTCTTCGGCTAATATTTGGCTGATAAAATCTTGCACGTGCTCCCCTTCTCCAACACGGGCTCCTCATCTGATAATGCAATGCTGTCTCTGCCGCTCTCTCTCTCTCTCTCTCTCTCTCCCCGTTCATGCAAATTCCCCAGAAGCCAGAAGTTGCGGTCAATCACTCAAACTTTATCATCTATGCTTAGTTGCCTTGCTACAACATTGTTATCACTGCATTGCTGCTATGTTGTATATATACTTGGTTAAACTATAGTAAGTACTTCTTCACTATTTGTGCTAACCGTATAATATTTGCAGGGTATACCAAGAAAGGACAGTATGTTCTGGGGAACCAACTTGATGAACAACTGGGTAGGCAATCAGAAATCACTAACTTGAATCATGAATGCTTGTTTCTTTTACTAAATTTGATATCTAACCAACTTTCCAATCTATAATGGAGGAAGGAAACCACACACACTACTACAGCTCGTTAGTAAGTTGGTAACAGTATGCAAATGATTTCATGAATGAAGGATCCAAAGTCAGGTCTCGATCTCGATCTCTATCGGCCTTAGATAGAATATATGAATTTTGGAAAGAAATGAGTGTCAGCGTGATGAATGATTGCCTCATTGGAAATGAATAATTGTGTTGGTTGTGAAATTTGCGTGTAATTTTTGGCCTGAAAAGAAATAAAATCAATTTTTTTGTTTTGTACTCTATATTCCTATCGAATTTCATAAATTCATCTTATGTGACTACTGAATAGTCATCCAATTCTGATACCAGTATAATACTATGGATGATAAAAATACAAACTTAGCGTTTAAAATTGTGTGATATGTAGAGGATAAATTGAAGATATGTTTTCGATATGCAAATAAGCAGTAAGGATTGAACACGATGTACAAATTAATAGTATGACTGAGATGTTGGTGAAAAGTGAAAACCCAAATGACGATGTACAAATTAGTAGTATGACTGAGATGTTGGTGAAAACCCAAATGTGGCAAATCCAACTCTGGTAGATTGGATGGAAGTAATTGAGGATTCAATATCAAACAAACTCCGGTTATACAGTGGCATATTGAGAAGTCAATATTGAATCCAAACCTAAACCTTGTGCTAAACTTTCCATTTGTAATTTCGAATAAACAATTGGTCTTTAACTAGTAGGAAGAGAATGAGATCTAATCTTTATATTTTGATTTCAAACTGTTTTACATTTTTAATTAAGTGATTCATCATACAATTTTATTTGTAATACAACAAGCATTTAACGCTAAAAAAAAAAATTGGAAGCGTTATGTCACATTTAGTTAGCTACAAATGTTTACTAGTGTTCATTCTAATTTTATGATTCGAATTGCAAGGTTACATTTGGATGGATTTAAGTTTGTGATCATGTACAAATGTGAAAGATGGATGTATACCACACTCAACGCTTTGACCCAACACGCAAAGCCCCAAGTGCACTATATTACAATTTAGGGTTATAGCACTCCCATTGATGAAGGCATCAAACTCGATCACTACAATACAACATCTCCAATGGAACATGAAATATAGATGTATTAATTGGTGAAATATTTAAGTTCATGAGCAGCCTATCCATGTCTCTATATGGATTCATGATCCAAGGATGCATAGTACTGCACTCAACCGTTGTATTATTCAGTTTAGGGATCCGCCTCGTTCGCCTCTACTCTTTGGCAATTCTTCAAAGGATTCAAACAAATTGATCTAATGCATAATTAAGAGCATATTAATTAATATCTTATCTCGATTACTTCATTGATTTGGTCCATTTGTGTTGAAGGTTAGTTTTCTTAAATCATAATTGTTTCTGTACAAACCCGTAGGCCCGGCAGAAGCACAATAATAAAGATAGAACATGAACACAAGCAAGTATAGTGGTTCACCGTGCCATCGGAGGGCACGGCTACGTCCACTTGGAATACTCTATAGCCGGCTAATAAGCCATCGATGGTACAAGGGTGGAATGCCTTGGAACCAAGATCCCCAACTCTAAGGGGGAAGCCTTCTATTTATAAGGAAGGAAGACTCGCTCCTTTACAATGTTTCCAATGTGGGATGCCTATTACACTATTACACAATTCCTTACTCACGAAGCTACTTCAGGCGTCCGCTGGCACGGCTTCCGAGTGCGACACCGGTGATGTGGAACAATGGAGATGTAGCCGGGGTGCTGGTCTACCCGATGAATGCCGGAAGTAGGACCCATGACGCCGGTTGCACGGTCCACGAGGTCGCCGAATATGCTTGGCGGTGCACCATATATACTGTCAACAAGTCCCCAAAGTTCCCGAGTAAGAGTGCAATCTTACTTGGGGAGTTAATCATCATGTGCCGCCAAGCGTAGGTGGTGACCGAATCACCCCTACTACCACCAGTCCCCCAAGTCCCTGAGTGAGATTGGGCTCTTACCGGGCGTTCGAATGTCGAGTCCCCCAAGTTCGTGCTGGAGATGTGACTTGGGCGGGAGTGATGAGGTGCCGGGCGCTGAGCCTCACCATCTGTGCCGGGCGTGATAAGGTGGTGGGTGTCCAGGGAGGATTCGGGTTTGACCGGTCCTGACTCGTTGAAGCCTGACCGGGCAGAGTTGGCGGAGCCGCTGCTGAACAGGATTGGGCCTGCTGAATCCCGGGTGACCCGCTGGCTGGGGTGACCCGCCGGATAGGACCGGGCCTGCTGAATCCGGGGAGACCCGCTGGCTGGGGTGACCCGCTCGGATAGGACCGGGCCTGCTGAATCCGGGGTGACCCGCTGGCTGGGGTGACCCGCCGGATAGGACCGGGCCTGCTGAATCCGGGGTGACCCGCTGGCTGGGGTGACTCGCTCGGATAGGACTGGGCCTGCTGAATCCGGGGAGGCCCGCTGGCTGGAGTGACCCGCTCGAATAAGACCGGGCTTGCTGAATCCGGGGTGACCCGCTGGTTGGGGTGACCCGCCGGATAGGACCGGGCCTGCTGAATCCGGGGTGACCCGCTGGCTGGGGTGACCCGCTCGGATAGGACCGGGCCTGCTGAATCCAGGGTGACCCACTGGCTGGGGTGACCCGCTCGGATAGGACCAGGCCGTGAGCGGCCGAGGCTCTGGCGCAGCGGTGCGGAACCGGGGCAGCCGGTAACCGAAGAGATGCCATGCAATAAATGTGGAGCGGGTTGAAATCCGTCATGCAATAGATGTGTGCATGAAATTTAGACCCCGCGTTCTGCCATATCAGAGCGAGCCGGAGAGCATGGGATCTCGACCGGGCGTTCTGCCATATCGAGACTAGTCCCCCAAGTGAACTTGTGCACCAGACCTCGACCGGACGTTCTGCCAAATCGGCACGAGTCGGAGTATGGGACTTCGACCGGGCGTTCTGCCATATCGAGACTAGTCCATATTGCTAGATTGCAACCTCGACCGGGCGTTCTGCCAAATCGGTAAGAGTCGGAGTATGGGACCTCGACCGGGCGTTCTGCCAAATCGGTATGAGTCGGAGTATGGGACCTCGACCGGGCGTTCTGCCATATCGAGACGAGTCCATATTGCTAGATTGCGACCTCGACCGGGCGTTCTGCCAAATCGGTACGAGTCGGAGTATGGGACTTTGACCGGGCGTTCTGCCATATCGAGACGAGTCCATATTGCTAGATTGCGACCTCGACCGGGCGTTCTGCCAAATCGGTACGAGTCGGAGTATGGGACCTCGACCGGGCGTTCTGCCATATCGAGATGAGTCCATATTGCTAGGCTGCGGGGAGGTGGCCCCGGTGTTGCGGTTTGTTGAGGCACCGGTCAACACTTGCTAGTTCTTCTCAGCTTGTGTTGGAATAAGCGTTGAGGTAATGGGGTGGCGTTGAGGTGACAAGGCTCGCCGTAGAGCCCCATATTGACCGCAGTTCAGTGCGATGCAGAGTTTTTATCCTGCTGGACAAGAGTACATGTGTTAGATGTAAACTCACCCGGGTGTATAAAGCCCATGTCGGTCGAATGTTCTCATAACCGGGGTCATGCCATGGAACCGGGTGGATCTCGACCGGGCGTTCTGCCATATCGAGACGAGTCCCCCAGTGAGATGCCATGGGGCCGGGTGGATCTCGTACCCGGAAAAATGCTCTTGAGCCGGTCGGATGATCATAACCGGCGAGATGGTCTCGAGTCGGTTGAGTGTTACCTAACCGGTGAGATGCTGCGGAGCCGGTGGAGATGGCGTTACCGTAACGCGATGCAGACTGATGCGCGCACTGAGATGCGATGCATTGGAATGCGAGCACCGTAGTGCGATGCATTGTAATGCGATGCATACCGATCCATAATGATGGAGATGCATACCGATGCGATGCACTCATGCATAATGATGGCGATGCATACCGATGCAATGCACTCTGATATGATCGTGCAATGCTGAAATGATCAACCGATGCATACTGATATGCGCAGCACTGATAAGCGCATAATGATATGCGTGCAATGATGCATACTGATATGCGATGCATTGCAATGCTGAGATGATCAATCGATGCATAATGATATGCGCAGCACTGATAAGCGCATAATGATATGCGTGCAATGATGCATACTGATATGCGATGCATTGCAATGCTGAGATGATCAATCGATGCATAATGATATGCGCAGCACTGATAAGTGCATAACGATATGATGCTCGTGCTTTTATCACATGTCTAATTATCAATATTCCCCAACAGATTATGCACAGGTGAAGCATGCGTTGAGTAATAATAAATAAGTTAGAATACTTAGCTTTGGAGGAAGCTGCCGGGTGTTGGAATAGCATGCGGGAATGATTCTCGGGTTGCCCGGTGAATGTCTGCGGGTGCAGAGAGCAGCTTGATTTTGCTGTATGGAGCAGTGGGTGTCCAGAGAAGATTTCAGGGTGCCAAGAGAAGATATTGCTCTGCCCAAACTGCTGGAAACTGATCCTGTCCGGCCCAAGATCCGATCCGTTGCTGCAGCCCAATCCGGCCCAACGCAAACGTTGATCGGTCCACTATTTTGAATCTGCCTTTTTCCCGCCATTTTCCTTTTCTCTTCTTCCTCTGTTTCTCTTCCCTCGTCCGGTTTCTCTCTCGTCCGAGGTTCTCGTTCGGCTTCTTTCGTCCGGTGATGAAGACGACCGCATCGTTCCGCACCGGAGGAGGGAGACGAGCGGCACCGGACTCGGAGAGGAGTGTCGTACCGGAGGTGGTCAGACGGCTGGGGTTGACGAAACCGCACCGCACCGGAGACGATGCACCGGAAGGGAGGAGCCGGTCATCTGGAGAGGACGAAACTGCACCGCCCGAAGAAGGTGCCATCGGTGAGGAGACCCATCGGCTGGGGAGGGAGACCCAGCGGCGAGGAGCCGAACCGGAGGAGGATGACGCAGAGGGCCAGAACCGGAGGAGGAGCCCGTTGCCGCTGCTGGCCGAACCGGAGGAGACTGCGCATCGGAGCCCGGAGAGGAAGCCACCAGAGGTACTGGGGCCGATCCGGGGTGCTAGTTCCGGGCGTTGCCATGGGTGCCGGGGTCGAAGCTGCGGGTCGCCGGAGGCGCCGTAGATGACTCGCCGGACTGCCGACCGGGCCGTCGCGAGCGAGTTGCTGGCTCACCGACCGTGGCCTGCCGCGGTGCGAGACGGAGGGAGATGCCGGTGTCGGGAGGGTAGTCGTCCGAGTTGACCGCATCGGGAGTGTTGACCCGCGTTGACCTTGACCGGGTCACGATTGGGCTGCTGGCCGGTTGTCCCTTGCTGACTCGCTGGGCTGGCCGGCTAAACTTCCCCTGCTGGCCCGGAGAGCTGGGCAGTTGTCCTGGGCTGCTTGCTGGCCAGGATAAAAATTGATGGCCCCAGGTGGAATAAAGGGTGGCCAGTTAATTACCTTGAACTGCTGCCCGGATAACACGACCAGTAGAGCACAATGAACTCTTTGTATAACTTCCCACAGATGGCGCCAATTGTTTCTGCACAAACCCGTAGGCCTGGCAGAAGCACACTAATAAAGATAGAACATGAACACAAGCAAGTATAGTGGTTCACCGTGCCATCGGAGGGCACGGCTACGTTCACTTGGAATACTCTATAGCCGGCTAATAAGCCATCGGTGGTACAAGGGTGGAATGCCTTGGAACCCAGATCCCCAACTCTAAGGGGGAAGCCTTCTATTTATAGGGAAGGAAGGCTCGCTCCTTTACAATGTTTCCAATGTGGGATGCCTATTACACTATTACACAATTCCTTACTCACGAAGCTACTTCAGGTGCCCAGTGGCACGGCTTCCGAGTGCTACACCGGTGATGTGGAACAATGGAGATGTAGCCGGGGTGCTGGTCTACCCGATGGATGCCGGAAGTAGGACCCATGACGCCGGTTGCACGGTCCACGAGGTCGCCGAATATGCTTGGCGGTGCACCATATATACTGTCAACAATAACCATTTTGAGATAGGAGAGACAAAGTTTAAAGCTCAACTTATAATTAATAAACCATAAGAGAACGTTCTGAAATAATTTTGAGACTCTCTGTAAATCTTATTATATTCTATCACACATCAATTAGCAAAGAGTGTACAACTAGTTACTCTACTATGCAGAGACATAATTTACTAATAATATCACATTTCTCACTAAGTTTTCACCGGAAAATAAGTTCAATCATACATTTCATCCTACCATTAAGAGGTTGCGACATGGTGGTTTTTTTTTTCATCTTGTCGTCGTTGCTAAAAGAAAGTAATCTCGTTAACAAATTGAGACTCTAAGGCAAGCCCACCTTTGATTGGGGGATCCGAATCACCTGTTGGGCCTGACGGGTCAAGTAAAGATTTATCAATTTTTTTTTTCCAAGTTTTATTAGAGAGGTTTATGCAGTAGGTTTTCCCAGCTCACCGTCACTGCAGAGAGAACCAAAGTGCGAACGCCGTCGTCTCTCTCTATCAAGCCAACGACGATAAACCATGGCAGAGACGAAGCGAAAAACCAGAGATGACGGAAGGAGACAACAGAGTGGCAGCAAGAAGCCGAAAACGAACAAGAAAGGCAAGGGCGGCGCCGATAAGGCAGAAAGAAAAGGCCCTCGTTTGCCCAACGCTCTGCGGAAGGAGCTCGATCGCTTAAACCCTAGAACCGCCGACTCCGACGAAGAGCTTGCTTCCGACGAAGAGGCTTTGGCTCAGGACCTCTACGAGTACGAAGAGGGACGCCCCGAGGAGGAGTCCAAGAAGAACCGTCGCTTCGACCCCGTCGATAACCTCGACTATGAGTTACCTGAGGATTTCGAGGTTCGCCACTATCTGAATCAACTGTGCATTGTAGTGTGTTTATTTATTTTCAATTTTCTGAAATGTGCTTTGTTGTGTATGTTATGCAGGATGAAGATGTGTTATCAGATGATGACAATGAGGCCAAGGGTGAGGAGGCGGAGGCGGACGAGGCTAAGGAGGAAAATGATGGAAGGAGAATCAGAGAAACTCCGAGTGAGACTACGCAAGGTTAGAGGATGCTTGCTTACTTAGCTGAACTCATTTCTTTGTTGAACAAGATATATCTTAATGTTTTTTTTTGTTTTCTGTTTTCATTTCCATAATGAGTAAATTGCGGGTCAATATATCAGGGAGAAAGAGGAAGATGAACAATTTTGTGGTGTCAGAGGCGTATCCGGAGTCTGAGTATAACCCTACGCGTGATGTATTGGATGGCGAAGGAGTGCTTAGCATCGGAGACCTATTGGACCCTCTACAAGGGAAACATGGGTATAGCAAGCTTAGGAAGAGAGTGCAAGTTCTGGATAAGAAATCTGCACCTATTCAGGCTCCACTTCCGAAGCATGAGCAGGAAAGATTTGAGAGGAAGGTAACGTATGACAACTCAAAGGAAGAGTTAAGAAAGTGGGAGCCAATTGTAAAGAGGAATAGGGAGGCACCTACCATATACTTTGATGCTGATAGGGATCTAGGGCCTTCGTCTGTGGGAACAATAGCGTCTGAATTTGAACCTCGAACTGAGTTTGAGAAGAAAATGGCTTCATTATATACTGATGACGAGGTTATGGATGCTCACAGAAAAGATGGTTCAAGGCTCCTTGAATTAAATAAGGTATGTTTGTCTTCTTATGCGATAAAATTGGGGATTAGGATTGTATGACATGATTAAGATAATTGATAAATATTCTTGTCAACGCAGTCAGTAAAGTAATTTGCAGTCTGATGTTCTTTGATTACATTTGTACATACCTGCACCAAACTTGATTATGAATTCCTTGTACTATTTTTCGATGTTGATACCTGGTAGGTGTCTGCTGAAGATGAAAAGGAGCGCCAGAATCGAATCGCCAAAATGCGCAGCCTTCTGTTCCGGCATGAGTTGAAGTCAAAACACATAAAGAACATCAAATCGAAAACATATCATCGTATGTTGAAGAAAGATAAATTGAAGGCAAATTCTTTACAAAGTCAAACAGATCCAGAGGCTTCTAAAGAACTTGCAATGAAGCAAGAGTATGAACGAGCAAAGGTAATTGGTTACTCCCGTATTGGTGGCGGATAACTTGTAACTTGTCTTGGGTCATTTATACATTACTTCTCAAAATATGTTCTTTATTCCACCAGCAAGAAAGAAGAGTCTTGATTTTTTCCCCTTTTTTGATTTGATATAGGAACGGGCGACTCTAAGGCACAAAGGCAGCTCTAAGTGGGCAAAGCGCATAAAAGAGCGTGGTATAGATGTACAAGATGATGGTACTCGAGCTGCTATAGCCGAACAACAGCACCTGCATGCTCAGCTGACAAGAAAAATGAATTCTATGAAAGATAGTGACACCAGCAGTGATGATGTTAGTGATGACGATGATATCGATGTTAGCTCAGACGATGAGCATAGGGCATCAAAGTTGATAGAAAAAGCAAAGGAGAAGACACTGAAACTGTTAAATGAAGATAATGAAGTCCCAAACTCGGGAGTCCTTAGTTTACCTTTCATGGTAAGTTTTTGATGTTTACACACTGTTTCATCTTAAAAGTGTTGTGCATTATTATATTGTGAAAGCATTTAAAGGCCAGCTGACAATAAAAAGACTCATGACTATAGCCTGTAATAGACTAATAAAGTTATCAACTCCATGATTCTTGTGGTTTTTACACTGTAAATATGTCACTAATAATTATTTCATGTCTGTGTTTACGTTAATGGTCTTTTTGGTTTGTTTTGTCATAGGAACGTGCGTCTA
This sequence comes from Potentilla sterilis, assembly GCA_963682095.1. Taxonomy (NCBI): domain Eukaryota; kingdom Viridiplantae; phylum Streptophyta; class Magnoliopsida; order Rosales; family Rosaceae; genus Potentilla; species Potentilla sterilis. The sequence continues at coordinate 9,320,343 of OY821757.1, forward strand.
AAAAAAAGAAAGAGGCAGCTGATGAAGAAGCTAAACTTGCTCTTCAAGAGTATGAGTCATGGCAAAACCAATTGGGGGATTCCTGTGGGGTCAAAAGTCCTAAAGTAGGCCGTTCCAGTGGTAGAATGGTTTTCAATGGAAAAGAGGCTCCAGAATCAAGTAAGAAGACTGAATCAGATAATAAGATTAGATCAGATAATTATTACGGTGATAGTGATAGTGAAGATGACTTGGAACCCATCAGTATTTCCACTGTCGGGAAATACAAAAGTAATGAACTGATGAAGGGTGCCAACACTTCTCCTGTTTTACTTCGTGAAGATTCTGAAAATCATGCGGATCCTTCTCTCAAGGTGATAGAGCTTGACCTTGTTCTGTCCTTTTTTTGAAGACCTCTATTTTGTTCCATGAGCTTGAAATATGCCATTTCTTTTGGTTCAACAGAACCTTGATGGTAGTGTTCAAGATCCAGGTCCCCAGGCCACACACGAAGTTTCCATTTTTGCTTCAGGAACATGGAGAAAGGTTATTTCTAGCTTGTGTTTTTTGTTTATTCTTTGATATTAGTGATACCATTTCCTTTATAAATATATTTCTGTGATGAATATTTGCCTTTCATTTTTTACCGTGTTAAATTTATGAGTGTGTTATAACTGGTTCAGATGAAGAATGGAAGTGACGCAAATGCCAATGCCAAGAAGTCTTCCACATCACTGCAATCAGTTGTGCAGGATCCAAATGTGCAAGTATGACTTTCTCCATTTGCAAATTTACAGCTTTATGTCTTTGATTGATTACTGCCCTTAACTTTTGAGAATGCATCTGCTACAGGAACCTTTAAAGGATTTGGATGATAACAGTGATGCAGATAGTGAGGAACAAATGGCGGATGGGATTATTCCACCGGTACCAGAACCATCTTATGAACTTCCTTCCCAAGAAGAGCTAATTCGTCAAGCCTTTGCAGCAGATAATGTGGAGGATGAGTTCAAGAAAACCAAAGAGGATATTTTGAACGAGGAGAATCCTGAACCTGAAAAGCCTGTGTTACTCCCTGGGTGGGGTCAATGGACTAACGTACAGAAAAAGAAAGGGATACCTGCTTATATGCAGATAGAACATGAAAGTGCAAAGAAGAAGAGGGAAGAAGCCCTTAGAGGAAGGAAGGATGCAAGTCTCAAAAATGTTATTATCACTGAAAAGCCGCCAAATAAACAGGTCAGCTATTTTGGATAATTGTCACAATTCCACCTACTTCTCATCAAATAGATTTATGCTGGGTCACAGAATTTAAACATTGAATTTTCATGGAAACTATTTAATAGGTCATCTCATGACTTTTAGATTCAAGAAATCTTCTTAGTTCTTTCCTTTGTATATGAATTTGACAGGCTCAGAAACTTTTCACACCATCATTGCCCTACCCTTTCACGTCCAAAGAAGTTTTTGAACAGAGCATCCGTATGCCCCTTGGTCCTGAATTCAACCCTGCAAGTATGGTTGGAGTTCTTAATCGGCCTGACGTAAGTGCCTCCTTACAATCCCCACTGCAGATGAACTATCCTTGTAGAAAATTATTTAACTACTCTTTTAGCTTCTATTAATGTCATAAAAAAAAACCTGGACTTTTGGATGCTATTGGATTTGTGCGCATCTCATTTTCCAGCCTGAATCATTTGCAGGTGATGAAGAAACCAGGTGAAATTATAAACCCCATCGAGTATAAGGAGGTGAATGCTTATGAAAAAATAGAGGGCCACAAAAAGAGTGGACAGAAACAAAAGATGAACAAGAAGAGTAAGAGCAACAGAAATATGACAAGATTTACTTGACAAGAGTTTTTGCATTATTTTCTTGGGTTTCCAATTTTGAATGACATGAAGAGTATAAGGAAAGAGAGATGAAGCGTATGATGATACCAATGATATTATTCTAGGCGCTATTACTGGCTTGGCTACATAGCTCGATTTTTTTGGGTGAATTACATAGCTCGATTAAGAGTGAATGAAGATGCCAAGTATTTTTGGTATTAGACTTTGGAGTATGATCAGTACGGTTTGATCTCTATGTTGTTAATGAACATATTTTCATTAGCCTGTCATATATATGTTGCTTCTGTATTTCTCTGTCAAAACCAAATACCAAGTGATGTTGTTTTGTTACTTTCATGACTTTTATGGGACAAATTTATTTCAGTCTCAAAGTCAGTATGATGATTTGCAAGAACTTTCAAGACAAAAGAATGGCTTTGTAAAACCGAGCAAGATGCAAAACACATTTAGATGTTGTTCTAGTTGCCATCAAATCATTTTAGAAATTGTCTGACAAAACAAAAGCAGCAAAGATACTGTGTCGAAAAACAATGTCTAACAGTAGCTTTTGAATCTCAGATATTTATGTCAATTGAAAGATCGAAGTGGCATGCATTTTGTAATCACATCAAGATGTAAATGTAATTTGGAGAGTAACTAATAGCATACATAACTAGATCAATGTTAAGTAGAATCTATCGGAAGATAAAAGCTACGTTAACTAGATCGAAGTGGCAAGCTTTTCACGTTCTGAAGAGCAAGCATTCATCCCCTCCCTATTTCGATAAGAATTAGCTATTAGTTCTTGACGGGACTTGAACTTCTTGTCCCTCTTTCTTGAGAATGTTTAGGGTTAATTCTTTCGAATAAGTTAAATAGGACAAACTAGTTAAGACCAAAGGCAAGAAATGATCTTGTCCTCTTTAGCTTCATGGTTCCCAGAACTTCACTAAGACACTCACAAGCATAAACAAATAGATCGAACAAGTTAATTGTTAGCTACTTGCAATTTTTAGGGGTACTACATTTCACAAGTAGCTAGCCAACTCTTTAAAAGAGTACACCAGTAGCTACAAAATGGTAGGTCATTATGTGCTCAACTATGACATATAAATAGGACCCGACTCTGCTTGCTTAACTATATCCAGTATCAGTGGCAAATCAAATGCCATATGATAGATTCACAGTATTGTAGAATTTGTTAACAATTTGATAAGACACATATATACATACCAGTGGCAAGAATCAAATGCCAACTGATCTCTTCACTCTCCAAGGTTACTAGAATGGCTGTTGCAATCTCTTTGGCTGTTTTGAAAGTCACGATCCAGCAAAGTTTCTATTGTACCAATTGGATCCCTGAACATAATGTAAAACGAGTGAAAGAGTGAGCTACTTTCTTTTTAGTAGCAAACCACTACTTCTTGCAGTTACAATTAATCAATGAGTTGATTATCTTGCATATCAATTGACTACAAGAGCTCTTTGTATATTTTGTTTTTTAAGAGAAAATCAACCAACTCTTCTACTGTATTGACTGAGAATTTACCCTGTAAGTTCATCAAGTGCACCCTACATTCACACATAATTAATATAACACAAGAAGAGCTTAATTTGGGTTACATGAATGGGACTCAGTTAGCTATGCATTGTGGTGGTATGACTCCAAACTTTGCATACGGATCTTGATGCAGACGACAGAAGCTATGAAGAATTTAATTCAAAATGCTGACACTACTTCCCTTCAATCATCCCCATGCTAGTTGTAAACACATATTGATCACTATAAGAACTAATTTCAAAATGCTAAACACAATTTCTCTTCATTCCCATGGCTAGCAGCAATGACATTGATGGCTAACACATCCCACACAGACTAATTTCTACAATGATAGTATATTTTATTCGTGTGTGTGTGTGTGTTAATAGTACCAAACTACCGATTCATAGGTCACAAATTTCTGCTTCATATGCAGAGTATATATCCACTTCAAGCCAAATAAGTCATTATTTCTTAAATAAATCAAGACTAGGGGTGGATTCGGTTCCATTCTGTTCGGTTTTTGACCAAAACCGAGAACCAAACCGAATTAAAAATTCAGTTCGGTTCGGTTCGGTTTTTTATTTTTGGAGGGAGTGAACCGAAAACCGAACCAAACCGAACGGTTCAGTTCGGTTCGGTTTTTTTTCAGTTTTTTTTTTTTAAATGTAATATTAAATATTTGTATTTAAAAAAAACTTTGTGAAAAATTCAAAATTCGCTAATTCGACAATTCAAGTAGTTGATTTTTTTTTGTTTTTGATATTTTCTTATTTTTATAAGCATACGCATACAATCTATTGGTAATATTTATGACAACAAATCATCAATCTACAAAAATTGTAACCACCAAAGTCTTAACTCTTAAAAATTCAAACTATGACATCATAATTTAATATTTTTAAATTAAAAAAATATGGCCTTGGATTTTTTAAGCAACACAACACTCTTAATATTTTACCTAGAGTCCTACACGGACATTTTGAATATTTTGACATGCACACAACCTCACACAAAAATAAAATAAAATATAAAATATTAATAAAAAAGTAAAATATATAATCATAAAACCTAAAATCACATTAATCGAAATTAGGGTTGTCAATGGGTCGTGTCGTGTCGGGTTCGTGTCGGGTCAAGATTTTTCGCGTGTCACAAAACACAAACCCAAACCCAACCCATTTAATAATCGTGTCGAAAATTTAAACTTAAACCCAACCTATTTATTAACGGGTTACCCGTTTCCAACCCGTTTAACCCATTTAATAAATAGGTCGTGCCGTGTTGGACAAATGACCCATTAACATTATGACCCATTTAACTAATGACTTGATTAAATTCACAACAAACTACACAAGACCACAATTATCTGTAATTCATATATAAATCCATTCATAAAATTAAAAACTCTCATAAGTTTAAAATTAAAAAATTCATCCATCGTATAAAAAAAAATATACATAATCCATAAACTGAGTTTGAAATTTAAGTTTGAATGTAAAGCATCAAATGCCAACTTGCAAACACTGCTTCACTTTATTCAGCATAAAAGGAACAAGTAATCACCACCTATAACAAAGCAAGATCATGGAAACGAGAACAAACATGAATACAATAATCTTATTAGGGTTTGAACATGCTATCTAATAATCATGGAAACGAGAACAGAATATATATATGTTTGTTCATATGTATAAACCCTAAGTTCCTTACGATAGCATATATATAATAATCATATATCTCATCCCAGTTTTGAACTGGAAGATCTAGAACAAGAGTTGATCAAAATCAAGTATCAGATAAACATATCTCATATATAAAAGTACCATTGGCTTGACGATAATACCTTCTCGAGAAAAGGTGAAGTTTTGATGCTGATGTGCGGTGGAACTTAGGGTTTTTGTGTTGATACAAGGTTTAAACAAGAGAATTTATTGTGTTAACGGTAACCCTAATTGTAAGAAAAGACTTAATCGACCCTTATAAACACGTAATGTATGGGTCATGTATGCATGTTATATATAATATAACCCGACTTATTTAATAAACGTGTTAAGCGGGTTAATTTCGAGTTGGCGGGTTGACCCGCGGTTGACCCATTTAATAAATGGGTCATGGCGGGTTGACCCGCCGCTGACCCGCTTTTTAATCGTGCGGGTTCAACCCGCTTTATTTCGTGCGGGTTTCGAGTCGTGTTATCGGGTCGTGTCGAAATTGACAGGCCTAAATCGAATCAAATATTTAATAATAAAATACAAAACGACATCTTTTTAATGAGAATTCGGTTTTTTAGTTCGGTTCAGTTTTTCACAAGGTAAAACTAAAAACCAAACCGAATTAATTCGGTTCGGTTCGGTTTTTTCCTTTCGGTTCGGTTTTTTTTTTGTTTCGGTTCGGATTTCAACTCGGTTTTTTTCGGTTTTCGGTTTCGAATGTCCACCCCTAATCAAGACTATATGAATCGACTAAATACATGATGCATGCAATCAAAAGTTTCAAACTAGACCTTTTCATATACCGGTAAATCAGTTATTTGTATTAGTAAGTAGTGAAGAAAAAAACATTCTGCAGGGATACAAAATCTTATGTGAGATACTGTTTTTGTTTCAAAATTTAACATCTCCCATCAATTAATCATTAAATCTTTTTTTTATTTTTTAAATTGATTGATAATGGCGAACGATAAGAAAGAAAAATAAGAATATAAGGGCGAAAAAAGAAAATTGTAGTAAAAATTTGCTTGTTGTATTGATACACAGAAGATTGGAAAGGCAAAGGAATTATGTGGACTCCATATATTTTAGGAAAATGACATTTTTAGTTTCTATGCAATTGCAAGAATCTAGCATTCAATGAAAAAAGACTTCAGTTGATCACACAGCATCATACCATACCTGAGCAAAGAAATTGAGATGAACATAGTTAATTACTTCCTGCTGTGGAAGTCAGAAGTTGAGGGACCATTGCAAACCAGCCAGACCGTTACATGGTCCTCATCTACTTTGATAGACTTCATAAATAAGTGAGCCCCTTTCTGTTGCATTGCATTGGGAAAAAAAAAAAATTATTATCAAATACTATAAATTTTAACATATTTTTAAGAGTGTTTATTAACATTATATGTAATTTGCATTATTAGAGTATAGAAAACTATACTCTGTTTGATCAATTGCTAATATACAAAATATAAAAGAAAAAGACAAATTAAGTAATTCACACACACAAAGACATACCTTCTACGTAAAAAGTCGTACAGTTGTTTATCATTGAGTTGGACTGGGTTGGTGCTGCCAAAGTAATAAAATATGGAGAGCTGGACATACCGACTCTTCTTCGGGTAGCTTGTGAATTTCGTTCCTCATCAGTGAAATAGCAGTAATCCGCGTGGCCAACACTTTAAACCAAAGCCAACTTTCACCAAGAAACCATGTTCAGATTCGGCAATTTGAATGGCTGTATCCCGGATGACGTCATGCATCTTTACACATCCATTTTTCTGGCTATCCAAAAGCCAGCTAGAGTCTTCCAGGTACTTGACTATTGAAACTAGTTCGCCTCTGGCTTCTCCAATTGTCTTGTTCGAACCGCATACCTTAACAAGTCTTCTATTTTTATTTCATGATCTTCTGGGAATAGGCACAGAGCAATAAGCATGACTTGGAATCCTCATCTTTCAAGTAATCGAAGCTGAATTTTATACATTCGAAAGCCTCTTGCTCATCCTCGACAATTGCAGACTGTGACTTCTCTAGTCTTCGAGCTGCTTTTTCCCATTCTGCATGATCTTTATCTCCGAGTGCTCTTGTCACTGCTATCAACGCAATGGGTAGACGCCTACATTCTCCAGCTACTTTCTTGGCAACACCCTCAAAAGTCGTCGATGCAAGAGACCTTCTTGCACTTCTCACAAACAAGGTCCAAGAATCTTTTTCTGATAGGATATCAAGGGCGATCTTTTCTTGGCACTTCATGTCAAGACAGACTTGCCTTCTCCGTGTGGTGAGTATGACTTCGGAATGACACCTTTGAAGCTGCTCATGACTGGGAATTCCTATGGCTGATAATTCTATTCTCGTCTAGACATCATCAAGGATTATAAGAATCTTTTCTTTTTTCATGATCTCCATTTTCAATCTAGCAACTCTTGCAATTTCTGTCTCCTCTTCTAATTTCTACTGCTCGGCCAATGTGTCTTGAATTTTCGTCAATTCAGGTCTTTGGGATACCACAGCCATAATGACATGATGAAACACGCCATTTTTCTTGGATTGTGCAGCAACTTCCTTAACCATGGTTGTCTTGCCTACGCCGCCCATTCCGAAGACCCCAACAGCAGTGACGTTGTCAGCTTCAAGAGCCTTCATAACCTCAACCATTGCTTTTCTTGTTGCTTCACAAAATCTTCGGTGCACATTGTACACTCAGTGTCGAAAGGTTGTATTCTTACGCACAAATTATCCACAATTTTCTCGACAAGTTCTTTTTCAGTCCTACAAGGAAGGAATAATCAAGGGTTAATTAGCAAATCCAAATAACTCTAGGATGATTATAATAGATAATCACATCATAGTACTTACTTGTAATCATTTTGTTCTTTCTTTTTTGTCTCACACTAGGAAGAAAATAAGGCCATGACTCTGTTTCTGAAGATTGTGAAGTTGAATATAGGAAATTGTATACCATCTTACAACCACATATCCTTACAAAGATAATGAAATGTTGAATAAAAAAGTAAAAAGTCTTCCTATCAAAGCTAAAGCTTGAGGGCAACTACTGGTGTGTATGGCATCTTCGTCCCTCTTTCATTTCCACACGTTGCAAGAACTTGCCTAGAAATGGCAAATTAGGCTCCTCAGTAGTAGTTTCCATCGTAGGAATGGCAAGCATCCATGTAAATTGTATTGAACTGGTGAGTGGAAAGAATAATATTTACTTTTTGTGATTCTAATATGTATTGCATACCTTCTTCTGTTCATGCAAATGATGCAATGAAGTAAAAATAATGGGAAATGACCTACAATTTCAGTATTGGTAGTACTCAGAGCATCAAGACCTACAATTTCTTCGATTATAACATATTTAGCTATAGGAAAGTAAGGCTTACAATTTTGATCCTAAACACACAAATGTCTCGATAGGATAGGCAGCGATGATCAAATCTCAGTGAACCTCCAACTTGAGAGTTTAAACCAACACCAACTACAATCACACTTCTCCGCAATGCTACACGAGCTTTTACTCGCCCTACTGGGCTACACCGGCGATCTCATCATCGACGAGAGAGAGCACTCCGCCTCTCTCGGAATCGACGCCCCCATTTCCGATCACCCTACTTTCAACCTCGCTCCGGACATCTCCTTCATCCAACCCAGCGAAAGGTAAACCCTAATTTCAACCTCACTTCCTCAAATTTAACCAACTAACTCTTCGAATTGTTCACCAAATCGTGTCTACTTGAATTGCAGGGATCTCATACAGAGAATCGTCACCTTAGGGTTTTACTACAGAGAGCTTGACCGCTTCGCCACCAGGTCTCGGAATTTGAGCTGGATAAGGTCCGCCAAGCCCAGTCCGGTACTCGCCGGCAAGGCTGAGAAGCCGAGTGTGTACCGGAGAGCCGTTGCTAACGGAATTGTGGAGATTCTCTCGGTTTATAGGTCGGCGGTTCTTCACATTGAGCAGAAGTTGTTGGCTGAGTCTATTCCTATACTGGCTACTGTGACTCAGGGCCTCACTAAGGTAGGGTTTTCGGATTTTTTATGCTGCTGTGTTGCTGTGTGTTGATGGTTTTTGGTTGTGGTTCTTATGATTAAGTGGATTTTTTTGTTAGTTTTTCGTGCTTTTGCCGCCTTTGTATGAGCTTGTGCTAGAGATTGAGAGGGATGATATTCGCGGCGGTCAGCTGCTTAATCTTTTGCATAAACGGTGCCATTGTGGAGTGCCGGAGTTGCAGACGTGCATTCAGAGGTACATACTCATTTTTTTCTAGTCCCGTTGGAAAATGTGTGATATTTACGTCTACTTGACGTGATTTAGTGTTATTTGAAATGCAATTTGCTTTGCAAAATCTGAGCTGATTAGTGTCCAATATGCATTTTTCTCTGTGTTGGTAGCGTAGGCTTCTTTGGCATGCGCATCAGGTCATGTATAACCAGCTAGCAGCATGGATGGTGTATGGGATTCTTCAAGACCAGCATGGAGAGTTTTTCATTAGGAGGTAGTAAGGCCTTGTATTTTTCCTTCTAAGATGTAAGCCTTCCATTTTTAGTTATGCTCATTGAAGTGGTTTATTTTTGTCGGTTGTAACTCTTTTCAGGATGGAAGATAAGGATGTTGAGCACGGGTCATCTCATCAAGACATATCTGAAAAGTTGGCACGTATGTCAACGGATGATACATCAGATTGGCACTTGGGATTTCATATATATTTGGTAATTTTGACTCTACATTATTGTATTTACATGATAGATATATATGGATTTGTGATGGATCTTTCTCTTTTTGTAAGACTAGAAGTATATGTGCTAGTTTCTTTGGGCAGTAATGCTGCCCTATTCATACTCTCACCACCCCCAAGTGCACCAAAGATATGCAAGTTTTTGTTTCTAGCCAAAATTTGGAAATTCCTTGCTAATACTTAAAAGTTATGTCTTTTTCCGTTTCTTTTGTAGGGTATGCTACCCGAATATATCCAGATGCGTGTCGCAGAATCAGTATTGTTTGCTGGCAAGGCCATCAGGGTTCTTCGCAATCCAAGTCATGCCTTTCGGTTTCAGGATGATGTATTACATCAGCAGGTGCCAAGGGGGTCTCAGAAAATCCAAGGATTTTCAGGACGTTTCCCATTTCACAAAGACCCTTTTGTTGAGAAAGAACTGTTTGGAGAAGAAATGCTTCCACAATCTGAGGCCGATAAGATTGAAACTATGCTTCTGGAACTAAAGGTTTTTTTCTTACTGTTTTGGGGTACTGTTATTGCTTATTCTTCTTGCTGGTTATCTGCCCTTGTGTGCAATGAGTTGTTTTAGGAGATAGTTTAAACTTGATTCACTGCACATTTGTTATTTACTGATAGTTCTTCCCAGGCTTTGATACTTGTGTTCTTATGTGCAGGAATCATCCGAGTTCCACAAAAGATCCTTTGAATGTGCAGTTGACTCAATACGGGCTATTGCTGCCAGCCATCTTTGGCAGGTGCTAAATGTGACAAACTTGGTCCTTCCAATTTATGAGCAAAAATTTACTGTATTCCCTCAATTTCTGCAGCTTGTGGTTGTACGTGCTGACTTGAATGGTCATCTAAAGGCACTGAAAGACTATTTTCTGTTAGCGAAAGGAGATTTCTTTCAGGTAAGGGTGTAAAGTATGCAAATATTGCTTCCTTCTGTGTTTCCAATAACTTTTTAAACAACTATTATCACGAGAGCGAGAATAATCCTTCCCTGAACAAGTCAAAAGTGTTCTTAAGATAGACGTGCAGGAGGTACTGATTGCAATTAGGTAGAGTTTCCCATTGATATATCTTTTAACTAAGCATGATCGATTCTGCCAGTGTTTTCTTGAAGAGAGTCGCCAATTGATGCGGCTACCTCCTCGCCAGTCAACTGCCGAGGCTGATCTTATGGTCCCTTTCCAGCTGGTAAGATGAGTATGATTATGTATTATTCAGCTAGTTGCGCCAATATCCTTTATTTTCTGTTTGAATTCTAGTTGCTTCGAAATTTTCAATGCAGGCTGCTCTTAAGACTATAGGTGAGGAAGACAAACATTTCTCTAGAGTATCCTTAAGGTTCGATTTACCAGCCAATTTTTTTATCAGTCATTTCATTTCAGTTTTCATGTACAATGTTCACTTAGTTGTCTCTCTGTATCTACTAGGATGCCTTCATTTGGGATGGCTATTAAATCTTCCCAATTAGATGTACCAAAGACAGATGGGAATTCAGCCACTGCACAGTCAAGTGCTTCGTCAAATATAACCCTTGATGGTTGGGATGGGATCGCTCTTGAATACTTTGTTGATTGGCCCTTACAGCTGTTCTTTACTCCAGAAGTGCTCTCTAAGTAATAGTCCACTGCCAGTTCTATTTGTGCATGCCATTGGTTCTATCCTTTAGTTTTGTCTGTAGAAGTTGGATTTGGTTCTTAGTATATTATATGCTTTGTACTTGGGAGGAAAGAAAACAAACCTTTTCAGAAAAAAGTTGTAGCAGTTCAAATACTTGATAAGTCGTGAATGTTGACCTTTTTTTACTTATAAATGCTGTGAATCTACCCAGGTACTGTCGGGTTTTCCAATATTTGCTAAGGCTGAAGCGAACACAAATGGAGTTGGAGAAGTCATGGGCGTCTGTGATGCATCAGGATCACACAGATTTTGCCACACATCGGAATGATCGTGTAAAATGCTCGGTATCACAACAACGAAGGCAGCGAAGCAGACCAATGTGGCGTATTAGAGAGCATATGGCTTTCTTGATTAGAAATCTTCAATTTTATATACAGGTCATGATTGTTCCATATACTTTCACTTCTGTGTTTTCATTAATTTTACTAGAAATCCGTGAATAGAAGTTTTCTATACTTTCATGACTGATTACATATATCCTAAATCTACTAGGTGGATGTGATAGAATCCCAATGGAACGTTTTGCAAGCTCACATCCAAGATTCTCATGACTTTAATGGACTTGTAGGTGTCCATCTGGAGTAAGTTCATCTGATTGCTTATCACTTCTAATATCGGCCTTATCATGTTTCCTTTGGTAATTTTACTTATGGATAGCTGTCATTTGTTAAAGTTTGTCTATATAATAGAATCATTATCAATGACATGCCTTAATGAAAACAGTTAAGGCATGTTATTATCAATATTAATCAACGGTAACTACAGGAAAGTCACTCCAGAACCCACTTAGACAGTCTAGGTTTGCTTTCCCAACTTAAAGTTCCTCCATTCCATTTATTTTTCTGGCTAGATGCCCTATATTACTGATTGTGCTGAATCGATAGAGCAGAAGTGCTCCACATGCAGAAGAATTTGTTAGGGTAGAAATGGTCTTTGTGACACCTTTCCCCACTTAAAATATATGTGGGCTGTCTCTTTTGACAATAGGGGAAAATCAGGTTTAGTCAGCTATCAATTGTTTCTACAGTGTGTATAGTTCCTTGTATGATTAATAAGTTGTAAAATGGCCATGATTCAGAGTAATACTAATGTAGTTCTGATATTGCTTACAGGTACTTAAATGCTCTAATCTCACAATCTTTCTTGGACATTGGATCTTTATCAAGGATACTTGACAGCATAATGAAACTTTGCATTCGATTCTGCTGGAACATTGAGAACCAAGAAAGCAGTGCAAATACATCTGAATTGGAACATATTATAGAGGTGCTGGCCTACGAAGTTTCTATATTGTTATATGGTATTCAAAACTTGGGTAAATGCAGTTGGTATTACCAAAAACAAAAATTCATCTTGTTTAATTATTGGCAAGAATGTTTCTACTTACTACTGACATTGTCCTGTGAATTTACACCCTGGCCTATCTATTTGTTTCTAGCAAGAGATTATTTGAGTTTGTGTGTGATATTATTGGCTTTCACAAGACTTCTTGGTTGTATAGTACGGACCTAAGGATACCTGCATATCTGGTTTTTGTTTGCCTTTAGAAAATCACCTAACAAACTCTTTTGAGTTCTGTTTGGACTTCCTGTTTCACATTGGCCTCTTTGTTCAGGAATTCAACAAGAAATCGAACTCCCTGTACACAATATTGCGCAGTAGTAGGCTTGTTGGGAGTCAGCGAGCACCATTTCTTAGGCGTTTTCTGATGCGTCTGAACTTCAATTCCTTCTTTGAGGTAATGCAAGATGATGATCTAGATACTTCACTATATGCACTGCAATTTCCTAACAGTTCATTGTTCCTCTCCCAACAGGCGACAGCTAGAGGAGTGCTGAATGTTGTTAGACCACGCCCTGCAGTTTCTGTTTTGAATCAACAGTAGTATCTGTCTTACTAAAAGGGTTCAAAGTCATCCACATTATCTTCAGTACTATTGCCATGTGAAAGCAGGTAAACTTCATCTTCGATCCTTAATATTTAATGTAAGGGTGCAGAGAGATTCATTCTGGTCTGAAACAGATTTTCTTGTGGCCTCTCTTGACAGTTTGGTGGTGCACCTTGCTGGTTAATGTGTGTTTTTCCATAGTCAATTATCCAGATTTGGTGGGGCCATGAGATGTTTGCTTGTTGATGTGAAGGGTCCTCTGGTCAAATCCCTCCATGCTGAGAAATCCATGAAGATCAGCTAACGATTTTATTTGGTAGCTTGGACTTGTGGGTGGACTTGTCATTTTGCAGCTTGCGATTAACATTGAAAGTCAGTTGATTTATAAGTTGGGGTTTTGGGTTGGGTTTGTATTCGGTTTTCAGTTTGATACGTAAGAATGTATATACAAATGACTTGTAAGATAATGAATCCGAAGCAATTAGATTCGGGAGATGCTTCTTTCCACTAGTGAAGGAATTTCATCTAATTTGTCCATCGTTCTGAAGTGAAGCACCTCCCCACTTTTCATACGAGTACTTTATTTTGTGCCTTGATGTTGCTTGCAAGCATGTCATTTGGATTCAGCTTTTTATCGAGATGAAAGAACCAAACATACATGAATGTCTGTCAACAACAAACTTTCAGTAACAGCGATGGTTCAAAATGAAAAGCAGACAACTGGTTGTGTCGGGGGGTGGGGGGGAGATTAGCAAGGAGCAGTCACTAATATGGACAATTGATATCTGACACCAGATGTATACATTATATTTTGTATTTCTATACCAACCAAGAAAAATGAGAGAACAACCAGATTCCAAAACCTTTTATTACAAGAACTTACGATGTGGAGACTAGAAAAAACAAGGCCACCAGAAGAAGCAATATGTTATTATGGCCACAGGCCACAGCTACCCAATTTCTATCAGAGCTCTTCAAAACCTTCTTCATCCCCTTGCTCCTCAACTCTTTGAAATTCCCTTCTCCAAGTTTCCATCTGTAAATAAAAATTAGATATAAAAGTTGAAGCTCTGTAACTGGACTGAAAAACAATATCACAGTGAAAATTAACATTTCTTGGAAGTAGCAAATAACCATAGTGATTCAATGCAGCAACTTCAGGGATGACTCAGGGAGACATACAGGTCTCAACCTGTCGAGTGGACAAATTTGAAAACTTGATCCTCACCCACACAGTTACAACTAAAGCATTAGCTGATTAATCTTTATACAGAAGAACGTCATACCTGAGCATCAGAAAACTGCAGTTGTTCTGAGGAAAATAGTATATTCTTGTAAGGTCCTGCTGCTAACTCTTTTCCTAAACTTGTTGCAACTTCTTCATAGCAAATCATATCCACCCGGAAGCCATTGCTCATGAACAATTTCTCCATCCATTCCCTTGCACTAGTCTACATGATACAGGAAAGAGCTGATGTATAAAGAAGACAAGCAATTATCTAAGCTCAAAGATACTTTAAATAAGCCAACTGACCTTGGTCACTATTTCAGTCTCTGCCAACCAAGCAGGCAATTCTCCCAAAAAGCCACATCCATTCATGGACAAACCACTTACAGTGAGCAAAATATCCTCGCAATTTGCCAAGGTCATCACAGGTAGTCCCTACAATAACATATAACATTACATCCCTATTCACCATAATGTGCAACACAGAGAGAACTTATCAATGATTCAAAGACAAATCTATTATTCATTTGGATGATCATTATTGCAGAACTTCAAATCCTACCACATACCTGCATGGCCCATATACTAGGCCGGTTACCATTGAAGCCTTTAGCACGTAAAGTTTGCTGCAAGTCAGAGGACTCCAATGGAACATGAAGGAATAAGCAACTTCTTGGGATTTTAGCCCCAACACCTAAAAGATATAAGATGACACAATGAGAAAAGCTAGTAATGCGCACAAATTCACAAAAGAGGGGATTTATCAAGGATGAAGACTGACACAATATCTGCATAAACCCTGCAAAACTTTTGAAATCATGAAGAAGAAAAGAACAAATGGTCCACAAGAATGCCACCTCCAGACTTACTATGAGTGCACGGCATATGAATTCAAATTTGAATATACTAAATGACGGCAATACTAAACACTGAAACTTGTTTTAGTTCCCCCATATGGACACATATAATCTATATTGTATGTTTGCAAACACCTTTAAGCTTTTCAGCTGCACCATTGAATACTCGGTCTGGCGATATATCAAAAATTATGGTTGAAGTCGGCCAACTAAGCCTATACGGCCGAGTGTCCATGCCATCTGTTAGCAAAACAACCTGCATTCACAACAAAAGTATTTTTAAAACTTAACTGCTGAACACGTTTCTACTAAGTTCAACCAATTCTGAACAAGTAAACGAAAACTACCTGCTTAAGCCCATCAATATGGTTCACTGTACGAAGCAACTTATCATCAATGTACTTAGTTGCAAGGCAATAATGGTGTGAGCGTTGCTTCAAATCCATCTGCGCATTCGGATGAACAAAGCAACCGGCATACGGATCAACAAACAGAGGCTCTGCAGATTCAAATGTTAACTAAATACTCAACAAAAAAAAAAATGTAATGTATGTGTCAAACGCAATTGGCTATCAACTGTTTGAGGAAATGCCTGACTGAAAAATATAGTGCGCAGGAGAATAAGGTAGAGAGGGTTAGGAGGTTGCCTGGTCGGTGGGTCTCTCGGAAACGAAGAGAAGCTGAATTAATGGCGTCTTGGAGTAAAGGGTCAATTTCGTCGTTGGGTTTAGCTCTGAAGCTCAAGCCGCAATTTCTGATTGGTCTTGAAATGGAGGAGGTTAGGGGACTGCGCAAGACAGCTGTAGGTGGGGAGTGTGCGAAGCCCAGTACAGAGTCCATATACAATTTCGATGAGTCTTGTTTGTCACCGATGATGAGTCGTGCGAGTCAGAATTGGAGAATTCATCGTCCGTCTCCGTCCATTGAGCTCCGTAAAGGGTGTTTAGTCTGAGACGGCTTCCCTCCGTAGAGCGCGACGAACTTAATCATCAAAGATAAACGACAGCTCATTGTCAACGACACCCCGTTTTTATTTTTATTTTTTGAGACCTTACCCAAATAACATCCTTCACTTCTGATATCATTCTATCCATACATGAAAAATAGCAATCTTACAAAGCAATCATCATAAAATTCATATAGTTCATTTTGAGGTTGGAGCTTTTTGTGTAGGCTTAATTAGTGAGCTAATTTGAATGTAGTGAGGGTAACATGTTTTTTGTTTTAGGCGGCTTGTTACCAACATAGCTATGGTGTAAACTCAACATCGAATGTATGCGTCCTCCGACTGCGCATAAGTAATGAAATTATCTAATTTCCATCTCAAATAAAACTGTAGTTTGTATTTAAATTATAGTAGTAAGTAATTTCCCTTCAATTTTTTTTTTAAAGGGACAAAAAAAAAGTATACCTAGTTTTGTTCTTTCATGCTTGGGTCTTGGATAATTGAGTGAACATGTTGGACCATAAGTAATGTCATAGCCATTTCTTCTCATCAAGCAAGTACTTGGAACCATTTCATCCAGATGTTACAATAGACTCATAAAGCTTGGTGCTACTACTAGTCTACTATAATCTCTCTTCTATTTTCACTGTAGTCTATGTTGGAAGTAAGAACATTAAAAAAAAAATTGCTAATGTTGCACAATGAGTGACAAACATATAGTTTTAGTGCGTAATAATACTTTCATTCTATATTTACCGTGATATGAATCACACTTCTCATTCTCTCATCTTCGTCTACAATGATGATCATACACAAGAACATAAATAGCTTATTATCCATGGAAAATGCAACAGAGCTCCATTTCTGTGGGATAAAGAAGCTGGAAGCTACCCCACCCAACACTCCAACAATGGTGTTAGGAAAATTATTTTTTCAGTCACCTACCTAATTTAAATAATTCAATTAAAATATTTATATAAAAAAGATGTTGAATTGGAGTTCTACCAACCCCCATGGCAAATTATCAAAGAAACCCATCTTAGTATCTAATTCAGACCGAAGGCTGCTATAGAAGTTGAAATGTTAGTACACAAATGTTAGGTGCCAGAAATGTTTACCTTTCCTTTTAAAACCCACAAGATACCATAAAACACAGACCAATAGAGTGAGATTAGAGTGAAGCAAACCAAAGGGAGAGAAGAGAAGCAGAGGTAGTAGAAGAAGACACACGCTTATCTTCATCCCTCTATCAACAATGGACCCCAATCCCCAAATCTCAGAGAACGCAGAAGAAGAGCAACAAAACCCACTAGCACTCATCTCTTCTTCTTCTTCTTCTTGTTCATCATCTGTACCATTCGCTACAGCTTCACTCTCCCTCTCCCTCTCCCTCTCCTCAATCCTCCCCACCCACCACTTCTTCCACCAACCCAAAACCACCGCCCTCTTCACTTCCTCCTCAGCCAAAATCCCAACCCAAGCTTCCTCTCTCTCCCACCTCTCCCTCTCCGCCACACCCACACCCACACCCTCCAAGCTCTCCTTCAACTCCACCATCTCCGCCAACCCCCTCCAATCCCCACTCACCCTCAACCCCCGCCGCCCCCTCGACCCCAACAACGGCGCCGCCCTCCGCCGCGCCTCCATCGTCTGGTTCCGTAACGACCTCCGCGTCCACGACAACGAGCCCCTCAACTCCGCCAACAACGAGTCCATCTCCGTCCTCCCCGTCTTCTGCTTCGACCCCCGAGACTTCGGCAAGTCCTCCTCAGGGTTCGACAAGACCGGCCCATACCGGGCCCAGTTCCTCGTCGAGTCCGTCTCCGATCTCCGCAGAAATCTCCAGTCCCGTGGGTCCGACCTCGTCGTCCGTATCGGGAAGCCCGAGACTGTTCTTGCTGAGCTGGCAAAGGCCGTTGGGGCGGACGCGATATATGCGCACAGGGAGGTGAGTCATGATGAGGTGAAATCCGAGGAGAAGATTGAGGCGGCGATGAAGGAGGAGAATGTTGAAGTCAAGTACTTCTGGGGGAGTACTTTGTATCATGTGGACGACTTGCCGTTTAAGGTGGAGGATATGCCGACCAACTATGGAGGGTTTAGAGAGAAGGTGAAGGGTTTGGAGGTGAGGAAGACTATTGAGGCTTTGGAGCAGATGAAGGGGATGCCGTCCAGGGGGGATGTGGAGCCTGGGGATGTTCCTTCCTTGATGGACTTGGGTTTGAACCCTTCTGCTTCCATTGCTCAGGTTTGTCAATGCCTTTTTTTTTGGTTTGTTTATGCTTTTGTTTTATATGTGTTAGGCATAGTTTGCATCGATGCTAGGTTTTTGGACGGATTGTTTAGTTGAGAGTTAAAATGGAAATGGTAATGAGCAATGTAGTATGGAAAGTAAAGATTAGAGAAGCTGAGGAAGCTTATAGATCATAAGATTAGAGTAGACTGTTCCATGGCTGTGTTGTTGCGATGCTTAAATAAACAGATATATGAGCACCATTACAGTTGTAGTCATCTGGTGCTTCAGTGTCTAGTTCTAGCTATCTTTGACTTGTTAATTAGTTCTTTGTTACCTATATACGTGTTCTGATTGAGTTAATTTTGAATGCCGGATCAAAGTAAGAAAAGATTTATACTTGTACATTCCTAGGCTCCTCTGTTTGTCTTGTAAATTCTTATAGCTGAATGAATGATTGATAATGGGTTAGTTCCAACACTACTAATGCTAGCAGTTGGATCTGCTTTCATTCCTGTCATTTGTTGCCATGGATATTGGTGTTTGACACATGGATTTGCTGGATTCAAATTTTGTTGCCTGTAAGTCTTGTCCACTGGGTAAAGTGACAATATTGTCATCTACTGTTTTGTAGGAGGGAAAGCCTTCAATGGTGGGAGGAGAAGCTGAAGCCCTAGAGAAGCTTAAGAAGTTTGCAGCTGAGTGCCAAGCACAACCTCCCAAGGGGAGCAAAGAAGGAAGTCAGGATAGCATATATGGCGCAAACTTTTCTTGCAAAATCTCACCATGGCTGGCCATGGGATGCCTCTCTCCCCGCAGTATGTTTGATGAGCTAAAGAAAACTGCTGGCAGGTGAGCATATCATTTCTTTGGAATCACATTATAGCTCCTAAACTCTGTATTAGAATGTTCTTCTCACTCGTAAATTAATATTGTGTTTGATAGATCTGTTTCTGCATCCTCAAACCCGGATGATGGTGGCAGCGGAACAAATTGGTTAATGTTTGAATTGCTGTGGAGGGATTTCTTCAGGTAAATTGACAATTGACAGACAAGGGATTTCTTCATATTTTCCTTTTCAGTATTTAGCATTACTTGATTGGCTATACATCCTACCCTAATTTAGTTTGGAATTAAACATTATAAGGCTTCCTGTTAAGGCTGTGATGCCTTGAAACTTGAAGATGTTCATTTGGATATCATTTCACTAATATGTTGTTCAACTCCGAAATGCAGATTTGTCACCAAGAAGTACAGTGCTGGAAAGAAGCAGCTTGATGCTGCTCCAGCAACAGCATGCACGGGTGCACTTGCCTGAGCAAGTATGTAGCTGGGTCGTTAATTTGTTGAGATATCTGTTACTTTCATCACCTTATTTAAGTTTTCAAGATGTAGTGGTTAGATGTTGTAGGGTTCCTCTAAAAGAGTTGTTACATGTTGAACTTTGATTTCATTGCCAAATAAGATGGTTGAATATGGCGTTTTTCCTCATGCTTGAGATGTGCTTTTGTGAATAACAGATCCTCTTCTGTTTTGTATCACTGGTTTGTACTCTCATTATTCAAACAAGTCTCAGATGCACAAACAAGACCTTCTAGTCAATATAAGATTTCATCTGTGCAAATAAAGATTCATCCATAGAAAAGAATCCAAACTCAATAACAGCATCCATTAATTGGTTATATTACTATGAATTACATCAGAATTGCAGCATGCATAGCACCAAGAAACAGACTAAAATGACTGACAGAGCCTCCACCACCTCAACTCAACCTCCTTGCTTCTCTTTTAGACTCGAGCAAGGTAAGGGTATTCAGGTGAATCTACAAATCTGAATCCAGAAAACATGTGGTGTTCTTGCAATAGATCAAATTTTCATCCTTCCATCTGGAATATATCCAAGATTCCATGAACAAAGTTCTTAGTTCTAGTCCCCAAATCCCTCACTTCCGATTCTTAAGTCTCAACAGTTGTCATTACTGAGCGGGTGACAACTTTGTAACTCCAAACAAGGTCTGTTGTCGCATGACCACAAATAAGTCAGCTAATTGAGCGAGTTTTCTTGATCGATGTCTCATCCTTCGTAGTTTGGATCAGCCTCAACTCTGGCAGCTATAAAATTTGATGGGTAACACTACACAAATTCATTCTTATTAATTCAAAGTTCTTTAGTTAGGACAACTACAGCTCCTGTACAATCCATAATGGTGACTATAAATATAAAGATCCTCGACTGTTTCTTGCAAATGATTTGCAAACTATATACAATTGATTGTACATCTTTCAATCATACATGAGAATGAATATTATCAACAGAAAAGTATTTTATTCTAGCAATCCAGCCACATATACTATTAGTAAATGACAACTCAAACAGCTTTTATGCAAAGCGAACATAGTTGGTTCCAAACTATTAGATACACTACATCAGTAATCTATAATGGCGGCTAATCGTCTTTGCTACGAGATATATGTCCACCCAACAATCCTAATTTTAGGCTCAGCTAACAAATCAAACATTCAATCCTCAAATAAAGAGCAATGGTGAGTAAATTGTTTAGCATCCGCCATCAAATTCAAATCAAGAGAGTTTAATGAATTAATAAAAAATTAAAGCAGCTAAACAACAACATTTCTACAAGGTAGATTTTGTGATGTATCACCATTTAATGATGTATTGACACTTCTCTATAACAAATCAAGTTGTGACAATATCTATCTGTATTTTAATTTTCAAGCTCTTAATATTATTTATTTAAGTTTTATCCAATACCTCATACACATAAATATAGTTTTCTTTGAATTATTATTCCAGTAGTTTGTATATCAATCTATGATCATACTTCTCATATCTTGTTTAAATTAAGCCATACATGTGTGTACAAAATGTACTGTTGGGGTCCTTATATATCCCCAAAATTTGCTTGGTATGAATGACAAATGAATGCAAAACTAGCTAGAATAGCATGAGTAGTTCAAAAAGATGATGTTTATCCAACAACTTGGTTAGTATGAATGACAATGAACGCAAATTGGAACAGCATGAGTGGTTTATGACAATTGTTCTTTGTTGACATTACATATATAATACTGACATTAACCATGGAAAGACACCAAGTTATATTACCGGACCATTTGTACTGTTCAGTTGCTTGGAAGTTGGAACCTAATTGAGTCCCAAATGTCTATTCAGTAGGACATAATCATGACTAATCTGATGAGGAAGAAGGTTTTGACGACAAGACAATCTTTATAACTGAATGATAGCTGTGATCAAAGTTCGATTCTAAGCTCCTAGGTCTATAAATTTGTGACTTTGTGGCCCTCTAAATGGATTCAATATATGCTCCAAAAAAAAACTTGGCGATACTGAGATGATAAAATCTTGAGGAAGGTTCAAAAAAGTGGATCATAATCTCTTCAATCACTTGCCAAGGATTGCCAATGTCTTTAGAGAAGAGAATCAGCAGTCTCATCTGTGCTTGTATCTGTTTTTCTCTTCAACACCCTGAAGAATAAAGAAACTGGGAAACACTAGCAACTAGTACAACCTTGCTATGCATATTCTGTCTCATCAAACTAAGAAACAATATAAGTTTGTTCCGACAATTCAAACATTCATAAGCTCCTAGGAAGATGACGGTGTTAATACATTTGATAACATGGCTTGAACAGCATAATGCATTTTGTAATCATATAGCAATGCTACACTGTAAAGGTTTTTGTTTACATTCTACTTTCACATAACTAACCCAAGAGGGTAAAGAATCACCCGATACAATATTGGGGTATAAAAAATTTTAAAAAGAAACTCTTATATGATGCCAGAAACTTTGAGGGAAGACAACACAACAAAAGTTATCCAAAGCAACATGAAAAACACAAAGGTAATCCATGCCCAAAGCTTTGGCCCTCCAAGCTCTGCACCCAATGTTAAACGCCTAATTACCAGAACAGAAATGCAGCCTACTGAAGTTGCGAAAAATACAAGCAATGAGAAGCTAAGACCCGCCGCATTCTCAATCCGCAGTGGTTCTTTATATACAAAATAATTGTATGCAGTGTCGATAAGCCATGGAACACCAATGCCAACATATATATTCACCGAGTTGCTACAAAATGACATGAATAAACAGGAAAGTAAGTTCAGATCCTGACATTCCATAATGCTCAATTGCTCATAAAAAGAAGATGGTATTGAGTAGCATAAAATTCAAATAGTTTTGATCTTCAAGTGTATTACTAAAAGTACTACTTCCAGACTGAAAATACATAGGCGTAACAAAGTCTAACTTATAATGGAGTTATATGAGTAAACCTGCAAGTGATGTTTGCAATGGCAGAGTCAGCTGTCAACTGTCGTTCAGCAGCAATCTTACTTGCAACTAAATCTGGCCACGAAGTTCCACTAGCTAATGCAGTAAATGCTATAACATAAGGATTTATTCCTGAAATAGTATGAGAAGTACAAAAGTTTAGTCTTCTGACTGATTCATGAACAATAGATTATGGGCTTATGGCAAAAAACACTACCTGTGACACAACTTATGAGATCAGTGAGTTGTGTTACAATGTAAGCTATCACACTGATGAAAATTAAGGAACAAATGAAGGCAACCCAGCCATGAGCAATGTTATATGGAGGGACAAATGCAAATAATAGTCTCCAGGGAGCAAGAAGTAATTGCCAGAATATTCTTGGCAGTCGCAAATAGATGTTGTTCAGTTTTCTTGATTCTGTGCTTTCGAGCTGTTAACGAAAAAAAAAACCCCATCACAAACATGAATCACCTATCTTGATTACAAACAAATTAAAGTGTATAAAATACAATACCTTGATGGAGTCTACAAATTGTTGCCTCCAAAGTGTAAAAACTGGATGAACTTCTGCAACCATGTTCTCTTGACAATCCTTATTAGAGGATTCAGGAGTTTCATCAATTCCAGAGACTTGTTGATACAAGGGACCTACACAGTGAGACCTCAAGATTGAGAAATTTTAATTTAAAAGTTGATATAAAGATACTGAAATAGTAGAAATCTCCTGAAGAAGTTTGACCCAAGACATTCATCATCATAAGGAACTTTGGATAAGTACCTACGCTATTTCCTGTTTCTGAATGTATGGAGAAAATATCAACAACGTCTCTGTTTTCATCTTCACCAAGATGAAGTATTTCAGAGTAGTCATCACAGGTACCACTATCAAGCTTGCATGCAACAGGCTCCGCTGGCACCCAGTCCGCTGGTCTCTCACTTCTTGGCCTTGGAACATACAACAAGAAATGAAGGCAGACTATTAAGGAAACTAAACCTATATTTTATTGATTGCAGAGAACAAAAAAAACAGAAATTTAAGATGTTGAAATTCACAGAAAAAGAGAAACACTTACAAAGGAAGAGAAATGTACGGCCACTGCTTGTCTTGAGCATAAGCATGTATCAGCAGTAATCCGTACTGTAGTACTGTCAATAAGGCCTCCCATAGCGTAATCACATTTGGCGTCCACACCTGCAGCATTAACTATTTAATAGAGCATTTCACCTCTAGATCTAGTAAATCAGAAGTCCTAACCCAATACTGGATCATTTGGGTTTATTTAATCATAAAGTCCATAAAAGAAAAATATCATCTACCGATGGTTCTTAACATTCTGTATATTGAATGCAATTGTGTTCTTGCAAAGGATGTCAATCATTATTTGGTTTCATGATGACCAACAGGCCATCAACGGAAACATTTTGACATTTCCAAAAAAAAAAAAAAGGAGAAAAAAAAAGGCCTATGATTCAGCACTATATTCTACATCAGATATCTTAGGGTCTAAAAAAAATTCCTCCTCTTCTTTGTTCAGGAAGGAAAAAAGAAGTTTTTATGGTTAATCAAATATACACAATAGTTACCTCTAGAATTATATACAACCAAATATATGCCCAAAAAGACCAGAAGAGCTCAACTAGCCAGACTCCTATATCAGCAATCTTTTTCAGCTCTCCAGCTTTAGGAACTACCACACAGACAGCATGGATGGGGAAAAGGTCGAATGCAGCAGAACCAACTAGTGTTCCAGGACCCAAACCTATAAACAGGAGAAACAGCAAAACCATTTTGAACTATGAATATAAGCTGACTTGAAGTTAAAACTATGTGGAAAAAAAAAAAAAAAATTTGAGAAAAAAATCATTGTAGATATACTATAAGCAGTAATTAAAAGAAGGGAGAGAGCACAGTTCAACTAATAATTATTATCAAATTTTCAGTGGATTCCACTGTTGACTCCAATTACAAGATAGGTTTTGGGTGATCATATAAATATATCACAACCAGGTTGAGAGTTTCACTGAAACTTCAACTGATGGATAACTTGCAATTCTCTTACTTAAACTGTAGATACAAGATTTGACCTTTTCCCCCTCATTTTATCACCTTCTCAAGAACAAGATAATTTGATATCATAAGTTTATAGCTGCTTACACCCTGTTATTGAACGCATGAAGTTTCTGACAGATACTACCACAATCCTCATGTGTACAATTTGATGCATGCTATGAAGATACAACACACTGAAAGTAGAGATAATGTGACAGAAAACAAATACAATATGATGCAGCAGAAAAATGGAATGGCAATGAAACCAAAATGTCATATTATTCAGTGAGTTCTCTGAAAAACAAACCCCCAGCATAGAGACTCCCAATGTTTCGTATAGCGTCAATAGTAGCTAATGATATTTGAGGAAAGCTGGTCCCAAAGGCCAGCAGGCTAATGTCTGCAATGGTGAAGTTCCACACTTTCTCATGCCTAATAACTTCATCACCAGAATAAGGATCAATATGGACCACCTTCCGCGCGTGGCTCACAACACTCTCCATGGATCGAAAAAAACGAGCAGTAATAGCTGATAATCCAAGGAAACAGTAAGCAAGACCAGCAAAATATAAGAATGCCCGGACACCACTCCCCAGAGCAGTTTCGCTCTCGAAAATCAAGTAGCTTCCACATGCTTCCAGTCCAATTGTTCTGGGAAGTTCAGCCATTCTTCCTGGTCCTTATTTGCTCAAACTGCTTACAGTTCAAAATCTCAATAAAAGTAGCAGGACCTGATCCACATAAGAAACTTGGTCAAAAAATCTAGCTCAATGTCAATAAAAGACTGAAAATTTATATCTGAACACACAATTCTGCATTCTATATCTCTATACACGATGATTTGGACCCAGAAAGAAATTTGACTTGGACACAAAATTACCCGAAAGTTTAATAAAAATCTGCAAACTAATGTTGAACAAAACTCGATCGGATTCCAATGAAGGAGATAAGGGAGATAATAAGACAAACCTGAAAGTCGCCGGCGGACCTGCCGGCGTGGAGTGACGACCAATCGAGAAGCGGCACTTGGGTGTCAATGGGAAACGTGCATGGATTGGATTGGAAGGTCTAAACTCTAGTTCTGAGAATAATCATGACATTCATGGTTGGGTTCGATTAGGCGGTGGAATGTGATTCATGTGTTTCGTTTGCTTGGTTTGGCTGAAACTTAAATACGTAATTAGACCCAGTAGAGACCAAACTGAAATCAGGTCCAAATACTTGTTATCTCTTAAATTTTTTACCTAAAAACAGTTTTGTTCTTCTGTTTTCAAATTAAATTAGTAGATCTTTAATCTCTCGTGTTTCAATAATTTAGTCAATTCATTTATATGACCGTCAAAATATTCCGTTAAATTTCTAAAATAACGAAAATACCCTCGTTCAAAATTAATTTTTTTTTTCTCTTTTATTTTTGTTCATTAACTCTTTTTTTGTTTACATAATTACCAATAACTACAATTTGGTGCTTATATTTACCAATAGTAAACCCTAATTTTTTTATACCACCAGCATGAATTAACAGTAACACTGTTAAAGTGTCCAATGTTTAATGACATAATTAACCCTGAAAATCTAAAAATTACAACATATACCATCTATATATATTTTAAAAAATAAATAAGTAAATAAAATCCCTTTCCTCCCCGAGGGATTTGAGTTCTTGATCTCTCTCTATATCTTCTCCTCAAACCCACAAACCCAGACCCAAACCCTAACCTAATTGATCTGAGCGGGCGGAGGCGCGGCGAAGCAGCGAAGGCGCGAGGCCGGCGAAGGCGCGAGCCGCTTCGTCTCTCTCTCTCTCTCTCTCTCTCTCTCTCTCTCTCTCTCTCTCTCTCTCTCTCTCTCTCTCTCTCTCTCTCTCTCTCTCTCTCTCTCTCTCTCTCTCTCTCTCTCTCTCTCTCTCTCTCTCTCGAGTGGGAGGAGCAACTGAGGGGAAGAGGTCCTCAAACCCACAAACCCAGACCCAAACCCTAACCTAATTGATCTGAGCGGGCGGAGGCGCGAGGCGCGGCGAAGCAGCGAAGGCGCGAGCCGCTTCGTCCTAGAGTCCTCTCTCTCTCTCTCTCTCTCTCTCTCTCGAGTGGGAGGAGCAACTGAGGGGAAGAGGAGGATGAGGAGGAGGAGGAGGTGGGGGAATTAGGGTTTTGGTCGTCGGAGTAGGGTCGGAGGAGATCCATCTAGGGATTTGAGTTTGAATTTGGGAAGGGGTAGATTAGAATTGACGGGGTTTATGTAGAGTTATTGAGGCTCAGTATTATTGAAGTGCGGCGGAGGACGGCGGAGATACTGAGGCTCAGTAGTATTGAAGTACGGCGGAGCTACTGAGGGTTAGTAGTATTGAAGCGCGGCGGAGTACGGCGGAGCTACTGAGGGTCAGTAGTATTGGAGCGCGGCGGAGGACGGCGGAGCTACTGAGGGTCAGTAGTATTGAAGTACGGCGGAGCTACTGAAGGTTAGTAGTATTAAAGCGCGGCGGAGTACGGCGGAGCTACTGAGGGTCAGTAGTATTAAGTTGAGTTCTGAGGATCAGTAGCATTAGGCTCACTGAGGGTAATTTTGTAATTTAAGAGTTAACTGATTCTGTTAGTTTTGGATGGAATCTTGCTATTGGTAATGTTGACAGTAGCCGCAGAGAGGCTACAGCAGGCTCACAGACCCGCAGCAAGTGCACCAAGGCCCGGCCCAAGGCTCGGGACCGGATCACCAGCACCCGGCCTCGGGGTCCAGCACCCTATCCTGCCTCCAGAGACCCTGGGGTCGGGGGCGCCAACCTGCCGAAGAGGGCATCAGAAGTTACAAACAGAAGGGAGCCAGTCCCACATCGAAGGGTGAGGCCAGCCCTCACCCCCAACCACCTATATAAGGGCCCCAGCTACCCTTTTTATGAGGTAACTTATCTCTCTCCCTGCTTACATACGTGCCTTGGTTATATATATTCCAACTATACTAACTTAGGCATCGGAGAGGAGAAGACCGGCCCGCCCGATATTCCCCTTAGTGAGCAGGATTGCAGGAGATCGAGCTGGATTCACCGAGTATCTACTAGACCCCCGGGTTTAGGCAGAAACAATTGGCGCCGTCTGTGGGAATACGTACGAAAAGTTGTGTTGCTCTATTGATCCTTTGGAGAGGTAGCTACATCCTTCAGTCCAGAAGCTATGGAAGGAAGGAAGATAAAAGCCAGCACGGAAGGACTGAAAGGGCGAATTCAGTTCCCAGACCGAGCCCAAGGTACAGGGGCTGCGGACGGTGCGAGGTTCGTCCTTTCCCCCGGCCGAGACGGAAAATCGAAAGCGCGAATTCAGTTCCCCGACCCGGCCCGTAACATAAAGGCTGAGGTCGGTGCGAGGTTCGCCCTTTCTTCCATCCGAGACGGAGCTCATGATCGCCGGGAACCAGAAGACCCCGACCAGAAGGGTCCGGGAGAAATAAAAAAGATGAAGGCAGAGGTCGAGCGCTTGCGAGAAGAGGGCGATCAAGATCGACTAAGAGCGGAGGCCCGATGCCAAGAATTGAAGGCAGTAAACATTGCCCTATTAGCGGCCCTGGAGCGAGAGGGTCAGCAGGGCACTCCTCGAACAGCACCGCGGTCAGCAGGCAAGGCTAGCGAATTCCCGCATCTTGAGGTAGGGCGGGCCACGGGAAGAAGAAGGACCGTGCATGTGGCCACGCCACTCTTTTCGGAAGCTCTAAAAAACTCCGGCCCGGCCGAGCCCCCGTACCGCACGGGCCAGGCGTCAACCGAACAGGAAAGCTCTACCGCACGGACACTCGAGGCGCTCTCTGCCTCGGTGGCGGACATAAAGGGCCGCATGGAGACCAGCGAGAGGATAGCAGGGCGACCGCGGGGTGGCGCGCGGTTCAACGAGCGTATTGGACCTTTCCCGCGCCGGATTAGGGAATCGGGAAGATCTGGAAGCCAAAGGCCTCTAAAGTTGACCTATTCAGGGACGAGCTGCCCGTACCAGCACCTGGACAGTTTCAAGTCACAAGCAGGGGCGAGGAGCTACTCGGACGCCATGTGCTGCAACGTATTCCAAGAGACGCTCTCGGGAGAGGCGTTGAATTGGTTCTACGAGCTACCAGTGAATTCAGTCGAAACCTTCGGGCGGTTGGCTGATAAGTTCGTCGGCCGGTTCATTCTCAGAGCCAGGACAGCCCAAGCATCAACAATCCTTTTTGACTGCATGCAAACTGACAACGAGCCGCTACGCGCCTTCGTTAACCGGTGGCAAATTGCCATGGCCGGGGTCAGGAACCTAGACAAGCAGATCGCAGGGATGGCCTTCAAGCAGGGTTTAAGACCTGGGGAACTTTCGTATGACTTACTAGTACAGGAGCCGCGGGGGTACGACGAGCTGATGACCGTGGCCGTCAGGCACGCTCAGGCAGAGCACGAGACATACGAGGACAAGGCGCCCAAGCGAATAGCGGACGACCTACCACCATCCCGTGGAGGCAAGACCGGGTGGCTAGATCGCAACCAAGCGCCTGCAACTACCAGGAAAGCAGAGATGCGGGAGGAGTGGCAACCCCGGCGAAGCGATGGCGACGGTTCCCGACCAGGGAGAAGACCGTCATTTGTGCACTCGGCGCAGCCTCTGGCAGCTACGCCAGCAGAGCGACCACCGCGGGCCTTAGCTATTTCGCCACCAGGAAGACCCAAAGATCTAGCCCTTCGGACTGATGACCGAAAACCCCAGGCAGTGGTCGTGAATGACCAGGCCCGCCCAAAGGACCCCAACAACGAGCGACCGCGAGCTCGGCAGGTGGGAACTATAAGTACCCGCACTCCCGGGGGGATCGAGGTACACGGGAGCATTAACATGATACACGGCGGGGACCGTATAGATCGGCTTACCCGGAGCTCAAAGAAGCGGTGTCTAAGATCGATCCGAGGGAAGGAGGTGTACGCCTTCGGCGAAAGAAGCGGCCAAGCCGCTAAAACCGGATGGAACTCGATCACTTTCTACGAGGAGGAAGAGCCGGAGGATTTGATCCAACCGCACAACGACCCCTTCCTCATTACGGTCCAAATAGACCACTGGATAACCAGTCGTATGTTGATCGATACCGGAGCCTCAGTCAACGTAATGTTCCGAGACTCATACAAAGGGTTGCAGAGAGGAAGGAACAAGTTATCCCAGGATAACGAGCCGCTTATAAGCTTCTCCGGTGAGGTCGTCCAGCCTCTGGGTTCGGATTACCTACCGGTCATCTTCAGCGAAGGAGACAGAACGAGAAATGAGCATTTGGAGTTCATCATTGTCGACTGCCTATCATCGTACAATGGCATAATCGGTCGGCCAGGGTTATGGAGGCTCAAAACGTTTATAGCCGGCCATATGCTGATGCTGAAGATGCCTTCACCAACCAGAGTTATTACTATACGGGGGGACCAGAGGATCACCCGTAAGTATTACGCAGAGGCCCTGACCCACGGGAGGAAGCGGACCGAGGTCTTCACAACCACTCAGCAGGCGCCAGTGCCGGATCTGAGTATTGACCCCCGT
This sequence comes from Potentilla sterilis, assembly GCA_963682095.1. Taxonomy (NCBI): domain Eukaryota; kingdom Viridiplantae; phylum Streptophyta; class Magnoliopsida; order Rosales; family Rosaceae; genus Potentilla; species Potentilla sterilis. The sequence goes on from OY821757.1 coordinate 9,350,863, forward strand.
GATGACACCAATTCAAAAAAAGTAAGGTGATTCACCGAAAAGCTGGAGCCACCTTCGGCCGTGGAAGAAACCGAAGCGATCTGCATTTCGGTAGACCACCCGGAGTGAAATGTCGTAATAGGGACGCGGCTCGATCCGGTTGTCAGGCAAGAGCTCATAGCCTTCCTCCGGGACAACAGTTCGGTCTTCGCATGGTCCTATGAGGACATGCCAGGCATATCCCCGGAGATAGCCGTACATGAGCTAAATTTATTACCCAACGTTCCCCCGGTGAGGCAGAAGAGGAGGTCCTTCAGTCCGGCAAAGTATGAGGCAATCAGAGAGGAGATACAGAAATTGAAGGGTATAGGTTTCATCCGGGAAGTCCAGTACCCTCGCTGGCTCGCTAACGTAGTCATGGTGCCGAAGAAGGGAACCGGCCAGTGGCGTATGTGTGTGGACTTCACTAACCTGAACCGGGCGTGTCCAAAGGACAGCTTCCCGCTCCCCCGGATTGACCAGCTTATAGATTCCACGTCCGGTTTTAAGATGCTCAGCTTCATGGACGCTTACGCCGGGTACAATCAGATTAGGATGCACTCGAATGATGAGGAGCACACGTCATTCACAACCGACCGAGGTACCTACTGTTATAAGAGGATGCCGTACGGTCTAAAGAATGCCGGGGCCACCTACCAGCGAACGGTGAACCGAATGCTAGAGCAAGAAATGGGTAAAACCGTAGAGGTTTACGTTGATGACATGCTGGTCAAGAGCTTGACTGCAGGGGCCCACGTCCGGGATTTGGCCGTAGTCATCGGCAACATGCTCAAATTCGGAATGCGCTTAAACCCAAAGAAGTGTATTTTCGGGATTTCAGAGGGCCTATTCCTAGACCACATCATCAGCCAGCGAGGGATAGAAGCCAACCCGCTGAAGGTCCAGACAATTTTAGATATGGAAACGCCAGGGGAGAGAAACCAGGTCCAGATGTTGACCGGCCGGTTAGCCGCCCTTGCCAGATTCATCTCCCGCCTAACCGACAAATGCACCCCGTTCTTCAAGCTGCTCAAGGCACAACAGACCAGGAAAATCCACTGGGCAGCGGAGCATGAAGCGGCATTCCAGTCTATCAAGGCATATCTATCGGCAGTGCCTCTCCTATCCAAACCAGTGCTGGGCGAAATGTTATACCTCTACATAGCTGCATCCGCAACGGCCGTCTCCGCGGCTCTCATTAGGAAGGAAGACACGCTCGAACTCCCGGTATACTATGCGGAAAAGGGACTCACTGGAGCAGAGGGCCGGTATCCCGACATAGAGAGATTGGCTCTGGCCCTGATTGTTAGTGCCAGGAAGCTCCGGCATTATTTCCAGGCTCATTCCATCACCTTATATACCAATCACCCTCTGCGACAGATCCTACAAAAACCAGAGACCAGCGGTAGGCTCGTACGGTGGGCAGTTGAACTGGGAGAGTTCGACATCACTTACGCCCCGCGAACGGCCATCAAGGGACAGGCAGCTGCGGACTTCATATGTGAGCTCACCCCAATGGCGGTAGAAGCGCACCCCGCCCGGTGCGAAGACACCGACGCGGTGCGAACCATAAAGACCGAACCAGGCCTCCCCACCGGTTGGAAACTTTACGTGGACGGCTCCGTGACGACCAGGCGGAGCGGCGCCGGTGTCATGATAACCTCGCCTGATGGCCAGTCATACGAGTATGCATTACGGTTCCTTTTTAGCACCTCCAACAACGCTGCCGAATATGAGGCCCTCATAGCCGGTTTGCAACTGGCCAAGGAGTTGGGAATCTCGTCCATGGAGATATACAGCGACTCTAGCCTAGTGGTGAACCAGATGAACGGGGTGTTTGAGGTCAAGGACCCCCAGCTGTCCTCTTACCAGGCTTTGGCCAAAACCCTGATTGAGCCGTTCGAGGGCGCCACGATCCAGCACATTCCCCGAGAGGCAAATAGACATGCAGATGCCCTCGCAAGGCTGGCAACCGGAAACTACCCTCCAGAGTACCGGAAAGCAAAAATTGAAACTCTCCAGAAGCCGAGCATAAGCAAAACCATCTCCGAGATATTTGCGGTAGAAGAAGCGCCACCAAGCTGGATGGACCCAATAGTCAGGTATTTGACTGACAAAACCAGCCCCCAGGATGCGGTAGAGGCCAGGAGGCTACACCTCCGGTGCGCTCGGTACGGTCTCCTCAACGGCCAGTTATACCGAAGGGGGCACAGCTTCCCCCAGCTGAGGTGTGTGACAAAAGAGGCAGGAGAGGCTATCATGCGAGAGATCCACGAGGGGGTATGCGGTAATCACTCAGGCGCAAGATCATTATCCCACAAATCGCTCCGAGCGGGGTATTTCTGGCCAGACATGGCGGCAATGTCAAGAAAAATATCAGGCGGCTGCCACAAGTGCTACATGTACGCCTCTACACCTCATGCCCCGGCAATCGCATTATCAATCCTGTTGGCACCATGGCCATTCGCACAATGGGGATTAGACATCATCGGCCCTTTCCCAACAGCTGTGGGACAATACAAGTATGCCATCGTGGCAGTAGACTATCAGACTAAGTGGGTCGAGGCAGAACCCATGATAAAGATCACTGAGGAACGGGTTAAAAAGTTCTTATGGAAGAACATCTACTGCAGGTTCAGGGTACCGCAGACTATTGTCACGGATAATGGGACACAATTCAATAATACTGATCTTATCCAGTACACATCCTCTATGGGGACCCGGATGGTGTTCGCCTCAGTGGCACACCCACAGACCAACGGCCAAGTAGAAGCGGTCAATAAGATTATCAAGACCCTTCTCAAAAAGAAGCTGGATGCCAAGAAGGGATGTTGGGCCGAAGAACTCCCCGCGGTGCTATAGGCCATCCGGACAACAGCAGCAGAGGCAACAGGAGAGACCCCGTTCTGCATGGCATTCGGGAGCGAGGCGGTACTCCCTGTAGAAACTGGTATACCCAGCGGCAGGGTCGAGAATTACGACGCCGAAACAAACGCCGAGGGGCTATTGCTCAACCTGGACCTCATTGAGGAGCGCCGCGACCAGGCGCATATGCGCAACCAAACCTACAAGCAGCGGATCGCCCGGTACTATGACAGAAGGGTCCGAGAGAGAAAGCTACAGGTCGGGGACTGGGTCATGAAGAAGGTCCAGAAAAAACCGTTGGCCCTAGAACCAACATGGGAAGGGCCCTACCAGATCACCGCGGCTGTGGGACCGGCAACATTCCACATTATAGACACCGAGGGCATCTATTCCACCCGGCCGTGGAATATCCAGCACCTACGGTTCTACCCTAAGTAATAGCGGTCACAGAGCGACAGCAGTTTATTTAGCATCAATATTGCAATACGCAGTTACGGCATTAACGAATAAACTACAACAGTTACAAGATGTGCATGTACAAGGTAAACAGCTAGCCACTGCCCCCGGAGCCCCCAATCCCCGGCCCGCCACTTTTTAGAGCTTGCTCCTGCTCCACCATCTCAGTTAGGGCTATATCAGCCTCCATCTGCTCGGCATCAAGCCATCCTTTCTCCCTCCACTCCAGATAAGCGTCGCTAATGCCCTTCTCCCGGGCCGTGTCCAGCATCTCTTCAAGCTCCACCGACTCCCGGAAGTCGTCGACAGCCTTATCGGCCACTTCAGCAAGCTGGGATTCCGAGAGCTTCTCCCTTCCTTGGGCGACTACTGTAACCTGGCTCTGGAGCTCCAAAACCTTCGCCTCCAGCTCCGCGATTCTCCCTTCCCGGGCAACAGCCTGGGTCTGCAGCTCCAAAACCCTCGCCTCCAGCTCCGCGACTCTCCCTTCCCGAGCAGCAGCCTGCCGATCGCTCTCTTCCTGCTCCTGCAGGAGTTCATGGTGCAACCGGCCGGTTAGTTCTTTCTCTCGCACGAGCTCGGTGCCCAACCGACCAACCTCCTCTCTTTCCTCCGCAAGTTTGGCTTCCGCCACATCCGCCCGCACGCTCAGCTCCTCCACCCGCCTCTCCAAACCTGCAGCAGCCTCCCCTCTGGGCTCCGCGGCATAAAGGCTATGAACCAGCTGCCAAGGGTAAACAAAGGAATATTAGCTCGTGTCACTCTAAGAGAAAAGGAAACACAAAAACACTTACCCGAACAGCTAGTTCCACGGGCTTCGTCCTGCTCTCGCCCGATGGTCCAGTACCAGGATCCTCCCGGTCAAGTCCCAAGGTTTCGATGGTAGCGACCACGAACCTACCAATTTCACCACCGGAACTGCGACTGGCTTCCGGCACTTGAGTCCCTCGACCACCCACCTCCACGACCGGAGCCACCACCCGCTCGATTGGCCCAGCCGAACTTGACGCCCCGGCGTCAAGCGCCCTTGCCCTCTTGGGCGGAGCTTCACCAAGGCTGCTTCGGTGGCGCCCTAACATTTCTGCCGTTTCCCTCTCCCGCGAGACCCGTACCGCCATCGGCCGCGCACGGGTCCTGAACCAGATAACCCCACGGACCGCCCTTCCCGAATAAAGAGTGGGGAGTTATTCTCACTGCCCGGTCGCCCTCCATAGTGAACGTCCGGAAACACGAGCGGCACCGGCCTGTCATGCTCCCTGCGTTTCTGGGTAGCCGTATCAATCACGGTCTTAGCGGCCGTCTCCCCCGTCTCCATCAATCTCGAGACTACAAGCTCTTTATCCGGTTCGATAGTCTCCTCAATTTTAAGCGCGAGCCGGGGGGCATTAGCTGCAAGCCGATAGGTCGAGCGGTCAGAACACAAGCAACCATGCAAAACCAAAGTGCAAGACACCTTACCAGGTTTTCTCCCCATCTCACATATCTCCAGCACGTTCCATCGGATGAAATTGTAGGAGCTCCGACTCAGATGGTCCCAGCCATAGAACAACCGGAATATCCGTTGCTTCTCCAAGTCCTCCAACTGCCACGACTGGTCCCCGATCGGTTGGTATGCCCCGGGGACCTGATAGCCCCTCCAGTTACGCTGCCACCTGCCACCGGCCAGCACCACCGACCTCCTCCAGACATCTGAAACCGATGACGGCAGATGCGTGATGGCAGCACCATAGTCCCGAGCGGCAAAATTCACACAACCGCTGCACTGGGCTTTTCTGCAGTAAGAAATCTTGTACAGCGCCTGAAATTCATTAACCGTGGGCCAGTTCATATGGCTCAGACTAAACAGGCACCCAAGCCCAAGCAACTGCCTCCACTGATTACTCGGAAGCTGGGCCGGGGAAAGATTTAGTGAGCTCAGCATGTACTTAACAAATCCCGGCAGCGGCAGCGATAGTCCATGTCGGAATTGATCGTCGAAAACAGCAACCCAGCCCGGTTCCGGGTTACAGGCCAGTTCCCCGGGACGCAGGCCTCGAAGTTTAACAGAAGAATCGATGTCTCACTTCGCCCGAAACTCCCTAATCTCTCTTTCATCCATGCTTCTGACTGGCTCATCACAGAGAATCACTCTGTCACCATCCAGCAGCTCGTGCCTTCTGGGCCCGCGGCTTGCGCCGCCATAATGCGCAGATCTCCCAGACGCCATAATCCTAACACAAAATAATTCAGATATACAGCAAGGCGGACGAGGAAAGCAGAAGGCAAAAGGTTTAGGCAAAGTGTGGTAGGAGGTGAGCAGAGTGGACAATAAATAGGGCAACAAGAAAAGCAAGGCAACCCCAGCCGTGGATTCCCTCCATCTCAGACCGCTCCCTGTCGACACGTGTCCCAGTATGGATAAGGGATCCCATCCATCATAACTGATGGGATTGATGGGCTCTCCCCTTCATCGCATGTCCGCCAGCTGTCCCACTTACCAGCGACATTTAGGGAGATAGGAGCGAACAACGAGGCGTCCACTCCCCTCGTTCCCCCAGAAAGTCAACTCTGAGTCAATCCGGCACCATGGCAGTTCACGAGTATGATCATTCAACCGGCTGCATGGCTTCTTCATTGTATATCTTGAAGACCTCTCACCGCTTGTGATTTTTCCAAACCGCTTCGAGAGCATCTATCCAGGTATGAACCCTCCTTCTAGCACCATCTTCGTTGCATATCACTGGGGGACTCGTCTCGATATGGCATGTCGCCCGGTCGAGATCCGCCCAGCACTATGACATTCCACCGGCCCTCGGACATTTAACCCACTCCAAGGCATTCTATCGGTTGTCACCTTCCTTCGCCTACGGGCAGGAACGAGCCAACAACAAAGGCTTCTAAACGCATGGGCTTTATAAACCCGGGCGAGCTTACATCTAACCCATGTACTCTTGTCCAGCAGGATAAAAACCCTGCATCACACTGAACTGTGATACATTTGGGGATACATGGCGAGACTCGTTATCTCAACGCCACTCCACTGAGCAGATTGTTTCTCTAACACAGAACAAGTCTCCCCGCAGGCTAACAAACCTGCACATTACCTCAACGCTTAACCAACAAAAGCTGAGAAGAACTAGCAAGTGTTAACCGATGCCTCGGTACGGCCGTAACACTCTCCGGGGTACCTGTTGGCCTAGTCCACGCACCAACAGGCCCTCCCGCAGGCTAGCATCTCCAGGACTCGTCTCGATATGGCAGGACGCCCGGTCGAGCTCCCGAGAACTCCACCTCGTACCGATATGGCAGAACGCCCGGGCGAGGTCCAGTCTGCAAGTTCATCCGGGACTCGTCTCGATATGGCAGGACGCCCGGTCGAGCTCCCGAGAACTCCACCTCGCACCGATATGGCAGAACGCCCGGGCGAGGTCCAGTCTGCAAGTTCATCCGGAACTCGTCTCGATATGGCAGGACGCCCGATCGAGCTCCCGAGAACTCCGCCTCGCACCGATATGGCAGAACGCCCGGGCGAGGTCCAGTACTATCTATATTACAAACGTGCTTATAAAATTTTACTTACCGTCAGCAACAGGTACTCACCTCAGTCACGCCCAATCTTTAACGCGGACTTGGGGGACTGGGCACCGGTAGGTTGGTAACCCTGCGGGTCTGCGGGGCAAGAGCAAGACAGATTTAAGTCCCCATTCAAGATTGCACTTGACCGGGAACTTGGGGGACTTGTTGACAGTAGCCGCAGAGAGGCTACAGCAGGCCCACAGACCAGCAGCAAGTGCACCAGGGCCCGGCCCAAGGCTCGGGACCGGATCACCAGCACCCGGCCTCGGGGTCCAGTACCCTATCCTGCCTCCAGAGACCCTGGGGTCGGGGGCGCCAGCCTGCCGAAGAGGGCATCAGAAGTTACAAACAGAAGGGAGCCAGTCCCACATCGAAGGGTGAGACCAGCTCTCACCCCCAACCACCTATATAAGGGCCCCAGCTACTCTCTTTATGAGGTAACTTATCTCTCTCCCTGCTTACATACGTGCCTTGGTTATATATATTCCAACTATACTAACTTAGGCATCGGAGAGGAGAAGACCGGCCCGCCCGGTATTCCCCTTAGTGAGCAGGATTGCAGGAGATCGAGCTGGATTCACCGAGTATCTACTAGACCCCCGGGTTTAGGCAGAAACAAGTAATTTGAAAAAAGAATTTTGCTAGTGGTAAATATTAATACAAAATTGTAGTTATTGGTAAAAAACTCTTTTTTGTTTGATATTATTGTTATACTTTTGGTTTATATATATAATTATATAATTATATATAGAGAGAGGTACTTAATTTGACCCAAAAAAAAAAATTAAAACAGAATGGAAAAAATAAAAAAGATTTTCAGCAGGGGTATTTTGGTCATTTTAACACCTAAAGTTTGCCAATAATGAATTTATTTAACGGAATGGACTAAATTGTTGAAATATGGGAGATTAAAGATCTACTAGTTTAATTTGAAAATAGAAGGACAAAACTGTTTTTAGGTAAAAAGTTTAAGAGGTAACAAATATTTTCTTTTTATCTATCTTTGCCTGATGCACCCACAAGATTTGATTTGATATTCCCCCAAATGTTAGATAGAGAAGATATATGTGCTTAACAATTCAGGTGAAATAAGGTGAAGGTGATGGTGAAGGCGAAGCTTCAAATCATAATTGGGTTTGGAAGTATTCCTATCTAGGTACTGCAGTACTATCATGCAACGCAAGTTTGGCTGGAAAGAAATTCCTACTTCAAGTTGTTATCCAGCGAGTGAACGAACAACAAGTGTGGGCTCTATCTTCCTTGTCCATTATAATTGGAACTTGGAAGGAAACAAATTTTATGAATCTTCTATGACAAACTTGGATACTATCCGAGATGAGCTTCATCGGTTTGGTTTGGTTTCCTAATTTGAAGGATATGGCATGATAGGATCATAGGAACCTTTGTGTTCATATCAATGATATCATGCATAAATATTTCGAATACAAGAAAGTGGTGAATTTGAAAAGATGATGATGGGAGCCTAATTGAAAGGGTTAATGATTTGATACGAAAGTTCTCTTTTATTTCTTGCTCTTATTGGCCACGAAATTGCAATGGTGTTGCATAACGCATAAGGATTAGCATCTTATGCCTTCAAATACAAGGTACAAAAAATTTGGCATGAAAATACTCCAGTATGGTTACATTTTTATCTTTTTTGACGTGTATGTTATGGCTTCTCATCCTCAAACCTTTGTACTATTGAGCCTTATCAATGAAATCCCTTCTATGAGTTCTATCAATAAAAAGAAGAAACCAGTTAAGGTGGTTGTGAACTTGTGATCAGCGTGATTAGGAGTTGTCTTATAATGTACACTCTTAGGGTAGGCAAGGTCACTGGTCACATGAGACACAAATGTCTTTGGGGAAACTGAAAATTATATGGTAGATTGAATATTTTGATCCTAGGAGTAATAATGAAGGAGTTTCTTATAATTTACCAATAATCTTTACAAGAGCATAGTCCTTCCCTGAAATGATGAAACCGGTTACAATCTCGAATGACAATTTCTCGATTGAATTCCTGGGAAATCATCTTCATGGCATCGTGACAATCGCAGCATATCCTCAGATTTTTTACTATTCGAATTGGAGTACCAGGACTCGTCTTCAAAAAGCAGAAAGCAAGTGCCAATTTTTCACTGTGAAATGACAGAGCCAGCTCCTTTCCTTCCTCATCAAGCTGAAGCAATGCCTCACTTGTATTTCCCACAAAACCTCTCATCTTTAACCTCTTCATGATCTCATCAAGCATCATGTATATCTCTCGAGTTTCAGGGTGAGAATCATCCCCCACGAAAAATTCATGAAGGACACCTCCAACCTCAACCAAACTACAGCCAGGAACTTTCTTGATGCCCCTTTCCTCCATAAGATTTCTCACACGTCTCACTTCACTCCATTTCCCCATCTTTGCATACACATTCGATAACATTACGTATGCAGCACTATTAGTTGGATCCAACTGAATTAACTTGTTCAGCACAATCTCACTTGTTTCTATGTCCCTGTGCATCCTAGCTCCACTTAGTAGAGCTCCCCACACAAGCACATCAGGCTCCATTGGCATAGATATCACCACTTTCCATGCGTCTGAAATCAGCCCAGCTCTTCCATAAAGATCAACAATGCAACCATAGTGCTGGATTAAAGGCTTAATACCAAACTCCTCATCCATCCTCCTAAAATATTCTTTACCTTCATTTACCAGACCCCCATGAACACAAGCACAAAGAACACCAACAAAAGTCACAGCGTTAGGCCTCACACCACACTTGATCATGTTAGCAAATAATTCGAGAGACTCCATAGCATGTCCATGCATGGCGAGTCCCGATATCATTGAACTCCAGGCCATCACATCTTTATGTGGTCCCAAATTATCAAAAACCCCTCTTGCTCTCTCAATACTTCCACATTTCGCGTACATGTTCATCAAAGCAGTCCCTAGCACGACATCAACTCTCATCCCAGATTTATCAATATAAGCATGAACCCATTTCCCATGCTCAAGTGCACCCAATCTCCCACAAGCCGCAAGCACACTCGACATGGTGAACTCATTAGGCCTCACACTATCCAACATCTGCATTTCACGAAACAAGGCAAGTGCCTCCTTATAACCCCCACGCATCACATAAGCCTTTATCATACAGCTCCAAGAGATCACATTTCTATTGGGCATTTCATCGAACACCTCTCGCGCAGCATCGATCAACCCCACTTTCGCATACGCATCAATAATCGAATTCCAAGATGGCAAATCTGGTTTGGTAATTTCATCGAACACCTGGCGTGCAAGCATCAAGTTGCCACAAGCCGAGTACATGTGAATAAGAGAGGTCTGGACAAAAGGGTCCTGATCGAACCCGAAGAGAAGAAGTTGGGCGTGGATTCGCATTCCTGATTGGAGATAAGGAATGTAATTGAAGGACTGAAGGAGAAAAGGGAAGGTGCGATTATCGGGTTGAACTCGATGTAAGCGCATTCGACTGAAGATGGAGATAGGAGAGTGAGTTGTGGTTTTGGATTGGACATGGGCTCGGATGAGAGTGTTCCAAACGAAGGGTTCGGGTGTGGGATGGGAAAGATTGAGACTTGGGTGTGTAAGAGATATGAGCTTTGAATAAGCTCGCATATTTCCCACTTGCACCGCATAGCGGGAAACTTATTCAAAACGTCTAAACTTTAAGGAGCATTCGGTTTTATGTGCTTTGCTTTCTGTAGTTTAGGCCTGCCCTTTCCAAGCTTTGGTAACCCACTTTTATTCTTTCCGATTTACGGTGGGTTGTCGGATGCGTCCGGGACCCACTTCAGAAAGTCCAGAAGATATTTTTAATTTTTTTAGACTACGACTATAGAGGAATTGTATTTTATAATTTTGAAATAAAAATTTGTAATTAGTAAGTTAGATGTATCACGTGATGTCACGACTGGTTATATTTAAAATTAACATTTCTGTTTATGATTGGTTTTAAGTTTTTAACTATATCTTTCATTTTCATGAAAAACTATAACCATTTGATTTTAAGAGATACAAATTATAACTATTTGATTTTCCAAGAAAAAAAAAACTATAGCTTTGATTTCAATTATGGTCACTTATGCTAGATTTCATCAAATTGCAAAGATTTTGGCCAATTTTCTCCCAAGTCTTTCTGTTTGAACCGAAAATAAGATCATATTCAAAATTCTCCTAGGCTCTGGCAGGAGCAGTGGCGGAGCCAGCACAGCGCGGTGGTCAGCAACCGCTCCCCATGTCCGCCGGAAATCAAAGGACGGGGAGCGGATCTGTGCTGGTTCCGGAGCGGCAGAGGCGAGCGGGCAGAGGCGAGCGGGCCAGAGCGGCAGAGGCGAGCTGGCCGGAGCGGCAGAGGCGAGCGGTGCTGTTCAAAACGCAGCTCGTTTTTTTCGGTTGACGTCGTTTTTTTCGGTTGACGTCGTTTTTTTCGGTTGACGTCGTTTTTTCTTGGCTCATTGGCTGCTTGACCTAGTTGACTAGTTCCACATTTATATACAGAACCCTCCAGGCCTCCACAGTCCACACCCAAAAACAGGGAAGAAATCCGAAGAGGATGTAGGCATGTAGCAGACTGCACTTTGCCTTTTCTTGTTCGCAGTTTCGCACTATCTCCAATTTCGTCAAGGTTTTCTTCTTTCTCTTCTATTCGCTTCTTAAATTCAGTTTTCACGTTCATTGTTTTTGTTCTTATGCCAACATACTTGTGTATCTTTGATTTATGTTTATTTGGTATAATTTATGTTTCTTTCTCTTCAATTCCTTGATTTTTCATGTTTATTGAAGATTATCAATGTCGGTCTCTAAATCTATGTATGTTTCTTAAATGGATTTTTCAATTGTTTTTGGGAATTCAAAAAATTAGACTATGGTTAAATTGAGTTATGGCATACATTTGATTTATGTTTATTTGGTATAATATATGTTTATTGCCTATTTAGATTATGCTTCAATTAATTTGGTATAGATTGTTGTGTGTTGTGGCTAATTAGTTATAGACTTATAGTTAGTTAGTTCCTAAGACTTTTCTATAATTCAATTATACAGTTATGGAACGATTCTTTAAGAAATTGCGTTCACAATCTTCTTCGGATAATCCGGATAGTGAGACTCAATCTTCAACTTCAAGTAATCTGGTTGGTAGTTCAAGTAATCCAAGTCGTAGTTCAAGTAATCCGGTGGGTAGTTCAAGTACGGCCAATGAGTTGAATGAAATCTTGGCTAATCTTCCTATAGACCCCGGACTTAGACCTCTCATGATTACTTATAAGCCGAATTTTCGAGAAGAAATCCGAAGAGCTTATTTACAAAGGGGTCCTTGCCAACCTAATGATGAGAAAGAAATGTCTACCACATTGATAGGGAAGGATAACCGGCGTTTTGGGATCAAATGGTATAATGAATTTAGTTGGTTGGAGTATAGTAAGGCTAAAGATGCGGCATTTTGCTTTCATTGTTATCTTTTCAAAAGTGAGTTCGATCAATCGGGAATGCTTGGAAAAGATGCTTTCACTTCAACGGGGTTTAGAAATTGGGCAAAGGGACCATCAAAGCTTCAGGAACATGCCGGGAAAGTTGGAAGTCTTCACAACAAAGCCACACAACATTGTCTAGATTTAATGAATGGGAAGCAACACATTGAAACCCTTGTGATCAAAACAACAAAGCAAGAAGCAACATTGTCTAGATTTGCTTTTCGTGGCCATGATGAAAGTGCATTGTCTAGCAATAAGGGTAATTATTTGGAGTTGATGCGATTTCTTGCCGATCATGATGAGAAAGTTAGAGCCGTTGTGTTTGAAAATGCTAAAGGAAAACTCAAGTATACTTCCCCTGAAATTCAAAAAGATGTTGCCAATGCTTGTGCAATTGAAGTCATTAATGCAATCACTCAAGATATGGATGGTACATTCTTTTCTCTATTGGTTGATGAATCGAGGGATGTGTCCATTAAAGAGCAAATGGCGGTGGTTTTGCGTTATGTGAACAAAAGAGGGAAAGTTATTGAAAGATTTGTGGGTGTTGAATATGTATCCGAGACCACTAGTAGCACACTAAGACACGCCATTGAAAATTTGATGGAGAAGATAAATTTGAGCATGGAAAATATAAGAGGCCAAGGTTATGATGGAGCTAGTAACATGAGGGGTCATCTCAATGGTCTTAAAACAATTATTCAGCAAGATTTTCCTCAAGCATATTATGTCCATTGTTTTGCACATCAACTTCAACTAGCACTTATTGTCGTGGCAAAGGGAAATGAAAATATTGCCACGTTCTTCACAACTTGTACTAGTTTGGTTAATACTATTGGAGTATCGTGTAAACATCGTGATGCATTAAGAGAGGGACATCAAGAAGCTATTAAGAGAGCTCTTGATATTGGTGATTTGCAAACAGGGCGAGGGTTAAACCAAGAAACTAATCTCACTCGCCCTTGTGATACACGTTGGAGCTCTAACTATGATATTTTGGTTAGTATTATTGTGTTATTTAAAGCCGTGATTAGTGTGCTTGAATGGATTGTTGATGATGGTAACCCGGATCATCTAGGTGAAGCAAATAGGTTATTTGAAGAAATGACAACTTTTGACTTTGTGTTTCACCTACTTTTCATGAGACTTGTGTTGGGCATCACAAATGACTTGTCTAAAGCACTACAAAGGAAAGATCAAGATATTGTGAATGCAATGAGATTGGTTGGAGTATGCAAGCTAAGGCTACAAAGTGTGAGAGATGATGGTTTTGATGAATTGCTTGAGGAAGTATCAACCTTTTGTGGGCAACATGATATTGATGTTCCTAGTATGGATGATTTATTTCATAAAGGAAGAGTGCGGCGTCGAGGTCAACAACTTTCAAACCTTCATCATTACCGAGTGGATCTCTTCTTTCATGTAATTGACCAACAAAGAACGGAATTGGATAATCGCTTCAATGAGCAAAACACGGAGTTGCTTTTATGTATGGCATGCTTGAGCCCTGAAATGAGGTTTGCACACTTTGACAAAGAGAAAGTTCTTAAGTTTGCTACATTTTATCCTCAAGAATTCAAAGAGATAGATCTTTTGAAGCTTAAAGATCAACTTGACCTTTATATTATTGATATGAAAGCAAGTCATGAGTTTTCATCATTGACAACCATTGGTGAGCTTGCAGAGAAGTTAGTGAGCACGAGGAGGAGTCGAATATACAATTATGTGTATTTACTTATTACACTGACTTTGGTTTTACCAGTTGCAACTGCTTCGGTGGAAAAAGCATTTTCTGCTATGAATATTGTGAAAACACCCTTGCGCAACAAAATGGGAAATCAATGGTTGAATGATAGCTTGGTGGTTTATATTGAAAGAGATGTTTTTGCTTCTGTCAATAATGAACTTATTATGCGACGTTTTCATGATATGAGAAACCGCAAGCTACCACTTTTGTAATTTTATTTCATGCATTTAATGTTATTGATGACATTTGTATTAATGACATTTGTGTTATTTAAATTATATGATATTTAGATCTTTTAATTTTTTTTGGAATGCTTGAGCAACCAATTTCCGCTCCCCTCCTCCCAAAATCCTGGCTCCGCCACTGGGCAGGAGTGGACTGATTCCCAACACTTAATGCACAGCTTAGTCTGCACAGGCTTTAGTAATGTAGGTCTGCACTTGCTTGTAGAAACTTCAATTACTAACATAATGACACAACCCAAAAGAGGAAGCCTGCCTGAGCAAACCTTTGAACATTTAAACTCTTGCTTCTTCTTTGGTGAAAGTTACCAGGAGAAGTACCGTGACTCTGTAAGGGTTTCAGCTGCCACCCTTAAATATATTTACAATATACTCAATGGTAGAAGTCAATGTCAGCAAAATAAAGTTGCTTATCAGAAGGACAAGGATGTTGCTTTGAGTTTGAAGTAGCTTTTTTTGATACGGAGTTTGAAGTAGCTGTTAGGCATGATACATACAAAACTTGGGCAGGTGCAAAACATAAAGAATGAAATCAATGTTGGACTATCCCTGCACTATAAAGCCTCCCTCTATCTACAGTTCTACACACACAGACATACATAACCTCTCTACTCAGAGCTTAGAAATTCAGTTCTAAAGGTTGTCATTCCTCGTCTCCTTCTCCTTTTCCTCTTAATCTCTATCGAGCTCCGTTGTAATGGTGCTTGATAGAGATTAAGTAGGATTTGGAGAAGGTGAAGGAGGAGTGTCAACATTTAGGACTAGCTCCAGTTCCTATCTGTTTCTTTTCTATCCTAAACTGTGCACTTCAATTCGATTTATTCATAATCTTGATTTGTAGTTTGTGTTTGCAGATTTTTTTATCAAGCAAATGGAGGATATACTGCAGATATCAAGGACCAAATGAAGATCTTTCCTGCAGCTGCCATTGATTTTCTTGACATGGTTGGTCCAAATTTGTTTTGTTAAAATTCCTATATGATTTTCTTGATTCGTGGTTCTTGATTCGTGGTTGGTCCAAAGAAGGTTCAGGCTTGTTGATTCGTTATATTTGTGTTAGGTTTGTGTTACGTATCCTCGGTTTCATGATCTCTACAAAGTTGTGATGTAGTCCCTGTGTTTTATTGCATAGCAGCCCAAAACCGATGATCTGGGAGTGAGTGGTTTGGCAACTTTAATGAAGGTAAACTGAGTTATCGGAGATATAAGAGGTTTAACAATAATATTAAACAAGAAATTAGCAATCTTCAGAGCAAAAGCTCCATGTATAAGTTAACTGTTTGAATGCAGTCATGCAAATTAACGATGATGAAGACAATTGAGCAAGTCCATATCATGATATCAATGAAGCCTGGTTGCCAACTGAAAAAACACCAATACTACTGCTACGTGGTGGTGCGTGACAAAATCCCTAGATAGTATAAACTATGGCTTTGGCTACACTGATAGGTCACAGTAAATTGTCAATGCACTACAGAGGTGAGATTTCTGGAGTGAGAGAGATAGTAGGTGAACACTGCTATGCGTATCTTGTAAAGTGTGAACTGGTCTTGTACTACTTCACCTGTGGTTCTGGTCTTCTAGTCTGTGAAAACTCTTGAAAGAAATATATATATATATATATATATATATATTATATTTATTGCAATAACCAGCACTAACCATGCCAGAAAGATTATGAGATGATCAAAATCTAAATCTCAGTACAAAGACTCCCAGGGAAGCTTAATTCCATAGCAGATTAGCAGAAGAGCAAAAGGACGGAGGTGGTATGGAGAAACTAAGCCCCGACTCCTGAGATATCCCTTCTTCTGCTTTGACTCATTCAGATCTACGCTTACACCAAACCAGGTAGCAATGACGGAATTCTGGACAGACTAAACATGTATCACGTCCTATAAGATTTTGGTCAACCAATCAAATGAAAAGTATCCGTCAACGTGGAAAATCTCAAATCCAATCAACTCCAAGTTCTTCAATCAGAATCTATGGACACATTTGGTTTGGAGGGTACGATGCAGGGTAGAATTTGCAGAACAAATTGTATCAGTCAATCATAATCATAACAATTAATAAACAGAAAGACAATGTGATGATCAAAAACGAAATCTCAGTACAAAATACTCTCAAAGATAAACTTAATTTCACTGTCAAGCCCAAATAAAAGTCTATCAAGCCAGGGGAAAACACGATAAGTTCTAACACTAAGCTTAATGGATAGTGCATCAAAATAGAAAGCTGATTTCTCAGTCTTCTTCCTCGCCCTCGTTCTCTGCAATGTTGAAGTATCTCAATTCATACACATTGCGGTCCTTGTTTGATGCAATCACACGGAGCCAATCCCTCACATTGTGCTTCTTCAAGTATTTCTTGGTCAAGTACTTGAGATACCTGCAATGTCAAGGTATCAGAACAATGTTATACACTGACAAAAGCAGAGCATAGGACTATTTCCACATTGACATCACACCTAATCTACTTTTCCAACTGAAATCAAAACTACTAACAACACAAGGGTCACAGACATTCCACAATAAACTGCTGCAACTAGTGTTCAGGCAAAAACACAGATAGTCCACAAAATCAGTACAGTAAGCTTAAGCCCCAATTAATACAACCTTCTTTGTGCATAATCCACGGCCAACCAAAGAGATACGGAACTGTTTACAATATTTGCTCACATGTGAAGCAATTCACATGTTGATACCAAAGAAAACATCATATAAGCTATACAGCTTTGTCCACTCTAAATCAGTAGCGAACCGCAACCTTTACTACGCAAGTTTATAACTTCAATGGCCTACAACAACTCCAAGCTTCCTAGTTCAACAGTTTGATTAGCGGTACGACATTACAGTGAGCTAATCCAACAATGCGACAGTGTTACAGCATAAACAAATACCAGAACCAAATCGATTTCCACACAAAAGCAGTTAGAAAACCAGACCTTATGCATATATAGGACTCGGTTAATACTACCAGATCTGTAAAACTAGACAACAAGGAAAGCAGTAGAAGCAAAAGTACCTCTTGGAGAAGGTGGAGTCAGAAGTGACGGTAATCTTGTTCTTCTCACGAGTGACGGTCACAGAGTCGCCGAGAGCTCCGGCCTTGCCGCCAACCTTGATTCGCTCCTGAAGGAACTTCTCCAGTGATGCGATGTCCATGATCTTATCCTCCACCGGCTTGCCGCAGTCAATCACGAATGAAGCTCCCTTCTTCTTCCCCTTGGCTCCGGTAACAGCTCCGCGACTCATTTTCGCTTCTGCAGTTCAATAAAATAACCAGATCAAATCTCAAGGCTGAAACCCTAGAAACGAACACAAATATAGAGAGAAGAGTTGAAGCAGAGGTGCTTACCTTTGGTTTTCTGAAGAGGGTGTGATATGGCTAGAGAGCTTCGGCTGCGTCCGTCTCCTCTGCTGTTTAGGGTTTTCTATTGCTCCCAGCAGCAATAATAACATGCTAGGGTTTGGGTTCGCGGTTTTTATTCTTCTTTGGGCCTACATTTGGGCCAAAATAAAAATAAGGCCCACCCAGATCTTATAACCCTGTTGTGGCTGTGGTTAGCGTAATTTAACTTACTAATCTTTGGAATTGGCTATAGTCTAATAATTCCTCTGGACTTTTGGAGACAGATGAGATTTTTAAGACTAAACTTGAGAAAAATGAGCTCAGTGCAAGTAATAGGTTGACTCAATGTCAATTGGTTTTGGATGTAAACTTTATATGTCAAATTTTTCATATGTCAGTCGTGAGACGCAAAGATGAGGTCTCAGTCGTGAGACGCAAAGATGAGGTCTCAGTTTAGATGTTTTTTAGGAGTGCTCAATTGGTGAGAGCTTCTTTTTAATCTTCATTTGAAAAGTTCTAGAGAATGTGATAGATGGAAGAAACACATTTCTTAATTATGTAATACAGTCATGATCATGTATGTAGGTCTCTTTGTTCTTTGCAAGTTTTATTTATACATCCGGCCACATTCCTCAATTTCTTGAATTATTACAGGGTTATTATCCTACTGAAGATCAATAGTTTATTGAGAGTAAATAGTTTTAGATATATTGAATCAATTCGTATTTATTCTACAACTTCCAATTATTTGAGTGTCTGAATGCTGCTGAGTGTCAATATTTGGTCGTTGCTATGTGATTTGCATTTTGTCAAAAATATGTGGTTGTTAATCATACTGAAGGTCAGTATACTATTGAGCGCTAGTATGTAATTATATATTTAATGTTACTGACCACAAAAAATCGCGTAATGCCCCCTCAACAATGTTGTAAAAATAAGTAAAATGATAATTTCGTAATTACTATTTAACAGATTATGTTAATTAAATAGATAGAAACCTACTAGTGGTAATTTTAAAAAACAGGCTTACTATATGTAATTATGAGCTCAAAAGTGTAGTTATTGGTAATTTTTTATTAAATAAATAGACGATTGTTTGATCAAGTGGGCAAACGATTTTTTTTATATTGATTTTTTGCATATTTAAATTTTATTATTAAAATTAACTTTTAAATTGTTAAAATCGTAGATTTACACCGTCAAAAAGAGTTCATACGCACAAATTTATACCAGTTTGGAATGGAAGTGCACGTTTGGTACTCGGGATTATTGTGAGTCACTCTATTATCAATACTTGGCCTACCCTCACTTGAGTAGACTTACCCAATACTAATTTGTACCATGTTTGGTGAGGTAGTACTATATAAGGAGGAGAGAGAGAGAGAAAGGTGGAGAGAAAGGTGGAGAGAAGTGGTGTTAACGTGGGGTCTCAAAAATGAGTACCCACAATAACACTACCTAAGGAGATTGAGAGAAAAAACAGGCCTTAACTAGTACCATTTATTTTAATACTCCCCCACACCAAACATAACTCACACTACTTTGTACTTCTTATTTAGTGTAATACCAGGTAATCTATTGTACCAAACATGTACGAAAATATTATTATTATTATTTTTTCACCGGTCAGAAAGAAAAGAATGGCTTAAAACAGTAAACAAGTAAAACAAATACGGTAAGGAGTAATGCCTCTGTATAGAGGTTAACACACACAAGACGACATCGTTTGGAGAGTTTTGACAATGAGTCTGTGGGATACACTACTGTTGGGAAAGGAGGGGGTTGGTGGCAGAGTAGAACACCCATACGACTTGGCGCCGTGCTCATCCAACACCGTCAATGCAATCATCAACATCGGAGCGGTAACTCTCTCGCTCTCCCAACTGATTGCATGATTCTATTTCCGATACCCTTTTGATTTTAATCCCTCTGATTTCAGGGCGGTGCGATTTGGGGTTTATGCTTTGCTCCCCACGAAGCTCGTCAATTCGGTTAATTTCTAACCTTTTTTCCTCTTGTTTGGATTAGAATTTGTAAACCTAATATTGATTTTGTTTGTTTTATCTGGGTAAATTCAGGCCTGACTGGAATAGACCGAGCTGGTTTTGTGGTATCAATTCTTTCTCGAGTAACTTAGTTGGTGTTATGTGTAAACTGTTACTTAGTGAAGTTTTCAAGTAATGCATTTGGTTTTGTGCAGGCAAACTCGGTTGCCAAGTCTAGCTTTCAATGTGGTAATTATGTCTGTTTTTCTTTTGGTTTTTGGTCTGGGGATATATGGATGAACTGATCTTATTGGATTTACAGCAATGGTTGCCGGAATTGCTACCGCTTCCCACTGTCGAATGCAAAAATATCGAGGAAAGGATGATTGGGTTAGTGACCCTCCCATATGCATCAGCATTGTTTCTTTTCTCATTTTGTGAGTATGTGGTTTCAAAGTGATTTGCTGATCTTCACCAAATTTGGAGTACTTGTTAATAAAACCAATAGGGTGACATTTATCACAGAAAGCGCTAACATGACCTAGTAAAGTGATTAGATTGCTGAGGAATAATGTTTGTTTCATTCCTTCTCTGAGTAGGTGAATTGTTTGGTTTCTGGGGCTATGGCGGGGGGAGCCGTTGCTGCTCTATCAAGAAGCTGGAAACAGTTGATTCCTGCAGCTTGTCTGATTACTGCCTTTAACATTGCCATCAACTATCATCAAAGAACTGTGAATACATCTTGATGGAAGATTGACCGGAGCAAGGTTGTTCTCTCCCTAAATTTCTGTGTGGATTGGCAGTCATGATTAGCAAGTGATCATTGTATGACAATTAAATTATTTGTTCTAGTTCTTATTCATTTCTTGAAAATAGTAGCAGAAACCAAACAGAGTTTTTTTTTTTTTTTCCGTCTTTTCTGTACATCATTTGCTTCAAATGGAGAGAATTTGTGTGGAAGACTTCAAGGTTCACCTGCTGAAATCCCCCTCCATTCGTTGCTATAGTCAGGTAGAATAGTTACCCATGTGAGTAGCTAATTCATAGTAAACAAAATAGAAAAAGATTTAAAACAAAAATTAGAAGCAAAAATGCTGAGGATATTGTGATGCAAAACCTCTGTTCATGAGTTTGGCCATCCCTCAAAATAAAATTACACTTTCTGAGCATGGCTTAAGACATTTTGTATACTGAACATTTATTTTCCATATTATACATATATTTCTCTTGACAGTTTTTACTGTATAATTTTGCTCAAGTATATGATCCTTCCCTGTAGGCCTCATCATGGGCCGGGCCGGGCCAAGCCCTACCCTAAAATTTAGGGCTTAGGGTAGGGTCGGGCCGGGCTTTGACTAAGTCAACATAGCTTAGGGCCGGGCCGGACCGGGCTAGGGTTTTGATATGTAAACCATTACCCGCCC
This sequence comes from Potentilla sterilis, assembly GCA_963682095.1. NCBI lineage: Eukaryota > Viridiplantae > Streptophyta > Magnoliopsida > Rosales > Rosaceae > Potentilla > Potentilla sterilis. The sequence goes on from OY821757.1 coordinate 9,372,005, forward strand.
TTAAGGCCCATTCTATTAGGGCTAACAGGGCCAGGCCGGGCCGACCCTTTAAACTAGGGTCGGGTTGGGCTTTTAGGGCCGGATATGAAATAGAAGTCAAATTTTATAAAAGAAGTCAAATTTTGAAAAACGCTATGAAATATAATTTTATCTTTATGATGAAATACGATGATGGTAAAAAAATCACTTAAATCCGACAAAATTAGAGCCCCGATCGATGCGGTCAACCTTATTTAAACTTATCTCTCTATGTGAAGTCATAGTATCGGGAGTAAACGTTCCCAAATTTTTACATGGATGATTACGTCTCATCTATTTGAGAGTTTAATGTTTGGAAGAGTCGACGAAACAAGTTCATCTAAATGTACGTAATAGCGTTTTCGTGTGATAAGTTTTATGAAAATATAGTTGACCGTTTCGATCGAGCATCGAACGTTTACGAAACGAGTTGATTTTTATATTCTACTCATATTTGACTATAACGATCATATCAGACGGTCAAAAAATTTATTTTTTGAATTTAGACATTATAATGACAACATACTTACTAATGCGGTATAACTTGATTGGTAGATTATACTCAAGTGTACAACTTTTTGAAACAACTATATACAAGAAGTCAAATTTTGAAAAACGCTATGAAATAACATTTGATCTTTATGATGAAATACAGTGATGGTAAAAAAATCATTTACATCCGACAAAGTTAGAGTCCCGATCGATGCGGTCAACCTTATTTAAGCTTATATCTCTCTATGGGGAGCCATAGTATCGGGAGGTAAACGTTCCTACATTTTTACATGGATGATTACGTTTCATCTATTTGAGAGTTTAATGTTTGGAAGAGTCGATGAAACAAGGTCATCTAAAGGTACGTAATAACGTTTTCGTGTGATAAGTTTTATGAAAATATGGTTGACCGTTTCGATCGAGCATCGAACGTTCACGAAACGAGTTGATTTTCATACTCTACTCATATTTGACTATAACGATTATATCAGACGGTCAAAATTTTCATTTTGTGAATTTAGACATTATAATGACAACATGCTTACTAATGTGGTATAACTTGATTAATAGATTATACTCAACTATACAACTTTTTGAAACAACTATATAAAAGAAGTCAAATTTTGAAAAACACTATGAAATAACATTTGATCGTTATGATGAAATATGGTGATGGTAAAAAAATCACTTAAATTCGACAAAATTAGAGCCCCAAATCGCTTAGTGAAGACATTTGTATGTATTATGTAATATAAAATAGTTAAAATTTTAGAGTAGGGCCGGGTAGGGCTTGGCCCTAAAGGGCTCAATAGGGCCGGGCCGTAGGGTAGGGCCGGGTTTAATTTGCTCGACCCTCACCCTACCCTACTAAAAAAAGGCTAGGGCCGACCCGCCCTAATGGAAGGTCGGGCCGGGCTTCGGCCCTATAGGGTAGGGCGGGCTTTAGGGCGGGCCAGGGCCAAAGGGCCAAATGATGAGGCCTACTTCCCTGCTGTTTCCAGTTAAACTGATAACCGTGTTACTTTAGAGTGTTTTAAATGATTCTATATGTTCCTCTCAGATCCTTGATGAAGATCTTAGGTTATTCTAAAGACAATAGTTATGTTAAGATTCTATCGGTCTTCTTGGTGACTTGTTGATATATTTCATTATGTACCACTCTAGATATCTTGGATCGTCTTATAACTAGGAACAAGTACAGTCCTTTATGCAGTGTCTATCTAGTATTACCATTTAATTTGTGGATTCCATTTACCATATTAGTTTGAGACTTTATGTCAAAGTCAGTGTGGACTTCTACATTTGCATAGCTGTAGTTTCATTTACTACTTAACTTGTGGTCCGCTACTATGAGTTCTAAATCATGTGAGACAGAAGCTGAATTCTTGTTGTGATTGTGAGATCAAAAGACGTGACCAGTACTAAGTTTTGGAATAACAGCAAACCTTTTGTATTTTTCACATGTTCGTGTAGTTAAATGTAGCATCACCAATCTTGATTTGCAGAGGTTGAGATCTCTCACTCTTGATTGCTCGAAAGTTGGCCTATCTGTTTCTTCGTATATCAAGAGTGCTATCTATGGTTTTGATGTTTTTTCTGCAAACTTAGTTCTCCCGTTGATGTTTGACGACTCTGGTGTTAGTGCAATTTCTTGCCTGAGGGGTTAATTGCGTGACGATCTGCTAACTGCTGACCTAAACACATTTTTCTCATATTTGAAGCGTCTCAGTTGTGTATTCTTCTCATGAAGAAACCCTAACAGAGTTGGTTTTTCTATTCTGCTCAAAAAGTGACGATGGCTTGAGCTCTCGCGTATCCGTTTCTATGTTCTTCTGCGAAATTTGCTTTCCTGTTGTCTATTTCTCGATGAAATTGTTACTAGTACGATTACTTGCTTGAGGAGTTAAAGGTGCCGATCTTCTAACTGCTAAACCTAAACACATTTTCTCCAAATGAAACCGTCTCAGACTCTCAGACGTGTTTTCATGAAGAAGAAGCCATGAAATGCTGGTCAAAGGTTTAGGTAAAACTTGAAAGGTGAAACCCAAATTTTGGCGATGCTATTTTTGGTGTGGGTGTGGGGGTTGGTTTGGCAAACTGAGGTCCTGTCGCTTTACAATTACCAAACTCAACAAGCTGATAAGAACTAAAAGAAAATTTATTCTTGGACCTCCCAAATTTCTCAAGTGGTACTGTGGTAGATGCGTATTGACTTTGCTACGAAGCTAGTGTGTGAAGTGGATTAAAGAGTTGGTATCAGGTTGGTGAAAAAATAAATTGCAATAATCACTACGTCAGTATAGATGTACCCTAGGAGTAATGACTTTGGAAATTAGATTTTATAGAATCTAATATTGTAATCGCACAGTAGACCATTTGCTCTAAGTTAAGGTGCATCATTATTACGAACTTATAAGAGATTTCCACATAATTTTTCGTTGATCAACTCTTCAAATAATATTTATTGTTCGAATTGAAGTTGTACATAATTCCATTATACCAGAAGTTATGAAATTATCGTTTTGAATTGAATTAAGTTGAGTCGTAATTCAATTATGCTCGATCTAAAACTCAAAAAAAAAAAATCAAAATCGTCAAATATTTGTCATTTTGAGTTTAAGCTATTGAAAAATGAAAATCACTACAAGTGAGCTAGTGGTTCTTGTTTATCATGAATAGTTGTGTTATCTAACCTGGTTCGAATTACGAGAGCTCTTAAAAAGTGGTTGGTGTAGGAATGTCATGATCAAATGCGAATGTGTGATCAATCTAAGAAGAGAGTGTCGAAAAAAAAAACCCTATTGAGAAATATGATCACGTTCATTTATTATAGAGAGAAATATCACTTTAGTCATTGAACTTCGTTCGACACTTTAGTCATCAAACTTTTACAAATTTCATTTTAATCGTTCAACTAAACCACCGTTTATCACTTTGGTCACTCCGTATTTTTTCTCTGTCACTCTGTTTTTTTTTGTTTCTCTGTGAAATATGTTTTTGTCTTCATCCCCAAATTACCCTTAAGTTAACCGAGAAAAGAGACGGAGTGACAGAGAAAAGAGACGGAGTGACCAAAGTGATAAACGGTGGTTTAGTTGAATAACTAAAATGAAATTTTTAAAAGTTAGATGATTAAAGTGTCCAGTAAAACAAAATTCGATGACCAAAATGATATTTATGCCTTTACTATATAGGCGAATTGGACCAATTCCTACATTTCAAAAAGAAAAACTAGACTTACAAAAATGATATAGGAGAGAAATAACAGAAAAGGCCAAATACTTGCATAGTTGCTGAGGTGAGCCCACGATCGAGTAGCAGTAGCATCTGCAGCAGCAGCAGCAGCATCAGCACATCTATATAAGGTGGTCATGATAAGATGAACATATTATAAACAAGGGGTACTGGGATCTGTTGGGGTCGCTCGGATCATACAACTGACACTGTGAACAAGTTTCCTGCTCCCAATCCTTTCAAACGCCACGTACTTCTTTCGTTTCAGGAAATATATAAAATGTCTCCTAAACCCAGATAAACACACACCGTCTCTCGCTCTCTCTCTATGAAAGCTTTCATTCTTTTCAGGATCTCCTCCAACTCTTTTGACTCCTCGTATATAATTCACATTCTGTCCCTCAATCTCGGTAAACAAACCACTCATTTGTCTTTGCTTCTAGAGGTGGCACTACAGAGATCCGAGTTTGCATCTCAAAGAAAACATGGTCGTCGAGTTTGGTTTGATTTGATTCTTGAGCCACTTTCTTGTCTCTCTTTTCTGTTTGTTTTCTAAAACTTGAACATGGACGGTGAATATCAAGAAGTAAGTCACTTTCTATCAACAAGCATATATAGGCTTTCCTTTTCTTTCTTCTTTGTCCGTCACAGTTACTCTGCCAGATGTGTATGTAGTTTTCGCATATGTTAAGTATCTACCAATGTATGAAGGTTTACATAAGGAATTCCAGAGGGGTGCAGCTTTTCACTTGCAGATGGTTGCCTTTCTCTTCTCCAAAGGCCCTTGTCTTCCTTTGCCATGGTCTCTCTCTCTCTCTCTCTCAATTAGACTATAATCTTTGTTTTTGTATATAAGCATATGTATGTATGGTTCAAAATCTAAGGGGATCCATAAACGGTGTTGCAGGTTATGGCATGGAGTGCAGCGGTTTCATGAGAGGTAATAAATGAGACTAGCTTCACATATCTTCCTCTTCATAATTTCATTGTTTTGAATTATTAGGTCTCTAATGTCAGGTATCTTTTCTTAACTTGATCGTCCTTTCACTGTTTAACCTAGTCTAGCCTCAATAATGCAGAAGATCAATGACTTACTTAATTTTCCCTTCAGAAAAACAATAATACAGCAAGTTTTTGCATTTATTGAACTTGATCATGAAAATCTAAGGGCACAAGAAACTTAAGATTTTGGGCAACTTTTCCTGTTTCTCTTTTTGACAAGTTTCACTTATTTCAGTTATTTGTAGTGGAAATCCAGCAGAATACAAAAGCAAAATCTTCATCTTTCTTCTCTATTAGTCATTGAAAATAACTAGTTTCTTCCCTTTATCTTTACATTAGTGCTAGTAATATCAAGGGAAAGAAGTGAAACTGAAGGCAAGCCCACTATTTCAATTTTCAAGCTTTTTTTCCTTGTACTTTTCTTTTCCTACTGTATCATGATGGTTCATGAAGAACCCAGAAATCTGACCAAAAAGACTGAAGGTTGTGGAAATTAGAAAACAAACAAAGTAGCAGGATAAGAACGTTATCTTTCAAATAAAGAGTGTAGCAATGGAACAATATTGCGGAGTCCCATCCAAAATAATTGCAAATAATCAGACAAAATAGCTTATCTTATTTTCCAGAATGCCCATACTTCTCTTCTGCTACGCCACTATTATAGTTCCTATTCCCAAAGTCTACTGTGACACCATATCCCTATCCATATATTTGTTATCTTCCTCTTTCTTCTTTATTCATTTCAATATATTTGTGACGCATACAAATCATATTGCAGCTTTTCCTAATTTCAACCTGAAAAAAATAGATGGTCATTTCATTTTCCTTTTTCTCTATTAAGTGATTGCTGTGTGACCCTAAACACTGTTTAACCTGAAAAAAAGCAACCCCTGCAACCATTTGATCCTGAAATCAGTGAAATGTCATAATAAGTAGACCATGTCCAGAGACACAACGAATGTGGTCAACTGGGTTTAGTTTGGTTTGGTTTGGTTTGGTTTGGTTGCCAACCATTAAGTTCTCTTAGAGGTTGTTGGGTCCTCTGAGCTGAGTAGCTGACCCATTATAATGAATGCCAAAACTAAATGCAAATGACAGAGTTTATAGAGAATCACCAATGATGACTTAATTGAATGCACTGATATGTCCTTGTGTTATAGAATGCGGCGTCCGGCTGGCAAATGCCGGGTATGCAGTATTCGGAATCGATTACGAGGGCCATGGGCGTTCTCGGGGTGCAAGGTGTTACATTAAGAAGTTCGAGAACATTGTTAACGATTGCAATGACTTCTTCAAGTCGATTTGTGGTATGTTACTAGGCTCTGAGGCATTTGTTCTTTGTTGTACACATCGTATGTTAGTTTATCCAAACAAGTTTGGCGCGGTATCTTGTTTGGAAAGATAAAATCAACTGTAACTTAACATAGGCATTTCACAATGGCGTGACAGCGGAGGAAGAGTACAGCGACAAATGTAGGTTCTTGTATGGGGAATCCATGGGAGGGGCAGTGGCCTTATTGCTTCATAAGAAAGATCCTACATTTTGGAATGGTGCTGTTCTTGTTGCACCAATGTGCAAGGTAAAGACAATCTGTATATTTAGGTTCTGTTAGGTCAGCTTGGTTTACCAAAACTCATTGCCATATTCCATCTGGCATTGTTAGATATCAGAGAAAGTAAAGCCGCATCCACTGGTTGTGAATGTATTGACCAGAGTGGAGGAGATTATACCGAAATGGAAGATTGTACCCACCAAAGACGTCATTGATTCCGCCTTCAAGGACCCTGTAAAGCGCGAAGTGGTACTTAATTTTTACATAACTTTACTGATATAGCAAGCTAGATAGGATTTTGAGTGATATCAGTGTTTACTTGGTGTTTATGTTCCAGATAAGAAGCAACAAGCTTATCTACCAAGACAAGCCGAGGCTGAAAACAGCTTTAGAAATGCTCAGAACTAGCATGAGCCTTGAAGACAGTTTACATGAGGTGGGTTTTTGCTTCCAATGATTCAATCACAGTATATAAGTCATAGTGTTTCACTTATTAACTTCACCAGAATTTCTATTGTTAATATTTGGCAGGTGAAACTGCCTTTCTTTGTTTTACATGGGGAGGCAGATACAGTTACAGACCCTGAAGTGAGCAAGTCGCTGTATAAAAAAGCGAGCAGCCCAGACAAGACCATAAAATTGTACCCTGGAATGTGGCATGGCTTAACATCTGGAGAGCCTGATGGGAACGTCGAAATCGTGTTTGCAGACATCATAGTTTGGCTTGAGAAGCACACTACCGATAGCAATGTCATGGTTATGCAGCCACTTCAAACATTTAATGACGGCATTGTGAAGTTGAACACCACAGCATCATCTCCGGAGACCATGAACAAACCGCATCAAGGGAGCTATTTTTGTGGGTTGAAGGGACGACGATTACTACATCACTCGGCAATGTAGCCCTGCCGTGTTGGGAATCATAGCTACTGTTTCGCACTTGTGCATAATCACTCCAGAACTGCTCCGAAAATTTTCCTCCCAAATGATAAATGTGAATCAGTATGATCAGAAATGGGAGGAAGTGGAATAACAGTCGCCCTGTTTTCATTGAACCTAAGATCTTTAGTTTGGTGTATTCTATTAGAACAATTTCATATCATGGATAAACAAATCCAGAATTCATAAACTTCTGGCTGAAACTCATTAAGAGTTTATCAATCTCGGAATAATTCAGATGTAGACTGATTACATAATATCGAGTTATCAACATATAATTACCAATTGATCATGAAAGTGTGTAATGTAAATATGTAATATAATTGTTATTTTCTCAAATGTAGACCGATTGAATATGAGGAAGATCGAAAAAACGAAGCTCGCTGTCTATTAAGCTTTTGAAGAGGATAACAATACATAAAAAACAAAGGATGGACATGACAACAAATGCCAGAGGAGGACAACTCCAAACCTACTCCATAAAGAGAAGAACTTAAGGAACTTATATGCTACTACTGTTGCTTGCTATTGCTACTGCTGCCGCGACCTTGCTGCTATATTCTTGTTTAGAAATTGGAGGGTAAAGAACGAAAGGGATTATCTTTCCCGTTGCCATTGGCCGGAGAGAAGTATGTATGCCCAATGCCATAATGCCAATACAGATATAATAGATCTACATGGTGGTGGTGGCACCGGCAGCTTCTTTGTGGTCACCAAAGATACGTTTGCTGAAGTCTGAGACCATGAGCGGGAGTCCCTTGCGGAGGGACACCTTTGGTTGCCATCCGAGAAGGTCTTTGGCCTTTGTAATATCAGGCTTTCTCTTGTGTGGGTCATCCTCAGTATTTGGCCTGAACTCGATCTTTGCATCTTTGTCAATTGTTTCTTGGACCACCTGCATCAACATTAATAAACATCAGACAGGGATCAACTAAATGCCAAACCTCAAACTTTAGCTAGGTTAGAGAGTTCACGATGTAGATTACCTTTGCAAGTTCAAGCATGGTGAATTCACCAGGGTTCCCTAGATTGAAAGGTCCAACATGCTCTCCTTCCATCAGCCGCATCAGGCCATCAACCTGTTGTGATACACAAAAGGCTCTTCAGAGCAACAACAACAATAGTAAAATAGCAAATGAAAGAAAACCCTTCCTAACATAACAGCAAAAAAACGATACTAATATACCAACTAGAACAAACAGCCCCCAGAAAACCCAATTAGAATATTTACTTCCTCAATTATAGTTCTTTAATTCTCAAAAACATTGCAAAAGACCTGAGGATCCTGGTTTCAACTTTCAACTAAAAGGTAGACTGAAGACTGACATAAACTCCAGTCAGATTTATCAACCCAAGTTGCACTTAAGAAATTGCAAGATGGGGATTGCACCCCAAAAGAAGAAATTGACCACAATGCAAAGCAGAGTATTGACCAAACTCCATAGATCAGGAAACTTTACTTGCCAGCAATCATGCACATGCAGAAAAGGCAGTACCACCTATCTAGTGTGCACACATTTCAGCGACAGGAATCAACTGCCATTTTTTTGTGCTAATGCACATGGCAAACATAATAGTCAATCTACTTCAGAAACCTTCCCAGATTCACTAATAACACTACCAATCAAATCCCACTCCCCAGCCTTGCATTATAAAACAAAAACTTCATTAGGCTTGATACCCTTAAAAGAAGCAGCAACAAATTCTAAACTAATAAAGTGGGTAGCTAACAAGCACAGCAAGCAAAAGAAAACGTAAAGACTACCCACCCACCCCAGTTGGCCAAGTCTTAAAAATATAGGATAAAAATAAAAGAAAAATTACCAGATCAGAAACGTATTGGAAACTCCTCGTCTGCTTTCCATCACCGTAAACAGTCATAGGCTCTTTCCTCAGCGCCTGCATTACAAATCACCATCAATAATTCACCCTTACAATTCATTTCACCACAAAAAGTCAAAAACTAAACATCTCGGCAGCGAGTAATTTACCTGAGCAACAAAGTTACTAACGACACGACCGTCGTCTATGCACATCCTCGGGCCGTATGTGTTGAAAATCCTAGCAATCCTAACCTGCATTACCCATATCAAATGTAAACAAAAACCATTAGCTACCGTAAAACAAAAATCACCACTTAGTAAAAATGGGATTGAGTTAGAGTAATTTACCTCGACTCCAGCTCCTCTATGGTAGTCCATGGTCAATGTCTCAGCCGTACGCTTTCCCTCATCGTAGCAACTTCGGACACCTGTCACACATTCAGACAGCCAACGATAATTTGTCAGGTTTTCAGAACAGACCTCAGTGCCTGTCAGATCTACACCGGACCTACTCTTAAACTAACACCCACTAACCAAATTACCACCATGCCCTTCCCTGCCCCGGTTTATGGTTTAACTCTTTCAACCGGGACACGCACCCCAGAATAAGGTCGGAGGGAGCCATCTCCACCGTCGGATGAGTGGACCCGAAAATCACGGACAATCTCGGAGACCGTGCGAAACGAAACCCACCCCGACTGGATCTAGGAGGCTAATGCCCTCTGCGGGTCCCACACCCTGGGGGGTCCAAACGTGGGTGGCATCGAGAAAAGGACAAGCCCTCCCCGAAGTTCGGTTTCAAAATCGAAACTGAAATCTATTATCTCACCGGGGGAGGACTGTCCCGCGCAAGTTAGACTCGCCCTACGCCTCCACGCTAAAATGCACCGATTCCGAAATAGAAATGAGAATAGAACAATAAAAGAGATACTCACCGATGGGATTGACGTTTCCCCAGTAGGTCTCGACCTGAGGGTGCTGCAGAGGATCGCCGTAGACCTCGCTGGTGCTGGTCAACAAGAACCGAGCTCCGACCCGCTTCGCCAGCCCGAGCATGTTCAGAGTTCCCACCACATTGGTCTTGTGCAATCTCCAAAGTCAAGGAACAAAAAATCGAAATTGAAAACAAAAACGACAGCGTTTGATTATATTTGTAGAAAAGGATATGATTGTCTTGACGGGGTTGAACTTGTAGTGAACAGGGGAGGCGGGGCAGGCGAGATGGTAGATCTGGTCGACTTCAAGAAGAAGAGGCTCAACGACGTCGTGTCGGATTAATTCGAATCTCGGATTACCGAAATGGTGCTGCACATTCTCCTTCCTTCCGGTGAAGAAATTATCCACCACAATCACACTGTCGCCTCGCTCCATCAACCGATCCACGAGGTGGGACCCAACGAACCCGGCTCCTCCGGTGACGACGATCCGGAGGCCCTTGCGCTTCAGGCCGAGTGGGACCTTCCCGCCTGAATTGTAATTGGTCAACCCGAACCGGCGCTCGTGGGCCGGTTTGTGGGAGGACTCGAAGTCGAACTTGACGAAGTCGTTGGGGATCGGGTCCTGGCCACGGAAGGCGGGACGAGACGACGGAAGGAGGGTGAAGCAGACGGTGGCGATTGCAATGCCGACCAGGATGAAAATCAGGCGCTGTTCTCGGAGGAGGTATCCGATCGGGCGGGTTACCGAGGCCCACGGCTTCGGCCGTTTCGGCGAGTAGGCGTCGGAAGTGGGCTGGGCCTCGTCGTGCCCGCCCCGAAATATCAGCTCCGAGCCCATTTTAACTGTCTTTGATTCAGAAAATCAGAAGATTCAGAACAGAAGCAATTGATTGTGTAAAACGGGATATGATGGGTTTAGAGGAAAATGAATAGAGAATTTAGAGAAGAGGCTGCTGAGTCAGACGAGTTCAACTCGCCGGGAACTCAGTCGTGGCGGTGCGGGGGCTTTGGGTCTCTCTCTCTTCACTCGTCTGGGTTATGAATGCCGCTCTGTCCTGCTGTGGTATTTAACCAGTGAGGGGATTTGAAAGAAGGCAGATTTTTGGCTTTTATTACGGAAACGCCATTGGATTTCTTTCTTCTCGTTTTAAAAAGTAAATAGTTTGGTGCATTGGGAGTAGGGGTCGTCAACGGGCCGGGCCGGGCCCAGCCCGGCCCATTCATAACGGGCTTGGAGCGGGCCGGGCCGGGCTTTACAATGTAATTTAAAAATAGCGGGCCGGGCCGGGCCGGGCTTTTTAAAAATTTCTAGGATCCAAGCCCTTCAATATACGGCGGGCTTAACGGGCTTTTGCGGGCCGGGCCGAATGGCCCACGGCGGTTTGAGGCCGGGCCGGGCTTTAATTAAAATAAATAAATATCCGATATTATTTTTCAAAAAAGGGTTTGGAACCCGGTTCATAACCGGGAGGCTCATCCCCACGCCTATATATATATATATAGTTGTCATATTAAAATACAATCATAACAAATTCAATCATAACAAATACAATCATAATAAATACAATCATAACAAATATGATGAAATACAGTGATGGTAAAAAAATCACTTAAATCCGACAAAATTAGAACCCCGATCGGTGCGGTCAACCTTATTTAAACTTATATCTCTCTATGGGGAGCCATATTATCGGGAGATAAACGTTCCCAAATTTTTACATGGCTGATTACGTCTCATTTATTTAAGAGTTTAATGTTTGGAAGAGTCGACGAAACAAAATCATCTAAAGGTACCTAATAGCGTTTTCGTGTGATAAGTTTTATGAAAATATGGTTGACCGTTTCGATCGAGCATCGAACGTTCACGAAACGAGTTGATTTTTCTCCTCTACTCATATTTAACTATAACGATCACATCAGACGGTCAAAATTTTCATTTTGTGAATTTAGCCATTATAATGACAACATGCTTACTAATGTGGTATAACTTGATTAGTAGATTATACTCAAGTGTATAACTTTTCAAAACAACTATATAAAAGAAGTCAAATTTTGAAAAAATTTATGAAATAGAATTTGATCGTTATGATGAAATACGGTGATGGTAAAAAAATCACTTAAATCCGACAAAGTTAGAACCCCGATCGGTGCGGTCAACCTTATTTAAACTTATATCTCTCTATGGGGAGCCATAGTATCGAGAGGTAAACGTTCCCAAATTTTTACATGGCTGATTACGTCTCATTTATTTAAGAGTTTAATGTTTGGAAGAGTCGACGAAACAAAGTCATCTAAAGGTACCTAATAGCGTTTTCGTGTGATAAGTTTTATGAAAATATGGTTGACCGTTTCGATCGAGCATCGAACGTTCACGAAACGAGTTGATTTTTCTCCTCTACTCATATTTAACTATAACGATCACATTAGACGGTCAAAATTTTCATTTTGTGAATTTAGCCATTATAATGACAACATGCTTACTAATGCGGTATAACTTGATTAGTAGATTATACTCAAGTGTACAACTTTTCGAAACAACTATATAAAAGAAGTCAAATTTTGAAAAATTTTATGAAATAGAATTTGATCGTTATGATGAAATACGGTGACGGTAAAAAAATAACTTAAATCCGACAAAGTTAAAGCCTCGATCGATGATATGTTTACTTCGTGATTTTTAGACTATAATTTAAAATTCTTAAAAATATTAATATAATAATTATTTTTAACGAACTTAAATGATAAAATAAATGAGTTTAATAAAAAAGATGATCCATATTGTGCTAGTGAAGTGTGAATATCCATTAAAGTGTGTGAAAATAAAGATCTAATTAATATATTAATGTGTCAAAAATATAAAATAACTCTATATGGGGGTAACTTATTTTTTAATTATTGAGGTATGGATTTTAACGGGCTTTACGGGCCGGGCTTTTACGGGCTTTTGATGGAGCGGGCTTGACGGGCTCTTAACGGGCCGGGCCTACGGGCCGGGCCGAGTTTCTAACCCCTAAACTAAGCCCGGCCCTCTACCCACCGGGCCCGGGCTTAAGCGGGCTTTTAGACGGGCCGGGCCGGACTTAAAGTCCATCGGGCTTGCGGGCCTCCATCGGCCCACTTGATCCGTGGGCTTAATGATGACCCCTAATTGGGAGTGTGTGGTTAATGAAATTTTCATTAAAGTAATTTCCTTTTAATTATTGATTAGGATTGTGGTCAAATTAATCACTTTCCTTAACTAGGGAGGTGGGAACCTAGGGAGGGTATTAATTTCCTCAGTGGGCTATTTTGACTTCGTTTTGATTTTTTGCATTTTGGTCAAAATCAAATCTTAATTAGCTTAGTGCACATAGAAAGAGTCCCAATTCCTTTCATAATGTCACATACTTATGAAATTCATATAAAACCACATTTTGAAACTTGTGTTTATATTTCGATTACCTCAGTCTAAAATGATTTCAAAACTTAGAGCACAATTTTAAAATGATATACGAACAGTTTCTCCGAACAAAAAAGTGTCTCAAACTGGAGTATTGTCTGTTTTGTTGTAATTTTCGAAGAGAATGAAAAAACGTAATACACATCAAATACTAGAAAACACAATTCATGTGAACTTCTGTTGTCGTTATTATAAAATCAGTGCGGTTAATCAGCTTTATGAATAGAATCACAATTTTATTAAGCGACATATTTTTTAATTTGAAGTAATTTACTAAATGACATTTGAAGTAATTTACTAAATGACATTTAAATAAACAAATTGAGGTAAACAAATCCTAGATTTTCATATCTTGCGGGGCATAATCAATGTGTTTTAAGGAAGTACGAGATAGACTTGCACATCAGTGGCATTACATCAATATCGATCCCCAAATTAAAAAACAATGGACCACATGAAAAGATCACAATGATACGTAGTTAGATACAATGGAGGGAACATGATTAATTGATATGAGCTATTGTATGTGGTCTAAAATCTGACAAATTTTTGTTCCTCCCTACCAATGAAATTTTAACACGTGAGATTTTATGACAGAAAATTATTTCAGTTATTTTATCAAACCATATTTTAGAGAAAGGGACCATCTAGCTTTGTAAATTAGAAAAAAAGCCCCTTGTTTTTCACTTCATAAAAAAGGACATGCCTTTAATATGTTTATCATAACAAACTCCATTTACTAAATTATAAAAAAGGGCTGTTTTTAGTTTTATTTGTGACCATAATACCCTTTTTTTGTTTTTTTTTTTCCTAATGATCATAATACTATTTCTCTCTATACCATTTTAGATTTATTATTGTTTTTCTAAATACTACACCCTAAACTCTAAACCCTATTCCAAACTCATCAAAGATTGATTAAAGTCATTTTACAAAAAGTAAAATACATAAATTGATAATTTATGTGATAAAATTTCATGTGTTGAAATTTAATTAAAAGGGATGATCACTAAGTATTGCCACGTGGTCCTCCCGTCGTATTTAAAAATTTCTCCTAAAATCTAAGCAACGACTAATATTTACCCTTCAATAAGGTCTTACTTATTGATTTGAGACCATTTTGATATAGTCATAAACAAGTAAAATATTTTTCATATTACTACACTGACGAGTGAGATTCAAATTAAGCCATAATTAGACCAAATTAGAAATTCAATTGTTTTAACATAAAGGTTAAAAAAATTAACTAACTTATCATTTCTATTTCAATATGACAAAATTATAATTTGTGTGGATGCATGACGTAGTTGTATATTATAGAATATTGAGAATAATCGTAAAAGGGTGGTGGTTACTGGTGCAATGGAACTGTAACATTGGAAATAATAACAAAATTTCAGATTTTTTATTTTTTATAGTGTTGGTTTGGAAATGTTAGAGGGTAGAGGTCACACACCTCATGCATTTTTATACACGTTACTGCATCAACGCCCCTTTATTTTATTTCTGATTGAAATCAAGTCACAAGTTTATACATCTTCATTAGTGAAAAATTTTGTAGAGTAAAGTTTATGTCGTCAGTTAAAATCGAACTAGTTAAAGTAAATTGGGTTTACAATTAAGTAAGGTGACTCTTTTTTCTTTTTCTTTCTATTTTTCAAAAAAAATTGAGCTTAGAATTCTGTTTGTTTTCGCTACTAATAAAAGCTAAATGAAAACAGACATAAAAAAAAATAAGAAAGAAAAAAAAATAGAGAACATGCATCCTCGTGTGTTTACTCCTCTTTTTCTTGAAGAAGGTTAGTGTACGTTATTAAGAAAGCTAAAAAGCCTTTACGTAATTATGTAGCAATTTGCTTGCCTAAGTTGCCTTTGATGAATAAAGACACTATTCCTTTTCTTTAATCTCATACTTTATCATCCATAAACATAATACACACGCCAAACGACTCCTACCAGCTGATTGCATACCAGCTACTACACACGCCAAACCACTCCCACCGGCTAATTATAAAACATCAAAATGTCGTAATGAAAATGCGTAGGTTGAGAGAGGCGAAACATATGGTAATGGTGCCTTTCATACTTTCTTCCATTTCAAATCCAGCGTGCCATGTCTTTTCAAGTCCATGCATGGCTTGGTATTCAAGTTAGGTTAGGATTAGGGTTAGGTAGTCGACGATTAAGACCCAAACTAATAAAATAGTTGGGGGACCTCGATTAATCTCCCATTTACATACTGGCATTATATCTCCCGGCCTATACAATAGCATCTTCCGTACAACAATAATTCTTGGGTGTCTTATAGCTTGACGTTCACTAAGCTCTGGGTCATATTAAACGACTTCTAAAAAAATATAAAATAAAAGATCGTATTAAACAAAAAATTAGGGAAACAAAATGATTAGGAATTGTTCAGTTTTACTCATAACACGCCATTACATAAACAACTTATTGAGAAATGTGCTCGATGAAATATACTCCAACATACCAATATAGCACCAACTATATTTGAATTGATTTGTATATTCGTTTTTTTTTTTATAAAATAGATAAAATTTATTAATTTATCCACGATCTGAACACTTATATATCATCCACGACCTGAACGCTCATATGCTAATTGTATCTTGCGTCGTGAAATATAGAGATACAAGCTACAGTAGTTGAACGGGCAAACTTGTTGAATCCGAAGTTAGGCACTCTATTAATCACTTTACAAGTAGCAAAAAAGTACGTGAATGGTAAGATTCTCACTTGACTTCACTGCTCTATATATAACGTTGGATCGTGTCGTAGATCTTGATGTTTCTGGATTGTCCCCGGAGCAAGCATCGGAATTGCTTGTTTTTTGAAACTAAGGCATTATATATTATGAGGATTGCAACACCTAATATTATATATGAGCTAGTTAAAGAATTCATCAGGAATTTCAAGAGCCACCCAAAGATGGGACTTGGTTTGCACGTCGTATTCATATTCAAGCAACGTTGACGCTGCTCCATACACGTGGCACTTAACGATTTCGCACGTTTCTCCCCATTTTGCCACCAACACTCATGATTGGAAAAGAAAATGTTTTTATATATAGAAGAAGAAAAAAACGAAGATGCATATTCTAGATCTTTATTCAATTTACCCTATAGGGTAAACTTGCTATTGGCACCTTTTAGCGGATTTCACTTTTTCACTTTTTCACTTTTTCGGATTTTTCTTTTCTTTTTGTTGATTACATTAGAATGACATCGAATCTTGAACCTATTTTTTTTTTAGATAAAGATTCTCTCCTATTATTTTCTTTCACCACATCTTCCTATCTTTTATCTAATGACTCACAAGTGTAGAAGAAAAAAATAAGAGATTGTGGAAGGTAAGGAAAGTAAGGTGAAATAAAATGTTAAGAGAGGATCCGAATAATTTTTTTTTTTAATGTTTATCGATCCAGATTTTAGTTATTTTAAAATAATGACACAATTAGTAAAAGATCAACTAAATCAGAAATTGTTTAGCTGTATGCGAGTACTTAGTAAATGAATAATTATTATTAATTTATAATACATACTAAAACGTTTAGTTAAGATAGAATCATTCAACCCTAATCCTTACTTAGTACCGGACGAGATCACTATTGTTTTATTCCGTGACATGCATTTGTCATTTTATATGTCCTGAAAATGCCCAAATAAGATCCAAAACACTAACCCGTTTCTTCAAAATAACTCTAAGCCACCGGAGCTCAGTGTCGACTAGCGCTAGTGGAGAGACCCTACTACCAGAACCAAATGATTCATTCATTTTTTATTTGAAATTTGTCATATTTGGTCTTTATATGAAGGCGACGTGCAACCTTTTTCAGATGATACATATATAAACGTTGCTTAATTAGCCCACGCCCCAATTATCAATTTAGAATTTAGTTGCAGTAGGGCAAAGGCATATCGATCTTGAACTAGCGTAAGATCAGAACTTTTGTGCCATGTTTGGAACCAATAACTTGTTCTATATCATCAAATTTGTCAACTACATCATAAAAAAAGACCATACCCTTTGCTCTATAACATGACCAATTTCCGTATCCTTAGTCTCTAATTCAAGAGACATTGAAAAGTTTCGTAAATTACCACTTTTCGGTTTCATGCTATTACTTGCTTTAGTGTTTCCGAACAATCGGATTCAATAATGATCAAATTCACTTTAGGCTTCAAATTTATGAGTAAATGTGTAAAACAAATAAGTTCATTTTATTTGTCCATTTTATTATTGTTGGAAAGCATTTCATCAAACTCCCCTTTCAGGCAGGAAACGTCAAAAGTTCCAAGTTTTATTTTTTTTAGTCATCACCTAAACGAACTCTTCAACTTTCCAGAAAGTTTGAAGCTTTCTGCTGGTAAAAAGGAAAGCTGTTTTCCCATACAAACTTACATATTAGGGTTTTTACCAATTACAAGGTGAACTTAATCTTTGATTTACTTTGACATTGTGTTTCATAATTTTCAACTGAAATGAATTAACATCAACTAAACAATGCAGAAACCAACAAACTTAAATTTGAGAAAAAATAAAAAAGAAACAGTCCAATGCATAAAAATGGACTGTTCTAATAAGTCTGCGAATAAATTGATCCCCATCCAAAGAAAATGTAGATGATGAATTGACCTGACAATGATGCAACAGTGTTAACTTATGATCAAGTGTTTATGTACCTAAAGGGAATTTTTTTAGGGTTCAATCACTCTCTATCAATTTCTCAATTTTCTGAAATGACTTGCTTGGGAGATGAAGGAAGAAGGATGCAAAGTCAACTACAATCACTTAATACTATACGCAATCTGTTTTAGTGGACTTAGTTCAGTGACTATCCTCAATGGGTCAGCAATCAAAATCACTCCCACTCTTTTTGTAAAATCTACGTTCAATATATGTCGTTTTTGATAGATGAACAGGATGCAAATAGCCAAAAGGCAGTGCAAGTCTACAATAATAGTGATAGTTGTGAATCAATCAAACGAGCACGAAAATTTAACATTAGGTGAGGATGATACACGACATCAAGCATCAGAGTGTTTAATATTTTTCGATAAATGATCAATGTGTTTTAAAGTTTGATTGACAAGAGTTTTTATGTTACAGTATTAGAGTAAAATGATCAAACAATAAATTATATCAGATGATTTTCTCGCAATTTCAAGATTTGTTCGCTAAATCTAAAATGAACAAAGAAAGGAGAGACGTTAGAATTAAGGTGGTTCTCAATTCTAATTAAATTTTGACACATGAGATTTTATGACATAAAATTATTTCAATTATTTTGTCAAATACTATTTTGTGTTTTTTTATTGTTTTTCTAAACCCTACACCCTAAACCCTAAACCTATTAAAGTCATTTTACAAAAAATAAAATACATAACTTTATAATTTAAGTCATAAAATTTCACGTGTTAAAATTTAATTGGGAGGTATGACTATTAGGCATTACTACGTGGTTCTTCCGTTATATTTAAAATTTTCTCTCGTCTCATTGAGCCTTGAAGAGTTCCAAGACTTCAAATTTGAGTTCCAGTTGAATTAGGTGTGTTACAAATTCCGTCTTTTCCTCTCCTCCTTTATAGTATGTGGTATGAGCTCTCCCACCAACTTCAATAATTGTTCGTCTAAAATTAGGATAACTAGGGCTGGACATGGGACGGGATAGAACGAGATTCATCTGATTCCGGTCATGTCCCGTGAGATTTTAAACGGGACGAGATTAGACTTTTTGAAAAGTGATCCCGTCAGGCCCATATCCCATGCGGAACCGGGACTAGACCGGGACCAAAACGGGATCCTGTGACCAAAATATAATTACATAACAAATCACATATTGAATTAAACATAGGTAAACTAGTTGGATAAATGAAGATATTGGACACATAAATTGTACTTCGATACTTGTATACTCACAGATACATGAACTCCCTTGGATTTACAGAAAGAATGCAGCTGTGCCTGCTGCCATGAAGGATGGCACTCCACTTGATTAACAGCAGGAGGAACCCGTGCCACATCCAGCAAATCTGACAGCTTCTTTGTAGAGAAATTACTCACACCAATAGCTCGAGCCTTACCCAAATCATAGAGAGATTCCATTGCTCTCCATGTGGTAGGGATATCCGGTTGTATAAGGTTTTCGGGACTAAAATCTACTGAGCCTTTCTTCAACCGTACTGGCCAATGCATCTTCATATTGTCATAAAGGAAATTAATTCCAGCTAAAGAATGTCCACGACATGGTATGACAAAATAGCACATTCATGATGAAGATGATGATGCTAATTATAATTTGATATAATATCCAGATATGGCAACATAGCCAGACTGAAGGGGATCGGTTGACACATACAAAAATGGGGGAGAGATGGGTCTGACCTCAGCAAACTATAACAAAGAAATGCCCAGCCCTAATATACATAATATAATTATAAATAATATAATTATTTTAATTTTATATTTAATACGGGATGGAACGGGACGAGACATGATTTATTTAGCTGATCTCGATCTCGTCCCGTTGTTTTAAAACGGGATCGGGACGGGACGGGATAACTATTTTTCAAACATGAATCTCATTTCATCCCGATAAATTTAGGGACGAGATTGGGATTTCGGGACCAAATGCTCAGTCCTAAGGATAACAATGATGTACAAGATCAATTACTTGGTGGTTAATTCCACATTCGTTTGGTAACATATATAATTTCACCTGCCGACACTGAGAATCCTATCATCAAACCTTAACATCCAAGCAAATTAACCATAACAACTAAGTTGGAGTATGAACAAAACATTTAGCCCTGTCTGTCGGCTTAGCTAGCATTGCTCTTATTATACAGTACATGTTATGATAAAGAATGCATGGTAGTCTCATTCCTATGGATCAGGGTGGATTCCCAAGCCAGTGGCAGCAAGTTTGTTAGCAAGAGCCAGTGCATTACTGGTGAAACGAGTTGCTCTCAAAACCCGATTTTGAAGTGATTTGATTTGGTTTCCTCTTTGGTCCTCCTCAAAACCATCCAAGCAAGTGCTTCCGTCAGTAAGCGCGGCGCTCAGCCATGTGTTAAGGTCGCCCATTTGCGTGACGAATGTGGTTCTGCTCAGCTTTCTTAGTACACCAAGAGATTTGTGCAGCTCATCGATTGCATTGTCGAAACACTCGATGCAATCGGATAGAGCAACTCCACTCTTTCCCTTCATGCGGTTGTGCTTCTTGAGTGTGACCAAGTACCGAGCAACGTTCTTGGTCTCACACAATGTCACCGAAACCCCGGCTCTAGCCCACCTGCCCGGACTGTTCTTTGCTGTGCTCGAAAAGGATGCTAGCGAGTGGATGCAGAGGTCACGGTACCTCGTCACGCTGCAGGCATCTTCGACATAGCTATGATCCCCATTTCCTGCTGCCAAAGGAGTTGGAATTATCAGAAATGCAAAGAAAATGAACGACACAAAAATGTTAGCGTATGCCATTTTGCGGAAAATGTATTATTGGGAGAGTTAGATCCCTAGAAGATGATGAAACTGAGAACCATTTAGATATGAGAAATTCTATCTGAATGTGTGGGAAGGTCCAGAGCTACGAGGATGGTGTTATAAAGGGTTTAAGGGTGAGAACCTTTTGTGAAAGGTTTGGTTTGGTTTGGTTTGCTGCATAGGCAAGAGGCTGGTGAGTTTAATAAAGATTGGGAGAAAGTGGAGGTTGAAATGGTGAAAAACATGTGAAGGGGCAGGTGAATCAAAGTTCTTTTATCATTTGCAATTTTGGTGCAAGGATGTGCATTTGTTCTTTATATGAGGATAATTGATGACCATCTATCTTTAATTTGTCACACACAGGACTTAAGTGATAGTAATCATTAGTTAAAACAAGAAATTTCGAAAAATTCACACATATTTTCTTATTAATAATGTTCAAGCGCTTACCGTATTGTACATTTTACAACTTAGTTGAAGAGAATGCTCTAACTTCTTTGCACTATTATCTGATTATTTAATTTGAGTATTTTTTTAGAATTTCAACAAATATCTTAATGGTATTTTAAATCGAAGAATTAAAAAACAAAATGGTATCTGTAAAAGCTTCAAACACGGACGCATCATAAAGTAGCCAAGAAATGGAAGAAATTAGGTTTATACTTTTCAGAAAAAGAAAAAACAAATCCGATTTTGAGTGGACTTGTAGTTTCTAACACGGATCCGGCTTCTCTGTTTGGATTTTTTGTGCTTGGATTTGCTTGGATCCTTACAACCATTAGATTGAGTAAGGATGACATATGTTATAAGTTGGTTGCATCATCTTTACTCAATCTAATGGATGTAAAGAATCCAAGCAAATCCAAGCACAAAAAATCCAAGTAGAGAAGCCAATTCCTTCTAACACTGGGCTATACAGAATAAGCCCAATAGGCCCACTCTTCCATGGAACGACACCGTTTCATCGCACCCTAACGGCCTAACCCAGCCTCCTCCACTTACTTCCTCTCTCCGTCGTCTAAAACCTCAGTGTTCCTCCAAAACCCTAAACGCCCAAGGTAACCTCCGACCTTAATTTCTCCGTTTTGATTTGGTCTCCGTTTAAGCTCAATTGATGAACCCTAGAATTATAAATTGTTATCTTTGTGTGCTAACTCTGTGTTTTTGTTTGCAGTAAAGCTTCGGAGCTCAAAGCTCGATCCTATAGGAAACCATGGCTCGTTTCAATAATAAGAGGAAGCCATTTGTGAAACCCATTGCAAAGAAGAAGCTGGCTACTGTGGACCACATCACAGGTGATAAGATCCCAAAGAGCTTTGTGTTCTCAAGAGGGAGGTTGCCTGGTCCTCTTAGGCAACTCAAAGCTGACTTGAAACAGTTGATGAATCCCCATACTGCTCTTCATCTTAAGGTACTACCTTCTCACTTGATACCATTTTCTCGTAATTTTGAAGATAGCTGTTACTGAATGAACTGACAAAACATGATTGAAAGTGAGCTAGGATGATGAGTTATACTTTGCTTTTTGTTTCATCGCGATAAGTTGAGGTTGTGATGAACTCAAGAAAGAGATTTTAAAGGTTGAAATGTGTTATAGACGTGGATTAAGTTAAATTTCTGGCGATGTGTTTCAGGAGAAGAAAAGTAACACTCTCAAGGACTTTCTGAATGTTGCTGGGCCTTATGGGGTTACACATTTCCTCATATTATCGAAAACTCCAACTGCACCCTACCTTAGAGTTGCCACAACTCCTCAAGGGCCGACGCTTACGTTTAAAATTGAAGAGTACTCACTCGCAGTTGACATCAAACATTCTCAAAAGCATCCTAGATGTCCGAAAGATCTCTTCAAGAATCCACCCATGGTAAACTCATTTCTCTAGACTGCCTTTACATTTTTTTTTATGCTATTTTTTCCTGCTCATTTCATTGCTTCACAAATTGACTGTATACTTGACTGATGAAGAGTTTTATTCAGCATAGGAAAATCAATTCTAATGATAATTTTTTTTTGTTTTTGGCAGAGTATTCTTTCTGGTTTTGGAAGTGGTGGTGGCCGCAACCAAGAACCTCCACAGTTGAAGCTTATATCTGCAGCATTTCGAAATCTCTTTCCATCTATTGATGTTAATACTGTGAGTCTGAAAAAAGAAAGATATTAAGTTGTTTCTGTTGAAACAACTTGTTTGCCCACTTACAATGGTCTTCATGTGAATGTTTCAGGTGAAGCTTTCTTCCTGCCAGAGAATACTGTTGCTTCATTACAACGAAGACACAAAATTGATTGATTTTCGGCACTACTCTATAAGATTAGAGCCTGTTGGTGTCTCCCGCAGAATAAGCAAATTTGTTCAGAAGCATCAAGTACCTGATTTGAGGAATCTTCAAGACGTGAGCGACTTTGTCACAAAGTAAGGCACTTTTCTTGTTTCAATTATCTTGTACAGATTTGAGACAATCTATATCATCTTTGAAGAGAATGAGAGCTTGCTTTTTGAATTTTGAGGTTTTAGATTGAACTGCGTCATGTGATCTGATGATTGTTTAGTGTGGATCAGGTTAAGGTTAAGTGGGGAAACAGTATATTGCTAGAGTTGATGGTTATAAATCTAAAACACGTTAGCTAGAGGAGTTGATGTGTTAGCTTGATCTTGCATTTGGTTATATAATTGTTTCAAAGGTCTGTCGGAATATATATACAGTAGAAGAATCATAATGAAGTCCATTAGATAGAAGATAACAGGAAATTAGATTTTGGTTTATCTGATTTAGTTTTTCCATACTGCTGAAGGGCCGGTTATGGATCAGAAAGTGAAGGTGATGAAGAAGCAGCAACGGTAACCTTGGGTAGTGATCTAGGTAGGGTTAATCGGGCGGCTTCTAAAAGTGCTATCAAGCTCCAAGAGATAGGACCCAGGATGACTCTTTGCCTGATTAAAGTTGAGAATGGATTGTGTCAAGGCGCAGTCCTGTTCAGTGAGTATGGTAAGTAAATCTCATTCTTTGTTTCCTCTTTATTATCTCAAATGTTGTTTTTTTTTCTTTCTTATATTAATAGGGATTCATGAACAACATTTGATGATCTATCCACTTCTTCAGGTGATGCAAAGAAAGCGGAAGACAACCATGAAAACGCTGAAAACCAGGAAGATGGTGATGAGGAGGAAGATGATGAAAATGAGGAAGTTGATAGTGAAGATGAGGAAGAAGATGATGATATGGAGGAAAACTAGCAACTCAGTTGAGATATGCCATTTTTGTGATGGCAAGGGAAGCCCTTTGTAGCTATGTTTGTAACACCAATGACATAATATTACTATTTTTGTTTTGTTCAAGTTGGAAAATCTGTAGGTTGAGTTGAACTATATGATGTCTTCATTTATAATGTGATTTCTTCTTCAAAAAGGGCAAAACTAGCATCTCCATCTCTTCTAGAATTCCCAATGTCTCACTTGAACTAGAATTGTGAAGATAGTTAATTCGAACAAAGGCAAACTATCAAGAGCATTCGATCTACTAAGAGCACAATGTGAAGATAGTGAAACAAAACTAAGTCAAAGATCATGATCATTCCATTTGCTAGTACAAAAAGAGTCAAGGCTTTAAGCACAACAATGGTACCCTAAAAATAAAAATCATTACAACGTGCTTGTCAATTGTTCATCAAGATTAAGATTTGCGAAGGAATCTCAAGCGTAGCTCCGGCATGGTCCTTTTCCGGCTTCACTTCTGCAGCCATTTTCAATGTAAAACTCAGTTACACCAAAACGGAGCATTTCATCTCAAAATTGTAATAGAGAGAGAGAGAGAGAGAGAGTTGAAAAGTAACCGTAGCCGCCGCGGGAGTTGAGCTTGGCCTGGACGATCATGGTGGAGATGAAGCTGGATGGAGCCTCGCCGAGGAGTCTCTCGATCTCCGCCTCTGACGTCATGTCCCTATTCTCTTCGAATTTCTGCCGGACCTCCGCATCACCGAACCATTTTCAAGCTAACCCCAAACGGCGTCGTTTGCATGATACTCATACTGGGCTTCCTGCGTATTGGGCTTTTACCGGAAGCGGGTAAAGTAAAATTAGTCACAGAATCTTCACTCAAATATTTTAGGAATCAATCAACCACCGTAATGTCTTATTCAAATATTTAGGAATCACATTACTTCCTATTACATACACAACTAATTAATACTTCCTATTAGATGAGACTACTCTTACAAATGCCATGGCTGACCTAGATAATAACAATGTCCACTCTTCCCGCGTGGATGAAGTAAACAATATCAATGAGCTGCCACCACCGAACTTGTGATCGAAAACGCACAAGTTCGATCACAATGTTTGTAGTATAATGCGCAGTCAGAATCGTTTGAAGCATACAATGAAAAGGATGTGACATAGTGGCATGAACCCGAAATTCCAAATTTATTTGCTGATATTTACCGAGAGCTCTCACTCACAGGATTGCCAACTATATTTGAACCAACAGAAACTCTCTGCCTCTAGCTACTAGCTACGATTTCTGGCTTTCCGACATACATGTTGGCTATGATAATTAGTTAGATTTTGAAAGTAATTTTGTTGTTATAGTAACCCCACTACATTTAGCAACAAAGGAATCCATGCCAGTTTTAAACACAAAGAGCTGTGTTTACCTCTTCAGAGCTCATCTTAAATTTCAAGGACTCTTGGCATGGTTCACACTTTTAGACTCTACTCTCTAGTTTGCAGCTGGATATGCATAACAGATATTACAAAAGTTCTGAGGTCAAGATGTGAACTACCAGAATTCACTTGTATCGATTTCAAATAGCTAGCTTTTCATCTGCTTCAGCTACTGTATGCAGTTTGATCAGTTAGGAGGACGGTCATTCAAGATCGTGTAGTTTGCAATTATGCTTCTTGTTCCAGTAATTTGTGCAGTAGCTGAAAAATGTAAAAGAAGTTTCGGAATTCATAGCACAAGATATGAACATTCAAAAATCGTAAGAGTTCCTATCCGTTACTTTCATTTGATAACAAAATGCTTGCAGTATAATGCACACTCAGTATCCTTGGAAACATAAAATGGGATGTAACATAGTGGCATGAACCCAAAATTCCAAGTCCAATTGCTGATATTTACCAAGAGCTCTCTCACTCTCAAAATGACAAGGATGCCGGGGAACAATTTCCTCAGAGTACTTTCAAATGGGAAAGTGAGGCCAAGATGATATAAAACAGCCTTCTGTCTCAAGTCTGCCCAACTGATTTGGTCACCTCAGTGAATCGACAACCATCCTGCAATCATGTTTCTTACGTCGACATCTGTGATGTGATTTTTGATCTGTGAAAGTATTCTCACCCACAACCTCCATCATGCTATCGCTATCTGGAACAAGAAAAAGAATTATCGGTACATATGCAGCTGAATCAAATGACTTGGCAAACCAAAAGTTTGAATCTCATGCATGAACAATCCAAGTGCCAGTCCTAACAGAAGTGGTAGATGCCGTAAGCCTGCTTAGATCCATAGTACCACAACGACAGTCATTTGCCATAACATTACAACTTTAAACAATCTACCGTATCTTGTTTATGAGAAAAGCAGAAATCAGTGATTCATGCATGATAAAACTAAAAGTGAAAAACACAATCCACCGAAAATGCCAAATTAAAATGATAACTCTTTTCTCGTTGCTATAACTATTCAAGAGTTCACAACCAGTGGAAGTATTAGAATGTGAAAGAGCGCAAAGAAGTATAACAGGGCCACAACCTTTAAGTCCATCAAAGCAGTCAAAAATATTAAAACTAAAACACATTGCACAGATCCAAGCCTCTGGAACCAGAAGCAACTATAGCAGAACAACAATGCATCAAACTTTAATACCATATGTGATCCCAAAAGAAATGCTAAATTCATGTTACATTATAGATGACACGGATAACAACACCACCACAAGAAGAACAAAAATGTACCTCCAAAATGATTTCCCCAAAACAACAAACGAGCATCATCCTCCTCCTCATCAAGTTCATCACCATACCCAAACTCGGCGTCCCCACGGTAACCCGGTTCACTACCATACCCGGACTCATTTCCCTGAGCGTCAAACCCCCCACCCGGCCCAAACCCGACAACCGGATTATTCTCCTTCTCTCCACTCCCCACTCCCTCCCTCTCTCTCCTCGAATTCTTAGCCTCACTCACATCCGAGGCCCAATTCGCATCCCCATTCCCAAACAGCTCCCCACTCGAGTCCGTCCCAATCGCCACCGGAAAATCTGAACACGTGCCGTAAGCAGCGGAAGCCCCGACGGAGCAGCACCTCCGGGTCCCGCTCCGATCGCTGCTCCGACCCGAGACCGACCTGGACCCTCTCCGCCGCCTCTTCTTAGCAATAAATCGGAAGCTCCCGTGCTTGTGGTGGTGCCCTCCGGAGATGGTCCGGTCGTCGTCGACCAGAGTCAGCCGGGACATGTCGATAGCGTCGATGGAAAACGACGTCGCTCGGTTGGAGAGGCATGGGCGCTTGGTGTTGTGGTAGGGCTTGGGGTTGGCAGAGGGATCGGAGGAGTCTAGGGTTTTGGCTGTCTGCTGTTGGAGCTGGAAAGGTCTCCAGCTATGGAGTTGGAATGTACATGACTCTAAGGAGTGCCGTGAGTCGAGTGCTTTGTGGGGATGGGACATTTTTGGGTTTTGGGAGAATCCAATTAGGGTTTAGGGAATTACAGTCTTATTTACAGAAATGAAGATGAAGATGAGCTAGTTGGAGTTCCACAATTTTCAGATTTGGAGTTTCAGAGGGACAACAGTGAGTAGAGAAGGTAAAGTAACTAAATAAATAATGTGGCGCGAGCTCTCACGCGCGTGCATATATGAGGGTAGGTATTCACGTCAACACGTGCCACCTGTCCAGCCCTTCACATTTTATTTTTCATTTTTCAGTCAAAAATGACATCTCTGCCCATACAAATAGTGTTGGGAGATCGACCAGGTTCATAGAGGACAATATAATCCAAACTTGTAAAGAAATTTTGAGAAATTTTAACTTAATGTTAAATACTGTATAATAAAGTTTCGGAGATACTATTCTGTGGTCCTGAGATTAAACTGGAGGGGGAGGAGCTAAAACGGTTCATCGGAAAACTACTAGAGGATGAAGAGTTTTAGTAACCAGCAAAATGCCCTAGAGAAACAAAGAGCAATCTAAGCTTATGCACAAGACCAGATGATGTTTCTTTTCACACATATTTCTGGACAGCGCGAAGGGTTTCATGAAGCACGGCCGCGTAGTTACCAAACTGAAAGTCTGAAGGTGGGTGCAGGTCGAAAACATAGGATGTTGGCCTTGACACCATCATTGGCTTCTTTGTGCTGAGCTTGTCTGGCAACTCCCCAAAGCTGATCTCGTCAAATGGAAATGACTCTGTAAGGAAGAAAAAGCTATCCCTACCGAGCTTCTCCACCTGAAAAGAACAATCAAAAACACAGACTTTCAAAATTCAGTGTACACTATAAACCATTACCCTCCTCCTACGTGTAATAAATAGCAAACCAAAGCTATCACACATAAAACCATGTATCCAAGCGACTGAAAAGAAACATGTAAGTGCATGGTCAAACAATTGAAAGGGGTGTCGGTTATGGGTCTTATCTACTCTCATCATCTCTTTTAATCTGTACAGAAATTTAGAACATATGCAGGATGTGAAACTTTTGCAACATCAACTATTTACCTGCAGCTGTGAAAACCTGATGTTGTTCATGGTGAGAATGACTTGCATTTCCAGGTCATCACCCAACATTCGGATTGCAAGATACTCGAAGAAAATCTGCAAGAGAGCTTTTTGTCTATCCAAATTCTCACTGAAGCTTTCAAGATTAGGAAACCAGAACACGCACTTAACTTCTTTCCAGGGGATCTGGTTCTCTCCGTTTTTGGAAATGATGGTCTGATATGGGTGCTGAAGACCCCAAAATATTTTGATACCCGTCAGTAAGGGGTCAAATATGGATGTGTCTGACAAACTTGTTGTAGAAATTATTTTGGACGGTTCATAATAGCCTCTGAACTTTGAGGTAAAATGTAGATTCGTGTCATCCAGTAGAAGGATGCATCTACCTGAAGAAATCGAAAACAGTTTTAATAGGGACATATATGTAGCGTTGCTATCTTCTGGCAAGCAAAACTTTGAGATGGATACGCTAGATGAGCTGGATGATGTTAGTAATGGACTCTGATTATGAGAAAACAAGCATGACTCTCCGTTTCGACAACCCTGTAATAATTGCAAAATAAACAATTATTATGACCAGAATTCTGCAGTGTATTAATAAGAAAGTTAATAATCATGAAAAAAAAAAATATTACTCAAAATGGCATCCAGCATAAAATTTCTCAGATAGGTGTCTCGCTGGTGTTTGAAAACTAAATAAATATTAAATTTAATTTAAGGCATCCCAGTTTACTTATATGAATAGCGTGAATCACTCACCTATTTATAATATACTTCCAGCCTTCATATGAAAATTTTGGCATACAATTTTTTTACAAAAAGTTAATGCATATCCACAGACATTATTCTTAAGTTTTTAACTGATACAGAAGTTCAGCAAACTCCATAAATGTAAAGAGAACTATATGTTAACTGAATGTATTATGTAGCAATGCAATTGTAGACATCCTATGAATCTAAATAAAGAGCACGACCTGAGAATAAGATGTTCAAATCAATTGTCCACTACAGTTACAATTTAAAATCTTTATGCAATGCTTCACGAACTTCTACAAAGACAAACCTCAATAAACCATTCTCTATAGAAATGACAAAATTCCCATTTCTAAACTTTGCTTAATCTTCACAGGAACTGCATCCTAAATTAATAACTGTTTGCAACTCATGTCGAAACCTATTTACATGGTCCAACAGACAGAACAAATACCAAACAGAACGGGACAAAACTACACAGACATTTTAAGGGGGATGCATACAAATGACCATGTGTTGTACCTGGAGAGTGTAGAAAAATTTGCACGGGGTTCTCTGTCCTTTGAGTGAATGAGAAAACCTGCATTCACTACCCCATTTGCAGAACCCATTAATAAAATAAATACAAACAGGAGCCTCCCTGTCGATATGATAATCATCAACAACATTTAAATCCTGATTACTGCATGCATCTTCACTATGCTGCACTCTCATCTGTGATACAAGGAAAACTAACAATTAACTTTTGGTAAATGAACGCATGATCAATATATGGTACACCAACAAATTATTTACTCTAAGGCTTAAAGCTAATCCACACAGAATTACATAAGTACGCAGATAGAAGACCTGTTTCACTATCGTTGTCAACTTTTTAGCCACATCATTCTTTTGGAAGTGATCTGGAGCAACAAAAGGTATAGCAACACATTTTGTTGTTTCACCAGATGGCTCAAGATGCCTATTGTCGGTACCAAGAGCATCTGTATCTCCGTTTGGTTGTTGAGTTGTAAGGATGCATGTATGCTGATATTCATATGGGTCATAGTAGGGTGGTAGGCCATTGGATGTGGACAAAAACTTGGGCCGGAACTGGTGCACTGAGTGAAGAATATCTTCATCTGGATGCAAGACACTTGAAAGCATTAATGCCAATCTACTATTGTTGAATAATCATGAAGATCTCAGACTGAAATAATAACAAATATTTCTTGCAAAGGATATACTAGAAAAGATAGTACTATTGAAGTAAAATGTACTACATACATATTTCAGAGACATGATTCAGTGATGAGTGCACAAGATTATGGAACGAGCACCAGTCTTCCATCTTGGGAAGTTCCAATACAGTAGCTTTCGTCACATCAAACTGAAGAAGTTGCTTCAAATTCTCGACACGGTGATTATCCTGCAAGGCAACACAAAATATTTAAATAAAACGATATAAATTTACTTCCAGAGGGTTTAGTGAATATACATATATAGCAATAAAATTAATATGAACCTTGAAAACACGTTGCCAAAATTGAAATGCGCACAAGTTTGCCATGAATGCTGTTTCCTTCTTTCCCGTTAGGCCAGTAATGTAATCATCTCCACTAAAGTAGCTATCAGCATATTCTGAACACTAAATTACGGAATTAACAAAATCAGAGGTCAATTATCAATCAAACAAACTCATTTTTAAATACACACCGAACATTTAAACAGTTAGTACCAGAATTTCATCTCCGAAAGGACGAAGAACAGGCAGAGGTTGTGTATCCATTAATATGCCTAGAAGAATGCCTTCACGCAGCATTCCAACATCTCCAAACTTAAGAACAAGCACAGAGGCATCAAAAGACAATGAAAAACTTGCCAGCAATCGCCCATAAAATGTAGGCTCGTACCGACCCCTTGGAGGTGTTCTCTCCAATGCTTGCATATGAACCAGCAAATTCAATGCTTCTTCAACAACATCAGGAGGTGGTGGATCTAAAGCCTTCTGCAACAAGGCTGGCATCGAAGTTCTTATGTTCATTAAAACAAATTTCATGGAGAAAGAATCGATGTAATATGTTATTATGCAAGTATAACACATAGTACACTAGATTCCAGATACCACATACTTGTGATATCTAGTTCAACATCTCACTTGATCTTGAATTCTCAGAGTGTCCTTACAAATCTAGGCTTCTAACCAGTACAGCATATTTATTACAACCATGCTGTATCATTTAGTTTCTTCAACTTAAAAAAGGTACAGACCTTTTACTTACTATATATACTACAACCATGATCAAAGACCAGAGAAGTTGATGCTTCAGAAATCTTATAAAGCAATATGTCCCTCAACTTCCTCAAATTTTTGTTAGTTTATCCAGCTAAAAGAAAACTACTATCGGGTATCCCTCGATATGAATGCGAAATGGGTTTCTTTCCAGTTTCCACTTAGTGAAGAAGCTCCAATCACAATGATCAATACCTAAATAATTAAATAACGAAACAGCATACCCTTGGGATCATTAATGGCTTTGGAATCAGAGCAGCAAATGTGAAGCACTTGCATCCTCAATGATAACCTCAGTATAGAGGGACCTTCATAATCCTCAAGCTTGCCGTAAAATGGTCGAGTAACCAACCGATAAATCTGGCCATCACATGTTCGACCCGTTCTCCCTCTGCGCTGATCAGCCTGCAGCATACATCAAAAGTAAGAAATCATATGACAATAAATTATCCATCTAGAAAGATTCCGTCAGTACCTGAGACTTGGAAACCCAAACAAGTTGTGCACATTCCTTTTTCTCATAAGCGTGCCAGAAGACTTGTAAAGACCGGCATGAATCGATAACATAAGCCACCTGGGGGATTGTTACTGATGATTCAGCAATATTTGTGGCCAGTATCACCTGTCCAGATAACTCTATTAAGAACTGCCGCAAGTGTGACAAAAATAAAATAGCAGTGTGGCATCATAACATAAACTAGTTCGACTGCATCTAGAGTGGCAATCATATCATTGATGCAAAAAAATAGTGTACAAAAATAAATCACATTAAGACAAATAATTGATGTCAAATAATATCAAGCATACTTTACGATGGGATTTCGTGATCTTCATGGTCATGAGAGCTTGTTCAGTATCGATGCTGCTATGCAAAATGTGAACTTTAAAAGATGAACTAAGAGGCTTCAGAAGGAACCATTGCTGCTCCAGGGTATAGTATGTTGGTAGAAAAATCAATATGCTCTTTTCAATGTCGGGCTCTTGATGGTGAATATGCAACACCAGTTGATGAATAATACTATGCACATCAGGCTTAATATCAGCTTTAGCCAACGAAGGACTTGGTCCTGAACAATATCTCAAAGAAAGCGACTCCGAATCAATGTTGAGAAGATCGGCCACCTATTCAGGAAAGCAGGAAAGGATACTCATCATATATACTATCTAGATGGTGTTGCATGTAAGATCACAAGCAGTTTCAACACTAAATTCTGGCCCTTTGACCTACGTGGCGATATTTTATGATCGAACACCAATGTCGATGGAAGTTGACATCCATTGAACAGGAGTTATACAATAATATCCTTCTAAACCATATCTAATCAGTACGGCACCATACATAATTATCAAAAGAAGAAAAAAATTAGTAAGAGCTTTGGCTTCCATATTTATACCTCCTTTATCGAGACCGTTTTATTCACTTACCTACTATATTTATTTATTTATTTCAGACCTACAAAGTTTCTCCAAAACATATAAACACCATTATCAAGCACATAACACTCTTTTTGACGTCTTCATTGAATGCACACCCGTGATTAACTCTCTTGCTTATTTGTGCACGATGGATCAACACCAAAAAAGTACCACCGACAAATAACGCATTAAAAAGGAAACATTAATTGATTTTGTAGTCTAAAAATTCAAGTATAGAAAAGAAGTAATTGCCTCCTCAAGATAAGAAACCCTTTTCTGAAAAACAGTTTTCTGGCCAGAGTTAGGGATTGCAAGCACTTCCACTCGTTCATTCCTGCCGAGATCCTTAAAGTAATCCCTGTACCTTGCAATATCAGCAGTTGCAGACATCAACACCACCCTGAAAAATCAAAAAACTATTAGATCCTCATGTTACTAAAGTCCAAGAAAAATATCCATACATAACAATTTAACTAGAACCAGACGATCAAATTAGCTTAACATGAAGAAAAAGCAAAAACAACTGTGTGAGGTAGGTGTCAACCTCAAGTTATTGTTCTTCATCATAAACTGCTTCAAACAAACAA
Source organism: Potentilla sterilis (assembly GCA_963682095.1). Classification (NCBI taxonomy): domain Eukaryota; kingdom Viridiplantae; phylum Streptophyta; class Magnoliopsida; order Rosales; family Rosaceae; genus Potentilla; species Potentilla sterilis. The sequence continues at coordinate 9,405,689 of OY821757.1, forward strand.
GAACAAGATCAGACTCCACAGATCTTTCATGCACTTCATCAAGAACAATGACCTTGTAGTCTAGCGCATGCATCCCTTTGTCCCGCATTTCATCCAGTAAAACTCCAGCAGTTTTGAAAACAATAACCGATCTGCACAAAATACACAAAAGGAAATAAACTCATTAGCACACTACGCAAACAGCTTCCAAACAGAAAATTAACATCTCTCATTTAACATGGACCATAATGCACCTTGATGACATATGCTTCGAATGGCCTATGTGATATCCAACCTCCCCACCAAGCTCACTATTACGAGCTTGTGCAACCATTTTCGCAACAGCTACCACCGCAAATCGCCTAGGCTGTGTACATAGAATCGGCTTCACATTCGCTTCCAGTAAAAACTGCGGTATCTGCGAGCTTTTCCCTTTGATTTACACATGTAACAAGTAATCAGATAACAAACTAAACATCAAAAATCAAGTGAGCACGAGTCAGTGTCCAACAATTTCTGATGAAGCAGCATCTATAGGTAACCAAACGGCAGAAACACAACCGAGTCTCAAAAAAATTCCACATAACGGCGAAAACACGACGGAGTATTACAATTTTCACGGTAACAAACAGCGAATTACGGCATATACACAACGGAATACTACTACTACTACTACAGTAAAGTTCATCTCTAATAAAACGGTTCAGGAAGTAGAGAAACTAAAACCACAACAACGAAGAGTGAGAAATGTTACCGCAACCGGTCTCGCCGACGATGAGAGTGACGCGATTATCGAGGATTTTCTCGACGATCTTCTCCCGGAGCGCCGTCACCGGAAGGTCCGCGAATTTGTACGGCGGAAATGTCGACGAGTACGCAGAGCTGCACGACGACGTTGGGGACGGCGGAGACGCCATGGTCACAACCTCTCTCTCTCTCTCAACGAAAAGCCAGAGAGGATTGGAATTTCGGGAATGGTGTTTTGGAGTCGAAAAAGCGAAAGGAGTGTTTATTTAGTCGCTCAGGTCACTGCCGCCTCGGTCCTTCTTAGGGGAGCAAGAATCGGAGGCGGTGAGGTTCACGTGGGCTTGGAAGGTAGGGCGTTAGGGACTCGTGAAGACTATTCAGTCAATGGTGTTTCTCTATTTTTCTTTTGACTTTTGCCTTATTTGGACCAATTGTGTGAGGGTGCAGGGGACGTAAGATGGACTTGGGGTACGTGAGATTGGCTCATGACCTTCCCTCATACGCCAATTTAGGAGGCGTGGGTCCCGGTGTAGGAATCTCTGTTGTGGATTTGGGCCCTCGTCCGGTGCGTCGTCGTTTCATTGAAATGGAAATGACGAACGCATTGAGTGAGTGACTAATTCTGGATTTTGGCTAGGATGCTAATTCCTTCTATATAATTTTGCCATTATTAAGTTTCCTTGGCAAATTGTCATTGTTCATTGTTTCTCAAGTTTGAGGTCAATATGTATCCAATGCACAAGTAAACTATGAAAATTTGAGTTTAAAACTCCACATTAAATTATTTTAGATTTTTTATATCTGATTTAAATGAGTAAAAGATTATAAATTTACTGAGGAATATTCGAGAACTTTCGCATTTAGACTTTAATCAATCATATGCTATATTACTAGTCTACGTGGGGGAGTTCGAGTTTTTGTCGGCTCAATTTTCATCTGGTTTTCTATAGTTATATAATGTGATACTTATTTTTATGAATCACACGAAAAATACAAATAACAAATGAAAATTTAAATAAAATAGTATTCAAGAAAGAAAAGAAGATATGGTGAGATCAATTTAGTATATTACCAATTCAACTTGCGTGGGTCTTCCCCAACTTACTTTGGTTTGCATAATTGAATTATCGTGAAAGAAAACCTAATCGGTTCTCGTGTTTGAGATGAACAAGAAAATTTACTAAATTACTACTCATAAACTAAAAAATGATACATTTTCCTTAAGATAACATCTTATTCGGTAACATGAAAATAAAATCAATTCATTTGTATTCCCCATTAAGAAAGGAAAATAAAATTTTCATATAGTAAATTTGTCATTTTAAGATCAATATATGTTCGCTGCTAGTCTTTGTTACATAACCATACATTGATCTTGGGTCGGGTTAGAATATTATTTTTTAGTAGTGAACACACAATTTAATTCATAAAATAGAAGCTTACACACAAAGACCCAAACATGTGTGCACATAACAGAAGTGAAAATGCAAACAGTCCTAACCACTAAACAAAATGCGAACCCAACAAAAATCTAGCTCGTAAGCAAATCCAACGGAAGAGAATCTCGATTGCATCGTTGCCGCTAACAATCAAACCACATTGTGACATGTCATCAAAGCTGCTCCCTAAGATTTGAGAAATCCAACATTTTTGAAACATAGAAATACAAAAGTGCATAATGTGTGAAATGTAGGATATTTTTTTCATTTTATTTTGAAGATGTTCAAGGAAGGTTAACTCCGTAACTTCCGTGGTGTGTCTTGTCCTAATAAGACTTGTAGTCTAGATACTCTATTAGATAGGGAATCCCTGTTCGCCAGGGATACTTGATGTAATGCCTATATAAAGGCCTCCTTATCAATGAATAAACACAGAGAGATTTATCAATCTATTTCTCCTACAACACGTTATCAGCACGTTGCTCTAGCCTCCCGTCTGATAGCCCTAGAAACCCTAATTCCGAATTTTTTTTTTTCGAAACCCTAACCTACCGTCGGCCGCCGATTCTTCTCTTCGGCACCGTCGGCCTCTTCTTAGCAGCATCTGCGCTGTTCGCTTGCCGCACTGTACCCTCGAGTACTGCTCCTCCTCTGCCTCTAGGCAGACAACCCGCTCGCCAGCAGCTCTCCCTTGCGTGCTACTTTTTGCACGCATCCGCCAGACGATCAAAATTGCTCGCAAGCCAAGCAAGCGATCCGCGAACCCTTATTCGTGGTTAAGAAGAAATCAAGAAAAATCGAAGAAAACAAGCTTCCCCAAGAGTCAAGTTTCGTTTGATCAAGCTTCTCTTGAAGAGGTAAATATTTTTATAAACGTTCCCGCTTATGAAAATTTCAATAGTTGGGTTTTGTTTTCTCTTCCGGGACCTTTCCGTGTCCCTGCTTCTTCATCCCGATTCTATCGCTTCTCGGGACGGCATACGGGGATTTAGTCACCCCGGTGCCAACGTTTATTGGGGTAACTGTGATGTTACCGGCCACCGTTATGCTTGTGACTGTGATGTCACTGTGAACCATAACGTATTATTCTTTTTTGGAAAGAAAACAAAGGGAAGATATCGATTGTGACTTGAAGTCACGTTAAGCATCGATTTATGTGACCATGATATATCTTGGCACTGTTCTAAAAGAACAATCAAACTTGATTAGTATTCAAACATACTAACGTCTCCCTGTTTGTGTTCTGTAGATGGCTGACACTCAGCGTCCAGAATTTGACATCTTGGATGTCCAAGGCAAGGAATACAAGAGGTGGGTCTCAGATGTTGAGAACACTTTCATTGGTAAAAGATTTACTGCCACCATCAACCCTCCTGAGGATGAAAGCTTACACGCTTCTCCTGAACAGAAAGCACAAGCCCTGATGTTTCTCAGGCGCCATATCCATCCAACGCTCAAGAAGCAATACCTGAGGAAAACTGATCCCAAAGAGCTATGGGATATCCTCAAGGACCGCTTCGACAATGTGCATGACGCACAACTCCCAGACCTCATGTCTGATTGGGAGCAAATCCGCTTACTGGATTTTGATTCCGTCCAGGAATATCATCAGACTATGCTAAACTTGCAATCTGATTTGAGCTTTTGTGGGGTCGAAAAGACCGATGATGATATGATGGAGAAAACTTTCACGACGTTCCCAGAATCTGCGTCCATGTTGTCGCATCAGTACCGCGATCTCCGCGAGAAAGGCACTATCAAAACCTTCAGCGATTTGATGAATGTGCTTCAAAGAAAGGAGAGGTACCATGAGTTGATTCTTACCACCAATAAGAGGCCTCGAGGACCGAAATTCATTGCGGAATCTCATCAAGCCCGTGGTAAAGCTTTTAAGCAGAAGCATCAACCTCATGAACGTCAAGCACCGCCACCACGTACGCCAAGAGCAATACGTGGCGGACGAGGAGGGAGAAGAGGCGTCGGCCGTGGCCGACCGCTTTCTTGGACAAGGGATGATGGCAGAGCCGCCGCTCCCAGAGGGAGGAACAGTTTTGGTTCCGGTCCCAGGCGTGGTGGCCATCCGCCGAACAATGCTTCGGCTCCTTGCTTCAAATGTGGTTCTATGAATCATCTCCAACGCGATTGCATAGCAAGCAGAGATATTCAAGCCGCTTACAAGAAACACAAACAATACATAGAACAAGAAGCACACTATGTAGGAGATTTTAAGGAAGAAGTATACGATGAGGAAAATACGAACTTCGCCATCGATGACTTCCAACCTACCAAGAAACGTAGGACTCAGGAGTATGATACTCCAGACTATGAATAAGTATTTGACTTAGGTCATGAGATACGTGTTCAAGTTTGATTTTGATTGTTATTTTGACAGAATAGTCAATAAATCACGACTTTGTTCGATAAGTCGTTCTATTTAGAACAACCTTGATGTATTTTTGAGTTGTCATCAATAAAATCTATCTTATTCTACGAATGATTTGAGATTTTTACATCCCTGAAAGCAAAATTGGTTCAATGCGTCCAATTCTCAATGGCATAATCATTTTGAGTTCACCAAAATTCTGGTGATGATTAACTCATATCCGAAAAATCACAAAGACAAAAGGAGAGATCCGCGACACGCCATCCGCGATCCGCGATACGCCATCCGCGATCCGCGATACGCCATCCGCGATCCGCGATACGCCATCCGCGATGCGAGATATGCCATCCGCGAGCCGCGATACACGATCCGCGATCCGAGATCCGCGATCCGCTATCCGCCAACTTGGTCGCGATCCGCCAGGACTCGCTCGCCATGGCTATTCGCCAACTAATCCGAGATCCGCGATCAGCGATCCGCCAACTTGGCTGCGATCCGCCATGCCTCGCTCGCCAAAGCCCATAAGCGCTTGGCCGCGACTCGCTAGGCCTCACTCGCCATGGCCATTCGCCAGCTTGGCTCAGCACCGAATCCGGTTTTTGAAACCAACAATCGATAGCCTATCGAACAAATGCAACTTTTGCATCAATGGCTCGGCAACGAAGTGTCTTCGGACTCGCCATGCTTCGGATTTAGCTCAACCGTCGCATCGCATTGCCTCAATGCCTGACCGACTCTCACCACTCGCCTTGCTTCGGCTCGGCCTCTGGGTCGCTTTGGCCTTACCACAGCTTCGGCTTTGGCTTGGCTCCGGCCTTTGCCTTGGCCTCGGTCTTGGCTCGGCCACGCCACCTACGACGGTGTCCGGTCTCAATCTCTGAACTAGGCTATGATTATCAATGGTGATACTCGGTGATTAAAATGCGGCTTATATCTTTCTCTCAAGTTTTGTCGTTGCCATGGCTATGTTATTGGCCTTAATGCACTTCATTTTGTGATGATATATTGTTTCAGTACACTTACTTTAAAGTGTTCGCCAAAGTCTAAAGTAGACTATTGATTCAATTTACATTGTTTTTGTAGATGTATCAAGGCGAGATTGAGTGTTTGTTGGATTGTGCAACAACTCACACGATTCTGAGAAATCGGCAATTGTTTTCGGATTTTACGCCAAGAGAATCGTCGTTATCTACGATGACAGGAACTGGACCCGTAATTAAGGGTCGTGGCACTGCTCAATTCTTACTGCCAAATGGCACTGAGATTCGGGTAGAGGACGCCCTATATGCGCCTAAGGCGCCAAGAACCTTGCTAGCTTTCAAGGATGTGCGTGACAATGACTATCACCTCAGCACTTATGTTGAAGATGGAACTGAATATCTGTTGATCACCTCCACTCAATCTATGCGCACTCGCATTGTGGAGAAGTGTAAGCGAGTTCGCAATGGCATGTATTTCACAACCATTCGAGCCAACGAATCTCATGTTGTTATATTATGTGATTCTGATGCTTATAAGCTTTGGCATGATAGACTCGGTCATCCGGGTCGTGATCTGATGATCCGTATTTTGAAATGCTCCCACGGTCATCCATTTTTCCGATCACAAAAGCACAGAGGGCGCCTCGGCCTCGGTTCGGCCGTGCCGTCGATAGCCGCCTCTCGGTTCCAAGGAGAGGTTCGGCCCCCTCCTGCTTCTCATGCTTCTGTAGCGATGTCTAATGCTCATCGTTCGTTTTGTAAAGCTTGTTCACTAGCAAAACTTCAAGCAAGACCATCTTTTGCTATTGATAATAAACAGAATATTCCGTTTCTACAACGAATACAAGGTGATATTTGTGGACCTATAACACCAGAATGCGGACCATTTCGATATTTCATGGTTCTGGTTGATGCATCAACGCGTTGGTCACACGTAGCGTTGTTGTCCACGAGGAATGCTGCATTCGCTAAACTCCTAGCTCAGATTATTAAGCTTCGGGCTCACCACCCGGACAATCCGATTAAGTCCATCAGACTGGATAATGCTGGAGAGTTTACCTCAAAGTGTTTTGATGACTATTGCATGTCAGTTGGGATTGAAGTTGAACATCCCGTACCCCACGTTCATTCTCAGAACGGTCTTGCAGAAGCCGCTATCAAGAGACTACAGCTTGTAGCTAGGTCTCTTGTCATGGCCACAAACTTGCCAGTTTCGGCATGGGGATATGCAATATTACATGCAGCTATGCTTATTCGTCTACGACCCACAGATAGCCAACCATTTAGTGCGTACCAGTTGGTAACTGGTTACGAGCCTGATATTTCGCATCTGCGTACTTTTGGTTGTGCCGTATATGTGCCTATCACGCCTCCACTGCGTACCAAGATGGGTCCACAACGACGATCAGCTATTTATGTTGGATATGAAGCACCAACTATTGTCCGCTATATAGAGCCTATGACAGGTGATCTGTTTACTGCAAGATTTGCAGATTGTCACTTTGATGAGACATCCTTCCCGCCGTTAGGGGGAGATGGGGCCGCATCCGTCCCAAATGAACGTCAGGAATTGACGTGGTTCTCTCCCACTATGTCTCATTATGATCCCCGTACGTCTCAGTGTGAGACTGAAATACAACGCATATTAGAACTACAAAAGGTGGCGGATACGATGCCCGACTCCTTTACTGATATTGCGAAAGTGACAAGATCAACCATACCTGCTGCGAATGTACCTGCAAGGCTTAACATTCCTCGCCATGCGCGAGCACGCGCCGCCGGTCTCGGACCCGCAGCCCTAGGTGCCATCGGTAGCCTAGGCTCGGCACCTCCAAGTGGAGAGCCGGCGTCGACTTCGGATCCTCCTAGAAAGAGGGGGAGACCAATCGGTTCCAAAGACAATGTACCTAGAAAGAGGGCATGTGTCCAGGCACAAAGCGATCCGTTCATCATTGATACTGTGACGCCGTCACACGAGATTGTCTCCGACTATACCTATGTCCAAGAATCAACTCTGAATCATCTGGGGGACGCCTCAGACTCACTGTTGATGTTGGAGAACAAGGAAATCTCACTAAACTACTTATGCATGCACAATCTGATGGAAAGAAATTCCATGTATATCGATGATGCATTCGCTTACGCCGTTGCTCAAGAAATCATTGACGACGACGATATGGAACCCCGCACTGTTGATGAATGTCAACGTAGGGCGGATTGGCCGAAGTGGGAAGAAGCAATCCAGGCTGAACTAGACTCTCTAAAGAAAAGGCAAGTATTCGGACCGGTTGTGCCTATACCGCCGAACGTGAAGCCTGTTGGACATAAATGGGTCTTTGTCAGAAAGCGCAATGAGAATGGCGAAGTCCAGCGATATAAAGCTCGACTCGTGGCGCAAGGTTTTTCTCAACGCCCTGGAATTGATTATGAGGAGACGTATTCTCCTGTCATGGATACTATTACCTTCCGATACTTAATAAGTTTGGTAGTCTCAGAAAGACTCAATATGCAGCTTATGGATGTTGTAACTGCGTATCTTTATGGGGACCTAGATACGGAGATGTACATGAAAGTGCCAGAAGGACTTTCGTTACCCAAGTCAAGTGAGCAAAAACCACGAAGTTCATTTGCTATCAGGTTGAGACGATCTCTATATGGACTCCGACAATCTGGTAGGATGTGGTACACACGGTTAAGTGATTACTTGATTGGGAAAGGATACAAGAATGATGAGTTGTGCCCTTGTGTGTTCATAAAGAGAACAAGTTCAGGATTTGCCATTATAGCCGTCTATGTCGATGATATGAACATCATTGGAACTCTGAATGAGATCAATGAGACCGCTAGCTATTTGAAATCCGAATTCGAGATGAAAGATCTGGGAAGGACTCGGTTTTGCCTAGGCTTAGAACTAGAGCACCGAAGTGGTGGAATTTTTATACACCAGTCTGCATATGTCCGAAAGATGCTCAGGCGATTTAACATGGACAAAGTTATGCATCCTACAGGCACTCCCATGGTCGTTAGAAGTCTGGATATCAACAAAGATCCCTTTCGTCCGAAAGAAGATGACGAAGAGATCTTGGGAGCTGAATATCCATATCTTAGTGCGATTGGAGCTTTGTTATACTTAGCTCAGTGTACTAGACCAGACATCGCTTTCTCTGTGAACTTGTTAGCTAGATTTAGCTCTGCGCCAACACAACGTCATTGGGTTGGAATCAAGAACATCTTCCGATACCTTAAAGGAACCCTTGACATGGGCTTGTACTATCGATACACTCATCAGGATTCGACACATAGTCGATCTCTTGCATCTAACAGCACAAACCATGGCTCGGATTGCCATCCGCCAGCCATATCCGCCAAGACTGGCTTTGGTTCATCCATCCGCCATCTTGCAGACATATCCGCCAACTTATCCGGACCCGCGGATGCTAAGTCGTGGTCCCGATACGGCTTTGGCGATACCCCCTCCTACTCAGATACACCAAATGATGTGATGGTAGGATTTGCTGATGCTGGATATTTGTCAGATCCACACAAAGGACGTTCCCAAACAGGTTATGTTTTTACCATTGGGAATACGGCGATATCTTGGAGATCAACCAAGCAAACCCTTGTTGCTACCTCCTCGAACCATGCTGAGATTATTGCACTACATGAAGCAGTCAAAGAATGTATTTGGCTTCGCTCAGTTATATCTCACATTCGAGAGTCTAGTGGACTTGAGTCTACTACGATGGGACCAACTTGCATATTTGAAGATAATGCAGCATGCATTGAGCAGATGAAGTTGGGATACATTAAGGGTGACAATACTAAACACATTTCGCCTAAGTTCTTCTACAATCAGCAGCAGCAAGAGACTTTGAATATCCAGGTGAAGCAAGTCAGCTCAGAAGAAAATGCAGCGGATCTGTTCACCAAGTCTCTACCTAAATCTACATTTATGAAGCATGTAAAGCGCATTGGAATGTGTCGCTTATCCGAACTCAAAGACTGAATGACTATCAGGGGGAGTTCTCATCTAGACTTCAGGGGGAGCCTAGTTATGCATGTCTCACATACTTGTAGTTGGTGCGTTGTACTCTTTTTCCTTAGACCATGCTTTTATTTTTGCCCAAGAGGTTTTTGTTTGCTGGCAAAGGTTTTAACGAGGCAACGGTTCATGCACCATTGAGGACGCGACACAAGGGGGAGTGTTCAAGGAAGGTTAACTCCGTAACTTCCGTGGTGTGTCTTGTCCTAATAAGACTTGTAGTCTAGATACTCTATTAGATAGGGAATCCCTGTTCGCCAGGGATACTTGATGTAATGCCTATATAAAGGCCTCCTTATCAATGAATAAACACAGAGAGATTTATCAATCTATTTCTCCTACAACAGAAGACTATTTATTTAATTTTTTTAACAACCCACCGTAAATTTCCATTAGTCTCTCCAGCCTGCCTTATACAACCAGGTCAGCATTGGTAGCAGCGGGTACAGCGAACTCAGCAACCCTCCGATTACCTTGTAACCCATCAATTAATCGCCGCCGATTCGAAAATGGCCTCAGGCTGGGGAATCACCGGAAACAAAGGGCGTTGCTACGATTTCTGGGTGGACTTTAGCGAGTGCATGTCTAAGTGCCGCGAGCCCAAGGACTGTTCTCTCCTCCGGGAGGACTACCTCGAGTGTCTCCATCACTCCAAAGAGGTCACTTTCTTCTTTTCCCCTTTTCAATTTCACATATCTGTTACTCAGATCCATAGGCTTCCATGATTTAGGGTTTTGTTTCGTTTGGTAATAATGGTGTTTCTTATTGAATCTCAATTTGAGTTGCAACTATGGCTTGTTCTGATTTGAGCTGAAATTGACGAGACTGGAATGCTTTCTTTACTTAGATTTGTAATCAGACATTGCCAAGCTAAACAAGTTTTTGTTTTAGTTACCAGATTGATTAGTTATTGGTGTTGGTGACTTATACTTCTAACAGCACAAACCGCAACAAACTATGATACTGACACCTATTATTTGCACTCTGAACCTCGGAGGTCATAACCGATTAGGCTTACAGGAGCTCGGGCAGTAGTTGGTTTAGACAAGGCAGGGAATGTTGGTCATTTGATCATAGTGCCATCAGGCATGTGTTGCCTATAGACACTAATAGTCCTCATTCTTGAATTTGATAGAAAAATGAGTTTTTGTTTTTTTTAGAGTAGAGTAAGATCATAATCTACATAGACAACCGGGCACCAGGGGGAGGGGGGTTGCAATTCATGAACTTTTCCTGAGTCGCTGAAAAATATGAACAGCCATGGAGCTTTGGAGTTTCTGTATCCCCTTCACACTAATTTCTTGACAAGAGCTTTGTATATTTGGATCATGAATTGGCAGTGCTTCCATTTCTCCGTGATTACTGCCTGCTTTTAGGGACACATTCATTGTAGTTTAGTTCCACTTGTTGCAGGAAGTGTAGGTTTTTAAGTAAAATTAGCTTTGATTCATCAGTCATAAGCCACTTTGAGGATCTACATGCATTTTAAACTCCCTTTTTGGTTTCTATTCTTCAGCTTAGTTGGTAAACCTGACAACTGTAAACCACTTGGGATTAATTATGACTGAATGCATGTTATATGTATCAGCAATTTGGAAGATGCAAACCTAGGAGGTGTTTGAAAATTAGTTGTTGTCTATTGTGTGTTAACTGTTAAGCTTGCCCTTTTTTGTTGTTATTGTTAATTCATACTATTTATAAGTTTCATCCACGGCAATAAAATCAAGCTGAATGACTTTTACTTTTTTCTGTAACATTTGGAGAACATGATAGGAGATCAAACATGATAGTGAAATGAAGGTATAAATGGTGCAGGTATAGAACTTGATCAAGATATCTTTTATAAAGTTTTGCGCTGTGAGCCAAGAAAGGGATTAGGGAAAGGCTGAATTTGATCAATAGTTGCCTTTCTAATCATATATTAATGTCTTAAGGTTCTTAAACATTATTTTCAATTATGGGTAGTTTGAGTAAAGTATCGCACGATACCATATAAAGTGATGTATGGCCTGATTTCAAAGACATATGGAACTATTGAATGAAGATGGCATTGTCATCTCTCACCTGATTTAGCTCTCCCACTGAAAATATGTGCTATGGTTTTCTTTCACTGGACCAGTGTGTCATTCATGTCAAATTCGAACTCCATAAGTAAGTATAGGCTCACTTGCTGCAGCACAAGTCCTTAACTCTGGAAATCACTATATATTTTGTGGGATAACCCAATTGGTATTGAGATTCTCTTATTCAAAATGATATTGAGATTCTCTTATGCTGTAACTGATACAATTTATTTGACATGTACATTTTAGACTGCTTTTTTCTTTATTCAACTGCTATTCGGCTTTGTAATACTGATTTACATTGTGGTTCCTCTGTATATTTATTATTGCAGTTTCAACGAAGAAATCGAATTTACAAGGAGGAGCAGCGTAAGATAAGAGCAGCTGCACGGGCCAAGGAGGGTGGAGTGGTTAATGACCATCATTCGTAGCACAAACCAATCCTCTTATGAACTCGAGAATTAATAAAATGTATGGAGATCGGATGTTGTATTTTGTTGTTTCCAGACCGGCATTTTACTCGATTATGTTATCTGTTTTGTTTCTCCTGGAATGATGAGTGGAGCCTTCGCTGGTCTATGCAATAAGATAGTGGTCGATTACCCTCTTGTCTGCAGTAGCTACACGTTGTACATCGACTTGCTTGGTGTATCAGAATGCTGTTTCTGCTCTCCAGATTAATATTGTGGAATATAAACCCTTTTCTTCTCAAGTTTGTTTGTTGATTTTCTGTCTTTGAGGAAGTTTTCGATACATATCATATGACTCAAATGGATTCTGAATTCTCCTATACAGGTGCTTCCAGTTCTCTTAGTTTCTCAATTTCCTTAGTTTTGTTTGCTCCCACTCTCTTAGTTTTCGATATGTTCTGAATTTCCTTTTTTCTGAAGAAGGAAAAAAGGTGATGAGCAAGTGTAGAGCAACATTACATGAATGAATGATGAAGAATTTTTTTTTTGTTGATAGTCAATTAAACATCAAATGTGAAGGATCCAAATTACAGTAGCTATAACATAAAAAACAACCCAGCAAATGAATGAACATAGTTTTGAAGGCCTCCAAGACTTAATGCCAGATGATTTGCCATAATCACTCCCGTACAGATATTAGAGTTTCATCATATCCGGTCACGGAAAAGCTAAAGTCACCCCCAGGCACTGCCTCAGCCCTATATCGGCCGCGGCAGACTGGCTTCTCTTCTTTTGAGCATTCAATCACGACCAACTCCTTCTTGCCAAGCAACTTGATCACAACTATACCTCCTTCCATCGCATAACAGGGAAACCAAGAATGACATGAACCAAAAACATCTGGTAAATCAAGCTCACTTAACTGAAAGAGTTTGACCCAAGATGCAGGCAGTCAGGCACCCCATATTCTGTCATTGCCCATATTTCGCTATGCTCGTAAGAATTCTGAAAATATAAACAAAGGCACCCTCCAAAATGTACCAGTGTTCTCACAGACGTGACATCATGAACTTGGATTGGAGGCAATGACACTTGCCGGAACTCCTCCATTACCAAATCAAAGGCATATATAGCTGGGTCTGGAACACCACCATCATTTCGGAAGCCGACCCAATGAAATGCTCCATTTGAAAGAGTACCATGTCCGCCAACCCTGCTGGGGAAAGACGAGGGCGGAGCAGAGACAACTTTTCAGGAGTTGGCTGTGAGTGAGAAGACATGGACTTTTACACAACCACGAGAGGGATGAGGTGCATGTAATACAAAAACTATTACATAGTCATCAGTGGCAGACACATGACCAAACCCATAAATTTCCAAAGCTTAGAAACGAAATTCCTCCACGAGGACTAGGGCTAGGTATTGTGCGGAGAAAACCTGTTAGTGGATTCCAGATAAACAATTTTGTAGGATAGAAAAAGGATGATGGGCATAGAAACACCAAACCATTGCAAGAGGCCTTTACATGTTGGAAATTATTCTCGGACGGGAAGACTAGATTTTTGACTGAAGCAGCATTGAAATTATCTTCCATGGATTGAAACCGAGGGGGCAAACTACGATTGGGGGTTTCAAGTGAGTAGGTGGAGATGAGAAATCTTCGACGGAGGGTTCTCTGCTGTGATGCTAGTTGGAGGTGGGATTTAGCAAACTTAGGGTCGGATTTGATTACGGAACGCCACTGTTTCGACACACAGGTGAATCGGAGCAAAGGTTTCACCGGCAATCTGATCAGAATCCTCACTGCAACATCGTGAGGAAGATCAAACCGCTGCTCATTCGACATTATTTCCCTAAACAAAAAGTCAGAAAGAACAAGGGAAAAGAGAGATGGGAATTTCTGATGTCTTTCAGACTCTAAGACGGAGTGTGTATACAAGATAAATCAAGGAAACTAACCATCACAGACGGTAAGAGTTTTAGTGTGAGAATCTCTCATAGACATAGATGTGTTCAAATTCCAATTTATGCTTGGTAGTTAGAAGAGAGGAAGCGTTTTGACAAGATCCGTCGGCGGTAATTAGTCTCTAGGTCTAAAATGTATTTGAGGATACAGTTCAAAAAAAAAATCCTATTATGAAACTAATTTTTTTTTATTGGGCAAACAATTGGAAGGAAAATACTTTCCTCCTAAATGATTTGGACGCATGGAAAATATAAATTACTCTGTGTATTTACTCTAAATTAAACAGTACCAGATACTAGAAACTAATTATAATAAAATATTTCTAATAACAATATAATATTTACAATCATATTATTACATGGCATGACACTGCTAATGAGATTAAACAGTCAGTTGGGAGCATGTGGTCAAGTGCTGTTGGATCAAGCAAACTTCAATCTAAGGACTGACATATTTAGATAAAATTATTATGTCTTCTATTTATTTAATCATATTCAATTACTTTCTTCAATTCTTATCTTCAATAAACGAAAATCAAATACCCAAGTCCTCTCTTGTTTTCATCTCGATATCCAACAAATTTGCAAAAACCAATTCTCATAGTAGCAAATTCATGATTAACATGAACCTCCATTGATGTAGAGTAGCATAAGGGTCTAAGAGCTGGTATATCTTGATCAACCAACTTTCAGTGGAGCCGAAATACCATATTTAAAGTCAAAATAATTCAAAATCCTGATACGAGCATATAGATTACAGCTTTTGAATTATGAAAGGGTGATTAAAAATTAAAGATTTCCGACTAAAGAATTTCAGAGATCCTCAAAGGAAAACTGGGTACCTGAAAGTGAGAAGAGAAGAGATTGGTTTTAGGATTTTAGAATTGGGGGTTATCATTTGAGATTAAAATAGGGCAGTTCAATTGAGACCTGCAAATAAGAGGTGGAGATATGAGAGAAGATGTCTGTAATCGAACAAAGAAGAAGACGTATGGTTCTTCTTCTTTTTTCCAATCGGAGAAGACGTAAAGTACTCAACACTGATAAAAAAGTATATAGGATATCAAATAAAAATTCATTAAATCTCAGCCTTTGGATTGAATGTTCCCTATTCAGTAACTGACCAAATGATAGTTGACTAAATCTCAGCCAACGATAGTTGACTAAATGTTCCTTAGTCAGTAATTGACCAGCTGAACGAGACTGTGAGATTAAAATCCTAAGTGGAGACAAGAACTAGGAGGTAACTATATTTTTTGTTTGATGATCTTGATCAATAAATTTGAAAAGGTGACATGGAACTTTTATATATAAGGTTTTGTAAGATGTAATCTCGTTGGTTACCAAATGGAGTGTTATATTTGCACCTCTAAAAGTGTTGTGTATATCTCCACTACTTAGTATACCTCAATTTCACTTTTTAATTTCTAAGAAAACCTAAGTGTACCTCTTTTCCTTTACTATAATGCTCATACACTTATTTCTATCTAGTATTACGTCAGTAGCCGAGACATAGCCAAAACCACGCATTACATAGTAAAACCCTTGGCCAATGAATTCCTTGTACAACCCAACTAGAGGATTCCAAATTGATTTCTCTATGTATGGAATACCGAGCAGTTTGAATGGAAGCACCAGTTACACAGGCCACCAAACCATTGCAGGAACCTACAAAATTGAGAGCATGCGTCGGATTCTTGAACGGCAGACTCACTCTGATTAAAGATCTCTGCATTCCTATCTCCAACTACGTGAATAGAACTCATAGTTGAGGTGAAAAACAAGGCCGAGCTGTTTAGAGGATGATTGATTGTGGGATTTAGCAAAGTGTGGATAGGAGAATAGAGAGCGCCATCATTTACAAACGCATCCACATCGCCCTACGGATTTCACCGGCAACCTCGGCACGATTTCCCCTGCCATAATATCTTCTGGTATTGCAGTTGCCCACCTGCGAGCCATGAATGGGTCAATTTCCCCTCTTGAAATACCTTATGGTATGGAAATTGCCCTCCTTTGAGCCATGAATGACACGGATCCAAGCGCAAGAGTTCCCCAAACGCTATGAAAACATGCAGATAGACTGATAGCCAGGAATGAGTTGATTACCTTATACTTTTGTAGTACGTTGAACTAGCAACGTTAGACTTTGGTTATGATGTACTATTCTCTGTCCTTCGACCAATGCAATTATATTGTATCAAATGGTAACTTTGGGCTTCGTATTTCACTGTAAATTGAGATTTTCATATGTATGTTGGTTGTATATGATTTGTTTCACTGGTACAATTTTGTGCAAGTGTTCATAGTCATAAATAGTGAAAGGGTCATCTTATGCTCCTCTACTTGATGTCTGCAGGACCTCATCAAGCTTTTACAAAAGGAATTTCTAGAGAGTAAAAGAGTTGGTAAGTATTAAATTCATGTCTACAGAGAGGCTAGTATTACATTCAGTACTTTCAAAATAATTGGCTAACCTTAATGTTGTTAGCTGTTGCTACGTGGTGGCTAAGTTGTATGTTTTTCCATATACAACAGGGGCAAGGTAGAAGCTCTGTTGGTTTTAGGGTTTACCGTTAAAGAAGATGACGACTTGATGCTTCTATGAATTTCATAAGAGTGACTTTAATGGGAAATAAAATTAATTCGAAGAGTTCGCCACAGTATAATCTCACATCCAACCATGAGAGATTGTAAAAAGAATCTACTTTGAGAGTGAAAAGAAGAAAAGAAAAGAAAAGAAGAGAATTAAATAGATGGTCGTAAGTGAGGGAGGTAGAAAGAGCAAAAAATTAAATTTTTATTTATTTATTTATGTGTCCTTATATGTCATTCCATATGAGTTGATAGAGTCAAAATAAAATTAAAAATTATTAGAGGTATACACGGGCACTTATAGAGGTGTAAATAGAACTACCCTTAACAAATTTAATATAAACTTCTTAGATAAATATAAGCGTGAGGTGGTTTAAGAGATTTTGATAATTTTTTATTTTTACAAGGTCTCGAAGGGGAAAATTCAACTGTAGGGAGGTGCTAAAACTAAATACGGTAAATTACGCATGGGGTGAAACCGTGAAACAAAAAAGAGATTTTGCACGTGCGAGTCCACACGGTCGAGTATTTCAACGGACGAGATGCAAATACGTAGAAGCAGATAATTGAAAACCCTAAAAATCGAGAGCCCGATCCCAATTTCAACATCGCAGGTAAAAATCTCTCATCCTCATCGCGCCGACCCTCCGGAGCCATGAGTAGCCGGGCCAGCAGAACGCTTTACGTCGGGAACCTCCCCGGTGACATACGCGAGAGAGAGGTCGAAGATTTGTTCTACAAGGTAAAAATCAATCCAGACTCGTTTGAATTGCTTCTCTAGCACCAAATCGAATTTCTTCTTCTTTTAAGTTATTAATAATTGTTTGAATTGATTTGCAGTATGGACGCATAGCTCATATCGACCTGAAGGTTCCCCCAAGGCCTCCTGGCTATGCTTTTGTTGAGGTGAGTTAGCGTCTTCTTCTTCTCTTCTCTGCTTTGCTGATTTATTTATTTATTTATTGTTTCACACTAAATCCATGTTTTACCTGCAGTTTGAAGATGCTCGCGATGCCGAAGACGCAATCCGCGGCCGTGACGGCTATGATTTTGATGGCCATCGCTTGAGGGTAGGGCTGCTATTCTTGCTTGTCACACTTGTCATTCTCCTGCTGGAAATCACAATAAAATCACAAATGTATGTCTCTGTAGGTTGAACTTGCCCACGGCGGGCGTGGACATTCTTCTGGTGGAGATCGTCATAGAGATGGTGGCGGTGGTGGTGGTGGTCGAGGCGGACGAGGAATGTCTAGGCGCTCCGATTTTCGTGGTGTGTATTTGATTGCATGCAATTTTCTTTTGGTTAATGGTAGAATGCGCTTGATATTTTTTTAAACTTGTTTGTGTTCCATATACAGTGATGGTCAGTGGACTGCCTTCTTCAGCTTCATGGCAAGATCTTAAGGTGAGCTTTACAGATGCCAATTGGAGATGCTTCGGATAATACCATATCTTTGTGTGTCGACTGACACCTATGTTACATATTATCAGGATCACATGCGACGGGCTGGGGATGTCTGTTTCTCACAAGTTTTCCGTGATGGTAGCGGTAAGATTTTTATACCTAATGGCTGTTGCGGTGTATTATAATTCCTTCACGACTTCTGTATCAGAATATAGTATCGGAATGTAAAATGATATTCCTGACCCTTAGAATATGGTGAAAGTATTTGGAAGAATGCCGTGCGCAAGCAGATGTAGGCTGTTCACTAGGATTTTATTTTTTCCTCATCTAGTTTGATTGTTTTGGCTGATGAGTGAATGAGTGATGGTGCCAGTGGAAGTTGTCAAAAACACTGTTAAGGTGCTACTAAATTAAGTTGCATGAGATGTTTGGACTGAATTTGCTTTTACTGTTTCAGTGTTTGTACTCTTTAAGACCTAGTTAATTAGGTATTAGAATGTTGACTGTTTAACTGTACCACGATCGTTTTTATAGGCACAACAGGAGTAGTGGACTACACTAACTATGAAGACATGAAGTATGCAGTAAGTCGTTTATACCTCAAGGACATTGAAATTGTGTAAACCCATGAGTGCTGGATCCTCAGTTTGATTTTAGTTAATTATGTAATGTGTCTGAAGTTTTCATAGAGTACGAAGATTTAGAACTCAGATTTTGATGAAATTATTGCTTCAGATCAAGAAGCTTGATGGCTCTGACTTCAGGAATGCCTTTTCCCGCTCTTCTGTTCGGGTATGACATCTTACAGTTTGAAAATTGTAGCCCCGCTCCTCACTTATATTTTCAATTTTTTTATCAATTGTCATTTGTTATAGGTGCGAGAATATGATGCGAAGCGGGACTCATCTATGAGCCCCGGTCGTGGTCGATCTCCTTCAAGAGGTAGAAGCTACAGTCGCAGTCGTAGTAGAAGTAATAGCCGGAGCAGAAGCAGGAGGTATGGCCATTTTAAACTACTCTACATCGAAAAAAGTGGGTCATTTTTTTCTTCCATACTTACGCTAAACCTTAACTGCAGCAAGTCTCCTAAACCCAAATCTTCGCGCCGCTCCCCGGGTAGATCTCGATCAAGGTCCGTGTCTCCACCCCGCTCTCGATCAAAGTCTCACTCTCCGTCAGGGTAAGCATATTTTTCGTCAGTTTTTTGTTGTATCTATGCAACTGTTGATATTCTTTGTTCCCTGAAGTGAAGAAATTGCATTGCAGTTATTATTTCATGGAACTCTTGCCGAGTTACCCTAATGCTCTATATTGAACCTTAAATCGAATTTGAACAATTTCTGCGTTGACATCTAATCAGGGACTCAGATTACTCTTCTTTTCTTCTTTTGTTTGGGAGTCAGTTTGTAAATGGAAATTTCCAGATTAACAGGGTTTTTGGATGTGAGAATATCTTCGAAGGTTATGTGCTGTTTTGGTTAGATTCAGTTGTCTTCTTGAAATTTTAAACTAAATTTGCCCTTTAATTTCTTATTGCCTCGTTCCATGATTTGCTTGTTAAAAGCTTAAGCAGTACAGGCGCTACTGAGGAATTAGATATCCGCCTACTTTTCATTTTCTTCCCTGTCTGCTTGCATGAAAATTACCTCTGTTTTCCTTTTAGATATGGATATATGCGGCAAACTGGGGAATGGATATTAGGATCTTGATTGGATATGGTGAATTGCTTACAACTTTTTCTGTGGAGGTATGCTGTTATTTAGATAGGCAGCTTGGGAAACCTTCATGGCGTTGTTGTTCTAATGCTTTTAGCATTGTAAATGTCCATGGGTGCTAGATTGGGAACTATGGAGGTCTTGGATTGCAATTATAAAGCTGGATATCAGTGAACTTAGTGCCATTGGATTTGGAAGTCATCAACAATGAGCAGTAGAGACAATTTGATTTTCATTTCCTGCTCCAACGTTTTGCCAAGCTAATAGGGGGCACTATCTGGATTCTGCGCATTCTTGTGTTAAACAGTAGGGAAGAATGCTCCTCTTCTTTCCACTGGTGTCTTAAAAATAATTATGCTGCGAATTAACAATTTTTATTATCTGAATTTGTGTTTATGCTTTGGTGGGGAGGATTTCTTATTTTCCTTATGGTTGAAGTGCCAAATGTATATTATTTTTCATGTATCCTTATCGGATATGTAACTCTCACATGGAAGAGGCATCAAGGACCTTGGATCAAATTGGTAAAGGAACATGGTATTAAATTGGGTTATTTCTGGAACTTTTGCAGATCACGATCAAGAAGCAGATCTCCATTGCCTTCAGTAAGCCTTTTCTTTTTCTCATATAAAAGTTTTTTAACACATTGTTTCATTTTAGATTAAAAACTTTTCCCATCAGAATAATGAAGTCTTAATTGTGTGCTAATTATTTGGTACCTACCGAGGGACAAAAAAGGGTAGTGAGTTGGAATTTCATTTAGTGACTTCAAAAAACGGGTGGAATAAGAATTCAGTCCAGTTAATAGTTTCTTATGTTATGTTGTCAAATTAAGATATTAGGGCCATTTTAAGGCAGCAGTTGTAATATAAGGAGTGTCTTTCTGGTGGTCTTTTCATTTTCTTGATTGTGATAAGAGTCTATGGTTATATAGTTGACATGACAATCTATATAATCCATCTGCTAATGGATGGCCATGAGAAATGTCACTGGACATTGGATGTGGATTTTGCCCTTTGTGATAACAAATTTTATTTCTTTGGCATCATCAGAAGCACATAAGTAAAAGCCCGAAGAAAGATGCAAGTAAAAGTCCGAAGAAGCGCAGTGGCAGCCGAAGTCCAAGCCGTAGCAGGAGCAGGAGCAAGAGTTTGTCACGGTATTGTCTTTTTGCTGTATATTTTCTCGTGTAATTTTGTTGTCTCTATGATTTGGCTTTTGATGAACCCTAACTTAACCTACTGTAACTCTGGTTGGCAGGTGATATTTTATCCCACAACTGAAGCGAGAAGTGGCAATGAATTTAACTTTCGTTGTTTGAGCAGTCCTTTATTTACAAGCAGACTGAGTTTATGGATTGATAAATTTGACTCTCTTTTTATGCATTGTTTGTCTGAAACAATCTCTTTTATCATCGTTGCACTTTTTATGTATTCCTTTGAGACTATGATATATTGTCGTTGGTACGCTCTACTCTCACCCTGGTTCTTCCTTGTTCATAAACTCCTCAATAATCTTCAGTTCTTTGGTTAAAAACTGGTTGTTGTAGCAGTAACACAATTTAACACTTGATAGTGTACAAAATTAAATGGTGTTTTGACCAAATAATCTTGTGCTCCGTACCTCAGCCATTTGATTTGGTAGATAGCATCATAAGATGTTAGGTCTCTATTTCTCATCCTGTAATGACATGTTGAGGAGCTATTCACGTGAAGATGCAGAGATCAAAACCTGAAAGACTGCCTTGTTCATCTGATGCCTTCCATCATTTTGCACCAGGTCTTTTTTGTGTGGCCAAAAACTCTATTTCTACAGCAATCACATCTGTTGCCGAAAGATCCAAGTCATTGAAAAACGAAGTTCATTTGCACTTTCCCATTTTGATCTACACTGTTTTTGACAACATTCTGATCTACACTGAAAATTGGATTCGATGAACCCAGAAAATCGGGCTCAATATCTTTTTGTGAATGAAACTGCAAGATTTGACAGGTAAATGAGGCGTCAACGAGTCCCGACATCCCTTTGTTTCTGTAGGGAATATTTTGTGAATAAATACAGAGGTGGCTAAATGGTAGCCTTTAAATATGTGACAAATGCACAAGAATAAAGATCAAATGGTGGCTAGGACTCCTGGGAGGATCCTCACAACTCAGAGGTGTGCCTTCTGATAATCTCAAAAGAATTAAGATATACACAATAAAAAAGTAACTAGATCATCAACCAATAAGTTATTTTGGTAAAATCGAACTTCAAATAAAACGGGGTCGGTGATTTGTGATTTGATTATTTATTCCAATATTGTAAATATTCACCTGACGTATGTAAAATATGTGGATGAGCTAAGAATATATATATATATTTTGGTAATGTTGATGCTCCAAAATAGCTGAGTGGTCCAGAATGACAAGTGCGGAGGAGAGCCACATGTTTTTTGTTTTTCCATAGAAGAAAAAGAAACAAAAGTGAAAGGCATAAAACAAGAGGCTTCCATTGCACAGGCCAGTAGTAGTAGATCGAACAAAAAGCAGAAGCAGAGAATAACTGAAGGAACAAAAATGTTCTCTCGGCTCCCGGACGACGTCGTTCTGAACATCTTCAACAAGCTGGAGGATGACCCTCGCCACTGGGCCCGCCTCGCTTGCTCCTGCACCAAATTCTCCTCCCTCATTCGCAACGTCTGCTGCAAGACCAAGTGCCTCTCCGCCCTTCCCTCCGTCGTCTCCTCCGCCGCCTCCGACCCCCCACCCGGCTTCTGGGCCTCCCTCCACAAGCTCGCCGTCTGCTGCCCCGGTCTCCTCCACTCCGGCGTCCTCTTCGACAACTCCGACTTCGGCCTCGAACGCGAGCTCGGCCCCGACCACCAATCCCAATCCTCTTCCTCCTCCCAAATCACTCACCAACCGCCGCCGCCGGACTGCGCTTGGTCTCTCTACGACGATCTCTACTTCGACACGGTCTACGACGACTCCGAATCCTCCTCCACAACAGCCGGTACCTCCAGTAACGAAACCGCCGCCATCTCTGTCGCAGTCGGCGGCGAGTTTCCGATCGGCAAAAGACGAAAGATCTGCCGGTCGATGAGGTCTCATTTGGCCTCCGGGGCCTGGAATCTGAGCCGCGAGCAAGGTAACAAGCTCCTCCACAGCCGGTTCCGTGGCGACTGCCTGTACATTTGTGACTGGCCGGGATGCGTCCACGTGGAAGAGAAGCGTAGCTATATGCTGTTCAGAGGCTTCTTCAAGGACTTCAAGGGGTCTCAAGTCTGGAGGAACATCAAGGATGGGAAGAGGACCCAAGTCGACCTCAATTGCGCTTATTGTAGCTGCAAACACACTTGGGATCTGCATTCAGCCTTCTGTTTGCGACGTGGCTTTGGTTACCACGATGATGGTGAGCCCGTTGTGAGGGCTTATGTTTGTCAGAATGGTCATGTTTCTGGTGCCTGGACTGATCTGCCTTTGTATGCGTAGAACGTATTTTCAACTGTCTTGTTTGTTGTATTGAGATCCACAATTGTGTTGTAAGATTGTTCCGTGTTTATGCTTAATACATCTTAATATTAATAATAATAATAATTCAGTAATTGCGTGGGGAGCAAGAAGAGTGACAGAGAGGATATGTCATAAAGTCTCGACCTTTAATCCCAAATTTACACAAGACTGGAGCCCCCCAGCTCACGAAATTCAGAGGTCCAGAATCTCAAAGATTCGAGCTTTCAACCAGGTTCTGTCCTCGCTCCATTATTCCCATTTCGCAGTATTCGGTGTTTTTATCTGTTTTTTCTTAGAGGGTGTTAATGGGTAAAGAGGGTAATGCTAGTTGTGATCCTGATGAAGCTCCAAAATATGTGTTTGATTTGGGTGATGAGGAAGAAGAAGAATCAGAAGAAGACGATGAGGATGATGACACCTTTGACAATGGTACATCTGCCGACCAATTTTACCCAGATTTTGTGGGGGAGGAGTATGAGACTTTAGCTCAGAAAAAAAGAAAACCACTTGGGGATAGTCGGCCTAAAGGTTCAGTTAAGAAGGCCAGGAAAGATGATGATTCCAAACAAAGCAAAGAGGAGGAATTGATGGAGAACATGATGGGCGGGCCGAGAGGGAGATCAAGGAAGACGAAGAAAATAGGTAGAAGAAAAGGATCAAAGAACCAATGCAGCCCTGAAATCCTTAGCCTTCACAGTAAGGCTCGAAATTGCTATGCGTTTGGGGATTACAAAGAGGCCATACCCATCTTGAAAGTTGTAATTAAGCAAGCACCGCATTTGTCTGATGCTTATCAGACACTTGGAGATGTGCATAGTGCTCTTGGTGATAAGAATAGAGCCTTGAATTGCTACCATGTTGCTGCACAATTAGCACCAAAAAACGCATCTTTGTGGACACTGCTGTTTACAAAGTTCATGGAGTTCGGTAACATTTCTGGAGCTTCACATAGCCTTTCAAGAGCAATATCAGCTGATCCTGAAGCCGAAAATGTTATTGCTCTGAAGTTGGATCGTGCTTCACTCCATGTTCAGCTTAACGATTTTGAAAAGGCTGCTGCATTGTATGAAGAAATAGTCCAAACCTGTCCCAGTAATGTTAAGGCACTGAAGTCAGGGGCAGAGATGTATGCAAAATGCGGTCAACGTGAACACTCTATCCATATGCTGGAGGATTATCTCAGAGCTCATCCAACTGAAGCTGACTGGAGTGTCATGGACTTGTTAATTTCTCTGCTTATGGAAAATAATGCATATAATGAAGCTCTTCAGCACATTGAGCATCCACACCTGACACTCTATTCCGGAAAAGAGCTGCCTCTTCAGATGAAAGTTAAAGCAGGAATTTGCCATGCAAGCCTCGGAAACATGCGCAAGGCAGCTAGTCTGTTCACTGAATTTGCAGAGGATAACACTGAATATAATAAAGGCTTTTTAAATTTGAAAATTGCTAGATGTTATCTGTCCTTGAAGTATAAAGTACAAGCAATTTTCTACTTCTACCAAGCTCTTAAGACACTTGAAGAGCATATTGAGGCACGATTGACATTGGCTTCTGTTCTCCTTGAAGAATCTAGAGATGATGAAGCTATATCGCTGCTGTCTCCCCCAAGAAATATTGACTGTGTTCCCCTCCCAACTGATAATGCAAGACTATGGTGGTGTGATGGAAAAGTGAAGCTGAAGCTTTGCAACATTCTCAGAGCTAAAGGGATGCATGAGGAACTTGTGGACGCAATCTATGATTTGGTACACGAGTCATTACATATTATATCACTAGGGAGGAGGGTGAAAAGGAAGCTCTTGAAAAAGGAATGGGCAGAAAGAGTCAAAGCCTTGGATGATCAGCATAAAGGTAATGTATTTTCCAGAAATAGATCACGAGCACTTCCTGTACCAGTCCATCGAAAAGTTAACAGAGAAAAGAAGCGTCTTGAGGAAAAGGCAAAACTAAAGGAAGAAAAGAAAGCTGAGGCGATGGCTGCTGGACATGACGGACTAAGTGATGATTATTCAGAGTCAGATGATGATCCTGAAATTGATCCACAAGAAATACAGAAAGAGCCTCCCCTGCCGAATCTAGTCAGGGAAAAAGAAAATCATGACCTCATATTAGATTTGTGTAGGTCACTCACTTCCTTGAATAGACATTCCGAAGCGTTGAAGATTATTAAGCTTGCTTTGAAATCAACTAAAGGCATGGCAGCTTTCCGGGAGGAACTTCGGACTCTTGGAGCTCAAGTAGCATACACAGCTCCGGATCCTGAGCAGGGATTGAATTATGTGAAGTACATTGCAGACCAGAACCCGTACAGCAATGGTGTCTGGAATTGCTATTACAAAGTAATCTCCAGATTTAAGGAGGACTGGTATCGTGATAAGCATTATAAATTTGTGCGCCACAGGCGCAACAAATTAAAAGATTGTGCTCCTCCCAGTATCATAAGTGGCCATCATTATACAAGGAAAAGTCGCCATCAGGATGCCGCAAGAGAGTACCTTGAAGCATATAAGTTATTGCCTGAGAATCCTCTGGTTAATCTCTGTGCTGGTACTGCCTTAATCAACCTGGCCCATGGACATAGACTTCAGAATAAGCACCACTGTATTGCTCAGGGCTTTGCATTCCTCTACAACAATTTGAGGGTTTGCAAAAGCAGCCAGGAGGCTTTGTACAACATAGCCAGGGCATTCCATCAAGTTGGTCTTGTGACTCTTGCAGCTTCCTACTATGAAAAAGTTCTTGGCATTCATGTGAAAGACTGCCCCATACCAAAACTTCCCCATGAAAATCCACACTCTAATCAGAATCGATCACCAGGTTACTGTGATCTTCGCAGAGAAGCCGCTTTTAATCTCCATCTTATCTACAAACAGTGTGGATCATTTGATCTTGCTCGACAAGTCTTGAGAGATCACTGCAGTTTGTGAGTTTGCAGCCGACTTGTCACTGTTTTGTATCCCTTCTCTGTATGTATTCCGAACATTGTGAATATATGGCAAAAGTGCAAAACAAATTTCTTATTTCGTCTTATTTTGTTCTTTCAAGGTCCCAACACATAAAAACCATTTAGGTTACTTTCAGCATATTGAACAAGCAAAACTGTTGAATGAAATCATCTTACTAACAATGTTGAAGATACGTGCTAGTTTCACGATAAGCAGCAATCCTTTAAAAAGAAGTTCAAACTATGTTGGCAAGACACAGCAGCTGCTGCAATATGTATGTCTTTATGCGTTTATTTCTTCTCTGTAATGAAGATTATGCCATCACATTGTAATATTCACTGTAGCGATGGAAAATAGTGATTCTCTGTAATGAAGAAGGTGCTCAAAAAGTCATTATGTGCAGCAAGCCATCAATTACCAATTAACTACTGTTTATAGAAAAGTACTTAGAAGTTTGAGCTTTAATCTCAACTATATCTTACATTCTTACAAGCCAATAATATAGTTTAGAGTTTGAACTATCAAACTGGAGTGATCCAATTTATTCTAGGTCGCAAACATAAGGAGCTGAAAGGTAATCAGCTAGCTAGGAAGCTTTAGTATGTTTGGTTTTAGGCCTCTTCACAATCATAACACTGCAGTGAGCGTGATGAGCACAATAGTCACTTACACTTCCCAAAACCGCCCTGCACCAAAATCAAACAGAGAATCAACATTTCTGCACAATGATGTATAACATTTTCTGCAGCTAATTAAACCAACCAACACTCAAGCTAGGCCATAATGTTAAGCACTTTAATCTTCTTGTATACATCCTCAATAAAGTAAACCAAACAATCACAGATGACACCATGAAACTGAACTTTGAAACTTGGCAACAATTGGAATAGGGTGCGACGAATACCTTTTGATGGCTCCATAGCCATGACTACCCACAACCAAGAGAGACGCATGGTGTCTTTCCACAGCCTCACAGAGAACATTCCTAGCATCGCCTTCTATTACCTCTATGACCACATCTGTTACCTGCATAGAGTATGAAAATTTCAGAAAAATCACCATATCACCCTCGTTCTTTCCACTAGAACAAGAACAAGAACTCATTTCTGTTTTGTTATATGAATAAAAAACAAAGAGTAAATCAGATGTTAACATGAACCCTTTCTTATTCATAAAACTTGGATTCAATACTATGTTCATTTCTGCTCAATAAAGTAAACAGCGAAACCATGGGGCTAGCTACAAAACACAAAACCAAGACATGCCCAGACAAAAATGGGAAAATCATGATTAATTCCTCTCTTCTTCTCTCATTTCCCCCTTGTGGTCTGAAGAGCAAGATTGATTCTTTGACTCTCTCACTAAAATAGCAGATTAATCAAACTTGGATAAACCATAAAATGAATTCTATAATCAGATTAATCCCAAAAAAAAAAAAAAAAAAAAAAATCTGAAACTGCATCATTCATTGATCCGGGGATCAATTCAAACTAGGCGATCCAAAGTATAACAATCATGTAGTGATATAAGGTGCCAGACTGCCACAGGAACATACATAAAACACAAGACGATAAACACATACCGATTTAGAAGCACAGAATTCCTTCGCCTTCTCAATAACGCGGCCAGCCTGCCTCTTCAAATCAGCATCCACAATCGGCAGAACCTCAGCAGCCCCTACAGTTAATTTCATTTCCACCAATCGACTAAGACCACAACCATGATTAACCATGCATATATAATCAACTAATTAATCTCATGAAATATATGGTTTACCGGGACCGGCGAGGCCGACAACGGAGGAAGGCAGGGGCTTGGCGTGGACGACGATCAGCTTGAACGGCGTGTTGGGGCCGAACGGTGTGAAGAAGTGTTCCAGAGTCCACTCCAGAGCGTAGGCGCTGTGCTCGCTCTCGTCCGCCGCCACAATCATCACTTGCTTCTCTGACATGCTTGATTCTCTCACTCTTCACCAAAAAAAATACTAAAACCCTCTTCTGCTTCTTCTTCTTCTTTCGAGTGTGTTGTGTTTGATTTGATCACACTCTCATATAAGGAGAGAGACAGAGAGGTGGAAACAAGAGACGGCGTCGTTCGGCACGTGGGAGCTGTTATGAGTTAGCGTCTATCCTAATGATTCGGTTCGCCTCTAGAAAGGGCGGGAGAGCCCGCCCACTGATTTCTACGGACAACGCGGCGAATGTAGGAGACCATACTACTAAGTACTAACCGGTATTCACCAAATCAAGCTACATTAATATATCAACATAGTTCTATGCTGACTGCTCGCTACTAGCAAACAAGTGAATTTGACGGCTGATAATAAGTATTTGATTTTTTAAATTATTAACTGAGACGCCGTCTATATACGTGTTAACTTAACGTTAAAGAATATTTACGCTAAATCAAGATTATAAAAATTTTGTAGATTTTACTCAAAAGTTTTAGGCTCAATTTTTTTTGGTGTTCTTTTATAGATTGGTGGATGACACTCTTCAGTGATGTGGAGTTGCATTAGCAAGGTTTGTAGTTACTGTGAAACAGTTCTCCGACACATATATCCCAAATAATGATCTACTATGCTCTTGGAATTTCATTCTGTGTTGCATTACCTAACATGCTCTATGATATTTTGATCAGATTGTCGGTCGGTTTAATACTTTAGTCTACAATATAATTGATAATATGATATTAATATGTCACTTTGAGTCTTAACTTTAGCCCCCTTAATATCAATTTCTAGATTTGTCCTTGCCTTGTGTGGTAGGCAATTGGTGGTGAATTGGAGAAAGGGACGGAGCTGACGAGTTGGTACAAATTATGCAGAGCCATAACCACCATTCTTGCACGGAACTACCCTGTTCAAATCGTGAAAGCTATCGAGTCTTCAAACAAGTATATTGATTATCTAGTGTCAACAACTGTGGGGCATTTTAAGTCTCCCATCATCTATTTTTCTTATTATGGTTTGTATTTGTATAAAAGTTAAAAACATCCGAGCAGAAACTCCTTAAGCTACGAGATGATCTATTATTTTCATACGTATAACAAATATACGACGAATTTAGTGTGGCTGAACAATCAGTGTCAATGAGGAGTTTTGGGTATTCACTTTGATAAAGTATCGATTATTTCAAAGTTAACTTAGATGTTTTGATTGAACATACGTTTGCCCCTTTTTTTTTTTTTTTTTTTTTCACAAGAGAAATACAAATGGAAACTTCTATTCATACCTCCAAAATGGCAGTTGGATCTCCTTGCTTAATGGACCTCCAATTTACTTTTTTTAAGAACCAAAATGTTATTTATACCTCTCTAATTTTCCCAAAAGGGTACTGATATAGAGCATCAATGAGGCCTAAGATTTATGGCCTCAATCCTATGTGGCGTGCTATATCATCTAGACACATAATCAATTGAAAAATTCATGTCATGTCATTCTTAAATAAAAAGACGATTTTATCCTCTTAATTAGGAAATTGTTCAAGGAAGGATAATTCCGTAACTTCCGTGGTGTGTCGTGAGCTAATTAGACTAGATATGCAATATCTTTAGTAGATAGGAAATCCCTGATTATTCAGGATACTTGATGTAATGCCTATATAAAGGCCTCCTTATCTATCAATAAAACAATGCTCTGCATCTATTCATTTTTCTTCTAGAACACGTTATCAGCACGTGGCTCTAGCCTTCGTCCAACAGCCCAAAAGAAAAAAAAAAATTTCAGAAACCTTAGTGTTGACAATAGCTACAGAAGGGCTATAACAGGCCCACAGACCCGCAGCCAGTGTACCCGGGGCCGGCCTAGGGCCCGGGACCGGATCACCAGCACCCGGGGTCCAGCAGTCTACCTTGCGACCAGGGGCCCGGGGACCGGGGGCGCCAGCCTGCCAAAGAGGTCACCAGAGCTGCCCTTTGGTATGCGAACAGAAGAAAACCAGTCCCACATCGAAGAGTGAGGCCAGACCTCACGCCCGGCCACCTATATAAGAGCCTCAACTACCCTCATTAATAGGTAACTGATCTCTCCAACCGCTTATCATACGTGCTTAAGTTATCTATTCATCCCAACTGTACTAACTTAGGCATCGGAGAGGAGAAGACCGGCCCGCCCGGTATTTCCCTTAGTAAGCAGGTTTACAGGAGGTCACGCTTGGATTCATCTGTCTCTACCAGGCCTACGGGTTTGTGCAGAAACAATTGGCGCCGTCTGTGGGAGAAAACAAAACCCCACCGCTGGTCAGCAACAGGCTAGAACAGCGCCCTCTGCGGCTCCTCCCCAAGATTACCGCAGCCGCCCCACTTAAAAACAACTCACTGTCGGCGACAGAGCCCAGCCCCCCCCCCCCCCCCCCCCGGCTGCAAAACGCCAAAAAGAAAAAGACAAACACCAGGCAAAGAAAGCAAGACTTACCGATTACTATGCACAACCGAGGAAAGTCCGTCCTACGAAAACACCGAGCAATGGTAAGCAAAGAACAAGAACGCTTGAGGCAACAGATGTCGCGGGGCACCTCCACAGAGCTTTCGCCGAATTCCTCTCTAACCTTCTCTTCTTCTCTCTGAGCCAAAGAGCAAAACAGAACTTATGAAGGAAGAGGAGGCCTTTTTATAGATGAGTCCGATGCCCTAGGCGCTTATAATCCCCCCAATACGCAATCAGGGCAACTCAAACGCCTGCAAATCCAGACCCTCCATCTCAGATCGCTCCCTACTGGCACGTGTCCCAGCATTGGTAAACTTCCCACGCCATCATAACTGACGAGACTGATGGGCTTCCTCCTTAAATGCATGTCAGCCACTTGTCCTGCTTACGAGCGACAGGTCAGGGAGATAGAAGCGGGAACCGAGGTGTCAAGCACCCCCCCCCCCCCCCCCCCCCCACTTCCCCAAGAGCCACGGCTTCTCACCGGTTATGATCTTTCAACCGGCTCGAAGGCTTCTCACCGGTTATGGTCAATCCAACCGGTTCCATGGCAGTTCACCGGTTAGGTATCATTCAACCGGCTGCATGGCATCTCCACGACAGCTCACCGGTTATGATTTTTCAACCGGCTCCATGGCTTTTCACCGGTTATGATCTTTCAACCGGCTAGAAGGCTTCTCACCGGTTATGGTCAATCCAACCGGTTCCATGGCAGTTCACCGGTTAGGTATCATTCAACCGGCTGCATGGCATCTCCACGACAGCTCACCGGTTATGATTTTTCAACCGGCTCCATGGCTTCTCACCGGTTATGATCTTTCAACCGGCTCGAAGGCTTCTCACCAGTTATGGTCAATCCAACCGGTTCCATGGCAGTTCACCGGTTAGGTATCATTCAACCGGCTGCATGGCATGTCCACGACAGCTCACCGGTTATGATCTTTCAACTGGCTCGAAGGCTTCTCACCGGTTATGGTCAATCCAACCGGCTCCATGGCAGTTCACCGGTTAGGTATCATTCAACCGGCTGCATGGCATCTCCACGACAGCTCACCGGTTATGATTTTTCAACCGGCTCGAAGGCTTCTCACCGGTTATGAGACATCCAACCGGCTCTATGGCATCTCACCAGTTAGGTATCATTCAACCGGCTCCATGGCATGACACCGGTTATGAGAACATTCAACCGGCATGAGCTTTATACACCCGGGTGAGTTTACATCTAACACATGTACTCTTGTCCAGCAGGATAAAAACCCTGCATCGCACTGAACTGCGATCAATGTGGGGCTCTACGGCGAGACTTGTCACCTCAACACCACCCCACCGGGCAGATTGTTTCTCTAACACAAAACAAGTCTCCCCGCAGGCTAACAAACCTGCACATTACCTCAACGCTTATTCCAACACAAGCTGAGAAGAACTAGCCAGTGTTAAACGGTGCTTCAACATGGCCGCAACACCCACCGTGGCACCTGTTGGCTTATTCCACGCTCCAACAGGCCTCCCCGCAGGCTAGCAGTCTTACCCCATGCTTATCCGAACACAAGCTGGGCCGAGCCACCGGGCTACTCCCAGCCTGCCGTTGGTACAATTTCATTTTGAGAACTTGGGGGACTCGTTCCGACATGGCAGAACGCCCGGTCGAGATCCCATGCACAATTTCATTTTGGGAACTTGGGGGACTCGTTCCGACATGGCAGAACGCCCGGTCGAGATCCCATGCACAATTTCATTTTGGGAACTTGGGAGACTCGTTCCGACATAGCAGAACGGCCGGTCGAGATCCCATGCCTCTCCAGGTTTCACCCCGCTCCATATCTATTGCATGGCGGATTTCAACGCCCCATTATCATCCCATGCACTCTCCGGGTTTCACCCGCTCCATGCTCATGGCACGACAACACTTGAGCACAATACTATTTGTATTGCAAACATACTCATAACTGTCGCACATCATCATTAACAGGTACTCACCACGCCTCCTCCGACCGAACGCCCGGTCACGCCCAATCTTCAATACGGATTTGGGGGACTGGGCACCGTTGGGTTGGTAACCCTGCGGGTTTGCGGGACAGGAGCAAGACATATCAAGTCCCCATTCAAGATTGCACTTGACCGGGAACTTGGGGGACTTGTTGACAATAGCCACAGAAGGGCTACAACAGGCCCACAGACCCGCAGCCAGTGTACCCGGGGCCGGCCTAGGGCCCGGGACCGGATCACCAGCACTCGGGGTCCAGCAGTCTACCTTGCGACCAGGGGCCCGGGGACCGGGGGCGCCAGCCTGCCAAAGAGGTCACCAGAGCTGCCCTTTGGTATGCGAACAGAAGGAAACCAGTCATACATCGAAGAGTGAGGCCAGACCTCACGCCCGGCCACCTATATAAGGGCCTCAACTACCCTCATTAATAGGTAACTGATCTCTCCAACCGCTTATCATACATGCTTAAGTTATCTATTCATCCCAACTGTACTAACTTAGGCATCGGAGAGGAGAAGACCGGCCCGCCCGGTATTCCCCTTAGTAAGCAGGTTTACAGGAGGTCACGCTTGGATTCATCTGTCTCTACCAGGCCTACGGGTTTGTGCAGAAACACCTAGGGTTCCAATCTGAAGAAAAATCCAAAAACCCTAAATTCTCTTTTCTGTCGGCAACCCCTTTGTCGGCAAAGCAAGCCCCCATAAAAAATTATCTTCTGGCGACAATTTTTTCGTCGGAAAAGAATGAAAGAGTCGGATCCCAGTTCTGCCGACGACATATTTATCGGCAGAGATTGGAATATGCTCAGGGCACCCAGAAATCTTCTTTGGGCACCCACCTCCTCCCTCTCTCATCGATTCGGCGTCCATCGCAGCCCAAAACTCGGTTCGGCGACACGGGAACCCAGAACACTACCATCGTCGTTTTCTGGACGTACTCTCCCCTGGTCGACGCCAACGCCATGTGTGGAGTACCAAGCCCAGTAGCCCTTTGCCTCGTCGCCGACGCAGTCTCTCCTCACCGCGCATCCTAGCGCTGCTCCCTAACCCCGACGTCGCTCTCTTCCGATGTCGTCTTCTCAGCCTGGATACTTAGCTCCGTCAGCGCCGACCCTTAGCGCCAAAGTCGCCACGACGCAGAGCAACCCAAACTGGACGACGCTAACCCACGTGACCCGGATCTGCCCGATCCGACCCGATTTAGTGGGAAGAGGGGTGAAACGGTAATTGTACTTACCCCAGTTAATTTTTTTTCCCTACGTGTTAAAACAATAATTCTTTTATTAGTTTTACAGTGTCATATATGGTGAATATAACTAACCATATATTTTTCTTTTCCATAATATTTATTGCACAACGAATCGCGATGGAATTGCGAGAATTATTTCGTTGCATGTACATAGAAGAGCATCTCAAATTTGCACAAGGATCATAACCGAGTCCTCAAGCGCAATTTATATTTCTACGCAGTTCATTTGGCGAACTAGCAAGTATGATTTAATAAAAGTTTCTGTTTTTCGCAATTTCAATTATTTGAATTTGTATGTTGGAACTTGTGTGTTTTTCAGGACGATACAAATGGACCCCACCCATCCCAGCGTATCACAGTATTTAAGGGGTAACTGTGATATTACCGTCTAAAGTTGTGGTTGTGGCTGTGATGTCACTGTGAACCACAACTCTTCATGACTATTTTATCACGATTCCGACAGAATATTGTCGATGCTTGTGACGATACTAAGGGAGTCACAAATGGACAAACTCATGATGTGCGACGGAAATTATCGCTGTAACATCGATATGTGACGGAAATTGTCACAACAGATATTGAATTGAGTTACTATAATCTTGGTCTCGACCTAAATTCAATACTTTCCCTCTTGTTCTTTTGAGAACAAGAAAAATTGACCGCAAAATGCTCCCAGAAAAAAGAGGGGGAGGCTACGCCTCGAAACCCCCATGTCATAAAGAAAAAAAGAGAAAAGGACCATTGAAAAAAAAAAAAAATCGTGTCATTGTTACGGTTGTACATCGGTTCAATAATTGCAAATAATGCAATTATATGGTCAATATATACAAGAAATACATGGAAGAAGATGAGAGTATATCCTCATGATTACGGATTTTTCGATTTCATAGTCAAAGTGACTACAAATCCGTTTATTTTGTGAAGACATAGACCTCACATGTGTGACTAATGCTACTTAGTCGATACACTTTTTATGGTACAGATCTCGATGTAACCGTTGGTATTTTGATGCATACATGGTTCAATTCCCTAAAAAGCTATATGTGAATGTAATGAATCGCATTACACATTTACATGACATGTTGATTTGAGTTCACCAATCTAATTGGTGATGTTAACTCTGAAAATCACTAAGATAAACAAGCATATGCTCGTCAAGAAACAAATAAACATGCTTGCGTATATGCGTGGATGCATGCGCATTGCCTGGCCTCGGCTTCGGCACCCTTGCGCACACCAAAGCTTGCCTTGCCTAGCCTCAATTTCGGCCTTGGCTTGGCTTGCACGCCTCTTGGCCAACAGCTCCGCCACAACCACATGTTGCCGCTGCCTCGGTCTCCAGACCTTGGCTCGCGCACGGCCCGCCTAGCCACGCCCCGGTCTCGGCCTCGGCGTTGGCCTGTACACGGCCCGGCCCGCAGCCCTATAAGCCCATGCACACGCCTTGGCTTTAGCCTCGGCATGCCTTCGGCCCATTTGCATGGCCTCGGCCTCGTCATGTCCTTGCTTTATGCCTCGGTAAACCTTAGCTTTGGCCTCGGCTAGCCATTGGCAACTCGCATGACCTTGACTCAAACATCAAGTCTCGGCCCCATAAGCCTTTGCCTTTGTCTCGACACGCCTTGGTTTCGGCCTTGGCGTGCCTTGGCACTTGCTCGGCCTCGGCCCTCCCATGCACTACCTCGGCTTCGGCCTTGGCTAGCCTTGCACGTGCCTACGCTTGACCCCGACCCTCCTCTGCCTTGCTTCGGCTTGGCTTCCACTCTAGCTTGGCTTCGACCTCCGATAGCTAGCCCATGGCCCTGGTCTTGGATACTTGGCTTAGACATTTATGTCTATATAGTATCGATGTTGGCTCATTTGGTTGTCTTCCGGCTCTATTTTTGAGCATTAACGGATGTGTTTAGTATGCCTTTAAGCATGCCTATGTTTTATCTTGTGATACTACACGCCATGTTGCAAACTCTACTGGAATTGAGTATATATTCCGGTTTATATGACTTGGCATAAAGCCTTGTCTCTACACTCTTATATACACATGTATCATAGAGACATTGAGTGTGTAGCTAATCTTCATGGATTTTATAAATCCATTGTGACTACGATGACTAGTTCATCACATATAATCATAGAGCATTCTCATGATCAAAAGTTTCAATGTCTTATGACATTATGATTCAAAGTCACATATGCTATCTATGCATAAAGAAGCAATCAAACCTTGCTCACTACTTAAAGATATTCGTGCCTACGTTTATCACCTTGAAACTCATTGTGAAAATTGAATTGATTTCTTATGTATATGCGCACAACTTATGAGTCAATATTGTGAATATATTTCACGTATATTATGATTCGGATTCTTTGAATCGGCGACTCATATAGACTCTAATGAACATCGTCCGAAATTTTGGCCATGTTTTGATGATCCATATATGAAAGTTACATGAACATCCTTTCTTTTGAGCAAAGAAACTATTGGGATTAAGGATGACATTAACGTCACCCAAGTCTTCCTCCAAATCAATGGAAGCACTATTTATGCATTTAAAAGTGCATATGACCCCCTTTATGATCCTTCATTAGTTATGCTCAATATTTGAAAGCCTAATCTTTACAAAGTTTTAGAGTAACGCCCTCCTACACTAAAGATAATGATACATAAGATGATGACTTTGATGCCTTATCATGGTTCAATTTTGAGACACAATGATACTTTGGTGATCTATCTAATGGTTAAAACGCAAGTCATAATACTTAGATGTTATGAAGCACCTTCCCAATGATTGAAAAGTAGCAAAAACCTAAAATTTCTGGTTTTCCAGCTCGCGAACTCGTCATTGTGAGGATCGGTTCACCTACTTTTAGGCCGATTCTTGAGGTGAAATTTAGTCCACCGATTTCTAATATCCATGGCTACCTGCTCATAAAATTTCAGAGCCATTGGACACCTGGAAGGTGCTGAACCGCTCGACATAAAAGTTCACTGACCTACGGCGACTATTCCAGTAGGTTCGGTATGTTTCTGGCCGGTTCCGGCAATGAGGCCAGCGGCGTTGAAATCTTAACACACGTGCCTACCTACTGTTAAAATTTGGTGGCATTTGGTACCCCAAAACTTAGTGAAACGTTCCAGGAAGCATACATGCATGTTACATTTTGTAACGGAATGCATATTGTTAACATATAAGTGTTAACGATCAATACCTTTTACCGTCCACATATTTTATGTGCCATATTGCACCACCACAAGCGCTTAATGATGAGTATTTGTCTTTGAATAAGACATATGCTTCCACCTATAGTCCGTTATACGAAAACCTTAACAAGCTATCTCGTTTATGTCATTTTTTTTTATGAGTCAGTCTTCTCGTCGTTAGGGGGAGATAAGAACAAGTATGTTCAAGTAGAACGACTTGGCATTGCCTTGGTTTGTCCCCACTATGCCTCATCATGTTCCTTTAAGTCCCATAAAGTAGGGGGAGATAAGAACAAGTATGTTCAAGTAGAACGACTTGGCATTGCCTTGGTTTGTCCCCACTATGCCTCATCATGTTCCTTTAAATCCCATAAAGTAAAGTGACGAGACTTGATATACATGCTGCAAAGAATAAACTATTGGTCTTTCAAGGAAAAGATCGGAATAGTCTTCTTGTATCAAACATGCTTGTAAGGATTGATGTCCAGATAAATTGACACATTGTCACCCATAGATGGTGACATGGTGACTCCACAATAGTGGTAGATGATGTCACTAGGCTGTAACTCTCACAAGAAGTGTAGAGAGGGCACTTAGTTCGATATACACTCGCCGAATGCGAGTATGGCACAACTTGATCCTTGGATCAATGACAACTTATTCGTCTCATGGATTTTCTGGATTATGCTTATCATTGGGGGACACCTTAATGCAAAACCGATCCATATAGAAATCTCTACAAATGCGAATTACACTAGTGTACATGAAGACGTTGTATATGAGTTAGATATCGAACACACTCACTTCGTTGAAGAAAATACCAATGTTGTGAATTGGCCTATACGGAAAGATATGCGATCCAGTTTACACAAAGAGATATGTCCTTAGTTAGGTGATGCCGACACCGCAAGTGTAAACCCTATCGATAATCTTTGATGGAAAGCATAGTGAGAAAAAGAGACTAGAGTCACCTTATGGCGCAAAGTCTCTCACAAACGCCCTGGAATCGATTACGACGACATATGCTCTCGTAATGGAGTCATATTGCACTCCACTACCTTGTCAGTTAGGTAGTTCCGAAAACTGAACATGCAGCTTATGAATCATCTCTATTGGGACTAAGTAAAGAGATGTACATAAATATCATAAACGGATCAGTTTTCACCCAAGTCAAGTGAGCAAAAATCTCGAAGTGCGTATGCTATCAGATTAGGATGTTCTCTATATCGGTTCAAATCTTCTAGTTGGATATTGTACAACGCGGTTGAGCGACTACTTGATTGGAGATGAAATATGAAGAATCATGCCTATTTGTGTGCGAATTCTGGATGAATTATGATTGAGATATCACTAACCCGACATTAAGAATGAAAGGATCTTGGGAATATTTGGTCTCGAATGTGAAAACCGTTAGTGATGAATTTGTTCATCTATCGGCTTATGGCTATCTAAAGGACGTTAAACCAAAACCTATATATATCCCATGATTAGTCGATGTCTTGTGAAGACTTGTTACGTCCATATGACGAGAAGACTTGGGAGATGAAACTCTCCATCTAAGTACCATGTGCGTAATCATGTACTTGTCATTATGCTCGACTCGACATCTTCTTCGCTATAAACTTATAAAACTAAGGTAATGGCTAGACGCGCCCATGCAATACCATGGTATATTGCGATACTTTCATTCAAGTGTGAAAAGATTATACTTATTTGATCCCATCATGAAAGACACATCAATACGCAATTACAGAATCTGTCTGGTTCTGTACGTCGACTTCCCCAAGACTTATAGAATATCCCACTCGTTAGAAAATGGTGAAATTAGAACCATTGGAAATTTCTATGTGTCTAGTTTCCAAGGACACCAACCATTTGATCATAGCTATCATATTGAGTGAGTTATTGCTGTTTTAGCAAAGTAAGATGAATCTGTCCGGTAATTTGCAGATCAGTCACATTAGACAGAGTTTTGTGATCAGCTCCGAACGAACCACGCTGTGTACTTTATATCATTGAAAATATATGGGTGTCTAGTTTCCAGAACTTTTTATGGTTCATTCATAACTACTGTATCGAAGGAGTTATGACTATTTAAGTACACGAATGTCATGTTGCACGTGAATCTGATTTTCAACGCGAACTCTAGTTTTGAGTTGTAAAGCAACCTTTTTCCTTAAGACCAAGTAAAGCTAAGTGTAGCTGGTCTAATACAAGGATAATGTGGCTGTATTCAATGACTCGATCATTGGCCACACCTACTTTTGAAGCTTGTGAGGAGCGTTTGTATACGCCATTAATTTAAACTTTGAGATTGAGTTACCAATCAGGGGGAGTTGTTTTTTAGACATCAGGGGGAGTCTACCTCACATGTAATATTTAATTGTAGTTGGTGCGTTGTGCTCTTTTTTCTTCAACCAAGCTTTTTATTTTTTACCCAAGTGGTTTTGTTTTGCTTGGCAAGATTTTAGCGAGGCAACATGTTATGCACCGTGTCACATTAGGTACGCGACACAAGGGGGAGTGTTCAAGGAAATATAATTTCGTAACTTCCGTGGTGTGTCTTGACCTAATTAGACTAGATATGTAGTATCTTTAGTAGATAGGAAATCTCTGATTATTCAGGATACTTGATGTAATGCCTATATAAAGGCCTCCTTATCTATCAATAAAACAACGCTTTGCATCTATTCATTTTTCTCATAGAACATAAATGCATATATTAATTAATGTATTAATAATTATTTTGTATTAGGAAACATACCAAATTAGGCAATAATCATACCAAAAATTTTGCATCGAGATGATTTAGTTACCTTACATGAACTATTTATTTATGGGTTACGATATTTAATAAACTTTTTCCATCTTTGCCAATCTTAATTTAATTTTTTACTTTTTTTATGTATCAAGTTTTTTTACTTTAATGGGTTTAAATTATGATATATATATATATATATATATATATATATATATATACACACACACCATATATCAAAATTCAAAAATAAGATTTTAAAAATAGAAAAATATATATCGAATTTCTTTTAGACGGATTATATATATACACATATACCTATTTCTTGGATGGAATTTTTTTTTTGAATAAAGGACGAAATTTTATTTCTTGGAATAAAATATATATATATTCATATGGACTCACACTTTCGAAGAAGTGTACTTTAAAAAATATTGCATTTTCAGAGTAATTTTGGTGTTGCATTCTAAGAAAAAAAGTATTTTTGGAATTTAAATCTAAACATTATCGTGATAAAAAAAACAAAAAAAATAAAAAAATATATGTTTTTTTTATAGAAGAAAAACAAAATATTCTAGAGCCGTTAGATTAAAAAGGACAAGATTGTATTTTTAGTTAAGAATGAGATGACATGATTTTTCTAGTATGTGATGTCTCTAGGTGACACAGCATGCCACATAGGATTGAGACCACAAATTTTAGGCCTCAAGGTCCCAAATCATTTTCATTTTCCCAAAATACCTGAAATCCAATTAAATCATTTAAAAGAATTTCCTTATAGAATATTCAGTTCACACCTCCAAAATCGGTGATTAAATATGCTTCAATTTTTGAACATTTATTAATTATATTTTACTTTGAAAATTCATCCCAAATCAGGCAAATCTGTTGTACTAATGATCCGAAATTTCAATTTTTTTTCTCGATTTATTTTCCATAGAGAATAATTATCATTTGGGATCTTCATTTTATTTTTTCTTCTTTGTTGAGCAAATGTGGGTTTTTGGGTTGATTACATAGTTTGTCACTTTTCTTTGTTTGCTCGTGAATTTGCTCAAATATCATGGGTGTGCTAAGGAAAATACTTGTGTCCATACCATTATGGACGTGTGCGTCCATACTCTCTCTAATTTACATATTTTTGGCAATGTTATCAACGATTTTAACCGTTTAAAAGTTCAATTAATCGACAAAGATCATCTCTGTAAAAATTCGGAATAAATAAAAATCGTTTGCTCATTCGATTGTATTCGATTGTATCAAACAAATGGACAGCTGATCATGAGACTCCCAACTTTCACTAGAACTGTTCATATATTTGATGCAATCGAATACAATCGAATGAGCATACGATTTTGGTTTATTCCGAATTTTTACAGAGATGATGTTTGTTGATTAATTCAACTTTTGAATGATTAAATTTTTTGATAACATTGCCCAAAATCTGCAAATTAGAGAGAGTATGGACGCACACGTCCATACTGGTATGGACACAAGTATTTTTCGTGTGCTAATCCATTGACAACCTATACAATTAGCTTTGAGTTCTCAATTGAATTTTAGCCTTAATTAGAAGATATTATCTTTGTTCTTCCTCAAGATTATATTGGAAAAAAAAAATTAAACAGAATAAAAATGGAATGGATATGTTTCTATCTGAATCCGTAGACTCACAGAGACCGGTGGACCTTGGTGTTATTCCTTCCTGCAAATCCTGCTAACTAAGGGAATACCAGGCGGGCCGGTCTATTATGCTCCGATGCTTAAGTCAGTATAGTTGGGATAAACTGATAACTTAAGTGGGAATGAGTAGTTGAAGTATTGATTACCTATTAATGAGGGTAGTTGAGACTCATATATAGGCTGCCGGGTATGAGGACTCGCCTCACCCTTCGATGTAGGACTGGCCCCCTTTTGCACATATTGCTAGGCTGTTTCGGCCCCTG
Source organism: Potentilla sterilis (assembly GCA_963682095.1). Lineage (NCBI taxonomy): Eukaryota > Viridiplantae > Streptophyta > Magnoliopsida > Rosales > Rosaceae > Potentilla > Potentilla sterilis. The sequence goes on from OY821757.1 coordinate 9,447,415, forward strand.
TTTGGGGAGCTGCCATCCCCGGTTTTCGGGCCCCGATCACAAGTAAGACATGCCGGGGCGCGAGACCAGGTGTCCATGCTTTGCTCCCGGGCCTTGGCAGGGTCCAGGAGTCCTAGCTGCGAGTCTGGGGGCCTGGGTAGCCTCTCTATGACTACTGTCAATAAGTCCCCCAAGTTTCCGGTCAAGTGCCATCTTGAATGGGGACTTAAATCTATCTTGCTTTACAGGCCCACAGACCCGCTGGGATACGAACCCAACGGTGTCCTAGCCCCCCAAGTCCGCATTTAAGATTGGGCTTGGCCGGGCGTTCGAATAAACCTGTTATGATGATGTATAATATGATGAGTGTATGGTTATGATGTTCTTGGTGACAGTTGCATACGGGTAGAAGATGTAGTGCATGAGATGATGATAATGTGGTGTTGAATTCCGCCGTGTCATGCTATGTCCCGGGAAATCCGGGTGAATATAGCGCACGGGTGGAACGAGTCCCCCAAATTAGAACGGTAGCCGGAAAGGTCAGCAGGTGCCTTAAACAGAGTTGTCTTGATTAGGTAACTCGGTACCAGCGGGAAATGTGTCCAGTGTTAGAGGAGTTCCTGGTGGGGTGGTGTGGGACCTGAGTAAGCATTGGGCGCTGTCCCCACGTTTGATTGCCTTTGTTCCTGCAGGCGTGTAGTATGTGTAGGGTTTTTAGCCTGTGGGAAGAGTTGTACTGTATGAGAGGATCAAATCTCGCGGTGGGGTGAGCGGCCCTGTGTTCGTATTGGCCAACATCCCCGATCGTTTCTCAGCCTTTGTTCTTACAGGCATGAGGTATGTGCAGGGTTTTTAGCCTGCTGGAAGATTCGTCATGTATGAGAGGATCAAATTTCCCGGTGGGGTGAAGCGGCCCTGTGTCCGTATTGGCCAACATCCCCGATCGTTTCTCAGCCTTTGTTCTTACAGGCATGAGGTATGTGCAGAGTTTTTAGCCTGCTGGAAGATTCGTCATGTATGAGAGGATCAAATCTCCTGGTAGTACCTGGAGCTCGTAGGTCGTACAAGGTTGTCCGTAGGAATGTCTTGGTTTGCACAACCGGTTATTTTGTAGGAGTGAGCGATAAGCAAGTGCAGATTTGGCCGGTGGAATTCCGCAGCCAAAGGTTCAAGCTGGATGTACCGACGAATAGCCTTTAGTTGGAGCAGACTCTATATCGCCGGATGCCGTAGCGTTTAGGCGGAACATGTATTACAGTTGGAATATCGTAGCCTGTACATAATATTCCTGCATGGTTTTTAGTCTGCGGGAAGAAGTCTCCTGTGTTAGAGGAAGAGTTCTTCCGGTGGGATACCTACCCGTTGTTTCCTGGCTTTAGTCAACTGCCCGGCGGCGAGATAAAACATGCGCAAGGTTTTTAGCCTGCTGGAAGATTCATCCTGTATGAGAGGATCAAATTTCCTGGGTTTAGCCGTTGCCGCTGGCCGTAAAGGTGGAATAAGTTCAACAGGTGGAATGCCTCGTACCGCTGGAATATATGTTGAGATACCTCTTAACTGTTGGAATATAAGTTAGAATGCTCGTACCGTTGGAATATTTCAGCCTTAGGTTGGAATAGGCTCTGGGCGGGACGGTTCGATTTTATCCCCTGCTCTTTCAACTACCCTCTGCATGCGACCCAAGTGCCTGACATGCATTGAAGGGGGTATTCCATCAGTCCCATCAGTTATGATGGCCTGGGAAGTTACCAATACTGGGACACGTGCCGCTAGGGGACGGTCAGAGATGGATGGCCCAGATCCGCGAGCGTTTTACTTGCCCTACTGAGTAGTTTGGGGGGAAACTCAAGGGGCACTCAGGATGCTGGACCTGTATATAAACCCCTGCCGCTTCGTGCATTTTTACTTTTGGCTGAGAACTGTTCCCCTGTTTAGCCTACTCAACACAATTGCTCGGTGTGTTCCAGCTGTTGAGTTTTCATCGTCGTGCATATCAATCGGTGAGTTCTGCCCTTGTGATTCTGAAACTTCATTTTGTCTTGTTCGTGGGTTGATCCGATTGGCACCTGGTTGTATCTTGGTTTGCCCATTGGATGGGACCCCGCTGGTACCGAATTTCAGCGAGATCTGGGAATTTTCGGCTGATAAGCCCAGTAGTCGATGTGGGGCTGTGTTGAGGCATTACATGCTTCGTGCTGCCCCTCGACCGTTGTTTAGATTGTACTGCTGACCGGCCATAAGTTATTTTTTTTCTTTCCCCTAGGTTACATGGATTCTAGGGGCTCCAGTGAAACCTCTGAATCGGCCGCCAGGTGACCGTTGACGGACGACCAAGAGAGGATAGAAGACTGGCTTGCCTCCTCGTCCTCGGGGCCAGATGTCGTCACTTGTTCGACTGGTGAGGCGTCATCGTCTGGGTCTCTAGGACAGGAGGATGCTCCCTATGGAGTGTCCTTGGGCGCTACCCACCCAGCAGGCGCCCCGCGCTACACTTGTGGATGAGAATAGAACCATAGACTGTGATGAGCCTGAGGGCTCTTTAAGTCCTGAGGAGATTGCCGCTTTTCGGGCAAGGTGGAGTATTCCCGGCGAGGTAGATCTCCGGCCTCTGTATGCAGGGGAGTCGGCCTGCAACCCGGAAGAAGGCTGGGTTGCTATTCACGAGGACCAATTCTGACATGGGTTCTCTCTTCTGCTACCAAACTTTGTGCAGTACGTGCTTAGCGCCATTAAGATATCACCGGCACAGCTTCTCGGGAACCAGTGGAGGTAACTACTGAGTCTAGGCTGTCTCTATTGGCTGTGTGATATGAGCTTCCCTACGGTGCACGAGTTTCGGGCCGTATACAGGCTGACGTACTCGAAGAAGAGTAAAGCCCGGGGGTGTGTGAGTTTTTCCACCCGGGACTATAAGCCGGTGTTAACCCGCCTGCCCTCCTGCCTCAACAATAATTGAAGGAAGAAGGTGGTGATGGCAGGGGGGGGGGGGGGGGGGGGGTTGGGGGAATTGGCAAAAGAGGAGTAGGAATTACTGCGTTCCCGGGGCCTTTCAGCCGATCGGCGATTAGTCGTACGAGCTGTCTGACCTGGAGAGGGATAGAATCGCCCGGGTATTTGGGTGCTGGTCCGACCTGGAGCGGAGTTCCTACAACTTCATCCGGCGAGAGGTGTTGGAACTGTGTAGCCTTAGGGGGAATCCCGGTGGGTGGTGGGATGTAGATTGATTGTGCCTGTTCCCGTTGAGTAAGTTGGTGTTTTGTGTAACCCCTTTGCTTGGTGTTGTGTAGGTGTATCTTCCCGGACGACCATTAAACCCCACGAAACGTTGTCCATGGACAATCAGGATCTTGTCTCCAAATTGAAGGAGAAAGGAGACGCCGCAGCGCGGGCCAAGGTAAACCGGGAAACCGGCGAGTTAACCATACACGAGGAACTCGTGGCCATAGATGTTGCGGACGAGGATTACGCCTTAAAACGCGTCAAGACTCCTGCTGCGAAACGCCTGGTGGCGTCTGAATCGGGGAAGACTGCTGGTGGGCCGTCCAAGCCCCCGGGTGCTGCTGTAAAGATTCCCCGACGACTGGGACCGGTGCCTATTGTCACCAGGTCCCCTTTGTATGCCGCCCGATCTTCTTCCTTACAGGTTGATCTGGGTGAAAAGAGGAGGAAGTTGGGAGCTGCCGGCCTCTGCGCTTGTTACTTTTACCGGCTGGTCGGCTGGTGAGAGCTTGGCCAAGCGGCTAAAGTTGACGAGTGGTGGCACCACTACCGCCCAAGGCAAGGTTCCTGTGGCCTCTAGCTCTTCCGCTCCGGGTACATGCGCGTCAGTGGTGGAGAAGACTCCTGCTACGGAGCTGGGACCGGAGCACGGTTACCCGGACGAGCTGTTCGTCCGAAACTTGCTTATGGATATGAGGGGCATGGAGCTGGACAAGACTGGGGCTCCGGAAGGCCGGCCGGAGGGGCACCGGCGGAAAAGTAAGGAGATGGCCATCCAGGTAAGGATAGTCTGCCACTGGTATTCATCCAACATTATTTTATGTTTCGTTGCTTTCTAACCGGTGCCTGTCAAACTGTAGTTGCTGTACAACTTGTATCAGTCAGATGCAAGTGAAGAGTTGCCCGAGCTGAAGAAGCAGGTGGCGGCGTTGACAAGCGCCTGGGACCTCCTGGAGGTGGAGAAATCCAAGCTTCAACGGGAGAAGGCCCGGTTGGAGGAGAGGGTCAGGAAGCAGGTGGCCAACTTGGAGGCCCAAGTCGAGGTTCTTGAAGAGGAGAGGGCCGAGCTGGAGAACAAGGTCGAGGAGCTCCAGTGGCAGGTGACGACGACTTCCGCTTCTGCCGGCGGGGCGGTCGATGAGAATGACCCGGAGCTGTACCAACGGGCTGTTTAAGAAGTATCCGCAAAGTGATGAGCTTCTTGATCTGCTGGAACAAGCCCGGGAGGCGGGGATAGCCGATGCCTTTGACGACTGGAAGGCTAAGGGCTATCTCGACACCTCAAAACTACCGCCAGCGCAGGCGGGTGCGGAAGAGGACCGGGAGGGAGAAACCGATCCAGCCGGGGAGGACGCATCAGGTGGAACGGCTACTGAAGAGGGGGAGCAGGCGGAAGTGCCTTAGCAGACTCCATACCCCCCCTCCCTTTTGTTTTTTTTTTTTGCACTCTCACCAGGTTGCTTGCCGGTGGCATAGTCCCCTGTAAACATTGCCTTGAGTTTTAATGAAGGGACATTTTGCCTGAGCCTGTATTATGTCTTTTTCAATTTGCTCGACTTGGCTACCAATGATTTACCCTTTGTATTTACTTGGAAACAAAGTTGGAATAGACGACTCCTGAAATTACACCGGTTGAACTGGTTGGAATGCCTAGCTAATTATGTTGGAAAAATTAGCATTTTATTCTTGGGCTGATAAGTTGTTGGACCGCTGAGCTTCTCTACGGGTTTGAACTGGGGGAGGCGCTGGGTTTGAGCGGGCGGTTAAGATTACGACCGGTCATAAGAGCCTCGGTGTCGCGGGATAGAAGTCTCGGTCCCGCGTAGTCCCTACATGCCGGGTTCTTCTTGATACCTCTGCAAGTTGCCACTTCAGACTAGTTTCTCTATTGCTGTTTTCAAGGCAAGGTAGTCGTTTGTCTGGTGTGTAGCTTCATCGTGGTAGGAGAAGTATTTACCGGTCTACGCCCTGGTCAAGTTCCCCTTCAGGTGCTTTCTCTTTGGCGGCGGAGGGATGCTGTTCCCGTTCTCATACAAGATATCCTCATAAGAAGAGGTTAAGGTGGAGAATACCTCTTTTCGTCCTGCTGGCATGACTGCCAGGGGGCGGGTTTGCTGGTAGGATGAGGGCTTTCCACCTCATTGGGGGTGTTAAAATTTTCCCTCTGGCGCTGATGGTTCCCCTAACTCCTAGGCTTTCTGTCGGATGAAGCTCATCAGTCTTGGCCCTGCTGCTAGTGTCTGATTTCCTGCCGGGCAGGCACCGGCTCCTCCAGCCTTCTCTTGTGCTGGCGACTTCCATAAGTTTCGTCATCCGCCTGGGCGTGCCTGATAGCTATTGCCATCACCTCATCGTAATCCTGTGGGATCTCCACCCGCACAACGTACGAGAACTTTCCGGGCCGGAGACCCTGCTTGAAAGCCGATTTGGCAATCTCCTTGTCCAGGTTCCTGACCCCGGCAGTGGCCGTCTGCCAACGATTAACGAAAGCTATCAGCTCTTCGTCGTCTGCTTGCTTGCAGTTAAAGAGAACTGTCGAGGTCCGGGCCCCTTCAACCCTTAATATGAACCGGCCTACAAATCTGTCGGCCAACTGCTCGAATGCCTCTATAGAGTTCACCGGTAACTCGTAAAACCAGCTGAGTGCCTCCCCGGACAGGGTCTCTTGGAATATGTTACAGCAGACGGCGTCGGAGTAACCCTTAGCACATGTTTGGGATCAGAAGCTGTCCAGGTGCTGGTATGGACAACCGGCCCCAGAGTATGTCAGCTTTAGTGATTTTTGGGTGCTTGATCTTCCGGATTCCAAAACCCGGGGTGAGAAGGGCCCGGTTCGCTCATTGAACCGGGCGCTCTCCGGCGGTCTGGCAGCCTTCCTCTCGTTGGCCTCCATCTGGTCTTTCATATCTGACACCGAGTCAGATAGTATTTGGAATGTCCGTGCGGTCGGGCTTATGGTATCATCCTCGAATGAACCGCTTGCCCGCCGAGGGGCCGGGACGATATCCGGTGGCGCTGTGTCTATCGGGAACTTCTCTCCCGCCACGCCGGTGTCCCTCTTTCCCCCTGATGACTGTCCCAACTCCTGGTGTGGGGAATCTTTTGGCGGCGACGCGAATGCTTTTGTCAAAGTGGCATTGCGCTGCTGTCCTCTTTCCAAGGCAGCAACCAGTGCGGCATTCACTGCTTCCATGTCTTGATACCGGGTATCGGCTTTTGCCTTGTCTCGGTCGCTCTCTGCTCGCAAGCGGTTGACTTCAGCTTTCATCTCTTCTATCTCTCCCACCATATCGTACTGGCCAGGACTGGAAACATCGCTCTGGCTGTTGCTGCCGGCCAGCCTATCTTCCTTTCTGCTCGGGGCACCGGGGGACATTGGTGCGGGTTCTAGGCCCAAGACTTGGTGGGCTTCCGCCGGGTCCTTCCCGCGAGCATCTCCGTTGTATTCACCGACCGTACCGCCCGGATCACTGTTGGTGGCAACGTTCTGACTACTGCCACCAGCGGGCTGCTCCTGCCCCGCCCCCGAGATTTTGGCAAGCACCGGCCCCAGAACCCGCCGGTCCTCCTCTAGATTTCTTTCACTCCTTTCTTCTGTACTTCCATACATACTTGCCACGTAATTTATTTTTTTGAGCGATCCGTAGGCTGATCGATTCCCTTCCCGCTGGTAGGACAAAACAACTTTTTGAAATCTTCCCACAGACGACGCCAATTCTTTCTATCTGAATCCGTAGACTCACAGAGACCGGTGGACCTTGGGGTTATTCCTTCCTGCAAATCCTGCTAACTAAGGGAATACCGGGCGGGCCGGTCTATTCCGCTCAGATGGTTAAGTCAATATAGTTGGGATAAACTGATAACTTAAGAGGGAATGAGTAGTTAAAATATTGATTAAGTATTAATGAGGGTAGTTGGGACCAACCAAGCCACAACTCATTGACAGTAATTTCACATGGCTTGACAAAGTCAATAGTAACTAAAAAAAAAAAAAGATCCAAGTACCGTTTTTTTAGGTATGAATAGAAGCTCCCAATACAAATGTTGACATTAATTTATTTTTTTTAGTTAATTACACAGTAGCACCCGACCAAATTTAACAATATAGAAAATTCACTTTCAAAATTTGTCATACAAATCAGGACAACAGTGTAGGCCCAACAGTTAAATGAAGCAGACCTGACACCGACCTGGAAGACCAAATGACAAAAAAGTATTTCAGTAAAATTACTAGCCTGCCACTGATGCTTTAACCCCCAAATCTCAGTTTCTGGCATCGACCATTTTCCCCCAAATTTTCAGATTACTTTCTCTTAGTAGCAGCAATCTCTCCGTCCCCAAAACTCGTTTCAGAAGGCATCGACCACATCGATATCCTCTCTTCTTCTTCGTCTTCAACCTCTGAAACTCAAATTGGTGAGTAGATCAATTGTAAATTCATTCTGATTTTGTTTTCGGGTAAATCTAACCCTAGGCATCTGTCAATCGATTTCGATAACGGCTTCGCTAAATCAACAGGGTATGTAGCACGCTAGAGGCAGTAGCAACTTCCTCGGTAGAAGCAGTAGCAGTAGCAGGTTTTGATTGGTGAAGAAGTTCTATAGAGCATGATTAGGTAAAACCGTGAACCTTCATGTGAGCGATTGACACAATAGCATCAAATATCCTTCTTTTTCGTCTTCAATCGGTGAGTAGCACAGTAGTACAAATTTTGATTTGATTTGATTTTTTTTTTTGGAAAATTGCACAGTAGCAAAAACTGAACTTGTATGAATCGATTTCGATAACGAATTCACTAAATTGACAGGTTTTGTGGCACGTTGGAGGTTGTACTAGCTTTCTTTCATGTGAAGTAACACTAGCAGAAGCAGTAGCAGCCAACGATTCGGTTTGAAGAAGATCAATGGATAGTGATAAAGTAAGTCGTAAACCGTCATTGATGTTGTCTTCGGTATTTATACTATAAATTGTAAAGTCATAAACCTGCATTCATGTGCTACTGTAAAAGATGGTTTCAAAACCTTAAGTTTTAAAGAAATGATTATGCTACAAGGCTTGGTTTTGGGAACTGGAATGGGTTTGGTTACTTCAAAGTAGAGAGTTGGTGGGGTGTTGTTGAGAAAAATGGTTTGGGAGATGAGCTATGGTTTGAGTTGGTTGAGTTTGTGGACATTGGTAATGGAGAAGAGGGGTTGGAGGAGGCGGAAGAAGAGGAGAGGCAATAGAGTAGCCATGTGACTAGTTGTTGAGTTGTGAATGCTTTGGGAGTCTAGCTAGTTTGTTATATCAGCTCCTACATTGGGGACTTTGGGGATACTTGGTTCTGTTTTTAACTTTTTATTGAGGTTGTTTGGACTTTGTTGTGGTTAACAATGATGAGCTGGGCTGATCCTAAATTCTTGTATTTATTACTTTTGAAGGAATGTTTACTTCATTGTAAAAATTTCTGGGTAATTTGCTTCTTTATTGCTACTCTTTGTCACCTGTTGTAGTCTTGTACTGGTCCTAATGAATAACTTTAATGCTCTTAGTATAAATCAAATTATGCTACTGTGTTTTGAAACAGTAGCGATTATGCTAGCTACTTTGTTTGACTATGCTACTGTGTTATTGTGTTGATTATGATTATGCCATAATGTTGTTTTTTAGGCAGTACCAGAATTTGATAATTTATTCATTATGCTACTGTGTTTTTTAGGCAGTAGCAGATTATGTAGCTAGTATGTGGATTATGATTATGATTATGTTACTGTAATCCTATACCTTTCATTTTCAATTGGAATGCGATAGACAGTTTGTCATTTGGAAAATGTGTATCAGGGTGTGACTGCTACTGACGTTGGCAACGATAAGCATGATGAAGCTGCCACTGTTCCTAGAACGCGCTCAGTGATAAGGAGGATCAAAGAAAAGAAGGATCGAAAAGAGAAGGAAATGGAAGACTTTGAGGTGAACAAAGCTGTGAAGAAAGCAAAGAAAAGAAGGTGACTGAACGTGGTACTGCAGTTAGGTTTTCAGTTTGGGATATAAGCTAGAGAGATTGAGTAAAGAGTGCTACTACATTTTGGATCATAAGCTTGTAATTCAATATGAGGGGTTAAATTGCACCACCTGTTTTGAACTGTTATTTTGTATTTCGATACTTCAGTTTGGGACTTGGATAAAAATGCACTTGTTAATTTGAATTTGAAATTGAAATGATCAGTGGTATTTAAAGCAGGTTGTCCTTGCATAATGTTGTAATCCTTGCATAATGCTACTGAGTCATTCACTTTTTTTTTTCTTTATTAATGCTTACAATTGCTAATGAACATGATGACAATTATCAATGTTGGGTACGTGGAGATGTAATGAAATCAAAGAGACTTTTCTTTGGTGGAAGAAATCAAAGAAACTTCAAGTAAAATCATGCGAATATGTATGGATACCACACATTTCTCGGATCTTTCTGCACATTATGTTCGCTAAAGGGTTACACTCATTCATTTCCCCAACAAAAGTAATGGCAATCATCTTCATAAGTTCATATATCATCAATATATCATTACCACTATTCTCTCTGTACGCATTCACCTACTTGTTCTGAGTTTTAAGTTTTTAAGCATCTGTATCAGAAACCCAGTAACAACAAGACCTTCATATCGGAATGTAAGTGATAAACCTTGCACATAATCTCTGCTACCAAATCATGAAAAACAACAGTTTTAGATAGGTGCTAGTACTTATCAATATCTAGAATAAAAATGAAGTTGTTTTAGTAAACTTTGTAAATCTGTAATATTTGCGACAACAAATCAATGCCATATGCTACTGCTACTCCCTGTGTCTGTTACTGCTACTCGCTCAGTCTGTTACTGCTACTGCTGCTCGTTCAATCTGCTACTGTTCATGGTTGAATCTGCTACTGCTCAGATAGCAGATTTGCAAGACCTACTGTTGTGGTGGCCAGTTTTCTTACAGCGTTGGCATTGCATGTGTCTAGCCTCTTCACCAAAAGACTTAAACCTCCTTATCCATGGTCTTCCTGGTGGTTTTCGAGTGATGGGGGGCTGCATAGCTGAATCACCAAAATTGTTGGGATTGGGCTTATCAAGATCCGGGACAGGAAAAATAGCATGCTGATGTGTGCTCTTATAAAAAGTCGTCTTCCAGTAATCTTCGATAAACATATATGGCATATAATTAGCCTTTAGCATCACCTGGACAGCATAGGCGCAATAACATATAAAAAGCAGCGTGCCGCTGCACCGCAAAAACAACCATATAACCATATATAAAACAATTCAAAAACACAATCTGGACTATACAAACCTGGACTATATATATATATAAACAACCTGATACTGCTACTGCTACTGCTACTGCTACTACATTAAGTCACAAAATCAAAACACAAAAAAAAGACGAATAAAGACTACTACTGTGTTAATAAAAACAAGAATAACCTGCTACTGCATTAATCAATCTAGATAGGAAGCATGAATTCGACTCAAAACAAAATGATACTGCAACTAAGTTGATTCAAAACGATACAAAAATAAAACCTGCTACTGTGTGAATAAAAGTATTAATCAAAAAGCAGCGTGCCGCTGCACCGCGAAAGACCTACCTATAAAAATATATAAACAATTCAAAAACACAACCTGGACTATATATATAAACAACTGCTACTACGTTAAGTTACAAATTCCAAAAAAAAAAAAAAGAATAATAAAAACTGCTACTGTGTCAATAAAAACAAGAATAATCTGTTACTGCGTTAATGAATCTAGATTGGAAGCATGAATTAACATTGAAACAAAATGATACTGCAACTAAGTTGATTCAAAACGATACAAAAATAAAAACCTGCTACTGTATCAATAAAATGTGTTATTCAAAAAGCAGCGTGCCGCTGCACCGTGAAAAGCCTACCTATAACCATATATAAACTGTTGATACGAACCGAACCTAGAATTACCGTTTAACTGTTTTACTTTTATTATTTCTCCTCGGGAATTGTTTTTACGATTTGAAAGTTCTAAAGGTTGACTTTTAAATAAGTTGACTCGACCGAGGATTTTATTTCATGACGAGGTAGAAGACGTTGAAACGAGTTCGTGGACACGTAACATGCTCAATTTGGAGTTCGTATGAAAAAGTTACGATGTAAATCGGAAATTGTCCGATTTTTGGACAAGTATAAATAGCCGGGAGGAAATTTCCCGAAACGGCAATTTTTCTTTTCTTTCTTTCTTTTCTTTTTCTTTTTCTTCTTCTCTCTCTCCTTTCTCTCTCCTCTCCCCCGACTAGGCCCGACCTCCAGCCGAACCTCCGCTGTCCGACCGAACTGGGCCGGAGCACCGGTCAAGTTCGGACCGGCTCGACCTCCTCTTCACGCCGGTGGCAGTGGCACGGCGGGGCTCGCCCCTGTTGGGGCGTACGACGCCTGAAACAGTCCCCCTCCGATTGGACGGAACTCTCTCCTCCGGCCGCCGTTCAACTCGATTCCGGTCGGGAATCGAAGGTCTCGGCCGGTGTAGCAATTGTGTGTGAGGAATCGAACCAATTCGTAGCAGGTAAGGAGAATTGAGAATTTGAAATTTTTAGGGTTTTGTGTGATTTTCGGTGGAGGTTGTGATATTGGTGTTTTTGTTGGATTTGGAGGTTAAATTCGGGTTTAGGACGATGTTTGGAGTCGATTGAGTATAATTTGGGGTTTGATTGGTTGAGTTTTGGAGAAATTGGAATTTGGGATTTTTGGGCCGCCGTACCGGTCGCCGTATGCGGCGGCTGCGCTTGTTGGCTGCGGAGGCGACGGGGATGAGTCCCCGAGGTGGTGGCGATGATGTTGGCTGAATTTGGTGGCGATTAAAGGTATTTTTAGCCTCCGTGGCGGAGCTGCCGGCGGCGTGAGGAAGACGATGAATAGTGAAACCGGTAAAAAGTAAAAAGTAAAACGGTAAAAGGTGAAAAGTAAATGATAAAACATTAAAAGTAAACTGTAAATAGTAAACATTAAAGGGTAAATAGTAATTGGATTTTAACCATTTACTGTTTGACTTTCAGAATTTCTGTTTTACCTAGAATAATTACTGTTTGACCATTAAAAGTTACTGTGGACTTACCGTAAAAATGTAAAAGTTGTTTTTAAAAGGGTTTTACGACGAAATAACTAGTAAAATGATTAATCGGACACGAGGTGGGTGTCCTGAGTAATTTTAGACGTAGATTTTCGGTATTGAGGCGTAATTCCTATACCGATAACTGAAAAAGAGAAAATTGGGAGGTTTCGTGCGAGCGAGGACGTCCGTAGATTTAACGTTTATGATTAAATTCCGAGTTTCGTAATAATTATAATTACGTCCCTATTACAGGTCGAGAGGTTATTCGACGGGACGAGAGACCGGATTAGCGGCGCGCTCGGCCGTACTGTGAGTGGATTTTATTTTAAAATAAATGCATGTAATTACGTTTTATTGAAATGCAATTTATTTAATTAAATGAATTCGTAAGCATGATATGAATTATCAAAAGTCGATAATTCATATACTTCTGTTATAATTGTTGATTTAATATTTAAAGTAAATTATGGATTTGGGTTATACTTTTACTACTATTTTAGTAGTACGTATTGTACCCGGAAATGAGATTTCCTGAAATAGTATGATTTGATAAATTATATTTAATCGTTGCTATTGTATTTTATATTTGAAAGACCGGAAATGAGATTTCCGGGGAGTTTATGATTTCATGACATGTGAGACATGACGACATTATATATTCTTTTCGAAATTATTTTTATAATATTGAGGCTTGTCGGATATTTATATATGTTCCTTCGAGGCTATTATACTAATGATTATTATAAGCCTCAGATGTGTGGTCGGGGACCGTACGGATTTATGATATATAAGGGGAAGCGTACTTTCGGTTTTGTTTTCAGATTTTCACCATATCAGGGTCCAGATATGTTTATTGATGCTAGCTAGCTTAGTCGCCTGAGCCCATGCGAAGTGACGACTTGACCACATAGGTCAGATTCACGCTCGGTGGTCGACGTGTATGGGCATAGCGTCACCTGAGCCCATGCGAGGTGACGACTTGACCACATAAGTCAGATTCACGCTCGGTGGTCGACGTGTATGGGCATAGCGTGAGACGCTATAGAGAGTCTTGGAGGCTCGACCCTTAGTCTTGGAGACTATTATTAAATGGTGGTAATGACGTTCCCCTATTCTATTATATGACCAATGGGATTGGTCATGATTTTATATTAATTGGTTTTCGGGAATATTTTCTCTATGAGACTTTCTGTAATTTAATAAATTCTCGAACCAGCTGGGCTGGGTTTTTATATGACCAATGGGATTGGTCGTGAAATATTATTAATTGATTTTCAAAAATATTTCGTTTTGAAATACATATATAAACAAAAGTATTATTTGTTTATTTGATATATCAGCGGGGCTGATTTTTAAATACGATTTTCTTAAAACGTAGGACGTTTTATTAAAGACATGCAATGTGGTTTTATTTCTAAAATATTAGAAAAGTAATATGATACTTTCAATTAAAGTATTATAGTAAAATGTTTTATTTTTATCCACTCACTCTAACGTTTTTAAATTTACTTTCCCCTGGGCCCTTCGTTTTAAATCGCCCAGTGTGCAGAGTAGTGATCAGAGGTCAAGAGTACTTGGAGTCGAGGCATAGTCATCTTCATTGTCGCTTCCGCTAGGTGGGATCTGTGATCCCTTATTCTTTTATTTTCATATTACATTTCTTGTTATATTTCCAATTGTGATTCCAGTTCATTTTGTTAGATTGCTCTGATTACCTGTGAGCCTTTAAATATTAAATTAATTTGATTTTGTGTTTATCTATGGCGGTGGTTGTGTTTGGAGAGCAGATGGCTCCAGGTGTTGAGGTTGGAACTGGAATTAGAAGTGTTTTTAAATTTTACAAGTTTTAGGGTTGTCTATCTTAAGGTTGGCTTATCGATATAGTTAATCTTAAGGTAGTCCCCGCAGGGCCTTATCCGGGTTTCAGGGTGAAATCTGGTTCGGGTCCTGTCAACTGTTACTACGTTACGTCACAAATTCAAAAAAACAAAAGAAGAAGAATAAAAACGGCTACTATGTCAATAAAAACTAGAATAACATGCTACTGCGTTAATGAATCTAGATAGGAAGCATGAATTAGACTCAAAATAAAATCATATTGCAACTAGGTTGATTCAAAAAGATACAAAAACAAAAACCTGCTAATGTGTGAATAAAATATGTTATTCAAAAAGCAGCGTGCCGCTGCACCGCGAAAAGCCTACCTATAACCATAAATAAAACAGTTCAAAAAACACAACTTGGACTACGCAACCTGGACTACATATTAACAATTGATACTACTACTACTACTGCTACTACGTTAAGGCAACGATACAAAAAAAAAACTGCTACTGTGTCAATTAAATGTGTTATTCAAAAAGCAGCGTTCCGCTGCACTGCGAACCTCAAAACCTATAACCATAGTACACTACACAAACCTGGACTACATATTAACAATTGATATTGTTACTGCTACTACGTTAAGGCAACGATACAAAACACAAAAAAGAAAAAAACCTGCTACTGTGTCAATTAAATGTGTTATTCAAAACTGATACTGCTACTGCGAAAACCAACTTATAACCATAGTACACTACACAAACCTGGACTACATATTAACAACTGATACTGCTACTGCTACTACGTTAAGGGAACGATTCAAAACATAAAAAGAAAAATAAAACTGCTACTGTGTCAATAAATACAAGAATAACCTGCTACTGCGTTAACGAATCTAGATAGGAAGCATAAAATCGACTCAAAACCAAAATGATAATGCAGCTAGGTTGATTCAAAACGATACAAAAACAAAAACCTGCTACATTGTCAATAAAATGTGTTATTCAAAAAGCAGCGTGCCACTGCACCGCGAAAACCAACATATAACCATATATAAAACAATTCAAAAACACAACCTAGACTACACAACCTGGAATATATATAAGCAACTGATACTGTTACTGCTACTACGTTAATTCACCAATTCAAAACACAAAAAAGAAAAATAAAAACTGCTATTACATCAATAAAAACAAGAATAACTTGCTACTACGTTAATGAATCTAGATAGGAAACATGAATTCGGCTCAAACCAAAACGATATTGCCACTAGGTTGATTCAAACGATACAAAAACCTGCTACTGCGTTAATGAATCTAGATAGGAAACATGAACTCGACTCAAACCAAAATGATACTGCCACTAGATTGATTCAAACGATACAGAAACAAAAACCTCCTACTGCGTTAACGAATCAAGCTGCTACTATGATAATATATAGAGAGAGGATACATGGAATTGGATATGATCTAGAACAAATTCACAAACGAAAACGATATAAAGCTTGAAACCAACCTAAAATTCGATCCAGAAGAGAAACTTGGGAGATGAAGCCTTAGTTTCCGATGAACTATATGATGTAGAAGACGAACTCACCAGTGAAAATAGATGGAAACTCCAACGAGTTTCTGAAATTCCGATTTCTCTTTTGATTCTTTGACGAGATATGGTTACGATGATGAAGAAGGTAAAATTGGTAGAAGATGCATGATCGTTTTGTGAGAGAAGTTGAATTCCCAAAATCAAATCATGGTTTACATCTGGTCAAAAGAGGGTAAAACAGTAATCTTAGTAATGCCATGTGGCAGCTTGACAACAACTTGGTACTAAATTGTAAAATTTAGTCATAATATGCTCTATGAAATATTAAGGTGACTTATTTGCTAACCAAACTATTGTTAGGCACTTATATGTAGGGCTGGGCATTTGGTCCTGAAATCCTGATCCCGTCCCTAAATTTGCCGAGACGAGATGGGATTCATGTTTGAAAAATACATATCTCGTTCCGTCCCGATTCCGTTTTCAAACAACGGGACGGGACCGGGATCAGCTAAATAAGTCTCGTCACATCCCGTATTATAAATAAAATTAAAATAATTATACTATATATATATATATATTGACTTAATATCAGCCGTTGAATCAAAAACTAAAATACATTCAACCGTTGATTCACTTTGAACCCTATCTCACTCATCTCAGTTCCTCAGTCTCCTCGACCAGTCGACCACGAGTCCTCACTCAGCCTCTCACATGAGTCACCTCACGTCCTCACCTCTCCTCTCAGCCGATCCTTCTTCCTCTCTGTTGATACACGAAAAATCATGCAATTAGTTACTATACTGTCACGCGACAAAGACCTTGCATATTCACGTAATTATATAAAATCCTATAGTTTTATAAGGATTCTATGCTCATTACTTGGCTATAGCACGCCAAGCAGACACGCCCTCGATGTGAGCTCAAGCCACATGCACGCGTTCTTGGGGCTTGCAGATGTGGGTGTGGTGTGGAAGGTCACGGAAACGCACATGCTCATTCGTCGATTTAAAGTCGTCGGTGATTTCGTTCAGGGCCCTAAATCCAAGCCCAATGACTTAGATCGACGGTGAAATGGTGAAACTTGAGAATTTGGGGTTGGGCCAACCCTTCTCTTTCTTTAAGGCCCAAAGCCCATATTAGAATAGTGTAACTTTACTATTCTTCTTCTTCTCGTTTCTACCTCACATATTTTCCCTTTTTTCCCTGCATCAAATATCTTCTCCTGCCCAGCAGCTCTGCTTCTTCCTGTAGTACCCAAAACACAAACTGAACCAGTCCCTTGCCATCACCATCTCATCTCACCAAGATGAGTCTTCAAACCAGTTAATAGGCTCCTCCTTCTCCCTCAAATCATGAGTCCACAAGCCCTGCATCTTTTTCCATATTTCATGGTACTGTGTTTGCAGCCATCAGAGGCTATCGCATCAATCCCCTCTTTTCCAAAATCCCACCTCTTAAGCAAACTTCTTTTCCTTGACTTTAGGGCACAAATTCTGGGTGAATTAAAGAAGAATCATTTTACCCAAAATGATGGAGTTTCTGTGAATCACCCTGTAGCACAACCCTGAGCCTATAAAAAGGGGGATTCTGGGATCGATGGGAGGCATTAGACATCGATTTGAAAACCCATCCAACAACTACCCAGCAACACATAAACCCCTTCCTTCAAGCATTCAAGCCTTCAGGCCATCCAAGCAGAAATCTCTAAAAAGCCTCCTTCAAAGCCTTCAATTCCCTGCGCTCTCAAGCCTTCACGCATTCAAGCATAAATTCATATTCCCAGCCATCTTCCCTCAAAAGCCACCATCAATCTTCAATCTGTTCTAGAAATCCTTTATCCAGAAAAACACCCAAATTCTCTCACCGCAGTGCGTTTCTATCTCCCGTACCACGCTCATGCTGTCAAGCTCTTTCGATTTTCATGCAGTTCGAATCACACACGAATTCCTCCCATTTTTGGGTTGAATTCGGCCTAGTCAATGCTTAATCAAAGAACCCCCCTCAACATTTGGCGACTCCACTGGAGACTAGGTTGTGATTCAGACAATCTCATGCAATCCTTCAACCTCAGTGTACTTGTGTTGATCACAGGTTTTGTGGAAGCAAGTAATAGGAGGATACCTTCTATTGATATGATCCACCACCGTTGTGTTTTTGTTCCTTGTCTTTAACCCTGCAGCCTTCATTCTTTGCAACCGATTTTATCTTGTTTACAATGCAGGCTCTCTATACCAAAATACCAGTTGTTGTGTCATGCTTGTTTCAAACCAAATATGTCTTGTGCATAAATTAACATAGCTCTTGCTGCAATATCTCTGTTCTAAGTCATGGTCTTCCCTGCTGTAGGATGAGCCTTCTCGAAAATAACCGAAATCTTTTTCAGACCTTTTCTCAAATCTGAAAATTTCAATTCCTAGCCAAAGCTCTTATGCCTAGCCAAAATTCATACCAGAAATCCTTTTCGCAAGGTACCTAAATCCGGATAATCTTCTGATGTCATGGCATTACTTGCAGATCTCTAAAATTCTGTTGTTACTGTGGTGGCATCGCATTATAGTCTTTGAAAAAGATACAATCAAGCAATCCTAACACTCATGTTATATGCAATAAGGGAGATGATCTTTTTAATCTATTATGCTCAAGTATATACAAGCAAATTATTTTTCATGCATATTCTTTTGCTCGATGAATCTTAGAATTGTAAAGGAACCTCGCAGCTGTAGTTCAAACAAGCAACTCAGGTTATATAAGCAAGCCTGATCATGCAAGTGTTGCAAAAACTTGGGGGTTGAGGGACGAAAAATTTATCTCTCAATATACATTCACGCTGAGGTGAACCTTTCATCCGTTTAGTGGCTTGTCTCAAAGCAAGCTTTCCTAGTTAAAAAAAAATTTAGTAGTACCCTTACGAAAATCATGCCATGGCCACTAATGTTATCAAAACATCATATTGCAAGCAGACTATGCTAAAACTTCCAAGCAGCAAAAACACAACTTTCAAGCAGCCACTTAAACGTTCAAGCAAATAGATCACAACCTCAAGCAAGCCAAACCTTCCCAGCTTTCAATCCAAACCATGCTCAAACACCAAACAACTTCAAACCAAGTTACTACCACCAAATCCTTTCATTTCCTCACTGCAACAGATCACACCATTTCCTAGCAGCAAGCATCTCATCTTTTTGCAACTCATGTTTCTACCTCCCAAGTCACATGCCTTCTTGCAAGCCTCTTCATGTTCATTCAGTTATCAAAAGTCTAAACTACACAGGCATAAAGATAATTACCCCGCAGCAGAGCAATATCAGTGTAGGGAGAGATGAGGAAACACTACAAAGCTATTTGAAGCTTTGGACCTAGTCCTGAACTCAGAGGGGGGAAAACAGAGGAGATGTATAAAGATAGCTATTTAATCCATCATGCAGCCTCTGTACAAAATAACCCCTCATCATGCAGCCTCTGTACAAAATCACCCCTCATCAAAACCTGTAGTTTTCAAATTATTCAAGCTCAAAGTAAAACAGTCTGATGTCAATTCAAGTCCACTTCCAAGCCTTTCTCCAATGCATTATGGCATAGTACAAATTTACACTTCAGCGACCAAGTATAGATATACGGTTTTGATGGCCAGATTTGGCTGAAGTCATACCAGAATTTATATTACAAGCAGCTTTCCTAAAGCCAATGCATCTACTGCTAAAACCAAAATTGTTGCTGATCTCTAACCAAATGAGTTGATTCAAAGCCAAGATTCTATGCTACAAGTCTTATGCAACAGAGAAGATTCTAATATACAAAACATGCTAATATCATCACCAAGTCTCATACATGTGTCTTCATGCAGTAGTTCTTCAAGGCGAAAGCTCACTTCACAACAATGATGAACGTATATTTCTAGTTGGTGGACCTCCCTGCAGCATATAACAAAAACGGGTTCCTAGCAGCTTTCTCTAGCTGATCCAACTAACAATGAGTCTCCAATCAGATGTCTCACCATGCATGCCTCCATATCAGAAAAGTCTCCTCAGTCTCTACTTCCTCTCATCACCATCACTCAACTTGAGCCTTCCTACTTTCTAGTGCTTCACATTATTATTTGATGCTTGAGTTTCATGCTAGTAGACTACCATATATGTATTGCAATAAGTACATATGGATTGTGATCAATAAGTCCTCTAGCTCCATGATGCAAAAGAAGAAAAAAAAAATGATGATTATTCTTGGAAGAAAACAGTTAGTTCAAACCAAGAAATTTATGCATCATGCACTCAAACTCTTATTCTTACCAAGCAACTCAAGCATTATAAGTGATGTTCTTATTACTACCATGCAGTAAGGCAAGCAAACAGTTGAATGTAACTATTCAACAAACCCAAAATATGCTATCATGCTCAATTCTAATGTCCTAGAAGCTTACCCACAAGCCCAATACCATTCTCTAAGCCAACTTTGCATTTGTATACCCATATTCAGCTATCCACCAAATCAAATTAGCCAGTATCTTTAATAAAAAATATTGTGAGTTGCAGTGAACCTTTTGTTAGGTTACTGTAATACAATTTTCTTCATTAGCATATATATCAACTTAATGATAAAAGTCATTCAATCCACTCATGCTTTTCCCTAAAGCTCACTACCACAACCATGTTGATCTCAAATACCAAAAACCTTTCTAGGAAAACATTACAGCAAGCATACTCAAACATGCAAAAATCATTAGAGCAAGCAATTGACAATTCTTCTAAACCAGCATGCATATAACCAAAAGAGAAAACACGCACCAAGCTAGAGGAGCATACTATGCAATTATGATCACCTGTCCTCCTTCTCCATTTAAGAATATGATGTGCTCATCCAGTATGAAAGCAAATCGTTCCCTGCAAATAGTTGCGGTTGTATTTCCCTGCAGCTTTCCCCGCAGCTATTCTCTCTCAACACCGTTGTGGTTATATCACCCTGTAATGACATCATGCTGTCAAGCTAAATTCATTAGATTAATAAATCCTTACTCCATCAAGCTACATGCATTATTACTCAATCAAGCCAAAAACTACTGAACAAGCAAACAATACTCAATCAAGCCGCAAACATAATCACTCAATCAAGGCACAAGCATGTTTAATCAAGCCAAAAATCCTTAAGGCAAGCAATCACTACTCAATTAAGCAGCAAGCAATACTCAAACAAGCTAAATCATTAGAACAAGCAGTTGAAACTCAACCAAGCAGCAATTAATACTTGATCAAGCCAATTTCAAGCAACATGTAATATTCATTGTTAGACCCTCAAATAGAATGCTATGACACTTGGGGGCTGGTTTATTATGATATTGTTCAGAGTTACAGTATAATTCTGATCACTTGACATCCCATATTGTAGTTCAAGCATATGTTCAGACCAACATCTCAAAGTTATACCCGCTTTTGTCTGATAAGTTTTATATCAACAAGCCAGTACCTCTAGCTCTTAAGCCTCTGTGCCACCAAATCATTACATTTCATATCAATGTTCACTACCAGATCCAAGTTGTCCCAATTTGTGTGTGTCATTTGTCTTTCTTTCTCTAAGCCAAAGTATCAATGCTAGTTTTAACACTACGGTTTACATTCTGGATTACTCTATACCTGCAGCTCCCAATGCTTCCCATTACCACGACGAAAGTTTCTTTTGCCACATCCAGAGCTTCCACTACAACAACTATTCTACTATCTAAATCTCATCCACACTGGACATAATACCAAACACTGAACTCAACTCTATACATGCATAATACCAAACTCCATGCCCAACCAATTCTGATTACAAACCCAAGTCTTTCTCAAACCAAATTAATTGTTGTTATGCTCAAAGTTTCACTCATGCGGCAAGAAGAATCTCCTGCAGTAAGAAAAATCTCTTATGCAGTAGCCTCAGTTTCCATATTATACTAGAGGCTTATGCTATGCAGTCATGCTAAAACATATATCAATAGCCCATGTCCTATATTCAACCATCTTGAGTACTCTACTATAGAGAAGGCACAACCCCAAGCAACAAAAATTGATATCCCCAAATTCAATCATTTGCCCACTGAATTCCCAGCACCAAATTTATAAACTCAAACCCAGAGTTAATACCACCGCGGTGGTAAACAAACGAGCTTACCATTGGTACCCTACTTCATAAACCTGACTTTCCTAAATTCATATTCAAACTCCAGAACTTAAAGAGTTTTAACTCTATCTCATATCCTCTTTCTCTAGCTTTCATTAATCCCTAGACCTATATCAGTAATCATTACCACAATACAAAATTACATATACAATCGCGCTCTTTTCACTTGAACTAAGCACCCAAAACACCAAGCATACTCATGAACAAATAAAACATGCAATGTCATGCAAAAATATGTCATATAACCTGCCATCATTGGCAACCTAACAATCGCGCAAAGCACAACTCTTTGTACCAATAAAAGAACAAGCCATGCAAGGTCATTAATTAATCTCAAGCTGTAATACAATTCATATGCAGTGAAAACAAAGATGACAGCCAAGCAATGCACGAGCCACGCCAAGCCAAGGTATGACATGTTCATTGCCTAAACATGATATTCCCCAACAAGCCAATACATACTTCAATTTTATAATCACACCAAGCACACCCCACGTCAAGCGGATTCACGACTAAGAGGATTAATTACTCCAGACATATAAACAACATGCATAAGTCTAACGTATTCAATGACCACATCTTGCCACGCTCCTCTGTTGAAAGTCGTGTATCCATTCTAAAAGCCATGATAGTCATGCCAAGCTCATGCCCAAAGCATAAAACCCTTCAATGCACATGCGCTTTCTCATGGTCATCAAAATACAATAGACAACCCCAAGCCGAAGCAATCAAAACACGTTCCTAATACATGCTTATGCAAAGTTTCCACAAGCTAAATCTATTTAGAACCAAGCAACGAAAATCACTGCATTATGCATATTATTTCAGAATCAAAGCAAAAAAGTTAGTCACGGTGATTCAAGAAAAACAGTTTCAAGCTCACATGACGTCATAATGGACTTCAAGGATCCGAATGCATATTCTAGAGGACATGCCAACATGCTAATTATATCAATTCTCAGGTAACTCACGCAGTTCGGGGATGGAGGCTCTATCTTGAGCTGCAAGAGCAATAGAGTTAATTTCTTTTCATAGTTATTCCCTCATGCCTACACTTCAGCCAAGGGTCACAGTATGCCTAATCAAGCAGAACAAGCAAAGCCAGAGCAACAATCGTTCCTAGATCTTACAAAGTGCAAGCAAAGTCTCTTAGCTAGTCCCATAAACTATTCAACCAATCTATATCCCAAAAAGACCATCTGAAGCCAAGCGAGAAGATCAATAGAAATCAAAAGCAGAATGCCAAACTCAAGTCACTTGCAAATTACAACAAGAGTAAGTTACAGATGTTTACTCTAGCTACAGCAGAAGCAAAGAATAATCCAATGTCGTAATTCATTCAAGACCCAGGAGTATGAATACTTGATTCAAGAAATTGGAAGTTACCTGGGATGAAGGAAATCATTGTAATCAAACACCACCAAACGAACAGGATACGAAAAGACCACAGGCAGTTGATTCCCCGCAGTAGAGGGAATTAAAAAAAATAAAAAATCTTGTCCCGCAGTAGAGGGAAATTTAGTTTCCCTGCGGTGACGAATTTCTTGTCCCACGAATCAGTATTTGATAAAATTGATGTGCACGCCAAGCCTTGCAAACCACGCACCTCTGCGGCAAGACAGAAAACATATATGAACTGCGAATTTGATCTTCTTTGGGATTGGGTACAGAGAAGAGAAAAGGAGAGAGAAGGAGATCAACTCAAGAGAGGAGCATATTGTTCCCAAATTCAACAGACAGGAAGAAGATGGGAACAATATGGGTGAATTGAATTTGGGAACAATTCAAGAGCATACCTTGATCTCCGAGACTCGATCGGCTCCTATAAACTTCAAAACCTGAAAGCTCAGAGATGAACTCAAGAGATCAAAGCATATTGTTCCCAAATTCAACAGACAGGAAGAAGATGCAAAGCCCTTGCAGTCTTCCTCTCCCACGCTGACTCCTGTTTAATTTTGGGCTTGATTTCTCTCTGTGGATTTTGATCATGTAGCCCACTTCATGCTTCAAGCAGCCCACATAATCATGGGGGCTAATGTTGATACACGAAAAATCATGCAATTAGTTACTATGCTGTCACGCGACAAATACCATGCATATTCACGTAATTATATAAAATCCTATAGTTTTATAAGGATTCTATGCTCATTACTTGGCTATAGCACGCTAAGAAAACACGCCCTCGATGTGAGCCCAAGCCACGTGCACACGTTCTTGGGGCTTGCAGATGTGGGTGTGGTGTGGAAGGTCACGGAAACGCACATGCTCATTCGTCGATTTAAAGTCGTCGGTGATTTCGGTCTTGGGCCCGAAATCCAAGCCCAATGACTTAGATCGACGATGAAATGGTGAAACTTGAGAATTTGGGGTTGGACCAGCCCTTCTCTTTCTTTAAGGCCTAAAGCCCATATTAGAATAGTGTAACTTTACTATTCTTCTTCTTCCCGTTTCTACCTCACATATTTTCCCATTTTTCCCTGCATCAAATATCTTCTCCTCTCCAGCAGTTCTGCTTCTTCCCGTAGTACCCAAAACACAAACTGAACAAGTCCCTTGCCATCACCATCTCATCTCACAAAGATGAGTCTTCAAACCAGTTAATAGGCTCCTCCTTCTCCCTCAAATCATGAGTCCACAAGCCCTGCATCTTTTTTTCAGATTTCATGGTACTGTGTTTGCAGCAATCAGAAGCTATCGCATCAATCCCCTCTTTTCTAAAATCTCACCTCTCAAGCAAGCTTCTTTTCCCTGACTTTAGGGCACAAATTCTGGGTGAATTGAAGAAGAATCATTTTACCCAAAATGATGGAGTTTCTGTGAATCACCCTGTAGCACAACCCTGAGCCTATAAAAAGGGGGATTCTGGGATCGATGGGAGGCATCAGACATCGATTTGAAAACCCATCTAACAACTACCCAGTAACACATAAACCCATTCCTTCAAGCATTCAAGCCTTCAGGCCATCCAAGCAGAAATCCCTAAAAAGCCTCCTTCAAAGTCTTCAATTCTCTGCGCTCTCAAGCCTTCACGCCTTCAAGCATCAATTCATATTCCCAGCCATCTTCCCTCAAAAGCCACCTTCAATCTTCAATCTGTTCCAGAAATCCCTTACCCAGAAAAACCCCCAAATTCTCTCACCGCAGTGCGTTTCTAGCTCCCGCACCACGCTTATGCTGTCAAGCTCTTTCGATTTTCATGCAGTTCGAATCACACAAGAATTCCTCCCATTTTTGGGTTGAATTCGGCCTAGTCAATGCTTAATCAAAGAACCCCCTCAACACTCTCCCGTCAAGTCCTCCGAGCCCAAGTCATCGGCCGATCCTTCTTCCTCTCCAGCTCAGCGCTCGCCATCCATCTCCATAAACCTCATTCTCCTGCCGCCGATTTCATCTTCGTCGTTTCTCTCTCTCAGTCGTCTCTCTCTTCCATCTCTCCTCGTGACTGATGGCCGCTCCAACTCATTGAAGGTTCGATTTAAGGTTCGATTATCAGTGAAGGTTCGATCCAACTCACTAAAGTCCTACTGAATGCTTCGTTCGAGTGAATGTCCGATTCGACTGATTGCTTCGATTATCAACGGGAATCCGATTCGAGTGAAGGTTCGATTGAATTGTAGTAAACCATTAACGCCTTGTTCGAGTTAGAGAGATTGTTATTTTTGTAGTAATGGAACAAAATAACGCCTTGTTCGAGTAAACCATTAACTCCCAGCCCTACTTATATGTAGTTTGTTATTTTTTTTTTTTTTTTTTAAATCATTTGAGAGATTCTGGCCTGGGTTGAAGATAGTCCAATTAGCACAAAAGCCCATGCAAAGGCCCTCTTCTTTTTTCTTACAGTTTACGTGATCCTCATTCACAATGGGCCAATGACTCCTCAATTTGGTTGGTTGATGAGGTTCTGAGATAGATAATCACTATATATTCATATTCATGATCAAATGAGCACTTGGTTAATTATTGACTAAATCGTAGGGATTGAATGTGAGAGAGAAAGAAAATCCTCCTTCAGATATATGAAATTTAAAATCAGGTCAGACTTCTGATGATGGCTTAGTTGCAAGTGGGAGGATATAATTAGTCTCTTAAAAAAGATTGAAATGGTCTAATTAATCAAACTTATGGATCTTGCTAGCTGTTTAGGCTTCATCACGCGAACCAGAACATGGTCAATCAATTAACTAATAGGCTTGCTAATTCCTCTTGTCCTTTATGATTTCTGGGATACATTTGAATCTTTTTAGTCTCATATAAGCATCTTTCTAAATATGTGCACATTCTTAATTCTTCGAACAAACTAAATATCTTGGTACTAGAAATTTGAGAATCTCAATTTATTGGCTTTGCACGTTTCTATGGTTAACTCACCACAGCCCTAGCTATTTGAGTGAGTGCTCGACAACACTTGATGCCTTCTCCACTCAAAAATGCTTTTCTAAAGTGAGAAGAAATTCCAAACATATGCTCTATGTCGACTATATATGCGTTTGAAATTTGATTCACAACCACCCATTATGCAACAGTTGAGGCGCATATACTGAAACGAGATAAATATGAATTGTGAAGCTATAATTGATTGAACATAAAGAGAGAAATCGATCATGGAAAGGGAAAAGCACTATGTATACATTGCTGCATCATGCTCCTATTGGAACAGCTTCAGCTTGAAAAGAAATTATCAAAAGGG
This sequence comes from Potentilla sterilis, assembly GCA_963682095.1. NCBI lineage: Eukaryota > Viridiplantae > Streptophyta > Magnoliopsida > Rosales > Rosaceae > Potentilla > Potentilla sterilis. The sequence goes on from OY821757.1 coordinate 9,473,920, forward strand.
CAAATTAAGGGCACCATTAATTAATTTAATTCCCAGTTTTGGCCTTTTAGTTTAAAAATAGTTTATTCTTATGCTAATCTGTTTGGTTGGCTTAATTCGTACTCTTAAGAATTGGTTGGTCAAGGCCCTTGCACTACTGGAAAACAACATTGAAGCGACGACTTTTTGTCTTCAAAAGTCGTCGCTGGAGGTCGTCGCTTCGTTTTCGTCGTTTCGATTCGAGGCGACCACTTTTGCTACAAAAGTTGTCGCTTGGATATTTCAAAGTTTGTCGCCACATACTGAGCGACCAAGTTTGGATCGTCTCCTCACATTCTAGGCGACGAATTTTGGGTCGTCGCTTCCAATTCTAAGAGACGAATTTTGGGTGGTCGCTTACAATTTGAGGGGACGAAGTTTGGTTCAAAAGTCGTCGCTAGAGTGTATGGGATGATAAATTTCATGCGACGAATATCAATGTTCGTCGCTTCATGTCTCCATTTTCGTTTTAAAAAAATTTCCCGCCGATTTCGTTTGAGTTTGATTTTCCAGATTTTCCAAATTTTCCAGATTTTTCAGATTTTCCAAATTTCATTTTTGCGGGGTTGGGGAGGAGGAGAGGGAGGGAGGCGGTGGAGGAGAGGGAGGGAGGGAGGAGAGGGGGAAGAGGAGGAGAGGGAGTGAAGATGATGGCGACGGCGAGGAGGAGCGGGAGGGAGGGAGGCAGTGGAGGAGGAGAGGGAGGGAGGGAGGCAGTGGAGGAGGAGAGGGAGGGAGGGAGGCGGTAGAGGAGGCGACGGCAGAGGAGGAGAGGGAGGGAGGGAGGGAGGGAGGCAGTGGAGGAGGCGACGGCAGTGAAGGAGAGGGAGGGAGACGGTGGAGGAGGCGACGGCAGAGGAGGAGAGAGAGGGAGGCGGTGGAGGAGGCGACGGCAGTGAAGAGGAAGGAGGAGGGGGGGGGGATATATATATAAAAGGTTTTGAATTATGGCCGTTAGATCTGGAAAATCTAACGGTTCATAGGGTGATCCGCGCAATGTGTTTTAATTGGTTCTCAGCATGTAGCGCGGATTCAACACTGAAGCGACGAAGTAATACCAAATCCGTCGCTTCAATAATATTTAAAAGTGAAGCGACGAAGTACTACAAAATCCATCGCTTCAATAATATTTAAAAGATTTTAAAATTTTTATTGATTATACTGAAGCGACGAAATAATACAAAATCCGTCGCTTCAATAATATTTAAAAGATTATAAAAATTTTATGAGATTATACTCAAGTGTCAACTTTTCGAAGCAACTATATAAAAGAAGTAAAATTTTGAAAAACACTGTGAAATAACATTTGATCGTTATGATGAAATACGGTTATGGTAAAAAAATCACTTAAATCCGACAAAGTTAGAGCCCCGATCGACGCGGTCAACCTTATTTAAACTTATTTCTCTCTATGGGGAACCATAGTATCGGGAGGTAAAAGTTACCAAATTTTTACATGGCTGATTACGTCTCATCTATTTGAGAATTTAATGTTTGGAAGAGTCGACGAAACAAGGTCATCTAAAGGTACGTAATAGGGTTTTCGTGTGATAAGTTTTATGAAAATATGGTTGACCGTTTCGATCGAGCGTCGAACGTTTACGAAACGAGCTGATTTTTATACTCTACTCATATTTAACTATAACGATCACATCAGACGGTCAAATTTTTCATTTTGTGAATTTAGCCATTATAACGACAACATGCTTACTAATACGGTATAACTTGATTATAAGATTATACTCAAGTGTACAACTTTTCGAAGCAACTATATAAAAGAAGTAAAATTTTGAAAAATACTGTGAAATAACATTTGATCGTTATGATGAAATACGCTCATGGTAAAAAAATCACTTAAATCCGACAAAGTTACAGCCTCGATCGATGCGGTCAACCTTATTTAAAACATATTAAACTGCCGTTTTGAGGGCCTAAACGAACTCGAAAGCCCGAAAAAGCCCACATATCGTAGCAAAGCTACGAGTTTGACTCGTGGCGTCGTTTCCTTTCCGAAAATGTATTACAATCGTCAATCGGACACCAAATGCCAAATCTACAACTCTCCAAACTATGAAAATATGGTTGACCAGATTTCAAAACATGAAGCGACGACTATTGCTCAATACTTGTCGCTTCGTATAAGAAGTCAGCGACGAATATTGACGAAAGTTATAAAATCCGTCGCTTGAATTTTACGTCGGCGACGAACTTTGAATTTTCGTCGCTACAGTTTACAAAACATTATTAGGAGGCGACAACAACCAATATTCGTCGCTTCAATAAGATGTGAGCGACGACTATTGATCAAAAGTCGTCGCTCTCGTTTTCTGAAGCGACCAATCCAATATTGGTCGCCTCAATGTGTTGAGGCGACGAACTTTGATTTTCCCTTTCTAATCTTCGTCGCCTCAGTCCTTGTTTCCAGTAGTGTTGAAATTCAGGGTGAGATATTGTGATAGCTCAATGATAAAGAAACTTGGGGTCCTAGGGTTTACGTACGTAGGAGAAGAAAAAACAAGTGAAAGAATTAATCGGTGCAGTACTATACGCAAAACCACGAGTATATTGTTAATTAAGTCGATCATCCTGATTGCTTGGCTTTCGCTTTTAAGTTTTAACATTTAACGGCGGAGATGGAGGCGAACCAGGGTGGCGGTGCTATCGTAGACGACAAGTAATATTGCTGCTGGAACGCTTCCAGACCTCCCGATAGAACCCTAGCTAGCTTCTCTCTCTCAAGATGTCGATGATAGTGTTCCGCCGTGAGTTGACCCACCAGAGAAGCAAAAGAAGGCGTCGGCCACCAGCTTGGATGCATAGAATTACACGTAACGCAGTGAGCTCTGGTTTCCGCGTGGCGAAGAAGTAGCGAGCTGGCTTTCGTTGTTGGATGGATCGGAAACTATATATTATCTGTCCAGTAGTGAAGCTAGATAGATTTTTTTAAATGCTACTAGCTAGTTTGTATGAATATGAATATATTTCTAGTTCGATCTTTACCAGTATAAGCCTGTGACGGTGAAACGGAGAGGCCTCGATGACGAAAGGTGCGATGGAAGGGGCTAGCTGGTCGATCATTCAAGAACGATAATCAATATATATATATATAGAATGTACGTGTATATGCTTCATTACGTATTTGGATCCATGAGTAAACGTGTGTACGTAAGAGTATTGTGTATCAACCTTAATTTGAAGTTGTATCCTTATCATCACATTGTATATGCACCAAAAATTAAAACTTACAAGTTAATTGAGCTAATCTAGCTAATTGAGTTCTAAAAAAATTGATAAGTAATATTCGGGAGCTCACACAAAATAAACATTCCAATCTCGAAATTGGCAATGTTATATAAAATACACACTCTTTTTACCAACGCGGTCTTAATGTAGAATAATTTATAAGTAAAATAAAAATTAGTCAATCGAACCAGAGACGAACTAATACATTGGTATATAGATAAACTTCGATACCATTCAATATGGATAACCATTGGAAGAAGGGATAAACCAAGTCCTATGGATCAAATTATATCTGCTTTCCTATTTGACTTTGGCCTTCAGCAATGATCGTGCTTAAAACATCAGAGATTTAACACGTATATGTCGAGTTTGGTCGTATTAGGATTGAGATTGGACCAACTTCAAACAGATCGATCTGAGTTTTTATGATTAGGGTAAACATTGCATGCAAACCAAACATTTTAGTTGAACCGGTGGCCGGGACGTGACTCCAACCAACTTCCCATAATCCCATTGGTTTGCAATTCACATGATCCTGTTTTTTCAGAATTGACTCTCGCACACTGAATGCAAACACATGTCTTGCTTATCCTCTTCTCCATGATTTCTTAATAAAGTTTACACAAGTTTAGTAGATTTCAAAGTTAACTACAGAAATATAGACCTCTTGCAACAATATTAGTTTCATTTGTACCAAAGAGAATAACAAAATGGATTTTACAAAGCGTCCGTATTATCATTGAAATCTTATGTTTGAGTGGTATATTATTTTTGGATTTAGAACATGAAAAATTGCATTTCATTGATCTCAGATTCACACGCAACCATTTAAATTTCTAATTTGAATTTAGTCGAAAACTAATGGCAACCATTTAAATTGATTATTATTATTATTATTATTATTATAAAAAAATAGTACGTGGTGGATGTTTAAGGCCAGGTCACATCCACCCTAAAGGCCTAAACCCTATTTAGTGCAATCTTGATTTGGAACCTGCCCAAAAATTATAATCATCTTCATTAGGAAATGTGAATCCAACTTTGGATATCTTTACCCAAAAGGAAAAGAAGTGATTGCAAATTGGTGTCCCGAGTCAAATTTTAACTTTCCGAGAAAACCTTCATAAAATTGGACTTTTATTTCTTGGAAATTAAGTATTCACAATCGCTGAATTTGTCCTTTTATAAATGCGGAAATTTAAGTATATTCACAATCTGATTTGTCCTTTATATATGATCTCATCCAGATGCGTGGCAGAAGCCGTTACATCTCATATTAAGCTTTTGAGCAACACCAAGACAAAAACCAAAGGGAATATTGTTGTGTTCTTCTTACGTTTCAGAAAGCTTATCTCAGAATCAGAGTTAGAATTGTTGAGTTCTTACGTTTCTGTCACACACCCCATCTCAGTTTTTTTCAGCAAAGATTGAATTCTGTGCGAGGTTTTCGAAAAAGAGAGGGAATTGAAGGAGATATTGAGGATTAGAAAATGAAGTTCTGCAAGACATACCAGGAATACATGCAAGGCCAAGAGAAGAAGCTACCTGGGGTTGGCTTCAAGAAGCTTAAGAAGATCTTGAAGAAATGCCGCAGGGAATTTCAATCCGGAAACGACATTAATGATCTTGCCTTACATGACCCAAGAACATGCCCTGACCATTGCCCAGGTTCAAATCTAATATAAACTCTGTTTTCCTGAATTAAAGTCCTTAACTTTGATCCATAACTGATATTAAAGGTCTTGATGGGTGTGATTTGATTTCATGGTAATGAAATTTTGTGGTGATTTGATTTGAAAATTTTGTATCTTGCAGTGTGTGATGGGTCGTTTTTCCCTTCACTGCTCAATGAAATGTCTGATGTGGTAGGCTTTTTCAATCAGAAAGCACAGAAATTGCTCGAGTATCATTTGGCTTCTGGAATTCGCAAGTACATGCTTTTGTTCAAAGGCAAGCCTCAAGGAAACCATGTTGCTTTAATCCAAGAAGGGAAGGACCTTGTTACCTATGCACTCATCAACGCCATTGCGATTCGAAAAATTCTCAAAAAGTATGATAAGGTAAATACAGCATCCAAGTTTTGATGAATGCATGATTTGTTTGGTCGTTTTTTGTTGTTGTGCTTAATGTGTTTGAATGAATTTTTGGTAGCAGATTCATTACTCAACGCAAGGGCAGGCCTTTAAGTCACAAGCGCAAAGTATGCACATTGGAATTCTTCAGAGTCCTTGGCTTTGTGAGCTTATGGCTTTTCACATCAATCTAAGGCAATCACATATCAAGTCGAGGAAGAGACCCGCGTTGATTGAGGGATGCACTCTTATCATGAATGATGAGAAGCCGACTCTCACCTGTGAACTCTTTGATTCTGTCAAGGTTGATATTGATTTGACATGTTCAATATGCCTGGTGAGTATCCAAGGTTTCATTTGTTTTAAGAATGTCCTGCATATCATTTATTCTTGACTGCGTATATTTGTTGACTTGACTTGTTCTATATGCTTGGTGAGTATGAAGGCGGCTTTTCTCGTTTGTTTGCCCCTTCTGCAGTCTCTTTGAGGCATTTCATCGAATATCTTGGAACACATTGTTAGAATTGCTCTGTGGAAATGCCTTAGTAATTAGTGTGGTCATTTTTCAGGACACAGTTTTTGATCCAGTTGCTCTTACTTGCGGTCATATATTCTGCTACATGTGTGCTTGCTCGGCTGCATCAGTAACCATCATTGATGGGATAAAGGCTGCTGAGCCTAAAGAAACATGCCCTTTATGCCGAGAGGTCAGTATACGTAATGGATATCCGCATTTTCCTATATGTATGTATCTCCTTGAAAATTCTGCAACCTTGAATTGAAATCGCTCAATAGTTTGTAATGTGATTACATCTTCATTTCAGGCAAACGTTTACCGAGGTGCTGTACACCTAGAAGAGCTTAGCATTTTACTCAGCAAAAGGTATGTTTATGTCCATTATATGTAACACTCGGCATAAATATGATCAATGGCATTGCAGCTTTAGCGTATGCCTAATTGCCTAATGCAAGAGTCTCATATTTATTGTTTGATTTTTAACAGCTGCCGCGAATACTGGGAGCAGCGGATTCAGACAGAGAGGGTGGAGAGGGTTCGGCAAGCAAAGCAACACTGGGAAGAACAGTGCCGATTATTCATGGGCGTTTGATATGATTAACCACTTAATTCTTTTTAGTGCTAGGCTTAGCTTGTAAAAATCCATCAACTTCTTGTTTTTGGATATTATTCTACTTACTTCTTCTCCTGTAGTCTTATTAATTTTGTCTCAACTCAATTGTTTTTGAGGTGCTTAAGGTTAATCCCAATTGCATTGCTTTAACATCTGTACTTTCTCTCGAGTAATGACAACAAAAGAAGGTAGCTCCTTCCAAGAATCGCAGCTTCTGAAGCTGTCATGGTCATTCTCAGTAGTCCTATCGTCCTCTTGGATCAACATGCTTACATTTAAGATCTGAGTTTGTAACGACTTTGATCAACATGCTTACATTTAAGTTCTTAAAATCTCTCAGAGTTGTCTAAAGTTTGAGTAGGATTTCACATTTAAGTTCGTCAATTTGTAATTCTTTATTTGTGAATAGGAATTCAAGAACAACCAAAAAATTGGAATCATCAAACATTTGTTGAAGCTGCACCAACTTCTGTTAAACAAAATAATAATAAAAAAAAACTTTGCAAATCATCAAATACTTTGCCTTTGAATTCCCATTCCCGATTTTGAGCTCTGACATCATATGAAAGCAATGTGTGGTTTTTTTTTTTATAATAATTTTATTAAAATAACTTGAAATACATCAATCTGGGTACATCTTAACAGAGAGACCCTCAACAAATTAGAAACATGTTTATGAGAAGCATTTTACAGTTTAAAGGTTGGAATGACTCAGATTGGTCGTCCCGTCCAGTGTTCTTCACTAGGGTTGCAACATGGGTAGTGTCAGTCGGTATGAAACTTTGACATTCGAGGTTATAGACACCAAAATCTTCATGAGGTACTCCGTGGTAGTGACTAAGGTCACGTTCATGTGTGAAGTAAATGCAATTTGGTAGACATCCAGAATTACTTATAGCTAACACTGATTCAGAAAAGTTGTCACCCAAAAAGAGAGAAACATCCCTCAAGGTGTTTATCTTAATCCACTTGCACTTAACAAAATCAAATCTAAACAATAAAACCTTCTTAGTTTGGCGGTTCTCGCGCGATGTTATCTTCAAAAGAAATGAATCTTTGAACTATCCACAAGTCTTCCTCATTTGAGTGCATTAAATAAAATTTAGGACACATTATCCCGATCCAAATACTACTTGCAACCAATTTTACGTCTGAATAGGATTCCGGCTTAATATCAAAAGATAAAAGTTTACTTCGTTGTACTGACAGCATAAAATTTGTCTTGAACATAAGTAACTTTTACAATTGGCAGAATGTACCTTTCATGATGCTCTGCCTTTGCCAATTCTAATAAAGGCCAACCGACGAACCCCCTTGAATATGACCACAACAATGCAATCATTTGCATTCAATATCGGGTCAGCAGAAATTGTCACCTTTGAGATATAATAGTCACAATTTGGAGATCCTTTAACATAAGTTTCCCTTTCCTCATCCATATTCGGAGGGGTCTGTTGGGCTATACTTAGGGCACGTTTACTTACTTGGAATGGAATTCATCTGGAATAGGAATCAGAAGGAATGGGAAACAGAATGGAATAATATGGGAGGAATGGGAATGAAACTATTACGATTGTTGTTGTTTACTTACGATAAGGAATTGTAATTAAATTTAAATTAATTACCAAAATGCCTTTTTAAAATATAACAAAAAAATCCTTTTTAATAAATCATGAGGATATTTTGGGAAGAAATTTTTCATTCCCATTCCCATTCCCCATTCCCACCTCCCCCCTCCGGAATACAACTCCCATTCCCTCCCGGGAAACAGTACCAAATTCAGAGGTGGGCCCCACCACCATTCCAATTCCCATAAGCAAGTAAACACCGGAATGGAATCGATTCCGGGGGAATACAATTCCATTCCGATGAAGTAAACATGCCATTAGTGTGGTAGCTCTTTTCCTTCTTGTATCTACATGTTGGTACTGGTCCAGGCCCAGGCCCAGGCCCATGTTTAGAACAGCTGTCCTAGAGGATGTAACTGCCTATATCAAGTACTGAGCAGTGTTGGCTCAGGATATCTTATTATGAATTGAATCCTTTTCTTCCTTGTCTTTTATTTCTCTGTATTTCCATTACCATTTCGTTGCCTCCCTAGTCTATGCCTAACACTGGTATCTAGAGCCATGACGATTCGGGGGTTGCAAAACCAACAACCTTCAACGCCGCTCTCGACAGCCTTCGTTCCTCCACCACTTTCACCCCCACCTGCTTCTGGCCTCATCCCCCAACAGCCACTGCTAGTGTTTCACAATTCCTACAATGTATACACTTAGTCTCCAACTCATGGGCTATTGTGATACAAAAGTGTGCTGCATGTAGCATTAAAGGACTATTTGTAGCACCATTGTGCTATTTCTGACACACTATTGTAGCACACTAGCGTACGTGAGTCTCAGTTGAAATTAAACCTATGTTTGCCATGTGGCAAAGTTTTGAATTAAAATTTTATTTTTATTTTAGGGAAATAATTTAATAGATACTCAAAAGAAAATTCTTGAATTAAATTTGTATTTTTTGTTATTTGAAAAAAAAAAGTTTTTATTTTATTTTATTGTGAAATAACATACAACAATAATAATCTTGGACTAAACTCGTATTTTTATTTTTAGTATAATAACTCTATAAATACACAACAACACTACCGATATAATTCCAACTACAAATCCTATTTCTCGCCCTATTGGAAGAAATGTGGCAACAAAAAAACTTGCCAAAAACAAGGACGCGGAAGTTAAAGTCGGGTTGGAAATTGCAGAAAACATACATGGTATAAGAGAATCTATGATGAAGGCCCAAGAAGAAAGGGCGCTTAGAGAAGAAAAAAGGAAAGAAAAAAAAGAAAGAAAGAGCGTACTAGAGAAGAGGCAATCATAGCGATGCAAACTACTGATTATACTCCAACAAGTAATGAGTATTATGACGGAGAGAAGAGAAAAATTATGCAAAAATTTAGGCAACGTGAGTTATTCCCGCCAACCTCAAATGACTATTACCCAGAAATGTCAATCGATCCACCAAGTGATCATGAGTACTAATATTTTATAGTCATTTAGTTATGTTTTATGTAATTTAAATTAGTTATGCTTTCATGTAATTTTAATTTATCATGAATAAGAATTTAAGTTTTACTATATCATAATACATTTATTTAAATTTATTATTTTACTTTGATTGTATAAATAAAGTTGTAATCAAATAATAATATAGAAATTAAAAGATACAAAAAATATTAAAAATATATTAAAGGGTTATATTATCGCACACTAAGGTTGAAGACGGTTGATGTCACATCGATAAATAGTATCAATTTAGTGTGCTACAATATAGCCCTATGAGTTTGGAGATGGTCTCAGTGAAAGAAGGCAGATGATTGAATCTTCTCTCTCTCTCTTCCTTTCACCCTAAAGAGCGGATTTATTAGAGTTACTACAAAATTCACATCTATCAATACTAACCATCCTTTTGACGACCCATAAAACCGCGCATATGACAATTACACTTGCAAATCAAGGATCTTGTTATCCATGACATTGTATACATTCCATATATCTTCTTTGCCCGTGAAAATCATGAGCATTGGACATTTAGGCATGATAGCTCGACGTCGGCTTTGATGACCCTTTGCCACATAGTAGTTCCAACCCGTTTTGGTCTAGGGTACGGCAAAAAGAAACGAAAAAAAAAATCATACAAAAAAATTGGACCGACCTGTAAGAACCGACTATAAAAGCATATCGTTATTCCCAGATCATACCAATCCCTAAATGCTGAAAGAAATTCACCTTTGAGCCTTTAATGGAAGAAGAAAACCACGCAGGAGGCAGGAGGACGGTAACGTCGATGGCCTTGGTCTCACTGCCGGAATCGGGATGCAGATGATGAAGAACATGGGCTACCAAATCGAGGCCGAAGAAAGATGTCTCCTTGGCAGAGTTCTTGGCCCAGAAAGAAGATGGAGCAGGAACAGAGAGTTGAAGCTGTCGAAAATTCGGAGAATGATTTTCCGATGCATAATTTGGACAATGAGAAAACCGACTGAAGAAGCGAATTCCATTGGAGAATTGACACTTGAATTGCTGGCCAAGGAGTTTGCTGACATGCGGAGGAGATACGCTGACGAATGTGAGTTACTTAACTTGTCTCGAGCTTTGTTTTCATATGCAAAGCCTCTGTTTAACGAGATGTTTCAGTGTTGGGATCCTCTGCAGAACCTGGTTTCGAATTTGTGTCCACCTGGAAGGGTTTACTTCCTGAAGAGGGGGAATGTTGTTATAGCCAATTGGTTAGAGAGGCTGTGTTGACTGGGCTCAGTAGTTGGCAGGCTGAGGACCCTGAACCGATGCTCGAGTTTTTGGAGGCTTGGAAGGAGCTGCTGCCCACTTCTGTTGTTTATGACATATTGGATATGGTGGTCTTGCCTGAGTTGAAGTTTGCTATACAGTTGTGGGAACCGAAATCGGTAACTGTTCCCATCCATTTTTGGGTGCATCCATTGCTGCCATTGTTGTATGAGTTGGGAGACAAGTATCAATTGGAGATGGGGGAGTTGTTGTGAACAATGAGGTTGAAGTTGTGTAGTTTTCTTAGCTCATGGCACCCAAGGGATGGTTGTGGTTATAACATAGTGTCACCGTGGAAAGCGGTGTTTGATTCTACCACTTGGGAACTGCTTATGGCTAGATTTGTGGTTCCTAAGTTGGAGCTTGTGCTACTGGAAGAATTTGAAGTGAACCCTGCAAATCAGAAGCTTGATCAGTTTAATTGGGTCATCAGGTGGGCTTCTGCTATTCCTATGCATCTGATGGTTAATGTGATGGTGAAGGGTTTCTTCCCGAAGTGGATAGAGGGTCTACATTTCTGGTTGAAAACCAATCCGAACTTTGAAGATGTTGCAAATTGGTATAGGGGTTGGAAGGAACTTATCCCCATAGAGTTTCATGCCAATGAAAGTATTCGTTGTCAGCTTGAGTGTGGTCTTAGTATGATGAACCAGGCTGTTGAGGAGATGGAGGGTAGTTGGAAAAAGGCAGGAGAGAGCAGTACCAGTAGCCCAAGCAAACTTGGGGGGCCAAACCAACATGGATGGCATTGATATAGAGAATGGTAAGATTGATCAAGCGGAATTTGAGGCAAGGAAGAGAGCAGCAGCTTTTCTAGCCAATGCGAAATTGGGCAGCACAACTGACGTGGATGACATTAGTCATCAAATGACCCTGAAAGATGTTATTGAAGCAGAGGCGCTGGAACATGGCTTGCTATTTAGGCCTAAACCTGGGCGAAGCTATGATGGTCACCAGGTATATGGCTTTGGTAACGTAAGCATAATGGTGGACTTTCTTAAAGAGAAGATATATGCTCAAACAGAAGAGACTTGGTCTCTTGTGTCCCTTGAGAGGCTACTTCAGTTACATAAGAACAAGGAGACGATGAGTTTCGGAACGAGGCCTCTACGCAGTTGATGGAATAGGAGGAACAAAGTTTTTGTCAACATCAGCATCTATTCAGTCGCTGGATTAGCATGGTAGTGTAAAACTTACATAATTTGATAATGCTTTCGTAATTTCAAATGATTTTGGATTGTCTGCCCTGCCTTTGGCAAATACATGAGAATTGATTACTGTTTACTTTATTTGGTTTCTTGATAGTTGATAAACTTGATTGCATATGAAGGATCCTGTTGCTGGATAGATAAAACAAAATGGAAATTTTGCCATTTTTCTGTTCATAACATGTGAAATCGGATTCTTTATGTTTCAAAATAACATCATGTCCTACTTTAAAGTTACTGTTAGACTATCAAGAAGCTTGGTTTTGGCCCTCTATTGAAGCTTCTTACCGTTGCAGTCCCTGATGAGCAGCTGTTCAAATAAATTTGCTGCTAGTAATTGCTAATGCATCCATTACTTGGGTTCTTCTCACCCTTTCTCCCAGAATGATGCTGAAGCGTGTAAATGGAGTCCAATTATAGACATTGTATACTTCAATAGGCCATCTGTCACGGCAAAATGCCACAATTTTGGCATAGTTGCTGATAGAAGTTCGCTTGTGCTCCCAGCTTCCCTTTCGTGCATGCTTCATGTGGAATCATGAGACCATCTATGTCCTAGATGTAAAGCTTCTTTCAGCTTTCAAATTGGTTATACACTTGTACTACTACATTATCATGTTTTAGCTTTAAGGATTGATTATCTAAGCTCGGAATCTTTCAACTCCTTCGTACCTCAACTTTTCATCAAGTCTTCCGTTCAATATGGAAGGAAGGTTTGTAATGTTGTGTTTGCTGAAGCTACAACAATGGTTGCTTTTGTTGCTCTTATCCTCATGCTATTGGTCTATGGTGTACACAGCACTCCCGTAAATCAAACGACCAATGGACTTAAACTTCAAGTTCCATGGTCAAATTTTTGTTAGGTTGATGAGTTTTATTAAATTTTTATAATTCGATCCTTCGTATGTTCCCAAAATTTGTGTGGTTTAGTAGGTGGCTTTGCTCGACTGTAACAAATCATTATGATGGTTGTTCAGTCAAATCAACCATTATGAGCCAATCAACCCTTCTCACAAGATAACTACACTTCTCACAGGATACTAGTTTGCAATGATCACCATACTCGACCTACCATGAGCCTCCAATAAGAGGAGTATGAAATAAATACCGTCATATTTAACTTAATTCTAAATAAACTAGGGAAATTATCAATAATTAACAAAATTCTTTTTTTATAAGTGAGTACAAATGCAGGATACATATTGAAAACAATAAATTATCTTGGGTTCGAATGACTGCCAGCATCATACAAAACATGACTACCAACAACACCATACAAAACAGAACCTATCTCAACGGGTCAATATCAAGGGATTCTGATCTTTATACACGTGATACCGTCTGCATAATTTCTCCAAAGTTGCAACAGAATGCTGCATTGCATTTAGCTTTGTATCCATGAACATCCTCTGCAAATGCACAAGTCAAAATTAATGACAAGAAAAGCTAATTCACAACTTAAACTTCAAACTAAATTAAACCTTGAATTCCACCTGATAGTCATCTCCGTATTTCTCAATGAGGCGACTGACATAAACACGTTGGATGGTGGTCAACGGTAGTAACGAAGCAGGTCTCCCATCTCTCCGTTTCTTTCCTAGAGTAGTTTTCAAATCTGAATGTAGTCACAAATACCAATCATCAGTTTCGTAACTTAGGAAGAGAGGAATATAATAGGCCAGGATCCACAACATGAGCAATGTAGACTTTTAGAGAACTGGTAAACCCTTATCAAACAAATGCAACATTCTATAATGACAAAATGCGGAAAGAATTGGTTTTTGGCATTCAAAAAAGCCAACTCATTCTTATATGCTCATGTTCTTATACATCAGTCAATGCAAACACCAATGGACTGAATGGAGGAACTAATAGAAGTTCACTACTCAACATATCTCCTAAATTAAAAACGTGATCACATTAGCAACAGTTTAGAGCTTATAGAAAAAGCAGCCACAACTTACTTACAGAAATGGCTCAGAAACTAAAATGAAAGCAATTTTACAGAATAATCTAGCTTGGCTCAGAATTCTAACTTTTCGACATTGCTGAATAGCCAATACTCCATCAAACTGTTATCAGTTAGGACCTTCTCATATTTTCTCAAGAGAGAAGGTCTATCTCTATAACACAAATTCAAACTCAACAACTCTCAAGCACAGATCTCTATCCTAAAATAGACCAATGAACTTCAATTACAACTACTCAACACTCATCTTCAAATTATGGATCATATAATTCAATCACACGATTACAAACTAATTAAAAATAAAATATAAAGAATTAATTTCAGTTTACCTACTTGAACTTTGGTTGAATCATCACTTTAGTCCCTGTACTTTTGATTTCATCACCTACACCCCTATACTTTATAAATTAATCAACTAATACTAATTTTGTAAATTCCGTACAAACGATCTATCAATACCAAATGATTTTTTGTATATTTTCCCTACATTAATGCAACGTTATCATATTACGATTATAAATAAAGCTAAACAAATCATATAATCAAGTTGAACAATATAAAATAAACAAAAACAAATCATATATGATAAAACAAAAAAGAAATCACCATATATGATTTGTTTTCTATTGTTCAACCTGATTATATGAATTGTTTAGTCTTGTTTATAATTGTAATATGTTAACGGTGCATTAATGTAGGGAAATGGTACCAAAAAGCATTTGGTATTGATAGATTATTTGGACGAAATTACAAAATTGGTATCCGTTGATTAATTTAGAGAAGTAAATGGGTGTAGCTGATGAAATCAAAAGTACATGGATGATTGAGCCAAAGTTCAAGTAATTAAACTGAAATTAATTCAAATATCAAATTACAGAAAAATTGTAAAATCCGAACAAATTAACAGAAAGAAAGAACTAACCGTCCTCTTCGAGATCGCTGCCGTCATCGTTGGGGTCCACCTCAGCGGCATCGGCCTGGTCGGGAGGGACCTGGAGAGATGTGCGAGAGCGGACGTTGAGCAAGTTAGGGTTAGAGAGAACGCCGAACGACTTGTAGTTTTGGATGACGCTGCCCTCCGGGTCCCACTTTGGGCGAGAAGCCGGGTCTACTTCGTCTATCAGGGCACGGAGCTTAGGAGGGAGACAGAAGTTCGGCTTGAACACGTTGGGCTTCCGCTTCGGCAGCGCCACCCGGACCTTGGTCCGTGACCGCTTGTATTTTCTTCTTGAACCTCCCATCTCTCTCTGGGTTTGGCGGCAGAGGAATCACTTTAGGGTTTATGCTTTCGGGTTTTAGACGACGCTGCGTCTCTTACCTACTACTTTATTGCCTCTAAACGCTGCGTTTAATATGCTTCTCGCTCTCTCATATTTTATCTAATTTTTATATACCCAAACTACAGTGAGAAATTCATTCTCAAAAAAAAATATATATATATATATCCTTATTGACTGTATGATCATATTCAAACTCCTTGGAGAATTGCCATTTTCGTACATGATATATATTTCGGGTGTATTGTATATAGAATTAATGGATATTTTAAAGAAATCAATAAAATTTAAGGGCGTGTTCGGTATAGGTTTTAGAAACAGTTTTCAAAAAACAGTTTTCTAAAACAAAAACAGAAAATCAAATTTTGTATTTTTTGTAATAGAGAATGTGTTCGATTGTCAAGTTTGGAGAATAGTTTTCTGTAAACGAAAAACGAAAAACGCGTCTGATAAAAATAATATTAATTTAAAATTCATTCATGATGTTATATTCAAAATTAAAATGGAAACTAATATTTAATATAAAAAAAATACAAATTAATATCTAATAAAAAATTGCATAGTAAATTTATTGTCATCAAACAATCTAAGGGTGAGAGATAAAATCATTCCACAAGCCTTGTGCTTTCATTTCTAACATGCGTCATCTGTGCAAGGTTCTCTTGTAACATATCTAAGTTTGCTGGTGTATGTACTGGTTTCCTCATCAAAGATCATATCTTCTACATCAAAAACTTCGAACAACTTGTCGTGACAAGCTTCTTTCCGAATAAAATTGTGTAAAACACAACATGCAATAGGGATACGACGTTGCCTTCTTGGAGGAAAATTAGGCATATATTTTAAAATCGGAAAACGCGCCTTTAATACGCCAAAACATCGGTCAATTACATTTTGCAATGAAGAGTGTCTGTAATTGAACAATTCCTTAGGGCCCCTTGGTGTACGACGAGGTCCTCTGTAATCACGTAAGTGATACCGCTCACCTCGATAAGGAGCTAAGAATCCTGGCATGTTTGTGTATCCAGCATCCACGACATAATAATATCCTGTTTTTGTTTTAAATTATATAGTGCATGTCAAAATCTAAGTCAAACATATGTATAATATAAGCTGGAAAAAAAAAGTCGTTTATACCTTCATTTGGAAATGTAAATTTATTCTCTGGCCTTGTCACAGCATCTGCAAATATTCTAGAATCATTTGCGGTCCCTTCCCATCTAGTGTAAACAAAAGTGAACATCATGTCAAATGAGCATGCACACATGACATTTTGTGTAACAAGAACCTTCCTACCACGGTATGAAGTTTATTTATGAGCTGGTGCCCATGCTGCGATATGTGTTCCATCAATTGCTCCTATACATTTCTGGCATGAAAAATAAACATTAGAGAGCAATTATAGTAAAGAAAAACTTCATTTATAATTTTCTTTACCTCAAAATATGGATAAAACTTTGGATTGTTCAAGATTTCTGAAGGTAAACTCCTTGACTTTGAGGTCGTATAAGATGTGGCGATAACATGCATAAAGCTTTTAATACACGCTTAAACTGGATGGATAATATCTTTTGACCTTTGAAAACGCTCAGCAGCCATTCTCATACGCTCACTATGAGATACTATATATAAGAAAATCGCCACAGCTTCTTGAACACGCACATGTCGATCATCTTTTAATAAGTTTAAACTCTCAAGCGTGTAGCACAACCTTTGAAATACACGCTTATCCATACGGAATGAGTTATAAATTCTGTCTGGATGTCCATTAAGCAACTCTTGCACATATTCAGCTCCAGATAAGATCGATGTATGGCAAGGAACCTTGTCTATGTATGAAGACCAATAGTCATAAATGTTCGTACAAATTATCATGTGTTGTGCCATTTTATCTAGCTCTAAAGAACTATCTGAGTCACTATCTTCCATGTCTATAATCATCTTTGGTACCTACTAAACAATATCAAAACATAAAGTAAATCAAAATATTTAAATACCACAAAAAATATGGAATTAATAAAGCTAACAAGCTCACACAAGTAAAAACATGAACATGGAATAGAATGGTAGTTCATGCAATGAAAACAAACACCAATCAAGACAGCACCATAACCACAATGCAAACAATGATTCTAGAGATTAGCTAGCCAAGCCCTTTTTCTTTCGTCTAACATACTAATAAATAACCTCCTCCATTCAACAATTATTAGCTTATCCATCAATTTAATAAATGTGGTATGGTCAATGTCTCCCAAATTTTCAACAACTTGCACACACTCTTCGATGGAGTACTTCTCCTTATTCTCTTCAGCATTTTTTTCTTTCCTTTGTTGCAGCTTTTCTTTCATCACCTCACCACATATTTCTAAGTAGGCTTCCATCTTGTCATATTTCTTTGTACGACGCTCTGAAGATGGTGCCTCTATTATAGCTTTTCTTTTTCCTTTTGCCTCATTTTGAGCATTACTAATATTGAAATCCTCATCAAGATTGATGTGGACACCGTTATTAAGAAACTTGTTCTCTAACTCGCGTTCTTCATCTGAATTGGGAGGAAGTTGGCTAGAGGCATAATGTAGTTGACCCGTTGCAGTAGTAGTATTAAATATTTCTCCTAAAATTTCATAATGTTCCAACCCTTTCTTACGATACGGCTTCACTCCTGGCACTCTCTGAAATGGAAAATGTATATTACTTATAACAAAATGAGCATATCAAAATATCAATTAAAAAAAACAATGAGTTAATACTAACTTTACCTTAATATATGTAGCCCATACTTCTTCTGATGCAGTAACAGTGTTTGCAGTGGGGTCCCATCCAAATCCAGTATGCTCAATCAAATCTGAAAACTCGCGATGCTTTTTCCACAATCTATTGAATTTGGACTTGAGTTGTGGCACAATGTATCTTTTTGTAGTTTCAGCAAACAACTCATCACTTATATCATTCCAAATTTTCTTTTTAAAAGTGGATGTTTGTATATCCCCTTTTTTCACATGCTCATGCAAAATACAAATGAATTTTCCTTCATTTTTAGAAGACCATTCGGCTTTATCATCAACTTCAACGTCATTTGAGGCCATATTCCTTGAACAAAAATGAGATGATAATAATACAGATGAATATATTGCAAATAACTAGCTAGAATGTTCATACGAGGCTATTCTGAATAACTAAAATGTAATCTTACATGAAACAAAAACAAACACACAGAATTACACTAAGTGTAACAAACATGCAGTAAAGTCCATAGAGTCTATACCTCATATTTTTGGTCAACTAGAACTTCAATAAGCCACAAACTGGGCAAGAACAGAAAACAAACAAGGCAATAACAAAAAAAAAACCATGAAAAAAGAAAGGCAGCAAGCTGTCATAAAAAAGGAGGGTAGAAGCCATGAAAATTACAGACGAATAGTCCCTGGAAAGCCATCACTAATGGAAATCTGAGTCCATAACTCACAAGAACAAATACACTGTACACACTATTAATATGAAAAACTGAGTGAAATCATCAAGGTTATTAAAACCAAGAGAATATTAAACAATAAACAAGTTAGAAACTAAAAACAAAACTATACTAACTGAGGAAAGAGATGATATACAAACTTTTAATTATACATACATTGATCCGATCAGTACATGTGAAGCCAATGTAAAGTTCTTATCAATCAAGAAATCTCATATATTCATAAATGGTCAAATTACATATACCAAAAAGCACATTTTAATGAACTGCGGCCTTGAGGATTGGTATCTTCTATTGAAAAGCTAAAAGAAGAAGAAGAAGCCCTAAAATTAAGCCTCGTCATGACATATATAACAAATTGAAGGTGCTTAGTTTTGTTAGTTAGATGTTATGGTATAACCTCATAGCACAAAAACTCATGCGTTTAACACACTTTATCAAGAATAAGAGATGATATAAGGGAGATTCACATATCAAATAAGTAAGATGATGATGCAATCCCAATAAGCTAATAATAAGTAGTATTATTGCTCTAAATTATAATAGTGAAAACGTATAGGAAGATTACTCCATACCTGCCTAGAGTCCAATCAAAGCTTTGTTTCCTGGAGAAGATTTATAGAACCAAATTCAGAAAACAAGAAAAAGGGAAGACTTTTAAGTAAATTTAAGAACGAGGGAAAGACTCCATACCAGGTGCAGAAGAAACCAGATGAAGATCTGTTTCTTGAAGAAGAGATACAGGACTGAGATAGAATGAAGTGACGAATATATAGTCATTGAGTGAAAAGTTGAAGCCATACCGCGCTCAATTCTCCCGCCTCTTCTCTTTGGCGAAATCGACATCCCGCGCTTCTCTTTGTCGCAAAATCAGCACCCCGCGTTTCCAAAATTTCATGATTCTGTTTTCAAAGAATATCAAATACGCGAATATATCGTTTTACAAAAGATAGAGTAAAATTGATTCTGTATTTAAGATAGAGTTTTTGCTGTATTAGGAATCTAACGCAACGAACGCGATCTCCCGTCATTTTAGGATTTGAAATACAGAAAGCTGTTTTCAATACCTATACCGAACGCGCCCTAAAAGTCTGGGTGTATTCAATACAGACTTTGATAATCCATAAAAGTCTGAGTGTATTTAATAAGAATTTTAAAAAGTTTTTATGAAATCTAAAGTTTAAGGGTATTCAATTAGTACTTTTAAAAATAAATAGAATTTTGTGGAAATAATAAAAAAATGCATTTTTAAAATCCAAAATGATAAAAAAAGGCATGCACTTTGGGCTGGGCTGATGATAAAAAAGGTCAACCCTTAAACCGTTGCCCCTAAAGATTGAAATAATTACAAATCGTGTCATCCTTCACTGTTTTCTTAATTTATTGAATTGATTCTTAATTTACAATCAAGCTCCGGCTCCGACGGATGCGCACAAATGGGAGCTCTACTGCCTCGAGCATAGGATCCAGCCCGACGGCCAGATGTCGTCCGACAAGACCGTCGGCTGTGGCGATGATGCCTTCAACACCTTCTTCTCCGTGACCGGCGCTGGCAAACACGTCCCTCGAGCCCACCGTCATCGACGAGGTCCGCACTGGAACCTACCGCCAGTTGTTCCACCCCGAGCAGCTCATCTCCGGCAAGGAAGACGCCGCCAACAACTTTGCCAGAGGTCACTACACCATCGGGAAAGAGATCGTCGATCTCTGCCTCGATCGGATCTGAAAGCATGATTATCATCGGTAATCATGATTATCATCACTACACCATCGGTAATTCATGATTATCATCATCATAATCTGAATTGAGAACTCATCGAAATTCGAACTACCTTAAGCACGAATTCCATGGCGATCGAAATTGAGAACTCATGATTTCCGTGATTATGCAGGAGATGATCGGATCAGGTTTAGCGTGATCGCCGCTCGTGGTGGCGAGCGAGGAATCGAATTGAGGGGGTAGGGGTACTTGTATGGAAACTCGTAGCCGGAAGCGAGCGGAGGCCACCTCATCGGCCCCTTCATCATATAATTCTTCTGGTCGCACCACCACCACTCTAGTCTCACTTTTCAGGTACCACACTATTGATTTGATATGATGATAACAAGAATTTGTTGGCTTTGGATTGTGAGGGGGTTCGATTCGACTCGATTCCCCACTTAACATTTATGTCCTAGATAACACTTGCATTATACTGAAAAATGAGGAGGGAAAACATCAAGATATCAGCTGCTTGTGCAGTAAAGCAGCAACCCTTAATACTGGTTCTAAATTGATGGATCTTAGTTTATTTGGTCGTTTGAGTGCCAATGCTTAGTTCTGTTTCTTATTGCAAGTTACTAAATTTCTTAAACCCTCTCTTGGCATGCAAATGTGTGTTGCATCTTTGAATCAGGACCACCCCGTTTGTGTTTAACAATCAGTCTAACATGTTCTGATTTCATTATCCAGGAGCATTACAATGCAGTGAGTTGCTGAGTTGGTGGACTTGTCTCTGGAGGCTGTATTTGAGAATCTGTTGAATTCACTTTGTTACATATAAGCTGCATCCAGCAGTAGGGAATCATATTTCAAGATAGAATCCAACGGCTTCTATGGAGGTTATTATGTTTATTGGATCTTCGATTAGGAGATGTATGGATTTAATGCTATAATGTGTTTTTGATATATTGCTCTTGATGAGCTTTGGTTCATTTTGTTATGATTTATTTTTCTCCTTCCCGGAAAGTTCATCGTCATCACCTGCAACTCCGATTCTAACTTCACCGATAAAGTAATTGTTGATGTAACAAGTACAGTAACTATCCCAATAACTATCACAAGTAACTATGGAACTATCCAACTAACTATCGAAGTAACTATGAAAGTAATTATGTAACTATCTAAGTAACTATCACAGGTAACTAACGAACTATCCAAGTAATTATATATGCAAGTAACTATGGAACTATCCCAGTAACTATGAAAATGAAAGTAACTATGGAACAATGAAAGTAACTATCACATATAACTATGGAACTATCCAAGTAACTATCTCAGTAATTATGCAAGTAACTATGGAACTATCCAATTAACTATCCAAGTAACTATGTAAATAATTATGGAACTATCCAAGTAACTATCTCAGTAACTATCACAGGTGACTATAGAACTATCCAACTAACTATCGAAGTAACTATCCCAGTAACTATGAAAGTAACGATGGAACTATCCAAGTAACTATCACATGTAACTATAGAACTATCCCAGTAACTATGCAAGTAACTATGGAACTATTCAAGTAACTATCACATGTAACTATCGAACTATCCAACTAACTGTCTAAGTAACTATCCCAGTAACTATGAAAGTAACTATGGAACTATCAAGTAACTACGCAAGTAACTATGGAACTATCCAAGTAACTATCACATGTAACTATGGAACTATCCAAGTAACTATCTCAGTAACTATGCAAGTAACTATCTCAGTAACTATGCAAGTAACTATGGAACTATCCAAATAACTATCTATGTAACTATCCAAGTAACTATCTCAGTAACTATGCAAATAACTATGGAACTATCTCAGTAACTATCCCAGTAACTATGCAAGTAGCTATGGAACTATCAAAGTAACTATCCAAGTAACTATCCCAATAACTATCACAGGTAACTATGGAACCATCCAACTAACTATCGAAGTAACTATGAAAGTAACTATGGAACTATCCAAGTAACTATCACATGTAACTATATAACTATTCAAGGAACTATCCCAGTAACTATGCAAGTAACTATGGAACTATCCAAGTAACTATCACACGTAACTATCGAACTATCCAACTAACTATCCCAGTAACTATGAAAATAACTATGGAACTATCTAAGTAACTAACACAGGTAACTATGGAACTATCTAAGTAACTATGAAATTATCCAAGTAACTATCACAGGTAACTATCGAACTATCTAACTAACTATCAGTAACTATGCAAGTACCTACGAAACTATACAAGTAACTATGCAAGTAACTATAGAACTATCAAGTAACCATGCAAGTAACTATGGAACTATCCAAGTAACTACTTCAGTATTTATTTATAAGAACTACTAAGTAACTATCTATGTAACTATGCAAGTAACTATGAAACTATGCAAGTAACTACTTCAGTATTTGTTTCTAAGAACTACTAAGTAACTATGGAACTATTCAAGTAACTGTTTAAATAACTACTTCAGTAACTTTTTAAATAACTATTTGAGTAACAGTACTTGTTTCTAAGAACTACTATTTGAATAGTTGTTTATATAAGTAAGTATCCGAGTAACTAGCTAAATAATGATACTGGATTTGCCAAAATAGTAACTATACAGGTAACTGTCATGGTGAAATGCAGGACAAAATGCAGCGTAACGCAGCCAAAATTGACATGAATAAAATAAATGTAACTGTTATCCTAACTTTCAATGTAACTGAACAAGTAGCTGATTCAATAACAGTAAAACCAATGAACAATTAAAAAACAAGTCTAATACCCATGACGGTAATTCTAACATATACTATTGCACGGAACCAATGAACAATTAAAAACAAATCTAATACCCGTGATGGTAATTCTAACATATACTATTGCACGAAAATAAAGAAAGTAGCTACTGTTGTAACTGCCTGAATAAAGAAAATAGTTACTGTCGTGACATTAGCTGCACTAAGAATCACACCATTGGGTTGACCAAGATCCGTGCTCTTATGGATGGTCACTCGCACTCCAACTTCATTCGTACCAGAAATCGTGGTCCACCGATGGCCATTAGATGTGCTAATGCTTGCACATAAGTTGTTGACCATTCTTTGCGCAAGTTTCATCATGCTTCTCTTGCCTTCGGCTGATGGGATCACTGATTGTCAAGAAAAATAGAGATGTTGATGAGATAAAGAAAACAAAGGTACACTGATCATTAGTTATCATTGTAACTATGTATAGCTGAAGTTGAAGCAGCTACCTCCTTCAAGATCTCTAGTAGAAGTGCCTGAAACCATTAGGCATGCATATTTCACACATTCTCTGAAGAGCAACAAGCCATCGTTCAGCTCCAAATGCTTGTCCACTGTGAATAAGATCTCTATAAAGTCGATGAATTGGGGCTTTCTCTTCTATTTCAACGTGTTCCACCCAAGTAACCTAACGTGCAACATTTGACATAAGCAAGTAAGAGAAACATACAACATAAATCCATAGTTTGGATACATATTACATATACATCAGAAAATAATAGGTTTAGTTGTTGTAGGGACCTTGGAATATCCATTAGGCATGTCTTGAATCAAGCATCCAGATGGAAGCCTATGAGATCGACATTGATTTGCAAACTGGTTATCTCGTGGAAAATCATAAGAAACATCAGCAATGGCCCAATGGCCTTGCTCAATTTGGTGACAATAACGAAGGAAGTAGAACTCTCGAGTTGGTACTAATGGTTAAAGCACCTTCAACTCTTTGTACATCTACTTAATATCCTTAAGTGAGAAATTCATTACTGAAGCATAGAGTCAAAATAAAGTACCAAGATTTTTAGCCATTTACCAGCTGCAAAGTGCCACTGTGACTCCATAACATTCTAGATGATATCACCTCAATTCAGAACCTGCTCTATAATTGACGTGTTCGGCGCCATGAACTCATCCATATCAATAGCCGGAGCTACACGTTCATCAGCGTCTTGAGCTACACGTTCAGAGCACTGATCGTCCACACAACCATCACCTTCAGCCCGCCGGCGAAGTCGTTGTCACCTCCAGCCGCCGGAGACGGCGCATAACGACGATGGACTCCTCCTCAGTAACTTCATTCCGTGACGACCTAGCTCTAATTCTCTGTTTGATTTTAAAAACCGAAGCAAAATCAGAGCCATTGTTTCAATCTCAAATTCAATTCTAAGCAAATTCGAGCTAGGCTTACTTGCTGACGGCGGAACGGAGGAGGTTCTAAAGGTAGCTACACCGCGAGAACTTGAAACCTGGAATGAGCTCCACTGTCACGGCGGCTGCACCGATGATGTGGCGGCGCTCGAGGACGGCGACGGAGAGTCCGGAGCGTGCGAGGTACGCGGCTGTGGTGAGGCCGTTGTAGCCACCTCCGATGACCAACGCGTACAGTCCTCAAGTCCGATCTGGTTCAAAGGTGTGAGAGAGAGAGAGACAACTCCGAGCTCGACCTTCTTCCTCGCCGTCGACGACTTGGCTGGCATGAAAGAGCACGGCGACGTCGCATGGTAGAGCATGTTCAGTCCTCCAAGTTCGATCTGGTTCAGATGTGAGAGAGGATCTCGTTTAGAAAAGAGAAAGAAATCAAAGTTAGGAGTGAAGTTACAGAAATCAGGTAAAAATAGAAGAAAAGGGTATAATGGTCAGAAGAAAAAATAAAAACAGCCCTATTTTATAATTTTTAAAAAGAAAAAAAAACCATTTTATCATTTACACATTAAGATAATGTCCTTTTTTATAAAGTAGAAAAGAATGGGTTTTTTTTCTCATTTTGAAATTGAGACCGCCCTTTTTCATGATATATTGTAGAATTTTGAGGGTATTCAAAATATCATTCATACTTATGGAATTAGTAACTCATGGATAATCATGGACTTTGTAGTGTAAATTATGCACACAAAACTCCAATATTTTTCCAGTCTCCAGACCAAAGATTTCGAAAAGTCCACGACAGACTTTTTCTGCCTATGAAGAGGTTAATCATCCGTCATGTCTTTATTTTTTAACATAACATATGTCTTTTCTGTTTTTCTTTCCTCTCATTTTTTCTATAATATTTTATGCAATCAAACTCTTATACTAACATGTTCATTGTTGTTGAATTTATTTTTCAAATATTTTTAATTTATTTCTCATTTATTTATGAAATCCTAAAACACAAATATTATCGTTTGCACAAGTCCGTTATGGAGTTTTCAATTTCATTTTTCCCAATACTCGTTAATTAATGAATAAGATTGATCAAATGAATATAAATCAAACTACATATTTGTAGTCTGTCTATAAGGTTGCATGATTAACATCTTATATGGGGACGGACGCTCAATTATTTAGTGACTAGAAGTTTTGCTTCCCCTTTTAGGTATTGAATCGATTATGCGTAGCAGATTGGAGCATCACCCTACATCAACTCAAATAAATTTTGTTTTTTATTTAAAAATTTTATTTGTTAGTATTAAGAATATGTACAAGTCGTTCATAATAAAGTTTGTAGATTTTTATAAATCAGTATGGAGTCTGTGTAAAAGTCGATGGTTTTAAAGAATCAACATAAATCTGTGAACATTTTAAATAGTCTGTGAACTTTTTAAAAAGTCTGTGAATTACAAAATATCCATACAAATCCAAATACAATACACCCCTTTCGTCTAGAGAGAAGCAAATTTTGCAGTAGATGCAATAACTAATTTTGGACACTCTATTAATATTGGAAGTTGGTCACATGTACATTTCTCCAATTGTTGTTTTTTATTTTGTAAATCTGGGAGTTTGTAGAGGTTTTTCTTTGTAATTTATTTTCTTTCATAAAAAAAAATATATTTAAAAAAAAAAACTAAAGACTTATCCTACTCAACCAAATGATATTAGGCTGGAAGTGTATAATGTTGTATCGAGTACCCAACTACTCACATGGTATACACATCATATTAAACAAAATTGTCTGGTTGAACACTGAACAGGAGGCAGCTAGACATGGCTCTTCGCCTCTTTTCCTCTCTGCTAAACCCTAGCCACCATAGCTTGGGGATCTATCAATGGTGCACGTCACCATCCTCATACATATCTTTTCTGTCTGCCTATCACTGTCACTTTACAACAATCGAAAGCCGACTTTGTTCGACGAAGGATCACTCGATTATTCTCTCCTCTAAGATCGATCAGAGTGCATTCGAAGTAAAGCGTTGGATTTCAGCGATAAGCTCCCCGAAATTGGACAACAGATAATCCCACCAGTATCCGGCCAAGTCGGAAACGATTGAAAGAATGGCTACAGGACAGATCAAATCTTATAGCAGTGAGTTTCCCTCAATTGGGATCTGAGATGAGAGCATTCCGATTAGTGGGTGCGATACTTCAATTGAAGTATGAACGAATCTTTCGGTCTATGGTGGTGATGGTGAGAGTCCGACTTGTGGGTACGACAACAAAAAGAAAGGAGGTTGCTGCTTGTGTGCACCGATCTGTGAAAGCTTTGTAGTTTTGGGCTCGTACTGCCACCGTTAAGAAGAAAGAAAGAGTGTCCAGTCCAAATGAAAAGGGGGACGACGATGCAGTTGTGACCATGACTGCGATGGTGGTTGCAGACGATCCAGCGGCGGATGGAGGAGAATGGGTGCCCAAATTATTGGGTCAGCCCAACCTAGTTTGGAGGCCCATCACTATTGGGGGGTCTAAATCAATATGGGTGCCCATGATTTTTTACAGAATTTTGTGGGAGAAGTTTTGGGCCAAACTATATATGGACCCAATAGAGTCGGTCTCTTGTATCTATATATTAATATACTATACATTAAGTAGACTAGTTCGATTCATAGTTGGTCTATTTGAGCATATAGAACTGCATCCATTAATTTCGGGTTCAGGACAATAATACAACTGAGATGCCCTTGTCATTATTCTAAAAAAATAAAATAAAAAATACCTTGTCATTTTACTCATTTACCTAGAAAAATTTGAGTCATAATTCTAGGCAACAAAAAGTCCCCAGTACATGATTATGATTTACTAATCTTTGCGTTCTACTCGAAATACCCTGCTGAACTTTAGGTGGCTAATAATCTACAAGTCTAAGGTAGGCTTCACTTGAACAGAACCGAGAAATGCAGAGCTCTTGTTGCTTATATTCCTGCTGAGCGATTGGCATACTCTTGAACCAATGCCCCAAACAGCGACGGCCTCTCGAGCAGGTGTGATGGAGAGTCAAACTCTTTAGCCCTCCCTGTTAGAAGAACAGAAGCACATATAAATCAGTTAGAAACTTTGAACCTAGAAACTTCATTGTAAAGCAAAGCCAAGCATGACACTGATTATCAAACTCACCTGCATCTACTACTAGAACTCTATTGCAGTCCATCACAGTTGGTATTCTGTGAGCAATGCTGATGATTGTACATGCAGCGAAGTCCTCTCTGATGATCTTTTGTATCGCAGCATCCGTCTGTGAATCAACTGAAGCTGTGGCCTCATCCATGAACAACAGCCTGCTGCGCTTTAACATTACTCGTCCCAAACAAAGAAGCTGTCTTTGCCCCACGCTCCAATTATCTCCATCATCAGCCACTGTTGAGTTCAATTCAATGGAAAAGTTCAGTACCTAATAGGCTAATACTAACATTGCTAGGATCATTTGTTAGGTGAGAGTCACATACCTAATGCATTGAGTTTTTCAGGTTTTGCAGCAACAACATCTTTAAGTTGGCACCGCTCCAAGCTCTACAAGAACAAATAACATTGATGCAAAATAAGCATATAAAATTGTTAACATAAAAGATTGTGAATCAAATGATGCAAAATAAGCATACAACATTCTTCAAGTTACCTTCCAAATATCTTCATCTGAATACACCCCAATTGGATCAATGTTGCTTCTCACAGTTCCTTCAAAAAGGACAGGTTCTTGAGGAATGATCCCAAAGCTAGACCGGAGATCATGAAGGCCTATGGTGCATATGTCAATGCCATCAATGATAATTTTTCCTGCTGAAGGTTCCACCAGCCTAAAGAACACCTGGATTAAAGTGGATTTTCCACTCCCAGTTCGACCAACTACACCGACCTTCTCACCCCCATTAATGCTCAGACTAATGCCTTTGAGAACCAAGGGAGTATTCGGACGATATCTGACCTGCTCATCACAAAATAAAAACATCATCTAAACAGAACAAACTACTCAACAAGGCCAGTTTAGCTTGTGAAAAAGTAATTTATTTGTCCAAACCACTTATCTGCCTATATATAAAAGTGAATGTGTTATTACCTGCAAGTCTTTCAGCTCTACGTTTCCATGAGTTGGCCAATTCGTAGGAGGGACACGATCTACTATCTTCCACGCTGCTTCTGATGGAATGTTACAGAACTGCTTTATCCTCTCAACAGATACCATCCTATTTTCAACGAAGCAGCTCATATATATGGCCCAAAATAGTACGCCATTGAGTGACAATCCATAGGAGAGTGATAAGCCAATATTCTCTGCATCATATAGTAAAAAAAAAAGAAGCTATGTCAAAATAAGTAGTACATACGGAAAATTTTCTCATTTTTGGAACAAGAAAAACCGACAGAAAGATTTAGGTACCTGGCCTAACTATACTGCTTGGCAGCAATATCATGAACAAAGTAGAAATGCAGAGAATTAAGCTCCCAAGCAGCTCCAAACGGAAACCCAACCACTCATTGGAGCCGTTATTGTGGAAATCCATACGCAAATTATCATTCACTCTCCTAACATTTTCCTTGGTAAACTTGTTCTGGTTTCTAAAAGATCGAATTGTCATAACCCCAGATATGCTTTCTGAGAAATGATGGATAACAGGAGCTTTTGTGATTGAATCAAGTCGAGTTAATTCACGAGATGATGCAAGATAGTAACCCTAAAATCAAAACAGCACAAAAGTAATCAGTATATAATTGAGACCATACCACTACTGACTGAACTGACAGATGTTTTTATCAGTATAAAAAGTTTAACCATCTAGTTTGATATTTTTGCATCAACTTATATGTGCATTGTGTTCTTCTTAAACTGATAATGTTAACAGGATAAGATGACATACCCGGTACCAGATATTAAGCCAAAGAAGTGGTATCAGTAAGAAGATTGTTGGCCATGAGTTTTGACATACAACAATAAAGATACTGAGCACAGTGATATACATGGCAATGGTAATGCCCAAAATGAAGGGAAGAAATAGGTCTACATTCGTCTGATCGGTTGATGCCTGGTGGGGAATAAATCCATAAATTAGCACGACAATATACCATGAACTTGGGTTAAAAAGAGAATACGCAATTAATTCTTACCCTGCTCAAAATTCTTCCAGAAGGTGTAGTATCGAAAAATGACATGGGGGCATGAAGGATGCTGTGAAGTATCTGCTTGAAGAAAACTTGAGCTGTTGTAAGCCCCACAATTGTCACAGTAAATGCTCTCACCAGGACCAGGACGAATGAAACAGCTGCGATAATAGCATAGACAGTAATGAACACAGACGGGTCAAATAGCACTGTTCGCTTTGCTGAAGTTTCGTAGGCCAGCCAATAATCACCGGCCATTAGCGATCCTTGCCACAAAAGAGAGAAAGACAACACTAGCACCACACCCCACCATCCATACGCCTCTGTGCAGTAGATTTTGTAGTTCTGCAAGCTGACTTTGCCTGATTCTTTCTCCTCTTCTTTGATGAGCTTAGATGTTCCTTCTTTGGACTTGGGTTCATCAAGCTGAGAGCTGTTTCCACCATTGGCTTCTCCATGTTTTGACGAGGATTGCCGAGATATCTGTGGTTTGGGAGAAGTACTTTCGCCAGGCATTGCTGTGCTCATTTCTACAAGCTCCATGGAGCTTTCATGCGCAACGACAAGTGCTTTGAAATCAAGGCTTTGCAAATCGTTGTACTTTCCTGCTTGTACTATCATTCCCTCTCTCATGACCTGATACATCATACATGTAAATTCAGATTATAGTTTTTTCAAGCAATCAAACAGGCAAAGAAATGAGAAAAAATGATCTCACTACTTACCACAATAAGATCAACATTATGCAAGAAGTCAACTTGATGGGTTACTAATAAGATCGTCTTGTTCTTAAGCGCTCCTCGCACACATTCCTGCAAAAGAAGCATATACATGAGACTAGATGATATCAAAGAACCAGTTCAATAATCCAAGTAGAATAGTAAAGATCAGGTTTAGAACAAATGTAGAAGAATATCTCTACTCTCTAGTAGTGTTACCTTGAATATTTCTGATCCGGTATGAGCATCAACAGCGCTGAAGACATCATCAAGGAGATATATGTCACAGTCCTGGTATACTGCCCTGGCAAGCTGTATCCTTTGTTTCTGTCCACCACTTAGATTGATGCCGCGCTCTCCTATCTCAGTCTGATCTCCATAATCCATCATTTCCATGTCTTTCTCCAAGCAACAGACCCTCATAACTTCCAGGTATCTCGCCCTGTCCATTGGCGAACCAAATAGGATGTTTTCTTCGATTGTCCCATTCTGAATCCATGATGTTTGAGCCACATAGGCAGTTGTCCCGCAAACTTTCACCTGTCATT
The DNA here is from genome assembly GCA_963682095.1 of Potentilla sterilis. NCBI lineage: Eukaryota > Viridiplantae > Streptophyta > Magnoliopsida > Rosales > Rosaceae > Potentilla > Potentilla sterilis. The sequence continues at coordinate 9,504,966 of OY821757.1, forward strand.
GAAGAATGCTTCTTAGTTCAACAAGTAATTGAAGTTGTTCATAAAGACATTTCTAAAGCTATTCATAGATGCATACCTTTCCAGATAATTTGTGCATCTCCCCAAGGATTGAGGCCAGCAGGGAAGACTTTCCGGATCCTACTGTCCCAACAATCGCAGTTAGCTCCCCTTTGTTGACAGTCAAGTTTATATTCTTCAAAATCGCTTCATTGCTTTCATCATCCCAGCTAAATGCACCATCCTTGACCTCCACAGCAACTCTACTGTCACAACCTTCTTCTCTTTCAACCGAACCCTCCACCAGTTCCCTACTACTCATATACCGGTCCAACCTCCCAAGCGAGATCATAGCTTGAGAAATCGAAATCATAGACTGTGGGAAAGTCCTGATAGGCTCCTGCAGGATTTTGAAAATGGTTGTGGTAGTGAACACAGTCCCAGCATCAAGTTTGACACCCAAAAACAAGGCAGTGGCAAATGTGAGAGTAGATATAAGTATGGGAGTGCACCACATGAGCACAACATTAGCTGCGATGGAGTACATGAACTTGGTCAGCCAGCTAAACTCCGACTCACGAAAAGTCTGGATCCTCTTGTTAAAGTGTTCCTCCCAAGCCTGGAACTTGATCACCCTCATGTAGTTAAGCATCTCATTCGTCGCCTTCATCCTCGAGTCCCTTTGCTTCATCAGATTGAACTGAAACCTATTGTTCCTCCTTGTCCCAAACACTACAAACACAAGCACTCCCATGATCCCTATCACAGCAGTAATCACCGCTGCACCGAGACTATTATACAGCAGGACTAAAGCAATGGTGAGCTGGACCGGCATCATCCATATAGCATGAAGCTGCAGCATCATGTCAGAGAGCTGCTGAGCATCGACAGCCATGTAATTCACAATCTGTCCAACACCATGAGCTTGTCTCGCCGAGCAAGTCAGCCTCAATCCCTTCTTGTACAGAGAAGTAATGAGAGTTGATCTAATAAGCATCCCCAGCTTCTGTGAGTTGAAGTTGAACTGGTGAGTGCTCAACACCTCAACAAACTTAGCACACAGAAGAATCATCACCAAGTAGTACCCCTCAAACGGCGAGCTTCGCTTCCCGGCAGTGAAATCCACAAAGCTCTGGATCAGCACAGGCCCTACATACATTACACACAGCCTGATCACCGCAAGAAAAGCTGTGAAAGCAATCTCCTTCCAAAAGCACCGCAGCAATGTGGTTCGAACCGGATGCTCCGACTTCTCCTCATGTTTAGGCCATTTAGATTCGAAAATCACCGACATTCTCTCGGCCCTGTGCTCCGGCGCAAGCGTCGGAACTTCATCAACCTTCAAAGGGGACTTGTACCCTTTACTGAGCAGAGGATTCATCCAAATCCAGAACATTTTATTAATAAACGAAGCTGAAGCAAAGCCAGTCACGTTGGACTTGCTCAACAAAGGCTCATACAGTTTAGTCTCTACACCATTAATTTCCTCTCCATTCATCAGACTAATGCCGGTGGATCCTCTAACCGCCACAACAGCCAGAATAACCGAAAACGGCAAAGACACAATGGACATTACATCATCCGGCCTCAAACCGCCTTCATTGTAAACCAAGCGAATCACACCGGAAGTTGAAAACAGAGTTACAGCTAAGAAATTAGCCACCCAGTAAATCCGAAGCGAAAGCGGGTGCTTGAGAGCTTCGAATCTCTTCTCATGTGCCACCAGTACTGTAATGACTCCGTGAGTCACAGCTTGCACCAGCCAAAACAACCCGTCTGTGATCCTCCATTGAAAATCGCTACTTGTTTTTGTAAACACTAAAATGCACACAATGGTGTAACAGAGTGTGAAGAATAGGCTCACAGTCAGCGAGAACTTGAAACAGAGAGTCGTTCCGGCACGGTGAGGTCGGCCGTTTGTTATCAAAGGCTTGTCGAGTTCTGAAGTGCTGCCACGTCGGACGGTGAGTCTGGAGTAGAGCTTTACGATTGAGAAGGCGATGAGGGTGAGGAGGAAGATGAGATTGATGGAGGAGAACAGAGCTCGCTGAGGACAGGGGGAGAGGAAGACGAATCGCAGCCATTGGAGGATGGCCGGAGGTGACGTGGCGTTTTGGGAGTGAATCACGGACGAGGAGCACGAGGTCGACGTGATCCAAGAGGCAGACGCCATGGCCAAAGCTGCTGCTGCTGCACTCTTAGTTTCTCATTGTCTTCTTTGTCTTATATCACCTGAAAAATGAAGCAGAAATTCAGCGACACGTGTTGGAATTCGGAATAGCAACCGAATTGGAAAACGTTTACAGTGAAAACAACCCAGTAATCACTAGGAAAGCATCCGGAAAATCATGAAGGAGTCACCTTTGACTAAACAAGAAGAAAAATACTAATGATTTTTGACCTTTTTGTAATTGGAGGAAATTGATGAAGGCAAAAGGAACTTGAATTTTCCACGTTCTTGTCGGACAAGGAACAATAAAAATATAGAGAGAGCAGAGAAAAGTATTGTGGGTAAACGGGGCAGAAATTGCAGGACCGATTTAAGAAATGAGAGATTCACATCAATGATGGCAGGAGCAGTAAGAAATTAAAACAATAGAGCAAGAGAAACCCAAGAACGAAGAAGGAAGATGAAGACTGCACCAGACTATATGAAGAGTTGATAAATAGCCAGCAGAAAAGTAGAAGACCCCATTAAAGGGTATTTCTTGCTCTGGTTGAAAAGCTTACTTGGGTTGAAGGTGGCACGTGGCACGTGGCCTCCTTCTTGGTGAGTACTGGTTTGCAATGAAACCCAGAGACAGAGAGAGGGGTGTTTATGTGAATGAAAAGTGCTGGGTAAGCTCTGTGGAATAATATATATTACATAAAGAGTCGTGATTCTTGGACCAGAATCAAATGGCTTGAGCGAAAAGACGTGGAGAAATAGTAATCTACTAATCGGCAGTCTACATTTCAAGGGGGGGTGAGACACAGAGTTGTTTGTTTCTTCTGTATTTGAACCAAATAGGGGGCGTGGATCTATCTGGACGCACTATCACACTGCTAGCCCTTTGCAATTTCAACTGTGATGACCATTTCATCTACTTTATTAATAAATATTTTGGAAGGGCGCGGCTACCATCTACGTACTTTCTTACCATTTTAATCGTTCCACCCTACATTCTAAATTTAATATTTACCAAAAATATATATATATATTAAATTTTCACCCATTTTTATCCATAATATATATGACATATTCATAATCTACCAATAGAAAAGGAATAGTACAGTTTTCTAACTAAAACATAATCTGATTTAACAATTTACTAAATTTTCAATATTTACCTATGTTAGAAAATCTAGAAAATAAAAATTATAAGTAATGAAGAAGAGAATGATTTTAAAGTGTTTTAAATTTGAGTTTTCAATGTTCACAAGGCTACGTATTGCAAAGATTTTTTTTTTTAATCGGAAGTTAAGAATTTTTATTCAGCAAGCAGTATAAAGATAACACACTCATAGGACTGATAATAAGAGATATCTATTATGACTCACCAACCTATATTATGCTAGAAAAGCCAAACATACACCTACATTTTCGTCTCAGATAAAGCACATAAAATTTCAGTGTCAGAATACTTAGAAGCAAGAATAAAGGGTAACAACCAAATATGCTAACATTGTGACTAAATTCAACTTCAATCCAATTTAGCAGAAGGAGGTTGAGCCTCCTCCCCCACCAATCTACATGTCTCCATGTCATCTACGCCAATGGTCCCTAAGGCCTCACTCTTATTACTAGGCTCACCATGTGTATCTCCCAGCACATAATCTTTTTTCAGTTGTTTCTTCTTGAAAAGTCTCTTTTTTGTTTCCGAGTCCTCAGTTTCTCGGTTCGGGATCTCTTTTGACTTGTTTTTACTCCCTTTGGAACGACCCATTTTTTTCTTTTTTAGTGATATCAGTAGCTTGTCATTCTTATGTTTCACCACCATCAGAAGTTTATCCTCATCTGATGTAGATGACTGGATGCATATTTTCCAAGGGCGCCTCCAATCCGACATCATCTTCCGTTTAAGTAAGTTAATCAATAGGGATTCCTTTTCCAGCGCTGAAAAGGTAAAAGACCCCTCTTCAACTCTCCCTATCGAGATCTCAGAGTTCATCACACTAGCTTGTCCATAAAACAACACCGGCATAATAGCTTGATCCGCAATTGCCGAATTAGATACCACGTGTGCCATCAATATGTCTCATGTCTTCTCCGAATTTTAACATTCAGAAATTGCACCCCCCACCCACATTTCAAACTTTGTTGTCCTCGTACTCAATCCTATATTAGGAAGAGAGTCCGTATCTGCCAATCCTAATGTTCCTCTCGCAGATAGATGGGTCACCACAGCCTCAGTGATACTCAAATTAGCAATTGCCAATTCGGGTTCTAAATCCGACACTGCCTCTCATTCTGTCCACAATAGTCTATCACATCTTGTGGCATCATGCATAAACAATCCACAAGCACGACATAATTCATAAACCTTCTCATAAAACAAATCAATATCAACTGACACTGAAGATGAAAAATCAAATTGCATCCTAATACGAACGCGTCGCCGTACATCAAACTCCAATTTAATCTTTTGCACTGGTTCCCTCTTATGTAAGGCTGCTTGATCAACACCAATTACATAACCCAGGACTCACCGATATCAATCAAAGCAGGACGATTGCGCAGCTTGAGGGGGAGGCCCCGAATTGCCACCCACGCCTCCAACGAGAACAGGGGAACTGCCTCTGCCGGACTTGCCCTGTCGTATTCGTTCAAAATCAGCATTGTGGCCCCCCATTGAGTGCCCTATTCCGATCAGCCACCTGATCGAATTGAAACAAGAATCGATCTCCCACTTCATGAACAGACAGACCCTTCCTCATCCTCCAAATGGTTGGAATCGTACCTTTGAACCCTGGGTAGTGGTGGTGTTGTCCGAGAAGCCGGCTGACCAGATAGACGTGCTTGTCTATCAGAGCTGCTTGCCCAGCCGCGTCGAGTCCTCGCGTTGCGACAGCAATCCCCCCATCCTCAGAGCGCTAGGTGGGAAATTGAAATCGGTTTGGGAATTTGGGAGTGTTTGGTTCGACAAAATCCGGTCTCTACCCACGGCGCGCGGACAAGGAAGAGATAGAGCGAATAGGTTTTTTTACGTATTGCAAAGATTTAATTAAGTTAATACTAACGAACATTAAAAAAAAAAGTTAAATTTTGCGGAGAAGATGAAAATTAATATCCAATGAAATTTTTTTAGTACATATATGCATTTAATTAATTGAGAAATTTTATATACACTCTCCAAAACTCTTAATACACATCCTACATTCAATACACCACTATTTTAATTTTTTATTTTAATATATTACTAAATACACTACTCAAACTATCTAAAATGTCCTTAACTACAGAAAAATATAAATACATTATTATTTGACTATATCTTATATGTTATGATTCGTATATATCAATATATATTGATATGATGTCAATATTGATTTCTTGTTTTGTTCTTAAAAAATTATTGAAATTTATTATTGTTCTTCACATCATAAACATAAAATAATAAACACTATGAAGAATACAAAATTCAACGCCACATGAGGTGTGTTTAGGTGAAGAAGAGTCAAATGTGTATATGAATGAAGAGAAAAAAAAGAAGAAGATAAAATTAATGAAATGAGGTTACAATCGATCTCTTAAGATGAATTACCTTGAAAATAGAATTAATTTGTGGAAAGAAATAAATGAATCGACTAATCATCCAAATTTTCCATATAAACTTCTATTATAATATATGTCATCTCAAATTTCTTGCATTTTTTTTCTTTTACTACATTAATTAGTTTTTTTAAAATTGATTTTAATTTATGTATTTGTTGATACATGAAAAATCACGTCACCCGCTATTATATTGTCATGCCACAAAAACCATACATAGTCACGCAATTATACAAAATCTTATAGTTTTATAACGATTCATGCTCGTCATTTGATTCTGACACACCACGCAAGCATGCACGCTTTATGTGGACCCAAACCACGTAATTCTGGGGCTTACAGATGTGGGTGTGGTGTGGAAGATTACGGAAACGCACATGCTCATTCGTTGATTTAAAATCGTCGGTGATTTCGGTCTTGGGCCAAAAATCCAAGGCCAACGAGTCAGATCGATGAATGAAATGGTGAACATGCATAAGAATACGGGATTGAGCCAACTTTCCTTCCTCTTAAAAACCCAAGGCCCAAAAGCACAAAGCCCATAAGGAAGCCCAACCTCCTTCCCTTTCCTTTGTTAAACGCATTCTTCCCCGTTGCATCTTATAGTTTTATAAGGATTCATGCTCGTCATTTGATTCTGACACACCACGCAAGCACGCTTTATGTGGACCTAAACCACGTAATTCTGGGGCTTACAGATGACAGGACCTGCCCCAAGTAACACACTATTACTCAGAGTAAATCCTGCGGCGACCATTTCAAGAGAGGTTTCTACCGAAAATTCGGCATGACCTTTCTTAAAATAGACAACCCTGACCTGAAAAACAAAACCCAAAAACACTTCGATAAAATCCAGCCTGACTCATGGAGCCACCTGCTCCCCCGAAATCAAGTAGCTTCTCACTAACCAACAACAGTTCACTTATATAGAAAGAAACGATAGTTAAAAGTTTCCGAAAAAACATAACATTTGGGGTTCAACCCAACAGTATTAAGAGTAGAGTTACAACAAATACACACTCGAGTATCAGAGCACTATACAACCAAAGAAAATAAAAGATACAAGTAGGCTATACTAATAACCTACACGTCAAGCAGCGAAAAAGAGGAACTAGGATCTTTGTCTCGGGCACCAGACTCCTCTGCAAAACTGGGCAGTTGAAAACAAAAGGGCCCAGGGGAAAGTAATTTAAAAACATTAGCGTGAGTGGACAAAAAGTTCTACAAATAACTATAATAATTTTACGAACATTTTTATTTTACTTTCCACATTTTTTTTTTATAATATAAGAAAATCACGATGCATGCCCTTACTATAACAATGTCATTTTAAAAATATAAACTTTCCATGAAAACATATCCCAGCCCCTCTGGTTCGGGAATCCATTAAAAATCGAAAACCTCATAAAGGAAAATATTCCCGCAACCAGTCAATGTAAAAGAAAATATCTCATCATGACCAAATCCCATTGGTCATGTAACAGGGGAAAATCCATCCACCATAAATAACTGGAACCTCGTCAGGCTCCGGGTCCGAGAGTCCTATTGACTCCCCCCGTGTCTAAGTCTACTACCTAGACACGTCACCGCCTCAATATACACCACTCTACGTCGACCACCGAGCGTGAATCTGACCTATATGGTCAAGTCGTCACCTCGCGTGGGATGAGGCCTCGCTAGCTAGCATAAATGTAATAATACCGTGGACCATCGTATGGCGCAAATCCGAAAACAAATAAAAAAAAACAATTTTCCCCTTATATATGTAACCATCTGTACGATCCCCGACCGTACATCCGAGGCTTATACTCATAAATATACTTAAATATCAATCCAGCCTCGTATAAAATAAATGAAGTACACATATCTCGACTGTCATAAAATCCGGATATTTCAAATCATATAATACACGAAAATTCCATTTTCCAGTTAAGTATCAATATATGTATAATCTCATTGATATTAGGTTAATCCAATTTAATTGATAAACCAATTAAAAATCGAAAAGAAGCAATCATTATTTCAAATAACTTTATAACTCTTCGATAATTCAAAACATTAACAAAATAATCACCCCATATATTTAAATCCCCATAAAACCAAACATTTATGCATGCATCATTTTTAAAACAAAAGTCCACTCACAGTACTAAGTCGATCACCGTCCAGAGTCCTCCTCATGCTGAGGCTCTCCTCGACCTGTAGGAAAAATGTTTAATGAAACCAACTCACCACCAAAAAGTAACAAATCTAATTTAACGATATCCTCCCTCGCACGTACGCCTCCGATTACACCGAAATACGTAGGAACTAATTGTCATCGGCCTTTGTTTTCTCGCCGCCGCCACCGCTGCCAAACAGCGGCAGCTCCGTCCAAGGCCACCCAACCCAAACGGCAACCAAAATTACCTCTCCTTCCCCTCTCCGCCGTCCTGCTCCGCTGCAGCCGCCGCACATGGCGGCTGCCCCGGCGACCAATCTCTCCCAACACCAAAATTAAACAATTTCCCAAATTCATAAATCGAAATACTTAGAATAAATCTTAACCCCCCTTAGAAATCTTCAAACAAATCCAAAAATAATGTTAACACAATGCATTTATCAAAAACGACCGAATTCCAATCTCAAAACACTCCCACGGCGGCGGTACCGCCGGCGGCAGCGGCGGTCAACGGCGGTCAACGCTGCCGCCGCCACCAATAATTCCTAAATTCCGATATAAGCTTCAATTCAACAATTCTAACAACTTTCTCTTCTACAACCAACACCAACTCCAAGCCTAAGGGGTTCAATTTCTCAAAACCCCCAAATCGGCACTATTCACAAAACCCTAGAAATTTCAAACTCAAAATTTCCTTACCTAGGTCGAATTGATCCGATTCCTTTGGTGGAGTTGTTACCAGCATCGTACTCTTCCTTTCCCCTCTCGAAATCCGGCCAAGCAATGGCCGGTTAAGGGAGTTTCAGCTCCCCACCGAAGTGGCTGCAAACCGGCTGGATGGTGGCTGAGATGCCACGCCGCTGCTGCAGGGAGGACTAGGGCTGACGCACGTCGTCCGGCGTCGGTGAGGCTCGACTTGGTGGCCGGTGGCAGGTGGTGGTCGGTGGAGTATCGGCTGGAGGGAGAGGAAGAAAAACAGAGAGGAAGAAGGAAAAGAGAGAGGCACGGGGGAGAAAAGAGAAAAAAAAAGAAAAAAAAAAAAGTGAAGTTTCCCTTTTGGGAAACATTTCTCTATTTATACTCGGCCCAAAACGGAAAGTATTTAATTTCCGTCACGAACTTTTAATGGTTTTCGACGAAACGAAACTCACTCAACGATTTAATTTAACGTTTTCTCCCACTCGTCTCAAACGATTTCTGCTCAACCACCAAATTGAACAAAACTCAAGAGCGTGAAATTTAAATGAAATTACTCAGAATTTAAAAAGGGTTCGGGACGTATCAACAGATGTGGGTGTGGTGTGGAAGATTACAGAAACGCACATGCTCATTCGTCGATTTAAAATCGTCGGTGATTTCGGTCTTGGGCCCAAAATCCAAAGCCAACGAGTTAGATCGATGAATGAAATGGTGAACATGCATAAGAATACGGGATTGAGCCAACTTTCCTTCCTCTTAAAAACCCAAGGCCCAAAAGCACAAAGCCCATAAGGAAGCCCAACTTCCTTCCCTTTCCTTTGATAAACGCATTCTTCCCCGTTGCAACTATATACCCAGTTCTTCTTCCTCGCAGCACCCAAATGCGGACCGAAGCAAAAACCCTCATCATTTCACATCAATCCTCTTTTTTCCAAAATCTCACCTCTCAAGCAAGCATCTTTTCCCTGACTTTGGGGCATGAATCCTGCATGAATTGAAGAGGAATCACTTTACCCAAAGTGATGGAGTTTCTGTGAATAACCCTGCACCCAACCCTGAGCCTATAAAAGGGGGGATCCTGGGATCGATGAGGCACCACGCATCATCAAGGCATCACCCACCAAAACCCAAATACAGTCTTCAATTCCCCAAGTCATCTAGCCTCAAGCATTCAAACACCAAACCAAGCTCACAACCATCTTTCCCCAAAAAGCCTCTTTCAAACTCTGTTCCAGAAATCCAGACTAGCCCCCGATTCTCTTCACCGCAGTGTATTTCTAGCTCCCGCACCATGCTCATGCTGTCAAGCTCTTTTGATCTTCATGCAGTCTGAATCATATACGAATTTCTCCCACTTTTGGGTGGAATTCGGCCTAGTCATACTTAATCAAAAAGACCCCGCAATAGTATTTTAATTTATTTTATATTTTCTAATTTGTTATATATATGGATATTTTGGTCATTTTATATCACTATACAATCTTATTTTAATTATAAAATATTGGGGATGTGTATTAAGTAGCTTTTTTTTTTTGAATCAGTTGACAAGAATTTATTAAGAAGAAAGTTTAAGCATTACAGTATTCCGCTGCAATAACAGCCCCAAGAAAGAAAGGTGTAGAGAAGTAAAATTCATCCCTATCTAAAGAACAAGCATGAGCTGCCAAGCAATGTGCAGCCTTGTTACCCTGACGTCGCGTATGAGACACCATCAAATTCCCACTTTGAATTTGTGTTATCAAATCATCATAAATTATCCCCAATCTCGAGGTGTTAGGAACCACTCCCAGCTCTAATTGGCGCTTCACCTCCAAAGCATCAGTCTTCAGAATAGCAGGAGCAAAACCCTGATTTTCTGCAAAGGTTACAGCCCTGTTACATGCCAGCAGTTCGGCATGCTCGGCCGACACCAAGCTTGCAGCTGGTCCTGCACCTCCAGCCAACATAGATCCGAAATGGTCTCTGATAATAATTTTTGAATCAGTTGACAAGAATTTATTAAGAAGAAAGTTTAAGCATCACAGTATTCCGCTGCAATAACAGCCCCAAGAAAGAAAGGTGTAGAGAAGTAAAATTCATCCCTATCTAAAGAACAAACATGAGCTGCCAAGCAATGCGCAGTCTTGTTACCCTGACGTCGCGTATGAGACACCATCAAATTCCCACTTTGAATTTGTGTTCTCAAATCATCATAAATTATCCCCAATCTCGAGGTGTTAGGAACCACTCCCAGCTCTAATTGGCGCTTCACCTCCAAAGCATCAGTCTCCAGAATAGCAGGAGCAAAACCCTGATTTTCTGCAAAGGTTACAGCCCTGTTACATGCCAGCAGTTCGGCATGCTCGGCCGACACCAAGCTTGCAGCTAGTCCTGCACCTCCAACCAACATAGATCCGAAATGGTCTCTGATAATAAAACCCCAAGCCCCCTTACGACTGAGAGGAGAATATGCCCCAATCACATTAATCTTATATAGTCCCATGGAAGGAGCCTTCCATTGCACAGAATCTCTCCCCAGAACCTGTTTCAGGATTACCAAGTTATGAACTCTGTACTGTCTAAGATGAGCCTCCAACTGTGAATAAACATCCAAAGCCCCCATCATCTTATTATTCCAGACTCTCTCATTTCTTTCCTTCCATACTGACCATAGCATAAAAAGAAGTTCTCCAAAGTGAGGTGAACTGAGCTCCTTAGCACAATAACACAACCATTCGATAGCAGATGCATGCACACTACTCCACCGATAACAAACAGTACTAATGTGAGGGTGAGACCGAATAACCTCTTTCATAAAAGTACAATCCCGACTGAGATGTAAAGTCGATTCCCCAGATGTACCACACAACACACAATGAGTACTTTCCACTACCACTCTCTTAGATAATAAACTTCCTAGGGATGGAAGAATATCTAGGAAAACTCTCCAACTCTGCACTTTTGCCTTATTTGGGATGTTAGTTTTCCATAATTTTTTCCAGAAAGACTGACTCATAGTGGGATGAATAGGATGATAACTGGTAGAATTAAGAAATACATACCGATAAGTTGTTTTCACTGAGAACTGACCATCAGATGCTAGTTTCCAACACAGACGATCGTTGCTAGGTCCGGAGCTAAGAGCAATACTTAGAATCATAGCAGTCGCAGTCTCCGAAAAGCATCTCTTTACTTTGGTAACATTCCAGACGCCATATCCACATAAAAAATCACTGACTCTGGACACTGACTTAGTGGTAGGAACCATCAACTCTGGGCAGCCCTTTACTGAACCTGGTATCCAACTTTCCACAAAAGTTTGTATTTGTCTTCCATCTCCAACCTGGCAATAAATATTGTCCTTGAGTACTGTCCTGGCTCCAAATATGCTTCTCTAAGAAAAAAAATGAGAAGTATGTACATGTGCTTCCCAGAAAGAACAATCCGGATAATATGTTGCCTTATAAATAGATGCAATCAGTGAAGAATGATTAGAAAGCACCCTCCAAGTTTGCTTTGACACTAAAGCCAAATTAAAGTTGGACAGACTGCGAAAACTCAAACCCCCAGATTCTTTCAGATTGCACATAATATTCCATCTATTCCAATGTATTTTCTTTTTATCCAAAGTGCTACCCCACCAGAATGTAGCACACATCTGTTACAGATCGTCACAAATGTTCTTCGTAAGTCTGAATACACTCATTGCATAACTTGGAAGAGATTGAGCCACTATACTGATCGAAACTCCTCCACACGTAATTAAACAAACTAACACTAGGGTTAGTAGTATGGTGAAAATAAAATCGCGCTAATTTTAACATTTTCTTTTCTTCATTTCGAGTTAAGCTTATGTAACTGAACTGTTTCATACCCCTCAAAATCCAAAGGACAATGAGATATTTATTCAACTTGTAAGAAAAGAAGTACCTAAACAACTAAAAAAATTGTTCTTAGAACAAAGACGTGCAATTACATCAACTTGAGTGGAAGACGTACTCATGTTTCTTTTTTGTACTCAATTTGGTTGCTATCTAGGCCAACTCATGTTTCCTTTTCAAGTATTTTTAACATATAACAATCGTAGTGATGTTGATGACGAACCACTTTTAACGATGACACATGTTGTTGATTGATACACATGCAAAGCAAAACCCTAGCTAGTGAGCCAAAAGTAAATAATCTTGACGTAAGAATACTCGAAAGAACAAGGCCTAGCACGGAAAACATCCCGACAAATCAATAACAACTCGATCGTCACCAGCGCAAGACGAAACTACGAACTAATGTACTATTTTCAATCGTTATATTTACATGGATATTTCGACCATTTTCTCCTAGTACGTACGTTGCACTTCACCTAATGTAGGGATCGCTCATTTATACGGAAGCTGCCAAAGTTTCAACAGAAAAATTTATGACACCAATTTGAGACAGCCAAAAGATCCGGGTGGTCAGTCTCCATAAAGGTCCAGTCGGTCCCAGCCAGGAAAATTGCGGGTGGAAATGAATGCTTGTGTCCTTATTTAGGTAATTTGATTTTTTTATGATATTATGAATTTTTGTATTAACTGAGTTTTTGTATTATTCTAGCTGGAGATTCGAATATATATATATTCAGTCAATTTAATAGACATTTGTCATTGACATTGATGTGGATTTAAGTAGTAAACCTAGCTTTAGAATTATTGTGTATAGCCCGTGAAGAGTATTATTCCACGCTCAATAAACACCAACGATATAAATCAAATTCATTGAACCACACAAGTACATGAAAGATACTATATATATTTATATTAGCTAACAGATCCACATACAACAATAAATTGGAGTATACGGCTTTCTATTTCAAAACAAAAGACAAATCAAATTATTTGATTGGCTTGATGTAATTTTCGGCCACATGAATATGTTGTAGTTTCTCTCCTTAATTAGGGTGTGTGTTACAACTCATTTTGCTTGGCGTCCACGAGTTATTTGCCTCTCCAATCATCCCAGCGACCTAACATAAGCGAAATAGATCAGAGCCCACGTCAAATGATGCAGAAAGCTTAGACCAACTATAGGTCAATTCGGATGAAGACTAATCAATCAATTAGGACTGGAATTTTTTTAGAGAAGAATCAGAGGAATACAATAAGTATTAACATATACAAGGCAAAAGGACCACGTACACTATTTTGGGCACTATATGGAAGATCTCACACACTGAACTATTTCTATTTTTAAACCTGATTGTGACTAGTATGAATCCTTTTTTTATTTTTTTGAGAATGTCATTTTGTTAGTTTGTCTAGTTTGTGGAATTAGAAGAAACTAAAAAAGTGCTTTTGTAGTAGTGTCAAGTGAGAAGCTGAACGTTGAGAAGAGTAAAGGGCTCTTTTCTCATAAAAGATGAGCATTTTGGATCTCATTGGATTTCCGTACAGTTTTGGGCCTTTGAGAAATGTGGCAAGGGAATAGGAAAAATATATATATATATATATATATATATTGCATCTTTAAAAAAAACTAGAATTTGTTCGTGCTCGGTTGTTATATCGGTATATGTTAAATAATGTACGATTCAAGGGTGATTAGTCTTGTGATTAAAAGAAGTTAGTATCAAAAAGAGAAAGCAGTCTTGGAGAGCAATGCGTACTATTTTTTTTTCTTTTTTTTAAGAAGTTGTATCTAAAATTGTAAACTGTTTTCTAGTTCAAGCGATCCATACATAAAAGTTATGGGACACAATATTAACATACAGTAAGAGAACAATATGAGGCTAAGAAAGCCTCAATCTACAAATTATACACACATGTGGAATATGTTGTTTTTAGTTGTGAAAATTTAACACGATTTTTTTGTCCAACGTCACACCTAAAACACTTATCACACTCGATGTGTCACATTTTGTAAGTTTTCAGTCGTTGCATTTACTTTTCATATGTTAACATACATCATTAACATATGAAGGATACAAGAACATTATATTTTTCAGTATTTAGGCACGTTTAGTTACTTGGAATGGAATTCATCTGGAATAGGAATCGAAAGAAATAGGAAACGAAATGGAATAATATGGGAGGAATGAGAATAAAATTATTACGATTGTTGTTGTTTACTTACGATAAGGAATTAGAATTAAATTTAAGTTAATTACCAAAATGCCCTTTAAAATATCATTTTAGTATAAATCATGAGGATATTTTCAGTAGAAATTTTTCATTCCCATTCCGTTTCTCCATTCCCACCTCTCATTTCGGAATACAAATCTCATTCCCAGTTTTAGAGGTGGTCCCCACTACCATTCCCATTCCCATAAGTAAGTAAACACCGGAATTGAATCGATTTTGGGGGAATACAATTCCATTCAGGTAAAGTACACATGCCATATAAATCGATTCCATTCCAGTAAAGTACACATGCCATATTGTAAAGTGGGAATTGGAATGGAAGTAGTGAAGAGATTCCCATTCCCACAACTTTAGTGAAGTAAACAAGCGAATTACCCAAAATGGGAGTAACTGAAATTTACTGCTGCCATAAAGTCTGGAAGGATCTGTCACAGAAAAAAGGCCGTACTTATTAAAACCGCACAGGCCCATTAGGGATCAGTACTCACTCCAATAGCTCCCCGAAGAAGAAGAAAAGGGATTTTATTTCCAGCTTCTAGGGTTTTACGCTCTCTCTCTCTCTCTTTCCGTTTCCACCTAAATCATGAGGTAAATCTCTTCTCTCTTCTCCAGTGCAGCTCTCATCATGTCTTCCGATTCATCCACCTGATTGCTTATATGTATTTGATTATCGTATTTTCTTATGCAATTTAACTACTCTGTATGATCCCCAGTGCTTCATATGAATCGTGAAGTTGCTTATTACTTTGAGATTATCTCAATTTGTGTTGGTTTGGTTCTGATAAAAGCACAGGGGATGCGATTTTGATTCAATTATGAAGCTTTGGTTGCTTATTCTTGCTATTTTGTTGTGATGAATGATATGCTTTTGCAGTCGTCATCCTGAGGTGAAGTGGGCCCAGAGGGAGGACAAGGTCTTCCTTACTGTGCTTCTGCCTGATGCCAAGGACGCCAAAGTTAAGCTTGAGCCTGAAGGTGTTTTCATCTTCTCTGCTAGTGCCGGTGCAGAGAATCACCAGTATGAGCTCAAACTCGACCTTTTCGACAAGGTTAATGTAGAGGTGAGAAGCGAGAGCTAGTTTATATGATTGATGTTATAGTACAATTGATAGATTTTTGGCTTTCTTGTTCGGTTGCATGACTCTCTTTTTGTCATCATCGTGTTGTAGGAAAGCAAAATAAGTCTTGGAGTTAGGAGTATAGTCTGTATTGTGGAGAAGGCAGAGAAAGTTTGGTGGAGTAAGCTACTGAAAGGAGATGGGAAGACACCGCATTACGTCAAAGTAGATTGGGACAAATGGGTCGACGAAGATGAGGATCCTCGTATGCTACATGCTAAACCTGTTCCATATATTGCCTTTTTATTTTATTTATTATTTTGACTAAGCTGTGTTAAATCATGTAATTAATTTTTACCACTTGTTTCTCAGCAGCAGCTGCTGATGACATGGGTATGGGAGGCATGGATTTCTCGGTTAGTATGTGTTAAGTTGGGGGGTTAGCTTCTGAATTGGTTTCTTGCATTCGTTCGTTGTTCTAACTTGTCGCGCATTATGCAGAAATTTGGTGGCATGGGAGGTGATGATGCAATGGGAGGGATGGGTGGTATGGGTGGAATGGGCGGTATGGGTGGAATGGGCGGGATGGATTTCTCGGTCAGTATATAAGCTTAGAGTTTCTTCATTTTTTGAAGTAGTTTAAATCATCTGATCATTGCTCTAACTCCAAAAAACTTATGATGCAGAAACTTGCTGGCATGGGAGGTGAAGGTGGAATGGGTGGGATGGATTTCTCGGTTAGTATATTTTGTCTTGTATTTTCCAGTATCTGAATTAGTGTTCAGTTACCAGTTCAATTATTGTTCCAACACACTTACTCTGCAGAAATTGGCTGGCATCGGAGGTGACGGTGCAATGGGTGACTTTGATGATAGTGATGATGGTAAGACTAGTTAGCTTAATCATAAGTTTCTTTATGGCAAGTTGAGAACATCATAGGAAGTTTATGTCTAGAATATAAAACAACAGTTCTACCATGGCTTCTTTAAGGCAATTCCCAAGGTCCGATGTGCGCTGTAATTTTCTGGTGCATTGCTTGGGAACAAGCCTGATATCTTCCAATATTCTCTATCATCCCCAACCAAGTCATGTGTTACAAAAAATAGATTCCTAGCAGACATGTAAAGTAGTTATCCTTCGAAGGTTAATATGCTGGGATTTTGGAGCATACTAATTGCATACATATTGCTGCAATAAAGGTATACTCCAATTGTATATGGTACGTGCTAGATTAGTAGTATTCCTATCATCTAACATCAAATTCTGCAACAAGTTGGTTGTCATTTTTTTTTATCTTAGAACAAAATGCATAAGCATAACTAGAGCTGCATACCAATGAGATTATGTTTTGACATTAGATCTGTTAAAATAAACTAGAATTCGAAAAATTGGGATTACAGGATTGGATACTCACTACTAAGATATGTAACTGTGTACTTCCTTGTTGGTTGTAAGTGTATATTATATGTTGGCTACTTTTATACTTAGGTGAAGGCTCAGTGAGGAGTGTTGAACTGTTTATCAGCACACTTGAAGCTTTGTTAGTCAAAAAATTGTTTATCCGGTATCAAGAAATTTCTAAGTGTAAAGCATGGCAAGGAGATGACTCCTACGTGGGTTAGGTGTAGAATTTTGAGTGTCTAGAAATGTGAAATTGGTTAAGAATACTTGCACCATATTGGTTAACTATTCTTGGAAAGTCTCATTCCTTTCCTAAGCCAGTGGTCAAGTGAATACTATCCATGCATTTCTGGGGATTATTAAATTGCTTGAAGTGATAGCACTTGTTTACAAAGATGTGAATAAAATGGTTGCTGAAATTTTGGTTGTCTTTCTATTGCAGAGCAAGAAGTGTCCAAGCCAGGAGAACCGGATGTTGGCAAGAGTGAAGCTGATTCCTCAGAGAAAAAGGAAGCTACACCAAGCACATGATTTCCGTGATGTTTTTGTTTTTATGGGTTGGTTTACATAACTGATCCCTGCATCATGGTTGAAGCCGGTGGTTTTTCCAGCATTAGTTACTGTGTGTGTTTGATCTAACTATGTGAAGCTATTCTGCTAGATCAAGTTTATAGACTGACAGATGCCTATGTATGTGAACTGTGGATTGATCGATTTCTGTCTGCCCCTCAAATGATCATGTTGTTTTTGAAAACCTTGTTTAAAAAGCATAATGAAACTGAAAGAGTAGTATAATGATCTGCGGTTCAGGCTCATGACCAAATGCAGTTATGTGGTGATGTGATAACACAAATGCAGTCGATATTCGCAGAGAGTCCAGGAGTGTATCTCAACAAAGCCAAGCTAAGTCGTAAGCCCACAAATAGAGTTCAAACCTGCTGGCCATGAACCGGTGAGAGTTAAGATTCGAACAGGAGCTACATAGTGATAGCCAACTCGATTTTATTTCAAACTATCAGATTTACATTTCTACAATCTCTAAAAATTTATCCTTTAGATGAACATCAATCCAAAATCGTTTTTCTTAATTAAAATATTTTTTAGTCGGCACTTGGAAAGGGAAAGAATGTCCTTCCCCTAAGTCTGAATTGCTAAATTGGGGAGTGAGTAGAAGTCACTCCAATTAGGACTTTTATTGCTTTTGCTTTGCTCTATTTAAGTGTTCGGCCCATTTGAGTCCCTCTCTCACTCACTCCCTCAGTTAGGTCACGACGCTCAAAAGAGGGTTTTATTTCCAGCTCCTACTCCTCTCTAGGGTTTTTCACTCTCTCTCTCTCTAAATCATCATCATCATGAGGTACAATCTCCTCTCTCTTCTTCTGATTATCCCGATCGATTCTCTTTCTTTCCGTATTCAATTTTACTTTCTCTTTGAATCGTAAATCTTGCTTATTCATATTCAATCTTGTTAATTCGTGTTGGGCTGCGTAGAAATTAGACTTTGGATTCATTACTATTGTGTGTTTCTTGCTAATTTGTTGTGATGAATGAATATGATTTTTGGATTTGTTACAGTCGTCATCCTGAGGTCAAGTGGGCCCAGAGGGAGGACAAGGTCTTCCTTACTGTGCTTCTCCCCGATGCCAAGGACGCCAAGGTCAAGCTTGAGCCTGAAGGTGTCTTCATCTTCTCTGCTTGCGCCGGTTCCGGCAACAACCAGTATGAGCTGACACTCGACCTTTTTGACAAGGTTGATGTGGAGGTATGTATAAGTTAAGCTTATGTGATGAATTAGTGACTGAGCTGTTATGTTGAATCCAGTTGTTGATTGGTTGTTATTTTGTGTTGTAGGAAAGCAAAATAAGTATCGGAGTCAGGAGCATCGTCTGTATTGTGGAGAAGGCAGAGAAGGTGTGGTGGAGTAGGCTATTGAAAGCAGAGGGAAGGACACCGCATTACGTTAAAATCGATTGGGACAAGTGGGTTGACGAAGACGAGGATCCACGTATGTAACATTATATAGCTCTTCTTTATTCGCAATATTTTGACTATGGTTAGTTGTATTGTGTGATTGATTTTTTTACCACTTGTTGTTTCTCAGCAGCAGCTGGTGCTGATGACATGGGTATGGGAGGCATGGATTTCTCGGTTAGTAACTTTACACACCAGCTTACAGGCATTTTAACTTCTGACTTAGTTTTTCTTTTGGTATTGGTTGTTCTAATTCTAACTGTGTTGTGCAGAAATTCGGTGGCATGGGAGGGGATGATGCAATGGGAGGCATGGGTGGACTTGGCGGCATGGGAGGCATGGGCGGAATGGGAGGCATGGGCGGAATGGGTGGAATGGGCGGCATGGATTTCTCTGTGAGTATATATCAGTTTGTGGGATTTTTCATATTTTGAAGTAGTTTCATTTATCAGTTCAGTTCTGATTGTAACCTTAATCTACAGAAACTTGCTGGCATGGGAGGTGATGGTGGAATGGGTGGGATGGATTTCTCGGTGAGTAATAGTGTATATATCATCTCATGAGTATGAAATGTTAATTTTGAAGTAGTTTCATTATCTGATCATTATTTTGACTCTTAAATGTATTCTACAGAAACTTGCCGGCATGGGAGGTGAAGGTGGAATGGGTGGGATGGATTTCTCGGTTAGTATATCTTCATTATTTTTACTTGTTTTTTCCACCATCTGAATTAGTGTTCAACGACCAGTTCAATTGTTCCAACTCACTTGTACTGTAGAAATTTGCTGGCATGGGAGGTGATGGTGCAGCGGGTGACTTTGATGATAGCGATGATGGTAAGAGAACTTTTAGCTTAACGATGAGTTGAGTACATGATAGGGAGTATATATCTACTATTTACGATACTTGTTCTGCATTGGCTTCTTTGAGGCGACCCCCAAGGTCCAGTATATGCATCACTATGGGAGAGCTTGTATGGGTACTGTCCTGGGCAACTTAAGCCTAAAAGACAAGAATCATCATGAGCTTTTCATACATTCGAATGATGAGTTTTGATCGAATCTGCATTTTGGAATCTTTTATTCAAAAGTTTTTACATGGTCAAAAACATTAAATGTGAAGCAAGAATTACTCTGTGTCTAGGAAAGTGGTATTTCACCTTGACAAACTTTTATACTATAGATGTAGTTCCGATGTGTGTCAACATAAGTGCTATATCTTAGGGTCATATAAAATTTCTTAAGTTTGATTTGTGTATGCTTATAAACACAAGAATGAACAAGCTGATGAAAATTGGCTCCTCTTATTATTGTAGATCAAGAAGTTTCCAAGCCAGGAGAATCAGATGCTGCCAAGACTGAAGCTGTTCCCACCGAACAGAAATAGGTAGCTGCATCAAGCACATGATTTCGTATTGGTTAGCATTACTGATGCGGTCAACAAACAATGGCTTTTCGGCTTTTTGGTTGAGGAGTTGATTTTCCTGCCTTCGTAGCTAGATCATTCTCAGACTTCTGACAGATGTATTTTAGTTATTTGTTTTCAGTTTTCATGGAGTTGAGCTACTGATATCTATGGTTTTTATCCAGTCAATCTATTCCCTTTTTCAGCTCTTGAGATTGATGAATATATCATATTTGCTTATGCCTCTTGAATTCAGGTCAGCTGTTGCTGAAAGTTAAACGTAGCAAACGAGATTGCATTCTATTTTCAGTATAATTCAGACCAATATTATTAGTTATACATATTTTCTGAGGAATTTGAATGTAGATCAACTGTCGAACAAGTTGGTTTAGAAGGAAACAATAGATTGCCCAATTGTGTTGTCATCGGTCATCTGATTGAGCTTCAGATATCACCCGGACCCTGAACATGTCTCTGAAAGTGCCCCTAGATGTCAATCATGTCATGGGGGCGGTGGGAGAGGCAGCGCTGCTGGTGGAGGAGAGGAAACCGATTGCATTTTAGGTTGATTAGTCTCATATAGGCCCAATTGCCTTTACACAATCAATTGATGACGTGGCAAAACCCAATTTGTGGAGCTAAAACCCTAAAAACCCAAGTTTCTGTTAGCCGCCTCAAAGTAAGCGCGAAAGAAAGAAAGAAGGAGGGGAGAGATGGAAGAAGCCATGGACTTGGATATGGAGCCTAAACCTCAACCTGGTGCTTCATCCAATCCAAACTCACTCAACCGTTTCGGCCTCAAAACCTCTATCCAAACCAACTTCGGAGACGACTACGTTTTCCAAATTGCCCCCAAGTAAGTGTTTTTCAGCTTCTCTCTGACATTGTGATGACTCTGATCATTAAGCCCACTACTGAAATGTACTAAATTTCAACTGGGTTTCGCTGTTCTCGATGAACCCATAAGGTTCTTTTAAACAATTTGCACTGCAATTGGTTTTGTAATTTGCTTATTTTTGTGGGTTTTAAGGGATGACTGGACAGCAATGGCGGTGTCACTGTCGACGAATGCAGTGAAGCTCTACTCACCAGTGACGGGTCAGTACTATGGAGAGTGTAAAGGCCACTCTGCAACTATTAATCACATCTCATTTGCAGACCCATCATCCCCACATGTTCTGCATTCTTGCTCTTCCGATGGAACCATTAGACTTTGGGACACTCGTACATTCCAACAGGTTCCATTCTCCATTGGCATTTGCATGTAGCATAGTGCTTCTAGGCATGTTTTTGAAGTTTGGCTTCTTTGTTCTGCAGGTTTCGTCTTTTCATTCTGGTTCGAGTGATGAGATATTCAGCTTTTCGTTTGGAGGATCATCTAATAATGTTCTAGCTGCAGGATGTAATTCTCAGGTACTGAAAGGTTTTATAAGGGTTTTGATCAAATTGGTTGTTACTTGTGGCTCGTGATTACTATGGTGCCTTTAAAGGAATTTTCAACATTTTTAGCACATTGATTAAAGTACATATAATGTCCTCATTGTTTCAGATTCAACCCTTTGGATAGCTAAAACTGATTCTTTTTGTATTACTAACTATACTCAGATACTATTATGGGATTGGAGGAACGACAAACAAGTGGCATGCTTAGAGGACTCTCATGTGGAAGATGTTACTCAGGCAGGCTCTTATGCATTTGCGATCATAGAATTTTGTTAGTTTAGCTGTAGCTGTTGTTGCACTTTGTTATTTCATAAAATTTGATTAGATTGTGTGCGTGGGTGATCAATGGATGTGGATATAGCAGGGCAGATTTTTTAAGTTGAGCTACATGGTATATTTTGATAGGTTCACTTCATTCCTGACCATCAAAGCAAGCTCCTTTCTGCTTCTGTAGATGGATTGATGTGCATCTTTAATACAGACGGAGATATCAATGAAGATGATCATCTTGAGTCGGTAAGTTCAAGTTCGAAGAGCTGTAAAGAATAATATCTTACATTACTATCCTAGAACTAGTCTATTGAACTTTTCCAAAAGCTTTCTGAGTGTTTACCTTCAGTTTTCAATATTCTAGGTTCTAAATGTGGGCACCTCTATCGGGAAGGTGGGTTTTTTTGGTGAGACACATCAAAAGCTTTGGTGTTTGACCCATATTGAAACCTTGAGGTAATCTTTCCATCCTCTAATCACGATCTTACTCATGTTGGTTTTTGCACAGCTGCTGTTTGTTAGCCTTATAATCATGGTGGACCATTGAGTGATTTGAATAAGCTTGAAATTGCGGGCTCTGAGCAACTGATCCTTACATTTGAGTGTGTGATTAGAGATTACTGAAACTGATGCTATATATTTTTCTCTAGTTTTGGCCTAACTGTTAATTTATGCTCCTGATGTAGCATCTGGGACTGGAAGGATGCAACTGAAACAAATTTTCAGGACGCTCGTTCTTTGGCTTCTAAAAGTTGGACTCTGGGTGATGTAAGTTTTCTAACAAATTGATTAGTCACATAAACTAGACTTCGTCAAAATTTTCATATCCTTCTTTCAAAAGTGAGTTTGATAATTATGGTGGTGGATGTATTCCTGCTGTTGAATATAGCAGTCCGAAACCAAAATTGTGTCTGGAGTAGTGATTTATAAGCTCACTTGGATCTTGGTAACAATGCAAATAAGTCCAAGACTGGGTAGAGGCATATCAATGTCCTAGTAAGCGTAAATTCTACTGTTAGCTAGGCCACTGACCAAGTAAAGTTTGTTGGGCAGGTTGATTACTTTGTTGATTGCCACTACTCAAGAGAAGCAGAACGATTATGGCTTATTGGTGGCGCTAACACTGGCACTTTAGGCTATTTCCCTGCAAGTCATACAGGAACGCCAGCCATAGGTTCCCCTGAAGCAATTCTTGAAGGTGGCCATACGGGTGTTGTTCGAAGTGTGTTGCCTATGTCAAACATGCCAGGTCCCCAAGGCCAGAGCATTTTTGGATGGACTGGTGGTGAAGATGGCCGTTTATGTTGCTGGTTATCAGATGGTTCTCTGGACACCATAAACCGATCATGGATTTCAAGCGATCTCGTTTTGAGATCACCAAAGATCCGAAAGTCGAAAAGGCATAGTCCTTACTAGCAGAGCAGGCTAGAGAGGGTAAGTTTCTTAGTCATCACATTGTAATATTAAACTATTCGTATGGGAGTTGATTCCCAGTGAATGGGATTTTTTGTATGATCCATCCACCATAATTTTTGTTTTGTGAGGATCAAGGATATTATTCAGAGAAGAGCATTCCCAGCTTGTGAATTTATCACATCATTTTGGTATTATTATTCCCTCTATTTATAGCACAAAACTATCACAATTCACAAAGGACTCCTTGGAGTCGCTCAAACTTATCGCAAGGTCCAATGACTATCACCATAATAAGGAAATAGCTATAACCTTTGTTTAGAAAGATATACACCATTAAACTGGTGAACTGGAACACAGGTATACGCTCATCAAGGGAGATAGACTTAATAGAGTACCAAGCGGAAATATGAATATATTGTTGCCATAAAACTTTCAAATCTAATAGAGAAACCATTTCCTTGTGAGTAATACCAGGCCAACAAGGTTCTTTTTTCAACCATTCCAACTACATCACATTACCATACATAAGAAATACCATCATAACTAGAAAACCCTGAGATTCCACAAAAGCATCGGGCCACAAATGCCTTTAAAAGTAGCAACTTGCCCATCTAGGTTGTTCCACAATATAAGCAAATCAAGCTCAGCTGAATCAAGCACGGCCTCGTCCTCCACCTGAAAGCAAAACCAGATAATACCATTGAGTTAGTTTGGAGTCCTACAAGGTATCAAATCAAACTTCTCATTTTCTCTCAACAGCCACCAAAATTAAGAATCTTTTTCTACTTGATGGAACTAAGTAGGATGGGTTAACAAGTTTACCTCTTCCACCGGCCTTTCCACCTGGTCCACCTCTGCCTCGACCTCCACCAACACCCTTAGCACCATCATCCAGGCCACGTCCAATGCCTTTTGGCTGTCGTCCACCAGGAGCATCCCCTCTTCCTCTTCCACGCCCTACTCCAGGTGGTTTCCTATCTGGAGAAGTTTATTAAAGCACATAACGTTAGAGCAATTTCTACTCATCTCAATGAACAAAAGCTCGAGTATAATATAAGTAGAGACATATAAAGAACAACACACACTTTACCACCCTTGATTAGGGGAGGAGCAGAAAAAAGAGCCACTTCCAAGCTCACAAATAATTATCAAGATAACTAACCCAACCCCAGTTTAAAAGAGTTCACTATACCTGTTCTCTTGGTTTCTTCCTGGACCTTGTCAATTACCTGATATACAAAGGCAACAGCACTAGATTAGACCCTATTGTAAAGCAATGGTACTGAAATCAGACCAAACAAAGGAATGCTTAAATGACAAGTCCTACAGCCCTATTACAACTGAAGACACCGGAACTCAAGTATTAAAAACAAGCCAGACCAAAAATGTTGCATTGAGTACTAACTACTTTGAGAATTGCATCGTCAACTTTATGAAGGTAACTACTTCGACATAAATCTATCATAGCTTTACTATCATGATAAGATGAGACAATATGGCAACCATGAACCAAATTAAAAGTCTGCTTATGGATAGAAAATGATATAACCTCCGTGGAAAGGACAAAGTAAAATCTTAATCCCAAAAGCATACCTCATCAGGAACTCGCAGATACTTAATAGTATTCCCACGGATGTAGCACTCAGGCATCCTCCAAAACCTGTCTCCATCCTACAAAGTAGCATAACAACACTCGTATAAGTACATACACAAGAATCTTATCCCAAATCCAGCTTTAAAGAGACTCTCACTTTGGAAGTGCAGATGACTTCTCGAAGATGGATGTTCATCCAAGTATCACAGTTCACCAAATGCCCATTGTAAGTCTCCCCATTCTTAAGCTCCACCAACTGTTCAAGCACGCAAATCATAAATCTGATGGAACACCAAACCAAAACATGAAGATGCATTGACCAGTAATTCTCAACCCAAATAAATTACACCAAAGAACCAAGATCTTACCATGGGGTGCCCTTGGGCAGTCTTGAGCAGAGAAAGCGGAAGCTGCAATAGCCAAAAATTTAACAGTCAAAATCAAAATCCCAAACCCTAAATCATGCACACATCCTTTCAGCTCCAAAAGCGAAATTCAAGAGCTATTTCGGTTTGCAGTTGCTAAATATTCATAAACTACAAAGAGACGGTAGCAGAAATTATCTGAGAAGAGGAACGTACCATGGTTTAGGGTTTTGGAGCTCGCCGCGAAAAGCACAAGTTACCCTGAAAGGTATCGACCGGGGTTCTGTTTACTGTTTAGTCTTTACAAAGTTAAAATACTAGGAGTGACGCTTTGGACAATTATTGAGGCATTTTATTAATAAATAAATAAAAAATTAAATTTTATTTTCTTCATGGCGGTTCAAATTAGATGGTTCATAGGCCGGTTTGGTGCAGTTGGGTTTTTAAGCAAAAATTGACTTATACTTATAAGTATAAGGTGGGTGAGAGTAAATTCATAGAAAATGATCCATACTCTTTTAAAAAGCTACTGACATATTGTGTTACCAAACATAAAACTGACTTATACTTATAAGCAGAGGAGTTTACAAGCTCTCCCAAACGCACCCTTAGTTCTTACTCCACACAAATAAAACCAACTAACTTCATAATACAAAATTTATCGTCTTCTAAACCATGTCTTCAGTGGACATATCAGCATGTTTAATGTCTAGTTTTTGATTTTCTAAATTCCATTTGATAGATTACTTGAGTCTAATTTTCTTTTATTTCTGAAAGATAAAAAGAAAATGTTTTATGAGATTCGTCAACTCAAGAAATTATTTGAGAGAGGAAAGATTTTGATGAAAATTAGAACACGGTATTTTAGTCGAAAAACGTGATCTTATAATTTCTTTCAGAACAAATGAAAACCTGTAGTTAAGGAAAATTGCCAGAAGAGTTGAACGTTCCCGGAATCAAAATTGAATGACAAGACCATACAAATTCCAACCCCTAACTTTAACTAAGGTACATGGTCAAAAGTCAAAACATTCACAGAGGACCTGCCCAAGTATCTCAGCCCTACCCCAAGATAAAATATGTACACCGATTGCCCAGACTCCCCCTTCCATCATAAACTTGTGAGATCGAATGATAATTTAGGCGCCATCAAGACTCTGCATCATCGTTTTCTTCAGACCTGTGTATGGTCTTCAAGTCGATCAAATGTCGCATGGTTGGCCTGCCATGAGGACAATTCCAAGGAGACCTCAGACCAGCCAGATTCTCCAGAATCTGAAACAGTCGATACTAACGTCAGCATTTTGTATACAGATGAAAATGACAACTTCCCCCAAGAATGTGAGGACCAGATAGATAACAGAACTAGAAAGACCATTGATGAGAACTTTAGCATTTAAGAAACAAGGTTCAATATGCAACAAAAACATGAAGTTAATTTTAAATAACCAAAGATTCTGGTTACCAAGAAGGGTTGGAAGGGAAGGGGTGCTTGGGTATCAGGTGGAGGATCATAACAAATACAAAGTTATGAGATGTGATTACCTTCCGCATCTCATTTCTTCCAAGGGCATCTCCAATCATAACAGATGATCTGCATGCACGTGATGCGAGCATTGCACGAACTCTAGAAGGACAAACAGAATCAACAGTGTCCATCTTATAACTACCGATGATTGAGCATTCCCCATGACTATCAGCAAGAGTGGATATCAAGTCCTTAACATCTGTGCAAACAAGCAATAAGTTACTGTCTGAGGAAAGAGCATGCTGACTTTTGAATTTAATATAACTTGTAATCATACAAAATGTAAAGGCATAATAAGGACGTCTGATGTGAACATGGACATTCAAATCCATTTAGAGCTGAACTCATTGAGTACTTATCACTCTCCAATTAACAACATGCACTATTTTTAAAACAAACCTCGTACCTTCTACTCCAAAAGTTATGTTTTTGCTGAATGGTACAGCTTTCAATTTAAAATGGTGACCAGGTGGAGCATGTGGATCCTCTTCCAAAGAAAATCCATTTTTCCTGAGATTGGAAACAATCCACATAATCATCAGAAACATAATTATTGATGAATAAATATGTTATAAATGAAACTAGTCAAACTCAGTTTTCACCTGATTATGTCTATGTGCATTGAAGCAACAACTTCTTCCTCAGGAGATAACTCCAACCTCAATGGCCTATGTAATCAAAGAAGTAAACTTTCAGAACTCGATATTTGATTTAGCAAGGGGTACAAAAAAATTCTGCACGGAGAAGACCATCAAGGTTTTAGCTAATTTTCATACGCCTACGCCGTCCTTTCTTTTCCCACAAGTCTAAACTATTCAATGAATCCAAAAGAATATACAATTTGGAAGTGTTACTAATGTGATGCTGCTAAACCACCAGAACTTGAATGTCATATGCTATAGACTAGGTGATGGACATGAAGTTTCTAGCATAGTTTTGGCAGAGAAGAAGTATATATAGGGTCCTCTACTAGTAACTGTAAAAAAAAATAGAACACTGCAATGATAATACATTTTAATTAATATCGATATTTCTAATACAGCTAATTGAAAACCATAACTCACCTAAGCAAAGGCTGTAGGTTTAAGATGGTAGATTGTGACAGATGCTCAAAATTGTACTTCTCATCAGCTGCATGCTGGAAACAGAAAATACTTGTATCAAAAAGGTACCACAGGTTTATATATGTGAATGCAGAGGATATAAAAAAAAAAAAAAAAAATTGAGATACCAATAGAAAACTTAATGATAACTTGAGAAGCATGGCTACAAAATTACCTGATCTACAATAAATAAATCTTGATCACAGGTTTATATATGTGAATGCAGAGGATATAAAAAAAAAAAGAATTGAGATACCAATAGAAAACTTAATGATAACTTGAGAAGCATGGCTACAAAATTACCTGATCTACAATAAATAAATCTTGATCTAACTTTCCGATGATGAAGCCAAGATTGAATTGCCCAATCACCTAACAGAGTCAATTCATACGCAGTATATTAGCAATGGGTAGAGTTTACGATATTTAGTAAAAAGAAAATGAATAAATAAGTCAATCATAATAATAAATATAATATAATATATAAATAAAATATATAAACACATTACACAAACAGTTTTATCAAGAAACCAAAAGTACTGCAACAAAAAGAGTCAACACAAGCACCAACCTTCATTCTACCAAAATCTTCCTTTCTGAATAGTCTTTCCAACTCTGTGGTAGCTGCAGCTAAGGCCCTTGCTTTGCGCTCCTCATTTTCTGGTTGAGAAAGCTCCAGTGTTGCAGCTGTATAGCACCTGCTAGTGACTAGAAATATCAGTACCATATAATAGCAGATTGTAGTGCTAGATTGCAGAAGAAGTTAAGGCTCTAAAACCTTTGTGCTTTCACTCCGGGTGTGCTTGTTTGCAATCTAGAAAATATTTGCTGCCTCCTTGTCTTTAGGTCTTCGAAACTAAATCTCAAGGTTGAACACATTATTATATCAGAAGAAGGCTTTGGAGTACTCGACAATACACAAGAGGAAGGTGATGCAGCTGGAAGATCTTCAGACAAATTTATATCCCTGCTAGGTGAAACAGTTGGTATCATATCAACAAGAGGTACTGTTTTCTGCTGAGCCTGTAAATCCTGTAACGAAATAGTCAAACTGAGCACAAAAATTTCACCATCTGGGGTTAATAAATGTCATGCACAACAGTGTCCTGATGAAGATACTAAACTGGTTCCACCTTAAGAAAGTGGAACCAAAAACAATTAATCTGCAGTGTTCTCAGTGTCAGTAATTTCAAACTACATGGCTAGAACATTGCTTCTTAAGCAGCAGAACATGAAAGTAACTCAAGAGTGTATCAATAAGAGATGCTCCTCAAGTTTAGAACAAGTAAAGAAACTCAATGTTCCTTGAGCAAGTCATTAGTCTTCTTTCTTTTGTAGTTTGTTTAAATAGACTTTGAGTTATGTTCTACTAATGTGTCATTTTTTACAATATAGATATATGCCATGAGGCCCATAATTATATAAATTGCGGTGCTTCCTGTTCTGTCATATCTACAAAATAAACCTTTCCTGTATGATGTATAATAACACTAAAGATAATATCACAAAAGGCCATATAATTCAAGAAATTTGAACCATAAAACATCAGACATGATTTCCTTAACTTTCAATTATGTAAGCATCTAACAAGTATGTCAATGGTTAAGCTCAAATCAACCAAAATCAGAAGAAGAAAAAAGGTAGAAAGTCACTTACTTCTCCAAGTTCTTCACCCTCAATCTTGCCTCCAGGAGAAACTGGAACTTTAATTTTGTTGAGGATCCTGTCTGCTCTAAAATACTTGGATGGTTCATTCTCATGAACTTCAGCAGAATTATCAACTTCAGTACAATTAGCAATCAGGTGATCACTAAGTGGGGGTTTTGAAACTGCATCAAACAAACCATTCTTGGATTCACAATGAAGACTTTGGTTCCTTAGGACAGGCATTTCAGACAGGACTGAGCTAATACTATCATGCTTTCTTTTAGTTACAGTTACAAACTCATTAAGGGATGCTTGTACAGAGCTTGAGCGACCACGTGAATCTTCAGTTGCTGCAATTCGATTAGCTTTGATACTACTAAGATTCTTTGTCAATTGACTAGTTCCATGGACCTTCTTAATGTTGTGTACTCTTAAAGCAAAATCCTTCCTCGCTGAACTTTCATGGCTAAACCCTTCTTCACAATGAGTAGGTTCAGAATCAGTTTCCACAGCTCTCAGAGGGGCATCACTTTCTGGAGAGTGATTCTCAGGACTAATTTCTTTAGGTACAGAATCTATAGATGATTGTTCTAGATTCATATAAGACTTGTGACCAGGAAAACATAATTTAGACCTGCCTCCTTCCCTAGTAGGCTCCTCAGCTTTATCAACAGCACAAACTTCTTCAGGAGCATCATCATCATCCCTAGTTAATTGTTTATAAGACCTTTGATCAGGTGAACATAACTGGAAGCTGCCTGCTGCTTTGGCGGGCTCCTCGAAATTATTAACAGAGTAACGAGCATTACTATTCAAACGAGACCTGTGATCAGGAAAGCAGAATTCAGACCTGCCTCCTTCCCTAGTAGGCTCCTCAGCTTTATCAACAGCACAAACTTCTTCAGGAACATCATCATCATCATCATCATCATCATCATCATCATTCCTAGTTAATTGTTTATGGGACCTTTGATCAGGTGAACATAACTGAGACCTGCCTGCTTCTTTGGCGGGCTCCTCAAGTTTATTAACAGAGTAACGAGCATTACTACTGGAATATATCTGCTGCAGACCCTCCCTCAAGGCAACCAGTATGGAGCTCTCATCAGAAAAGAACACTTTCCTTTTATCAGGAGTAACATTGACATCACAAGCTCTTGTCGGAACAGTGAAATTCAATATGGCAATGGGATGCTGCTGCGAGTTTGCCCCTCTATACAACTCATTCACAAGCTTTGTAACTTTAGGCATATCCACAGGCCGACCATTCACGAAAAAGAACTGCCTATCTCCCATGTTCCGACCACTACCCTGCCCCAACTTGGAAAGAAAACCATCAACCTTGCAACTATCCGATACCGATATACTCACAGGCTCTAAACAGCTAAAAGTACTCATCCCAAACAATGTCACAATATTATCCTTAAGTGAACCACTTCCTTGCGTTTTAAGCACCACAGACTTTGCATTCCTACCTATGGCATTTGTGCACACTAACCGAACCCCTTTCGCAATAAGAGCATAGGCCTAAAATTCACACATCACACTAAATAATCCAAACCATGGCATTCAAATTTCGACAAAAACAAACCGAAAATCGGCAATAAGAAACTCACATTCAATAGAGAAACAAGCCTCCCATACTCCTTTCTTATGTTGCGACTGAACTCCTTGCACCTCACCGGTAAATTCACAAACAGATTCTTCACCGTCACGGTGGTCCCGACCTGCCGCGCAGTCTTCTTCTCCGTCACCAACACACCGGAATGGTCAAAAGTCAAGTGCGTGGCGACCTGCTCGTACTTGGTCCTGGTCTCCACAGTCAAGTTCCCCAAAGCGCACAGAGAGCTCAACGCCTCGCCGCGGAAGCCGAACGTCGTCAGAGACTGGAGGTCAGGGAATCCGGCGAGCTTCGAAGTGTGGTGCTTGAGCGCAAGGACCTTGAAGTTGCTCGGCGAAACGCCGCAGCCGTTGTCGATGACCTGGAACCACTCCTTGCCGTAGTCTTTGAGCGCGATTTCGATTGTGGTGGCGCCAGCGTCGAGGCTGTTCTCGACCAGCTCCTTGACGGCGGCGGAGAGGTCGAGGATGACTTGGCCGGCGCAGATTCGGTGGACGACGGACTTGTTTATGGGTTTTATAGATGGAGAATCGGACGGAGGATTTGTGGCCTCCATCGGAACCCTAATTGTGACTAGATGATACTGTAGTAAACGAGCTTCATGAAGTTGAGAGGGTCTAATCGTCTAGATGAGAGAGAGAGCCCTAATCCCAAATCCCTAGCTTCTAATTTTGCCGCCAAAAATGGAGAGGGAGCGGTTTAGGCAGGTGACGCACTTTAGACTACGGCAGAATTAAAACTATTTTAACCAGCGCGGGTAAAGCTGATTTACAGAGCTTCATGGTTGTTGAAATTACAATCCATTTTCAGTGAAGTATATCTATCTTTGGTCACTACTCAATTACAGTCCATTTGCGGAGTAATGACGAAATATATCACTTAATTACAATCCATTTGAAAATCTGTGCTATCTCTTTGGTCATTACTCAGTAAACGTATATGTACAGCTGCATGCTCTGTTTACTTTTAGGTTTTTTTCTTTCTTTTTCTTGTATAGAAGTTTCACATGTCTCTAACGATTCAATTTGTTTCAGAACAATATTTAGGAAGCTGAATACATATCATACATATATGGACGAAGATTGAGCTCTTGTTTAATTGTGGACAAATCTCAAAACTTCAAGTAAGAAAAAACTAATCACTAAATTCTAAGCAATCTCATTCTGCCACAGTTTAAAGCGAGTGAGTAACAAGAAATCCTCAGTACTCTTGTGTGAATTGACCAAAAAATAAATGACTTCTAGAGATGATAACAAATTTAAAATGTTACAAATATATGAAATATGTACATATTGTATTTTGGTGTATAGTGTTTGATGGAGCGGTTTTCTTCTTGAGATTAGACGTGAGGAGATATCGAGACTCTTGGAATAGGTCGTAGTTAAATCCTCTCAGTTCTTGTCGATTGTAGTTGTTAGTGTTTGATTAGGAGGAGTGTATGACATTTATGTTCACCACTTGATTACGGTTGTAATTTTGGTTTATTATATATATATATATATATATATATATTTTTTTTTTTTTTTTCTTTTTCAAAAAAATTAAAATAAAACTCACCTATGAGAAGTTCTTTATAACCTCCTTTTTATTGATAACTGGCAACTTAATCACCTTGCTCACAAGGTCAGCCATCTTATCTTGATTCTTATCAATCATAGACATGTCTTCATCAAAAGAAACACAACAATAATGTGATTAACAAAGCATATTACAATGAAACCCAAAATAGGAAAGCTCATAAACATACTAGAAATTTGTAATGTTACACCATGTTGTTGGTGTAATTGTGTATCCAATTTTAACACCGGTTACATAGTTTGTTGCAAGTTATCCAGTTCTGGTCCAAAGGTCACATCTGAACCATTAGGCCCTGCCTGGACTACTGCAGAGTATTTCCTAAATGATGAACTTTTAACGGTTAACTTCTACGAATTGAGTGAATTAATAACAAACTGATACGTAAATCAAACAAAATGCAAGTATAGAATCTTAGCCATCGAATTAGTGAGTACAATCTAAGTATATAATGTAACACTATCATCGGAAATAATAAAAAATTCTTCACATTTCAAACGGCAATCTAACCGACGAGGGGGCATCGGGGAAGAACAGATGGAGATTGAAAGTTTATAGCTAACAATGAACACTGCAAACTCGAGGAACCATGCAGTCCTGTGGCTTTTGCAACTCATCTTCAAATGCACTGTCCTACAGCTTTTTTATGGTTATAGTCCATAGAAGATCTGAATCAGATTGTACTGTTATTTTGTCTTCTTTGACCAGATTTGAAGTACTTATCAAACCACCAAACCTCATCTCTGTTTCATCTGAAAAAGAAAGTAGGCGACTGAAGTCCGTTATGAGAGATTTTACAAAGATGACCATGAATTAGGCCATTGAGAAATACTCACTCAGATCCCATTGAAGCCCGGTAGTTGTAGTACTCCCAGATGGAGTCCCGATGGGTACAAGTCCACAATGGGGACCTTCAACTGAAGGTTGAATATGGATCTCATGACGGTGTGTACATGGGAGAAGGTGGATGAGGCAATCATCAGAAAGAAGGATTATTCGAATGGTTGAGAATCGACACAACACGTTGATGTTTCCTATCTCGTGGTCAAACCTTCCACCGAGTGCTCCAGCAACCAGAATGCACAGCTGGTGTACACAAAGAAGACAATCAATTACCCCAAAAAACATCAGAAACGCATCCAATTTAGCAAACATCAACATCAACATCTGCCAACAATATTTCCAACTTCAATGCAAGGACAATGAAAGAGTGTAACTAACATTAGACTTGTCAAAGTTATGTGCCCAGTCACATATATACGCCACACACTTGTGAAGATCGGTTGTGTCCTGATCATCAGACTCGTCAACTATCTTGGTTCCCTGCAATGAGGGATTCAGGGATATACCAAATTAAGAAATCTTGATAAAACTTTATACCACCACAAGTATGCAAGCAAGATAAAGTAAAATGCATCAAAAAATTTCATGCCCTGAATATCCAGGTTGAATCAACAATGTCGACGTTATCGACCAATACAAGCTATATATATATATATATATATATATATATATATATATATATATATATATATTCAGAAGATAGAAGCTCAAAAGGGATGACTAACCATATTTGCATAAAACTCCAAGACTTCCTTTCTGATTGAATCCAAGTCACCTTTGATAACGTCAGGTTTGTACCTGTCACAATTACCAGCACCTAATATTAAATCAAATCATATCATCTTATTGCAATTTAAAAATAAATAAACAAATCATTTTTTTTTTTTAACCCAGAACTCATTGCAATTTATAAACTAATAAACAGATTCCGCAGCGTAATCATCCACCACACAATGATCCATTAGCAAAATTCCAGCAACGATTCAGTAGCTCAATTCTATAATTCAAAAACTGAGTAAACAAGCACGAATAGCTTCAAAACAAATCAAACAGAAAGTAGAGAACCTTTTGCGAACATCGGCGTCGTCTTCATGAGGCAAAAGCAGAGGCATGTCGTCATAAAGCCGATTCGCACCGCCGTCTGCACACAATCGCAGTTGTGCTGCTCTAAACAACACAGAAACCAATCAAAATCTGGAAAGAAAGAAAAAAAGGACCGAGCAAAAATGAAGGTACAGGATAACTACCGTGGCTCCACAGCCAAGGAGAGGACCTCAGGAGACTCTGGTTAAGCAGCACGAGTGCATACGTCAGAGATTGATGGGACGACGGCGGGAGGAGAAACGCGGATGAATGAGACATGAGCTCCATGAGCCTGCCGTTTACTGAGTCTGAGTGATTGATTTCAAGTTTGATGGAGAACAAAAGGTAGGACGGACCGACGGAGGGGCTTAATGGGAAGAGCACAACTAGGACAGGTAAGATTAACTAACTGTTCCCGGTAATTTTGAGTTAGTTACTTTCTATCATTGTTGACATCACTCACTCACAATTCTTCACATCCAAAGACAAAGTTGAAGCATCAGGAAGACATAACAAGCTCACAAACTTTGCGGTACACCATGCCAGATTACACAATGTCTCATTTCTATGTTTTTCTTCTTCTTCTTTTTTTTTTTTTTTTTTTTTTTTTAAAAAGAGGTGCCGGAAGAACCACAAGGAGACACGCAATGACCTATTTACCCGAAGTCCAGCACAGTGCCGCGCCAAAGACGCAGCGACACCCCCCCTCCGGGCTTGGAGTACACCAAATAGGTGGGCTTGCCCTCCCCGCATAGTCTTTTCCATACACAAGACTCGAACTTGAGACCTCTGCCTCAAGTCTCTCAACTTGCTTAAGGAGCACAGTCAACTTGCCAACTGAACCGGACCATGTGGATCATTCCTATGTTTTTCTTCGATAAAGAAGAAGAACGGAGTAGAACAATTTGATTCCAAATTGGCTAAAATATGACAGAAAGATCCACACGCATCACCCAAAAAAACACTTCTACAATTTAGACTAACGAAAATTGTTCATTAATAAATTAGTATATACAGGGAAAAAGGCCCAAGAGAAATGACAAAGACTAGTCAGCTATCTGAATATGAAATTCCTATAAAGTTGATGTAATTCAATTTATAGAGAGGGGGAAGAGGAGAAAAACCTATATTTATCATACAAATGGGGACATAACCCTCATCTAAGGGATTGCCAAGGATTGATTACATGTATTGCCGCGCTGGATAAAACACGGAATGAACAAAACAACGACTTCTTCTATACAACAACAAAAATATCTACTCTACATAAAATAGCTCAACGCTTTCTTCTTTCTTGATCCACCTTCTCCGTACAAGTCATTCCATTGGAGGAGCTCATTCATATTTGTCGACTCAGATGACACACTTGCACAGACCTGCATACCATTTCAATGTTTATACCAAAATGAGCAAAGAAAAGTTCAAATTTGTACTGAAAAAATCCAAAGTACATCCAATAATCCTTCAATTCCACACTCAGAAGAGACCATAATGCGCACACATTACATTACAGGCCGAAAATATTCGGATATTACATACTGCCCCCACAGTAACGATCAAGAATTCAAAATTTTAATCAAACTACTTACAAAGTAAGGAGATTTTTAAACAGTATTAATCACAACATACCTGTTCATGCGCATGTCTGAAATCCTCCATCTTCAAAGGGCGAATGTCAGCACTGCAATACAGCAATGGTAAAGCTCTGTTCTCCTCCAAAGCTAAACTTTTCTCCTGAGATAAGTTGGTAAATGAATGTGTATCATTACTTGCAAGCGGGGATCACATATTGTGTTATAAAACACTACTACCAGCCCACTAAAACAGTTCAATCCCAATTTAAAAAAGAGAGAGAGAAGACAAAACACAAGTAATAAAGAACAAAAATTATTTGACCATAGTTAAATAAAAGGAAATTCAAGAACATAAAGGTTAACAAAACCAACCTTCTTTTCTTTTTCTAAGATTTCCCTGATGGGACGGTGAGCTGCGGTAACACAAAGGTTCTGCAAAAAAAAAAAAAAAAAAGAACCACCTCATTAGATTCCAACAGAAGACATCGATACTGAAAGATAGAAGACTCTTGGAAACTTAATAGGCAACCTTTAGGTCACTTCCAGAATACCCATCCGTCATACTGGCAACTCCTTCCAAATCAACGTCAGGGTCTAAATCTTCTTTGGCTAATATGACTCTCAGTATCTTTTCTCTGTTTGGAGCATCTGGCAAGTTAACCATCAACCTGTGCATCATATTGTAGAAAGACGATTAATAAAACTTTATGACACAAGAACTGAAGGAAAAAGAATGAAACCATTATGTTACCTCCTTGGAAGCCTCCTAATCACAGCCTCATCAAGGTCAAAGGGCCTGTTAGTAGCAGCGAGTACCAATACACGCTCTTTATCCTTTGTACGTAGACCATCCCAATTCACCATGAACTCATTTTTCATTTTACGCATGGCCTCATGTTCCCCAGGATTTTCACGTCTTCCTAACATGCTGTCAACCTACAACAGTAGCCATAGAAGCGAGTTTACTGGCCGTCATCACCACCAAAAAAATAGTAATAAAGACTTCTACAGGAATATAGAGGAGTGTGGGTCCAACCATGCCAATGGATAAAAACAAAAAAATTAATAATATATAGATCTCTTAAAAATTGAGATAATTATCTTGCATGATAGTAAGAACTAGGAACTTCAAAACTAGCAAGCGCCTTCCAAATAGATGGGTTATAAGCCATCTTCCTCCCATCAGCTTGTAATAATTTTGGAAAAGATGGGTATAAGCCACCTTCAATTTTTATTCTTATTTTTTATAAAAGCATTTTTCTAACTGAGAAACTCAAAAACAAATGAAGAAAAGATAACAACTTAACAACGTGGCAAAACTAACCTCGTCCACAAATACAACACTAGGAGCAATTTTACTAGCTAAGGAGAACACTGCTTTAACGTACTTCTCTCCTTCCCCAAACCACTGCAACACAGATTAGAAATGTCATAATGATTCTTGAGATCTTATGAAATAAATGTCCAACTACCTCAATAGTTGGTAAATAGCAAGTCTACCTTTGAAGTAATACTTGACATTGATATGTTAATAAAGTTTGCACCAGCTTCAGTTGCAACAGCCTTTGCCAGCATAGTTTTCCCAGTACCAGGAGGACCAAACAGCAAGATTCCTTTGCATGGCTGCAGGGTAAAAACAATGATCAGAAAGCAAGAATATAATAGAGAATGTACCATGCTGTGGAGAAAAGATGAGCAGATATAAACAATAATAAAATTAAAAAAAGATGTTTTGACCTTAGTCAGCTGTCCTTTGCTAAACAGTTCAGGCCTCTGAAGAGGAAGCATCACCAACTCCTTCAGTGTATCCTTAACATTTTCCAAGGCCCCAATGTCATCAAAAGTGACCCCAATGTCACTTGGTGGAATAACATCAGCAAGAAGCTTTTTCTCAAACTCGTTTCCAGTGACCACATCCTGCAAACTCATGAAGTTAGGTCCGATACAAATGAAAGTAAAATAAACATTAGCATTTCCCTTAACAAGCAGAAAGCAAATTTCAAGAATCAAAGTTAACTAATATACAGACCTTCAGTGACTTCTTTGTGCTTTTGTTCTCACTTTGAATGCCCTGTAGAATGTCCAGTCCATATTTAAGACTGAAAAACAAAAAGATATCATTAGCAGAAGAGAGAATAGATAATGCACCGAGACTATAGACAACTGAAAAAAGTACAACCTTTCAGTAGAAATGACAAGTTTTCCATCTTTAACTTCAGCCTCAGAACAATGCATAGAGTGATAACTCAAAGCCCAGCCTATTACTTTCTCAACACCTACGCACAAAAAGCAAAAGATGGAGGGTAGAAACTTTTAGATATTCCAGCCATGATCATCTTCCAAATGTCCAGCACTAAAAAAAATCTGAGTAAAGATTACGCACTCTCAGTTGTAAGGGCAGGATCCTTAACGCTTAGACTTTCAAGGTCGGGGCAATCTAGATTAATCCGGTTAAGAACCTGAAAGCATTATGTCATTGTGAATAACAAGGACAGCTAGACAAACTAGAACACATTCATGGATAAACTAAGACAATTTATCTAAATGATTTGAACATATAGAATCAGAAATGTGAATAACAAGGACAGCTAGACAAACTAGAACACATTCATGGATAAACTAAAACAATTTATCTAAATGATTTGAACGTATAGAATCAGAAATTACATATTATTCATGCAGATACATATCAGAAATTACATGGGCAGAATCTTAACAGTTTGTGTTTGAACGCACAAAACTGTCTGTAACAGTTTGTGTTTGAATGACAAAAGGGTGTGTCGACACTACTAGTAGATTTCCTTTGTGAAAAAGGAAATAGATTCAACAATTTCAAGTTTGATCAAGTAAATTTATAACCGAAACAATTTTATCACAACAAAACCACCACCAGCAAAGAAATAAATAAAAATGAGATCAGATATACTCACTGTGCGAATGCTAACAATATTTGACTCTGCTTTCAGAGTTTCAACATCACGATCCAACTGCTGCTTCCAGTCCGAAAGTAAAGCTTCATCCTACCAGGAAAGACGAAAATATGCTACTTCACAAATATCAAAGTCTAATCAGCAAAATAAACATATAAGAGAGCGGCTAGTTACCTGAGGCAGCTGTATTGTCACCTTGTTCGGGAAAATCCGAGTAAGATTCTTCAGTGATTTTGGGGTTTCTTTGCTCCTATCTTGCAGCCTACCAAGGTTATCCTGATCACCAAAAACAAATGTTCACACTTTAATTCCTAAAGCAGTAGCACACCATGCAAATATATGCGAGCAACAAGTTAATCTTCCCCAGATAATCACAAAATTCCCAGTAAATATTATATTCCATACTGCTCAGCTGGAACTATCACGGATATCAAGGTAATCAGGGATGAACCTATCATTCGGGTAGATTAAAAAAAACTGAGAGAAAGAGAGAGAGAAAGCAGATAAAAATTGTAGATATCAAATAAAACACAAGAAATTATCTTGGGCACATCAGAAAATTGATACACTATGCCCAAATATCAGTCCACAGTCAAAACTAAATCAACATGATAACAGAATAATAACACAATGTAAAAATCAATCCTTCATGCCATATAAGCCAACAACAAAGAAGAAAAGGGAAAAGATAGGATCATACCGGAAAAGCAAGATCGAGCAAAGCTGTTTGGCTGAAACCGAACTTTGTAAACAGAAGACCACCAGGATGGGACTGAAAAATGTAATATAGTTTGATGAAACTGCATGTATACAGAGAGACTGCATGTGTGTGTGTAGAGAGAGAGAATTGCACTCAATTTCCTACCTTTTCCTTACGATTATCCAATTGAGTATGGGAGCCAATTATAACGACATTCTCTGGCAAACTTTCAAGCTTACTCTTGAAGTGGATTAATGCATCTGAATTACCTACCATTGCCTTCTCCACATCTTTCATGAACAATATTAGAGGCATACTTTTACTCTCATTTGATGCAACCTGCACAAGAGTGCGTACATGTTAATACCAAGAAACCAGCAACTATCGGGGTCGAAATCAATGTGATAAGTACCTCAAGAAGTTCATTAATAGCAAGCTTGTCAATATCATCGCCTCCCGAAACATCCATGCGAATTAAAAGATTAGCTGCACAATAAACCGAAATTAAAATAAATGCATATAATTTCGACCATAAACACGAATACGACAACAATATAAAGGACATGTCCTATAAGAAGATACAGTCTCAGAAAATCACCAGGACAGAAGAAACCACGATCTTCTTCGCAACGACCACCAAGATCATTGCCATCCGGGATAGTTTTCTCAAATCTAACACCAATTTTAGACGACCCATTATCTTCAAAAGGAAGAAGAACCCTGCCTTTGTAGCCATATTGTGGTCCCCTGCAAAAATTAAATACTTAATACACTGAATAAAAAAATGATGGCATCTGAAAAGTTGCACATGCACAATCCTCTTACTTCAGAAAATGATATATTTATATATATATATATATAGGCCCCTTCAACTAAGGGATCCCTTATTTTATCCATTTTAAGGGATCGATCATTTAACCTACTTTTCGATCACATATTAACATCTCCACCGTTCAACTTTCATGTTTATATGAGTAGATCATATCTGTAAATTTTCATTCAATTTGATAATCATTAGAGCATTCAAAATTGAAATATACAAATAAAAAGATGAACGGTTCAGCTTTGACAGATTTCATACGTCCATTGATTTCATCTAGTTAGATGCCTTAACAATCGCCATTTTGGCTAAAAATTTACATGAATGATCTATACATACAAACCTAGTAATTGAACAGTGAAGATGTTAAAATGTGATAAAAAAGTTGGTCTAATAACCGATCCCTTAAAATGGACAAAATAAGGGATCCCTTAGTGGAAGGGCTCTATATATATATACAAACCTAGTAATTGAACCGTGAAGATGTTAAAATGTGATAAAAAAGTTGGTCTAATAACCGATCCCTTAAAATGGACAAAATAAGAGATCTCTTAGTGGAAGGGCTCTATATATATATCCACATTTACAATGGTGTAAAAATAAATAAAATTTTATATCATTACGCATGAAAAGTACCTTAGAGGAGGATGATTAGGAGTATGCAGCGAAGAAAGCCCAGTACCAACAAATTTCACCTTATCACCTGCACATATCATAGACAGCTAAAGTATTATTCTATATAGCAGTGCGAGTATATACACAAACGATAGCCATATAAGGAACATAAATTTTATGGAAAATAGCATACCATGTTTAAATGTGATGCTTTTGGAGGATGCAGTGGATGTTTCCTGCTTTGGCAGAGCTTGTGAGCTTAGAGTGGATCCACCTGTTATTTCAGCATCAACACTGGAGGTTGGTTTTTTATGCTTTAATCCAGCAGCATATGCAGCTCGTTTAGAGAACATGGGACCTCTTTCTGCCCTAGCTGCTTCTTTAACAGAATCAGCATTCTGGGATGATGGTCCCTGGATTCATGTTAAGATCATATTCAAAAGAATCACATTCCACAATTAAAAATCTGATTACTAACATAATGAAGCAAAGACACTCAAAAAATATAAAATAAATAAATAAAAAAGTAATATACACTTGTAAAAAAAATGAAACTTAGTTAAGAGAAACAAATAATCAAATATGATATCAAAGAACATACACCAGGCATGACAAGAGATTCGACAATCAGCAATCTAGCACCAAAATGTTTAGCAAGTGCCTTTGCCAAAGTTTCCTGATATATCTCCGATCCTGCAAATGCAAAAATAACACATCAATAGGGTTTCATAAGAAAATGAGAAGAAAACTAGTCAAAGTACCAATATCAATAAACCAAAGAACTATGAAATGGAAAACGACCTGCAGGACCAGACAGTAGTATACGGGGGCTCCCAGTTGGCAGGTCTGAGGCATACTTCGCAAACTTATTACACTTCAAGTGAATGTGGATGGAAGCGATCAGAACATTTTTGGTTGTGTCACTGTATTGCAAAAGATATACTATATGAGTGATAAATAGATAATGCAACTATATAACTTCTCTACATGTGAAAGACACAAATATCAACATAGAAACAAAAAAAAAATCAATCAAGTCAAGTAGTAAACATCAATAATAGTGAATTGTTCACCTTAGGTAGTATGGGAAATTTTCAAATGTGACTCCAATATCACTAGGATTTAAAATTCCTTGTTGCAGTTTATCTCTAAATGCCTGTCGCCTAGTTGACAGCAAAATTGGAGGATCAAAATCCTGGAGGAGTTCTTTAATTTCTCTTGGCTGATTAAGAAACTTTGAAAGGGTCCCACTGAAATCAAATTTGGCACCAGAACCCAACATTCGAAGGAGAGGCCACCTAGCCCCAGAGGTCTTTCCTGTTTCAGTATCCGCGTCCAATACAAGGCTATCAAGATTGGGGTTTTCGTTGGCAGTGTCAGGGTATGAAACAATATCTTTGTCACCATCATTTATGTTAGTACTATCCTTCATCTCAGTGTCCGGAGAACGATCATCTGATCCTCCACAACCAGAAGGAGTAGAAGGCATATCAGCATCTTGTTGCAGATCGCCACTAGCTTTAGCAGATGCAGGAAGTAGTGACAAGTTAGTTGGCACATTTGACATAGATGCTAATATAGATGCCCCATCAACTGAGGGGTCCCTTGATCTTGCCTCAATATGTAATCCATTAACTGGAGAGCTCTGAGTCTCCAATATGCTAATTGAAGGAATGCCTTGAGCAGCAGCTATGTTACCGTTAGTGAGCTGCATGAATATCTGATCCACTGTCAAGGAATCAATTGAACATGAAAGAAGGTAAGGTGGTCGAGAAAACAATAAACATGAAGGTACACAGGAAAATTGAGACTCTGGTCGACCACAGAAGTAAATAAGTATGTCATAAATGCTGTATAATTCAACAAAAAGGATACATATGCATGTTTCCCGGATGAACCAAAGACAACCTCATCGCCTCCAATTAGAATAACCTTAGAATCTTGTTGACAAATCTTGCCATTGACATGAACATAACCCTTCACCCCAGTAATTTCCATTTCTGCAGTTGACGAACCTTCACCCAGCTATGAAACACATTATTATAAAAGAGTTGATGATATCAGAGCAGCAGCAAAAAGAAACTAAAAAAGGTTTTATGTACAAGTGGTATAAGAGGCGGTACCTTAAGTTTACAGAGTGTAGTACTAACTGATGGATCTTTAAGACATAAATTACATTCACGGCTTTGACCAACAGTGAAAGTATCACATAGATACTGATGCGGGTTCTGGCAATGATTAAGACAATTAGTCAAAAATGTTAATGTCAAATGAGAGCAAGCATCATATTTTAGCATAAATATATTGTCCTAATCACATCAGTGGCAAAGAAACAAACAAATAAAGATCATTAAGTTTACTTATTTGGTGATTAGATGTTAAATACATAAGCTTTTTATTTAATATGAGCTTAGATGTATTTCATGTTACGTAGTAGGAGCAAAAATACAAAGACAATAAATCAATCACTTCTGAATTCATTAAACCTTTATAAAATTAAAAGAACTCATTACACTTTACTCTCATCAGATGGCATCATGCCATTCCGTCAACGCGACATAGGTTTAATCACTCATAATGAAGAAAGCGCAAAAACAAAAGGCATCATCAACAACAATCCCTTGTAAATAGATTTCCTTTGATGAGAAAACATTGACACCATAAGCCTCAGCCAGATACTTCCAAGCATACAAGGTTATACAAGACTCTTAAGCATTTCAAATTCAAATCTTGTGTGAGTGCATGGATAGACAGAGAAATGGTGGTACATCACAAGCCACTTCAAACACTCATGGGACCCTCTCTCTCTCTCTACACTATGATAGTCTGTAAAACACTTGAACCCTGACAGCTCTGCCCTCAACCATATAAAACTTATCAACTCACCCAGCTACCCTTTGTAAAAGAAAATCATTGCATGCTGAGTGTTCTGCATTTTTAAGTCTAGAGATGTGAGGTGTATCGCAAACTTTGTTCTGTACTTGACAAAACCTAACAGTTTAAACCTTAAAATAACCTAATGCCAAAACAAACTCCTAAACTCAGAACCTACAAGTCTACAACTATGCTCAAATGCACTCCGAAGTTAGTATAAAGAACATATCTTTAGACATTGTAACACAACGTGTGCATACTTCTCT
Organism: Potentilla sterilis; assembly: GCA_963682095.1. Classification (NCBI taxonomy): domain Eukaryota; kingdom Viridiplantae; phylum Streptophyta; class Magnoliopsida; order Rosales; family Rosaceae; genus Potentilla; species Potentilla sterilis. The sequence continues at coordinate 9,549,771 of OY821757.1, forward strand.
TTCAGGTTGTACAGCCACAGGCCCCACTATGTTTGATTAGTGGACATTCAACAGTGGAGTGACAAGTAAGAAAACGCACCTTAGAGCACTGTGAAATCAGCTGTCCCCACGCCAGTTTCTGATTCGATTTCACACTCCTCTTCGGAACTTTCTTACTCCTCTTCAGCCCAGAACGCATTGCATTCTCACCTGAAAAACAAAACCCCACAACCAAAAATTTAAAAATTCAAACTTTCAAACCCAAAACCTCTAACACAGCCAAAAAAAAAAAACAAAACTTTCAAATTAGGATTAGTCCAAGATTCGAAAAGCAAGAGTCTTACTCAAAGGCTGTGGCAACTCCACAGCGGCGGCGGCCTCGGTTTCGGCCACGTCATCAGGGGTCCTCTCCGCCGCATCAGAGCCGTTAACGGCCTTCAAAGAATCAGCTGTCTGCGGATCAGGGGATCGCAGCTCGAGGTCCGGTGATTGCGACTCAGATTCCTTTATCGGACCCAGAGGCTCCGCCGGAGTCCCGCTCCGAACGCTGTTGTTGGATGACGAAGCATCAGAGGCCTGAAAAGGGTTTAATTTTCACCAATTCAATTCAAAAGAACAGACATTTTTAAAAAACCCAGAAACCAAAAACCCATAAAGATCAAAACTTTGAAGACAAAACCGCACATGCAATGAAGAAAATTGAAAACCAAAGTCTGAATTGGGAATTTAGGGCTGAATTGGGAATCAACAAAGTCTGTACCTTTGAGCGTTTGGGATTGGAGGGAGGGGAGGCGGATAGGGCGCGTTTGGAGGAGGAGCTCCGTCTGGTTTCGACCATGGTGGGGTTGGTCTTCTTCTTCGTCTCTGATCCAAACAAGGTATTGGGTGCAGAGAGAAATAAAGAGAGAGAGAGAGAGAGAGGAATGAAATGATTGAAGGAGATGAAGCTATATCAATCAAAATGGTTTTTATTTTGGTGTGTATGTTATGTTTTTTTCTTTTTTGACCTTTTATATGGTTTTTGGGTCTTTTGGAGCAAAAAAGGGAGAAAATTGGGAGTGAGGCGGTGGAGGAAATGGTTTGGTTTGAGACTTTTAGTTGGGAAATTACTGTGATTTTTCTAATTCCAAATGTGCTAGATTTAGATTAAATTTTTTCTTTATTTTCATAATTGTAGACAGATATTTATCGGAAAATAGGAGGGTTTTGGATTTCCGGACGTTTTGGAGACTTGCATTTGAAATGTGATGGGATTCTGTATTGATGGATAATCTATATGTTCGTCTGAGAAAAGTTTGCATGTCTTGCGTGGAATTGTTGAAACATGGTTGAAAAAAATTAAAACATCATAAGGCTATTTCCTTTTTTGTTAATATGACAAATTCAAGCAAGCATATCTGTTATTCAGTTGGTAGGTAATGCATAGGATTTCAGGTCAAAAAAGAACACAGTGTATAGAGTGGCATGATTTTCTTTCTCTAAACGAGTATATAAATTGGTTGTGGTTGAGTTAGTTTTGATGAGGTGAATATCACAAAGAAATATCAGAAATAACAGTTTGAGAATAATAAATTTAGATAAATGTATGTCTCAAATATTGGATGTGTAAGTTTTGCAATGAGTGGCTCGATTTTAAACAAAGAGAAAGCAGATTTTTTTAATTTGAAAATTATAGCACCGATACGGACCAATAATTGTTTTATATCACGAATCGTAAAAAGAAATGTATAATAATTTTGCAGAATCATATAACAGTAGAATTCAATTATTGAAAAACAAAAGCGAGATTTCTCGTTAATTGACAATGAACGTTTTACACTTTTCAATCAATTGACAAATAAATTATATGTCGAACTATTCTTATAAAGTTTTATATTTTGAGGACCGTAGACTCAACTAACAAAAAAAGAAATGAGACATTTTAAATCAACTGTATCAATACAGAACAACTATCATCTTACATTGTGAATTCCGTGGGTTGTATTGTAAGACATAACGTCTATCTTTCATTATTCTAAAAATAACGTCACTTTCATATAAAAAACTTTGCACGTCAAATTTGTGATCAATGATCGAGCACAAACAGCTTAAAGATGTATCTGCCCACGACCAATAACAATTTCACGCCTATACTTTGTTTTTGGGTTAAAGTTCGATGGTATGGTTTTGCATACAACATGTTAGGATTGTGAGCGATACTACTGCTATAGCATGCATGCATGTTTTGATGTCGCTTCTTGTGATGCGAAATTAGCCTAACTGCATTATACATGGGGTTCAAAACTTCAAATCAATTAATCCATATGCAGCTCATTAGAGATGAACTGATAAAGGCTCATGACCAAATGCACATGAATCGAAACAGATGCAGTGTTCCTCTACCAAGAACAACGACAGAAAGAAGAATGATTGTGTATATATGTTGTGATTTAATCAGAAAAATACGCGTCTGGCTGTGTGAGGTTCTATGTTTTTGATCAATTACGTTTGTTAATGATTGGCAAAAACAAGAAACTAGAAATTAGTAGACACTGGTAGTGAGGAGTCAAATCATCTCCTGCCTCCATCTTCTACCAAATTTGATTCACTAATGTATAGGTTGAGGGGAAGAGCATGTAGTTATACCACTAAACTAATAATCGTGGAAAAGAATGCCAATTAGCTTGATCGAGCATGGCAAGTTATAAAGATAAACACACAACATTGAAAAATAACTTTTAAGCGTATGAATTGCGACATCATACGTAGAAATGAAATAAGTTATACTTGACAATCCGGACAACGCACTAATTAGTAAAGCGTGCTTAGTAGTGCTATAGTTAGTTCTTGTTCGAAGGAGGATTTTTGCATATAGGGCAAATATTATTTATCGCTTCTCTTAATCTCTTTAGCTCGGTTATGTACACTGATAACTTGCGTGATGATAACATTATATAGTGACAAAAGAAATGTCACTTGCGATCTGAATTTTGATTTGGTACTTTTGTTGAAGGGACAAAAAAATAATTGAAATCATAAGAAACAAACTTTGGTTGAAGGAAGTACTTCCTTCTCTGCTCAATCTCCAACAGAATGTGAGAAACAAACCTCCCCAACGAGCAAAAACACGAACACCTCACCATCTGAGAAAGTTTGATGAACACTGACAAGATTGATAATTCTGCTATCCAATAAGAGAAAGTGAATGGGCCAAGCCCAACCCTATAATCCAGTAACCTCTTCTTCAAGCAATGACGGTATTTTTGTACTGTAGAATCTCTACTGGGTATTCTCTGCAACTCAAGAGTCTCAGATTACGAGTGGAAGATAATTTTCTCTAATTTTCTGACTAAGACTATCGAATTAGTCCAGAAATTAGTCTAACTCGATGTGTGGAAGATAATTCTACACCCTAATCAAATCCCAGAAGCTACAGAGTTGTTTTGAGCCATCGGATTGAGATGAGAAATGAGAGGGTGTAATTGGTAACACGTATGATACAGTGACAGAAGCAGAAGCAAACGAACAAGCTTCCAGAAAAGAAAGCCAGTTCTCAACCGTATCTTTCGAATGGGAACAAATAAGTAAGTTTAGCAGACGCAGCTTCAAGTAGGTATGACAAGAACAAGGAGATCCCGACCTACTGTAACTATTTCCGGGTTGTTCGGTCTAAATGTTCTTATACTCATGTAGATATTTTGCAAGTCTTTTACAGTTTGGTTTACCACCTTGAGTTGGATTTACAGTTTGCTTCTTTTCGTGTTTGGTTAGTCAACGTTATTCTGAAATTCTACCACAACTCGATTTGGTATCACCTGAACAAAACCTGAAATTTTAATAAATTTTTTGATAATATCAAGTTACATAAACTCTTATTCATACTAGATGCAATTGAAATAAAAATTTATTGTATTCGAGAACTGTTTAAATCATCAGTGCAATCGATCGAATTCACAACAAAATTAGTTTACAAAACAACACATTTGATGATAATGTTCTACAAATGACCAAAACAAAAAACTCGACATGTATTATAAGAGCGTTTAACTCCTATAAACATTATACATATGCTCGTGATATAGTCAATACTTAACTTGGGACGATACTAATTTATTGTAAATGAATTAAATTTTGAGTGACATACAGTACTAATCAATTTTGCTATAAAAATGGTACACAATATAGTGATTGGAAATTAGGTCAGGATGGGAAGGAGAAAAAGAAAAAGATGATCCGTAGAAATAGAAAAAAGAAAAAGAAAGAAAAATGGGAAAGGGGCAATTACGTAAATAGATGAGTGGAACGAACATCGAATAGAACAGCCTCAGCCTCAGCCACAGTGGAGACGGAGCAGACCCGCCTCTAAAACCAAACCCGTGAGGGTCTCTAAAAACCTTATCCCCTTACCATTCCAATTCCCAGAAACCCAATCCAAAACCCTATCTATCCTCAAAAACCTAAACCAGACCTCACTCTTCCTCCTCCTCCTCCACCAATGGACTCCCCCAAGCTCACCTCCCACTCTTCTCCTTCCTCAACTTCATCTGCTTCTTCCGACTCTGAAAATTTTACCTCTGTTTTGAATGACGAAACTAATCCCCGGCCAGGTCTAAACTCCGACACGGAGGAGGGATTCGTCAGTGGGGAGGAGGATTTCGATTCTGGTCTCGATAGGGCGTTTGTGAGAGGAGACCAAACCCTAGCGCCTGAGGAAGTAGGTGAGAATAGTAACGGTGTTAAGCTTGTGAGCTCGTCCGACTTTTTTCTGAGGCCGATTGCCAAGGTCTCGTGGGATAGTGATGATGAAGTAGAAGAGGATTCGAAAGCCGAGGTGGAGAAGGGGTTGAGTTACAGTGAGAATGGTGACTCGGTTGTGGATGCTGTGCAGGTTGATTTGACACACACCGGTGCGGCGGTTGTGGTGAAGATTGAGGAGTCCAAAGATTCAGAGGTGGTTGTTGCTGAACCAGAACCAGAACCAGCGGTTGATAAGTTGGTTGAAGAACATGGTGTTGATACCACCGACTCAGCTGTACGTGTTGATTTGACATATACTGGGGCGGCTGTTGTTGGTGATGTGGAGAAGATTGACGAGTCTGAGATAAAAGGGTTGGAGGTCCCTGCAGCCGTGAGCTTGGAGAATGGATTTGAGCAAATTGGCCGTGATGTTGAATTGCCAAATGATTCAAATGTGGTGGATGTGGATTCAGAGTCTGGAAAAGCGGTTGTTGCTCACCCAGCAGATGATAAGTTGGTTGAAGAACATGGTGTTGACTCAGTTGTGGGGTCTGTCCATGTTGATTCGACACATACAGGGGCAGCTGTTGTTGGTGATGTAGAGAAGATTGAGGAGTCTGAGATAAAAGGGTTGGAGGTTCCAACAGGCCTGAGCTTGGAGAATGGATATGATCAAATTAGCCGTGATGTTGAATTGCCGTCCGAGTCTGACAAAGTGTTTGCTGCTGATTCGGGGAATGTGGAGCAGAAAACTGTTGTTGAAAAGAGAGAGGAAAAAGAAGTTGAACTGAAGTCTAATTCTGCAACTGGACAGGAAGAACCCACAACCGAGATAGGTGCTGCTGAAGTAAAAGTAGTGTCAGATGAAACCCAATCTGTGAACCATGTTGCTGATGATGGTGTACTGAATGCCCCTGAGAGTGTTGAAAAGAGTGCAAGTGACCAAGAAATAAGCCTAGAAGAGGAAGAGGAGAAACATTCTCTCGATGAAAGAGGCATTGAATCTTTGGAACCAAGTCCCATTTCACATCAAGAGATAAGTGTTGAAGCTGAGGAGGTTGACGATGATGATGAGGATAAGGACGATGAAGGGGAAAATGACGGTATGATATTTGGGAGCTCTGCAGCTGCTAAACAATTTTTGGAAGAGTTGGAACGAGAATCGGGTTCTGGTACTTACTCGGGTGCAGAGAGTTATGGTGAACGATCTCTGAGTTATCGTGATGATTCTCAGAGAGTTGATGGGCAGATTGTGACAGATTCGGATGAAGAAGTGGATACTGATGAAGAAGGGGGTGGAAAAGAGTTATTTGATTCTGCTGCATTGGCAGCTCTCCTGAAAGCAGCAACAGGTGGTGCTGCATCAGATGGTGGCAGTGTCACATTTACCTCCCCAGATGGATCCAGGCTTTTCTCTGTTGAGCGTCCTGCTGGTTTGGGAAGCTCAATTCGACCAATGAGACCTGGTGCACGACCAAACCCAACTGCTCTATTTTCCAATGCTACAGTTGGGGAAGATACTGACAACAGCTTGACTGAAGAAGAGAAAACAAAACTGGAAAAGTTTCAGCAGATTAGGGTTAAGTTCTTAAGGCTTGTTCAGAGATTAGGTGTTTCTACAGAAGATTCAATAGCGAAGCAGGTTCTGTACCGCCTAGCTCTTGTTTCAGGGAGGCAAAGTAGTCGTGAGTTTAGCCTTGAAGCTGCAAAGACAACAGCGCTCGAGCTTGAGGCAGATGGTAAAGATGATTTTGACTTTTCCTTGAACATACTGGTTCTTGGGAAAACAGGCGTGGGGAAGAGTGCTACCATTAATTCTATTTTTGGTGAAGAAAAGACTCCAATTTATGCCTTTGGACCAGCAACAACCACTGTGAAAGAAATTGTTGGAGTTGTGGATGGAATCAAGATTAGGGTTTTTGATACACCAGGTCTTAAATCTGCTGCGATGGAACAGAATGTGAACCGCAAAATTTTATCTTCTGTGCAGAAGTTCACAAAAAAATGCCCCCCAGATATTGTCCTCTATGTGGATCGTTTGGACACACAGAGTAGAGATCTCAATGATGTGCCGGTATTAAGATCAATTACTAGTGCTTTTGGCCCTTCAATTTGGCGAAGTACTATTGTCACTCTAACCCATGCTGCATCTGCTCCTCCTGATGGACCATCAGGTTCTCCTCTTAATTATGAGTTGTTTGTTGCTCAGAGGTCACAGATCCTCCAGCAGACCATTGGACAGGCTATGGGGGATATAAGGTTTTCAAATCCAAATATGATGAGTCCAATATCTCTTGTAGAGAACCACCCATCTTGTCGAAAGAACAGAGAAGGTGAGAAAGTGCTCCCCAATGGTCAAAGTTGGAGACCTCAGCTATTGCTCTTGAGCTCCTCTATGAAGGTCTTAGCTGAGGCCACTAATCTCTCAAAGCCTGCAGAACCATTTGATCACCGGAAGCTATTTGGTTTCCGCACCCGTTCAGCTCCTCTCCCATACTTGTTGTCTTGGCTGCTGCAGTCTCGTACGCATCCAAAGCTCTCTGGTGATCAAGGTGGTGAGAATGCTGACTCAGATATTGACTTGGCTGACTTGTCGGATTCTGATAATGAGGAAGAGGAGGATGAGTATGATCAGCTTCCATCATTTAAGCCTCTCAAGAAATCTCAGATTGCTAAGCTTAGCAAAGAGCAGAAGAAGGCATACCTTGAGGAGTATGATTACAGGGTTAAGCTCCTCCAGAAGAAAATGTGGAGAGAAGAGTTGAAAAGGATGAAAGAAATGAAGAAGGGTAATAAGCCTAGTGCAGAAGAGTATGGTTATCTGGGTGAAGAGGATCCGGAAAATGGTGCCCCAGCAGCTGTGCCAGTTGCATTACCTGATATGAATCTGCCGCCTTCTTTTGATAGTGATAATCCAGCTTACAGGTACCGCTTCTTGGAGCCAACTTCTCAGTTCTTGGCTAGGCCGGTATTGGATGCTCAAGGTTGGGACCATGACTGTGGGTATGATGGTGTCAATCTTGAATTCAGTCAAGACATAGTTAAAACTTTTCCGGCTACTGTTGCTGTTCAAGTTACAAAGGACAAGAAGGAGTTTAATCTCCATTTGGATTCTTCAGTTGCTGCTAAGCATGGGGAGAATGGATCAAGTATGGCAGGTTTTGACATTCAAAACATTGGAAAGCAACTTGCTTACATTGTCAGAGGAGAAACCAAATGGAAAAATTTGAAGAAGAACAAGACTACTGCTGGAGTTTCCATGACATTTCTGGGTGAAAATGTATCCACTGGAGTCAAACTTGAGGATCAGATTGCCATTGGCAAGCGCCTGGTATTGGTGGGTAGTGCTGGAACTGTCAGATCTCAGGGTGACTCGGCATATGGAGCCAATTTAGAGGTGCGGTTGAGGGAAGCAGATTTTCCAATTGGCCAGGATCAATCAACATTGGGTCTGTCTCTGGTGAAGTGGAGGGGTGACTTGGCCCTGGGGGCAAATTTGCAGTCTCAGTTATCCCTTGGACGAGACTACAAGATAGCTTTTCGTGCAGGATTGAACAACAAGCGCAGTGGACAGATCTCAATTAGAACAAGCAGCTCTGAACAACTTCAAATTGCACTCGTGGCTGTCATTCCTATCGTAAGATCCATTTACAATCTTATCTTCCCTGGAGCTTCACTCAGTGAGAATTACTCAATCTACTAGATCTCTTTCTGTTCATTCATGATCTGTTTCTTTTATTATGTTATATTTTGTGGAATAAACTCATCAGTTTTATTTGATCTAAAACTTGCTATACAAGTTTAGATTGCATAATGAGTTGTGTCGAAATGAGTTGATACCTTGAGGGAATTCAATATTTACTATGTTCAATGAGATGTTTCTGTCTTGATATGAGATTATGTCATTATGATGCATTGTGACTTTGTGAGAGTTTGTGACCCATTACTGAAGAGAACTTATGAGTTTCATGGTTACTATTCTGCTATTCAACAGTAGTTAGAGATAGCATTACATAGAAATTATTTGGGGATTATGTTAGGGAAGGCGATTCTAAGTCCACTGGAAGGTACTATTTGTCTGGAGACACTGGCATGAATTCTGAGTGAACTAACGATGTTATGGAATCCTACTTGTTCTGAGAATCTCTTGCGTCTCTGAAGCCTATGCCATTTGTTGCAAGGTTCCTGCCCCTCTTTTAGTATAAATGGGCATCATTTTGCAGATTTAAGTAAAATAAAATACTTGAAACCTCATAAGATTAAATTGAGAACAGTTCCCGACAGTTTTGTGTGATACTCCTACCATGTTAATTTTTGCATCCTGTCTCATAATCCTTCATTATTTTGTTTGCGCCTTTCATTGCTTGGGTCCTTTAAAGCATGAATTTTATTATTATTATTTTTTATCTTGAAAATATTTTTGTCCTCCTAGTTTGTTCACATCCTCCTTTGATCGGGTGGGGTAAAGATTAATGAAATGGTACCTGGAACTTGGAAGCATGATGCGATAATTTGCTAGATATGACACTAGAGGTTGTTTTCTTGGAGCTTTTGCGTTGAACCTCGTATGTGTACTTCCATAGAGGTGGAAGTTATGACAGTCAGTTCAGGCAATCGAGCGATGAATTCCTCCGTCGTGCATCATCTTGTTTTCCTTCATATATCCTTGGCAACCTAGAGTTTACTAGATGACTTGTTTGCATAAAATTTCTCAAATGACTTGTCGCTCATCCCACATCATAAAGTAACTCATGCTTTGGTACGTGAGAAGTTTTATTTGGTGGAACTCTGCCATTTTCTCCATTCCTTTTTTTTATGTAAAAAATTACCAATAACTACAATTTTGTGTTAATATTTACTAATAGTAAAACTTAATTTTTTTATACTATCGGTAGAGAATTTAATGATATAATTAACTGTGAAAATCCATAAATTACAACTCATGCCATCCTATATATTCCCTTTCTCAACCTCAGTTTCATCTAAACCCTAAATCTGCAGCTGGTGCAGGCCGTGGGAGAATGGGGCCGTGGATCAGAGACCACAACGCCGACATTGACCTCCACAGCGTCGCTCTTGTGGTGGAGCGACGACGACGAGAAGAGAGGCACGACGGTGGCTGACAAAACAAGGCGCGTTGACGAATCAGAGGTTGACGACCTTCGAGGCGGCGAAGAAGGTGATTCTCCAGTGGGAGAATCCGGAGTCGATGAGGAGTGCGACGCTGTGGGAGGAGTCGCCGAACGAGGCCGGGGAGTATTGCCGTTGATGATATCCTCAGCCTCATGGAGGGGCTTTCAGTCAGGTCGGATCACGAGGTTTCGGACCGGGCCGAGAACGCGATCCAAATCGCCATGTCGAGGCTGGAGGACGAGTTCTGCCACATTCTGATCCGCAACACTGTGCCGTTGGCTCGTCCTGGCCGCCGATGGAGTCGAGGTCGAGATTCTCCTTCTTGACGTGGTTGAGAATGTCCTCGAAGCGATTGTAGTGGTCGAAGATGCAGGTGGCATAGGGTTGGAAGTCGGATCGGGTCAGGGAGTCAACGACAGATTTAGGGAGGAGGGGGAGGAATTCGGGAGACGCCCGAGAATTTGACTGGTTTTCCTCCAAACAGAGAGTCAGAGAGGCTATGCATCCTTCTTCTACCGGCATGGTTAGTATGATGATGATTTATTGATCTTGTAGCTGGCACTACTATCTTCTTCGATCTGACTTTGATTTTCTTAGGCTCAATGACATTAGAAGTGCGGCGGAGGCCGGCAGAAGTTGATTTATATGGCTTAGTGGTTTTAGAAGCGCAGTGGAGGACGAAGGCTCAGTGGTACTTGAAACGCGACGGAGTACGACATAGCTTGTTTTCTGAGACTTAGTGGTATTAGAAATGCGGTGGAGGATGACGGAGGTTGGTTTCTGAGGCTCAGTGGTATTGATTTATGAAGGTAATTTTATAATTTATGAGTTAACAGATTCCGTTAGTTTTGAATGAAAACTTACTAATGGTAATTTTTAAAAAACAATCATACTAGTGATAAATATTAATACAAAATTGTAATTTTAAGTAAAAACCCATTTTTTGTTTCATGTTTCGGTTCTTGGTTTGATCACACCTCTACTCTTTACTCAAGACTCTTCTTACGAGCTTTAGGTTTGGGGCCATTAACTCCGAACCATAGAGGCAGGGCTGTGATTCATTTGTTCTTAAAATTCAGGTACACCCCAAAAACAAAGTTCACATCAACCAAACAACAAACAACAAACAACAGAAATAACTGAACACAAAATGAGAGGTTGTCACTGTTCAATGGCTCCGGAATTGGTCGAAACGGCCACATGCTCGGCTTCCTCAAACGCCTTCGTAATCCTCTCCGTCGGAATCAATGGCATGTGAGCCGCCACCGGGAACCCCTTCTCAGCCGTGTAACAAACAGCCTGATTGTACTTCTCAGACCAGTAAGCCGCCGTGGGAACCATAATCTGAGCCACCTGAGGAACCAGCGGCAGACGGTTCAGCGACCGCCAAGCTGAGATGGCGTACTGCTCCGCCACCGGCTCGTATTTGTAGTACACCTCCTCCGCCATCGGCTCGTATTTCGAGTACGCGCTCGCCGTGATGTTACGCGCCGCGTCCACCAACCCGGCCCGCTGAACCTCCGTCGCCATGCACCGAGCCTTGCTCGACGCCTGCTTCACCAGCGACGGCACGTGACGGTCCAACTCGCTCAGCGACTCGTCCACCTGTGAATCAAATCAAACAAACTCAGTCACCGGATTAGTAACGATCAACGCCGGAAATATCGGCGAAATTGACGGAGAGTGACCTTGTGGTCCACGAATTTGAGGAGCTGGAAAGGAAGGTCCTGGAACTTCTCGTAGACGGGTCCAATCACCGTCTTGACGGTGCCTTCCACCGTTTGAACCCCCGGTTTCAGAGGACCGGTGTTCTCCTTTGCGTACTCGTAGAGACCCGTGAAGCAGAGGACGGCGTAAATCGCCGCCACTTGGACAAATTCCAGATACTTGAGCCTCTTCTCATCGCAATCCACCTAATTAAACATTCAGAGAATCAAATCAAATTAGTCATAGAGGACCGAGAGATATGAATATATATTACCGTATCGATTGGGCGTGAAGATTCCGCATCCGCCATTTTTGAAAAAGTAGAGCAACGAGATTTAAGATATTGTTTGCAATTGAAACGAAGAAGACGAAAGACGAGCGTTATGTTGGATTCCGGATGTCTATATATTGGGCGATAATGTACGAAGACGTTCAAACATGGTCAACGAGAGAGGAGGACACGTGGGAATTTGGGATTGCGCTGTCATCACTACGTGTCGACGTATGGGGTGGGCAGTAGGATATATATTCTCTGCATGGCACGGATTTTAATGCTACCCGATTGGCATGGCACGAGGTCCGAGGTGGGTGATAATGACTAATCACCTGCGACGCGGCTGCGGTAAAGACGCTGGACTCGCCTCCTCTTGTGCGGTAAATAGTTAAGAAAGTAAAATGTAATATTTCACCTTAAGTCAAAATCGAATGGGAGTTTTGGTTTGGCGCAGAAATGGAGGCTAGAAAGGAGATTCTGAGGCAAGTGTTCGGCGATTCATCGGATAGTGAACACTCGGACCCGAATCCGAGATGGGAACAGATAGAACAAATCAAAGGGCTGTGGCTGTTTAGTGATCTAATCTCTCCTCATAACCAGTCCGCGTTGCTCTCCACAATCCAAAACGGTGCGTTTCGTTCTCCCTGTTGTAAATATATCTAAGCTTTTTAGCGTAATAATGATGATGTAATCTCTCATGGGTTTGCAGAAGGATGGTTCACTGAAGCCTCTCACAATCAGGTGAATGTCAACTATTGAAGCATGAATGGGATCTCTACTATTAGTTTATCAGCTGAAAGATGTTTGTTTCTGTGCAGGCTATGCGGTTCGGAGACCTTCCAGGTTGGGCAGCTGAGCTTGCGGATTCTATTCACAAGGTTTTGCTTTCATGGGGTTGTATTGAGTTGGGTGTGAAGCAGAATGTATGTCCGTTTTCGTCGGAACTTTTAGCCCGAGACCCACTATTTGATCAAATGATCTTAAACTCTTACCAACCAGGTGAGGTGCGAGTCGACTCTTTACATTCTTATATTCAGATTTTTTTTTTAAGTAAAATGTGCTGTTAAGATACTGGTATGAATATAATTAGTGCATTCTGTGTGCAGGGAATCTGCGCTCACGTTGATCTATTGCGCTTTGAAGATGGAATTGCTATCATCTCGCTAGAGTCTTCATGTGTGATGCATTTTAGTCCAGTTGAAGGAACAAGCGGGGATTGTCTAGTGGATGGGGAAAAGGAGATTCCTGTTTTTCTTACACCAGGATCCCTGATTCTAATGTCAGGAGAAGCACGCTACCGATGGAAGCACGAGATCAACCGCAAACGTGGATTTCAGATGTGGCAAGGAGAGGAGCTAATTCAGAAGAAAAGAATCTCCATTACCCTGAGGAAGCTTTGCCAGGTCGCGTAGCACTGGTAATCTAGTTTCCTTTATTCCAGTTTTTACTAGTGATCAACTATATCAGAGGTAGAAGTAAGTTTAGAGCGATGCAGAGGAAACCTATACCTCTATCTCATTGGTGGGTGATAATTGTGTTTGCTAGCTAGAGTGAAATGACAATTCTATTGCATTTTAGTGGTTTTACTACTTCATTGAACAATGGGAACATCTTCTCCGTGCCAGAATATAGTTGCCCTGCGGTTGAGATTATGCTTTTACCATTGTTGATTTAGACTATGACTTAGTTTGGGACAGCTTTTGAGTCTGCTTTTGAGACTGTTTTAGCTTTTGGGATTAATGTATGGTGTTTGGTAAAGTCCCTAAAAGCTGCTTTTGGCCAAAATAGATTTCCCCAAAAGCTGAAATTAAAAAGCTAGGAAATAGAGCTTTAGAAAGCAGCTTTTGAAGAAATGGTGGTGCTAAGAAATATGATTGCACAAAGTCTAATGAATGCAATGTAGTTGCAATATTAATAGACTCTAATATATTTTGTGTAATGGTTCCATTTGATTATGGTGGAAAATAATTTGTCTAATATTTTAGATGAATTTTGTTTAATATTTAAGAATTCTTCGTAAATCTTTTATTTGGTCCAAACAACTGGTCATACTGCAAAAAATTATATCAAAATAATTGCACAAAACCATAATCTATAATTTAGAGAAGTTATATCCATTTTAATAAAACTTTAAATATTTAAGATTATTTTGATAATTTATACCCACTGAAAGTACTTTTTACTTAGAACTTACCAAATACAAAAAATTACTTTTCGTTCTCACAGCACTTTTGAAAGCAGTTTACCAAACACCTAAACTGCTTCCTCTCACAGCAAGTTCAAAAGCCATTTTGCTCACAGCTGATTCAAAAGCCATTTTACTCACAGCACAGCTGTCCCAAACTAAGCCTATACTTATCATGGTTCATTGGAAGCTCATTAATGCGATCTATTGCAACTTCAGGTGTTTTGTTTTCCTTCTAGTGTCCTTCCCTAGTGGAGAATCTGGCCACCATTTACCTCCTTTAATAGATTCAGCTCAGCGATGTTTTGTCTACCTCTATATAATGCACACAAAAAGAATGTAGAGCAGGTTTGGTATATAAGATATGTAGCAATTGATTTGATTTGTTTAGCAATTCTTACCTACTCTGGCTTTCACTGAAGAAAATGATGGACAATGTAGGACTTCATTGGTTTGTTTAGGTATATGGCTAGACTTCTCACGAATGCTGCATTTTGTATGCATTTCCTTGAATACATTTTCTCTTCTAGTGGATTGTCTGAGGTTCTTTAGTTACAGTTATGGTGAGTAGTAATTGTCTGCCTTGCCCGACTGCATGTGATTCTGACCTACCAAAGCCTACACAGGTCCTGAATGGGAAATGGTGGATCCAATTATTGTGCTAGCTGACATTGTTTTAAGAGTGCAGGCTGTGGCATTGTCCTGACCACCTCCAACTCCCACAACAAGCCCTGCGCCGGCACCATACTTAAGCCTCTGGCTGCCCTCTAATTTCGTTTAGGAAATTGAACAATACTTCGTTAAATTAAGGTATCAACAGGTCTAGGCTGTCTAGCCATGCTGAGATGGTATCAAGGTAGACGATGGGAGCTTCTGGCAAATGTCCCCTCGCTGAGCTTCAAGAAGGTATTGCACTCAGTCTACTTGGAATCAATATCGTTTATGTTTTTGTCAGAGTAAGCCAAATTGTTAGGATAAGGTGAGGAACAAGTGCAAAGTGAAAGGATGAATCCTAAGTGGTGCCACAAATTTGTTATCAACAATGTGGTTTCTGCTCTAACAATAACTGAAGTCGGACATTT